>CM065681.1:72911295-72933795 GCA_017654935.2 Phymorhynchus buccinoides
AAACATGTTAGAGGATGAACTGCACTTTTTGTATCATTGCCCTTTGTATTCAGAGCTTAGAAATAGATATTTTGCAAATGGAATCAATGTTCCACTGGAGAGACTACTTGACGGAGGATGTAAAACACTTTCTAGTTTAGTTTCCAAGTATATTTTCCACGCCATGAGACAAAGACAGCGATTTTTGGAAGGCTAAGCATCAATTTTCAACTCTATATTAAGAAATGATTTTGATTGTTAAGTATTATTTGTTTGTGTTGAACCAGTTAATTGTCTATTCTATGTAGATATTGAAAGTAATTGCCAAGAACGTGCAATGTATACTTTTTTTTTCTTTTTTTTTTCTTTTTCTTTTTCTTTTTCCTTTTTCTGTATTGCTATTTATGTTCCCCCATTTTCCCCAATGTTTATGTGCCCATGGCCTAAAGACATTAAAGTATTTCAAGTTTCTCTCTCTCTCTCTCTCTCTCTCTCTCTCTCTCTCTCTCTCTCTCTCTCTCTCTCTCTCTCTCTCTCTCTCTCTCTCTCTCTGAAAAACCAAGAATAGCATAGTGCTCTCTCTCTCTCTCTCTCTCTCTCTCTCTCTCTCTCTCTCTCTCTCTCTCTCTCTCTCTCTCTCTCTCTCTCTCTCTCTCTCTCTCCCTCCCTCCCTCTCACTCTCTCTCTCTCTCTCTCTCTCTCTCTCTCTCTCTCTCTCTCTCTCTCCTCTCTCCCCCCCCCCCCCCCCCCCCCCTCTCTCTCTCTCTCTCTCTCTCTCTCTCTCTCTCCCCAGGAAAACCAAGAATAGTTCTAGTACATGAGGACCTCCATCTCTTCAAGTGGCTTCTGCAGGGGTGACGCGGGTTCGCCATACCACGCAACAACACAAACCAGAGCATCACACTTAAGGGTCGGTGTACATCTCGTGTACTGGCTTAATACAAAGCATCTGTTTTGAGTCAGTCTGTGTTTTTCTCACACCTGCTGCCATGTCATTCACACCGACTGGCGCGCGTTGTGTACGCATTTGGTCCGCTGTCGCCCATGTTGTTTGGGTCTTGGGGAAGGGAGACCAAAAGAAGCAGTGTGTATAAACCTGTCAGCAAATCAAAAGCAACAAGGCGTGGTGCCATTTGTCAAACGATTGTCAAACATGTAGTGTAGTACCTACTACCCCCTTAGACATCTGGTATGCATGGCACGTGCGTGCGTGCATGCGTGATTCATAAGCTTTGTACATTCAACATGCATCAGGGGTTACATTATCTCAATTTTCCAAGTCTCTTTTAATTTTCAAAAAGCAATTAATGCTAACATTTTAATCGAACAAAAAGTTGCTTTTTTCTTTGCCCCCAAATCTCTCTCTCTCTCTCTCTCTCTCTCTCTCTCTCTCTCTCTCTCTCTCTCTCTCTCTCTCTCTCTCTCTCTCTCTCTCTCTCTCTCTCTCTCTCTGAAAACCAAGAATAGCATAGTGCTCTCTCTCTCTCTCTCTCTCTCTCTCTCTCTCTCTCTCTCTCTCTCTCTCTCTCTCTCTCTCTCTCTCCATCTCTCCCTCCCCCCCCCCCCCCCCTCTCTCTCTCTCTCTCTCTCTCTCTCCCTCTCTCTCTCTCTCTCTCTCTCTCTCTCTCTCTCTCTCTCTCCAGGAAAACCAAGAATAGCTCTAGTACAGGAGGACCTCCATCTCTTCAAGTGTCTTCTTCTGCAGGGGTGACGCGGGTTCGCCATACCACGCAACAACACAAACCAGAGCATCACACTTAAGGGTCGGTGTACATCTCGTGTACTGGCTCAATACAAAGCATCTGTTTTGAGTCAGTCTGTGTTTTTCTCACACCTGCTGCCATGTCATTCACACCGACTGGCGCGCGTTGTGTACGCATTTGGTCCGCTGTCGCCCATGTTGTTAGGGTCTTGGGGAAGGGAGACCAAAAGAAGCAGTGTGTATAAACCTGTCAGCAAATCAAAAGCAACAAGGCGTGGTGCCATTTGTCAAACGATTGTCAAACATGTAGTGTAGTACCTACTACACTGATGGACACCGAGCTTAACTCGTTTGCTTCTTCTCGTTCAATGCAGCTTACCCCTTAGACATCTGGTATGCATGGCACGTGCGTGCGTGCGTGATTCATAAGCTTTGTACATTCAACATGCATCAGGGGTTACATTATCTCAATTTTCCAAGTCACTTTTAATTTTCAAAAAGCAATTAATGCTAACATTTTAATCGAACAAAAAGTTGCTTTTTTCTTTGCCCCCAAATCTCTCTCTCTCTCTCTCTCTCTCTCTCTCTCTCTCTCTCTCTCTCTCTCTCTCTCTCTCTCTCTCTCTCTCTCTAGCTGATCTCTTCAAAAGGGGTGACGCGGAATAGCATAGTGCTCTCTCTCGCTCTCTCTCTCTCTCCTCTCTCTCTCTCTCTCTCTCTCTCTCTACGTCTCTCTCTCTCAATCCTCTCCTCAGCTCTCCTCTCTCCCCCTCTCTCTCTCTCTCTCTCTCTCTCTATCTCTCTCCTCTCTCTCTTTCTCTCTCTCTTCCCCACCCCTCTCTCTCTCTCCTCTCTCTCTCTCTCTCTCTCTCCAGGAAAACCAAGAATAGCTCTAGTACAGGCGGACCTCCATCTCTTCAAGTGGCTTCTTCAGGGGTGACGCGGGTTCGCCATACCACGCAACAACACAAACCAGAGCATCACACTTAAGGGTCGGTGTACATCTCGTGTACTGGCTTAATGCAAAGCATCTGTTTTGAGTCAGTCTGTGTTTTTCTCACACCTGCTGCCATGTCATTCACACCGACTGGCGCGCGTTGTGTACGCATTTGGTCCGCTGTCGCCCATGTTGTTAGGGTCTTGGGGAAGGGAGACCAAAAGAAGCAGTGTGTATAAACCTGTCAGCAAATCAAAAGCAACAAGGCGTGGTGCATTTGTCAAACGATTGTCAAACATGTAGTGTAGTACCTACTACACTGATGGACACCGAGCTTAACTCGTCTGCTTCTTCTCGTTCCATGCAGCTTACCCCTTAGACATCTGGTATGCATGGCATTTCATTAACTTTTCCCTGCCCTCAGCCTCTATTTTTATATACCACGCCTGTCTTCTTCTTCTTCTTCTTCTTCTTCTTCTTCTTCTTCCTTGTCCTTTGACCCTGTCTATTTGGGCAAAGGGGCATAACTTTATCGCGGTCTGGTTTTCTTCTTCTTTTCTTCCCTGTCTGTTTCTGTCACAGGGATGCGTTGTTGAAGACACACTGACCCACCACGATTAAGTCCCTTGGGGTTTTTTTCTGGGTAGCTGTGACCCACATACAAATGCCCCCAACTTGTAATTGAGGCTGCTCTTTAAAATGATGTTTCGATTTCAATTTGGGGGCATTTGTATGGGAGTCAAACCTGGTCAAAAACAAGATTTCTTACCAACTATAAGAGGGAAAACACGTGAAACCCGTCATTTTGACACGTGATCTGGTGGATCTTTAACTTTTTCCTGCCCTCAGCGTCTATTTGTATTATATACCACGCCTGTCGTCTTCTTCTTCTTCTTCTTCTTCTTCTTCTTCTTCTTCTTCTTCTTCTTCTTCTTCTTCTTCTTCTCCTTTTTGGCCCTATCTATTTGGGGCAAAAGGGGCATACGTTTATTGCGGTCTGGGTTTTGTTTTAATCTTTTCTTCCCTGTCTGTCTCTGTCACAGGGATGCGTTGTTAAAGACCCACCAGATCACGTGTCAAACTCACGGGTTTCTCTCTCTCTACGGTTGGTTTAACGTCTAATTAGGCGTAATCACGGGTTTCACGGGTTTTCCCTCTTATAGCTGGTAAGAAATCTTGTTTTGACCAGGTCTCACTCCCATACAAATGCCCCCAAATTAAAACTGAAACATTTTAAAGAGCAGCCTCAATTTGAAGTTGGGGGAACGTGTATGTGGGTCACAGCTACCCAGAAAAAAAACAAAGGGACTTAATCGTGGTGGGTCAGTGGGTCTTTAACCGCTGGACATAAACGCTTCGAGGCATTCATGAATAAATCATAACCAGACTGTCCTTGACCTTAACGTTCGCCATTGAAAACTTACATTTCCTGTTGTGGACATGTTTTTTCCTACAACGTTGGAGTTATGCAACAGTGTCCAAGTTTGTTTGTGCAACATGAATGGCTGTCCGTTATTTTCCTTAGTTTTGTTTTCATTTTTAATACTGACACGGATATGACTTGTGTTTTATTTTATTTTTTTGTCCTGTGCTTGTATGAGACCACACTGTAATTTCTCTTAACGAGATAATACGGGAGTTTTGACTTTGACTTTGACATAATCAATGGTAAATTGGCTTATGGTGATTCGAAATATTGGATTACATTCTTTAGCCTTGACCTTAGGCCGTGTACACACATAAGCGGATATTACATGCGGAAACCCGTGCGCAACAAAGAAGGGAAACGATTTGCGCACGTGTCCGAATTCCCCCTATATGCGTAAGCTTGTATGAATCAAAAATGGTGTTTTACGTCCTCTCGGTCTGGAACAGACACATTATGGGACATTTGTAGATACAAAGATGGTGGGAACAATACTGGAGGCAATGCCCGGAGGGAGTGCAACTCCAGTAAAGTCCTGATTTTTTTAACAATACAGATAGGTGTAGCAGTAACCACGCCTCGGTTAAACCTCATCGGCTATGGTACCGCTACAAGTTACATTGTATGAAAAAAAGAAGCTTGTATCCTTCTTTCTTCCACTTATTTAGGGTTTTCCGTACGGAACTTACGCGTCTAATGTGAACCCGGCCTTAGGCTTAACCGAGGACTTGGACGTGTCAGAATATTGTTTCTTAATTTTACTTGTCAATATTATCTTCTTTTTTTTTAAAGGCGAAATAGAGTTTGCTATGCTGGTAGAAAATAACTCTACTTCTTATCCAATTCTTGTAGGTTTCTTGATTGAGGAGAAAAAATCGGGAGGAAAAAAACAAACCCGCATGACTTTTCCCTCTCCCGCGCTATGACTCAAGCGATGCTAACATAAGAACATGCTTTTGATTATTAACCCTTTCACCGCCAGCCATATTTCAGCCAAAAGTTTCCATTGGATTTTCCTGGGTAGAGAATAACACCCATCTGCAGTAGTGGGGATTCTTCTGCGATATATCTAAGATATGGTCTATCCTTACTTCCCAAAACTATTAAGACAATAGGGTATTTGGATAATAGACCCCAATTTGATGCCTTTTAGTGACATAGGTGTTAAATCACTGTGGTGCTAAAATGCGACTTTGGCGGTGAAAGGGTTAAAGCAAAAACGGGTCTAGTTCGCTGCGAAGTTTCAGACTGGACAGTTAAGGGCCAGCCACACGTCCACTAAAATCGCACGACTGTACGATACGACTCGATCGCGTGGTCTCCAAGAACAAAATAATGATTCGCGCGCTTCGAGATCACGTGATCCAATCGTATCGTACAGTCGTACGAATTTAGCTGACGCGGGGCTGGCCCTTACAGTGTTGACCGTAGCTAACTGGCGAACACCGCCCAAACATCCAGGGTTGTTTTAAGCCACGTGCGAAAGTCCACCCAATGTTTACTACGCATGTCAACCTACTTTCTCACTGACCTCGTGCTTGGGAGTAATTGGGCCAATTAATGCCCCACTACTCCCCCCCCCCCCTTGCCCACCACCACCACCACCACCCCGACATCTCCCCCTTTACTCTTACACTTTCCTCTTTATATATTTTGTAAAGGTAAAGATGTTTCTCGGTTAATTCAATTTTTTCCGTTTTTGCCTTTCTTGGTTTAAATGATTTTTTTTATTGACAAGCAAAACATATACACCAAATAAAATGAACATGAATGACGGCAGCAACAAGCTTAAAGCTTATAGTGTGCCTACTCAAAATAAGTCACAGATATGGCGGCTGGCAATCACAGACTGAAAAATCACACATTTAAGAAAAAGAAAAAAAAAAGGTTAATTTTGAACATTAGAAGCATAACAAAGAAACGAAATAGAAAAAAAAAAAAAAAAAAAAATACAGCTTTATGTTTGCCTTTCTTACCAAACATAAAGCTGTATTTTATTAACCTTTTCAGCTAATTATCTTTTTGGAGTAATAATCCTAAAATTTAAAATACCTATTGTTTTGTAGGCAAGAGGTCATATGACTTATTATACTTACTTCGTGTCTGTTAGCAACTTTAAGGATTTTAATGTGTGCTGCAACTGATTCTATAGTGATCGGACTGACTTAGGTGAAACAATCGACTGTCAAAATAGTTGCCCTATTATTACTTTACATTGCGTAGTACTGTACTAGCTTTTCTCATGCGAAACTTCTTCTTCTTCTTCTTCTGCGTCCCCAGGCCATATGGCCATAATGGGTAAGGTACGTAATTGTCCGGTTTTCAGTTTTCACTGGTCTCTCAGTACCGATTTCGACGGAGCTCAAAGGAGAAACATTATTTGGAAGATGTTTTTGAAAAAAGGCAGGAGAATGGGCCAATAAGTCAGAAAGATAGTAGATGATAGAAAGCAAAGGGAAATGGCAGAGTCAAAGAGAGTGGCAGATTAGAGGAAGCTGCAAGCATAGAACTTCCAGAAGGTGGGGGAACTATTTTTACAAAACACCCCCCCCCCCCTCCCCCCCCAGTATCCCCACGAGGGGAATATTTGGGAATGAATAGCTATAAGAATAGGATAGTTGAGATGCAGGGTAAGGACAGGGCAGTGTTATCCTTGTCTAAATTATTCCTTTCGTATTGCAGAGATACAGTCACTTATGTTGCGCAATGTGGGTGGAAAAAAAGGGAACTTCCAGAAGGTGGGGGAACTATTTTTACAAAACACCCCCCGGTATCCCCACGGGGAACTCATGCAAAACAAAATGAATATTAAAAAATAAATAAAGTCGTTGTTTTTGGTCACTTAAAACACAGAATTTGTTTTCTTTTTACTTACTAGCCTTGTATTTTCCAGTCAAAGGAGGTTATTGAAAACCAAGAGGCTAGGGGAAGACCTTTGTGTTTGGTAGGCCCTGCATGAGAAATATGATTGTCCCAGTCAGATCTGGTGGTCAAAATTGTTATAAAGTAGGAGTGTTTTATATTAGTTTTAAATGGAAGTTTTCTTTAGAAGCCATTCTTTATATCTCTGTCTGTCTCTTTCTTATTCACAAACTCTCTGATTTAAGGTAGTAGTGGGGGGTTTGTTCCCCTCTTGTTGCAGAAATGTGCCTTAATTTCCGTTTAGAGATGATTAACCCTTTCACCGCCAGCCATGTTGAAGCCAAACATTTCCATTACATTTACCTGGGTAGAGAACCAAATCCATCTGCAGTATTGGGGATTCTTCTGTGACATATATAAAACAAGGTCTATCCTTACTTCCCAAAACTAAGACAATAATTGGGTCTTTGGATAATAGACCCCAATTTGATGCCTTTTAGTGACATAGGTGTTAAATCACTGTGGTGCTAAAATGCGACTTTGGCGGTGAAAGGGTTAAAAAGTAATAGCTTCGTGTTCTCATGCGTATTTCTTTTTCTTAAAGGTCAAGATGTGCCCCCCCCCCCCCATTTCTCAGCTCTCCCCGCATTTTCACACTTGCCTGTCTTACCAAACATTCAGCTGTATTTTATTAACCTTTTCAGCTAATTATCTTTGTTGAATAATTAGTCGCAGTCATGATAAAGGCCATTATCTAATAGGACACCCCCCCCCCCCCCCCTATGTAGTGCAGTACACACAACAGCCGCGGAGCATTTGTCACAGTCCAGGGCCTGTATTCACGTTGAGATAGCATGAGACTTAGCATCATGCTAACTTAGAAGCTCTTCCAAAAGTCCTATTAAATCCTATAGGACATTGGAAGAGCTTCTAAGTTAGCATCATGCTAAGTCTCATGCTATCTCAACATGAATACAGGCCCTGGTTCATTGCGTTTTTCCGTCTTGCCTTTATCTTCTACTATTATTGAATGCATGTGTTTCATTATGTAAATGGATGAAAATTAGTGTTAAACATAGCAAACGATAGAGGATGAAGTACTCAATCTGCAGTAAGAAAGGCAAGACTGAAAAAATGGAAAAAAAAAATCTCTCTCTCTCTCTCTCCTCTCTCTCTCTCTCTCTCTCTCTCTCTCTCTCTCTCTCTCTCTCTCTCTCTCTCTCTCTCTCTCTCTCTCTCTCTCTCTCTCTCTCTCTCTCTCTCTCTCTCTCTCTCTCTCTCTCTCTCTCTCTGTTGAATTAGCTGTTGTAATATAATTGCTATTATATATAACTATTATAGCAACTGTAATAACGAATCTGCATGCTGTTGTGATATCGATTGCTGATGATAATTTTTAACGAGTTATTTTTTCACCCCTTGTCTCCCCTCCCAAATATTGTATTGTGGCCCAAGGCCAATGTACAATTACATTTTCCGAGTTCTTCTCTCTCTCTCTCTCTCTCTCTCTCTCTCTCTCTCTCTCTCTCTCTCTCTCGCTTGCTTATGGCTTAGAAAAAGAACAAGACAACCTAATCTACCTACCCATGCATACCCCCCTCCCTACCCTACCCTACCCAACCCAACCCAACCAAAAGAAACAAAAAAAAGAAATCAGATGAACCAAGCGAGACAGCATAAAGTTGCAAATGAGAATCTAAGTGTTGGATCTGTCCGCCCTCCGGGGGAGGGTGAGAAGAGCCATTGTTCAAAGGCCGGGGTTATCTCTCGTGAAGGAAACCATTTATTAGGCCGAAATCTACGCGCGCAAGTGTAAAACCTGAGGCTCGGGTTACATTGGCAGATCGGCTTGGCTGGCTAGAGGATACTACCACCGGGCTAGCGGGACCCATACATCACACTTCCATCATCTAGTGGGTCTATTGCTCTTTTTGCGGGCTACCTCTCTATTTTGACTAGAAATATAATTCGAGTCATATCATAGTGATATCTAAGAGAGATACCGATACGGATTTGATACGGATACGGATATTTAATCAAAAGGCAAAGGCCCCATATGATGGGGTTACAATGAACAAACAGATTGTAAGAAATAACAAATATAATATATATAGTATAAACGGAGAAAGAATTACTTATCAAATAACTAATCAATCATTCATTATACACATAAGCACACGTATAAATACACGATGAACACATTCAACTGCTCATTATGCTACGCATATTAAAAGCCTTGCATAAGAATAATCTCTCTTAGAAACATTACAGTTTCTAAGAGAGAGAGAGAGAGAGAGAGAGAGAGAGAGAGAGAGAGAGAGAGAGAGAGAGAGAGAGAGAGAGAGAGAGAGAGAGAGAGAGAGAGAGAGAGAGAGCGAGAGAGAGAGAGAGAGAGAGAGAGAGAGATTTAAAATGTCTTAATTTTTATAGCTCAGCAGGTGCACACTGCGAATCTTTATTTTTTCGTTTTGTTGTTGTTGTTGTTTTTCTACTACTATTCTATTACCTTTTTGTAATCCTTAAAGATAGACCCATTGCTAAAGTTGTTGTTTCTTGCTGACATGACAGTTTTTTCATAGCTTGCAGAGAGGGTAGTAATCGTCTCACTTTTGACGACTTTAACCCCCCTTACGGCTGTCGACGAATGATGCAAAAACCCACCAAAAGCCAAAGTCTAAAGACTTTTTCTTGTTTTTTGTTACAGAGACAGAAGTACAAACTGCATCATTATTGACATCTGTAAGCCGGAAAAGCAATGCTAATACTTATGGCGACATGCAAGCCTCAAAATTATCACCTCAAGAGTTCGGAACTTCTTAGTAGGGGAGACACTAGGCCTTAGTATTTGGTAGTGAACAGTACTGTTTCATCCACAACTCCTGACTTCTCCCCTGAACGAGTTCGACAAGTTCCGCGGCAATTCCACAGAAAAACTTCCTTCTTCTTGAAGGGCCACCATGACGGATGAGTTTTTGCAAGAAACACGTCCAGATCACCAGAAGGCCACAAGCCAGCTAGGCCTCCCGTGCACCCCCCCAGGACTTATCATGACTGGTGTCAAAATGTTTCTTGGAGTGTCCTGAACACAAAACTAAAATGTTTCCATCAAAACGTTGGGATGCACAGGAGTTACAGCCCTTGGCGTAAGGGTACCCTCACATGCGCTGGTCACGGCCGTTCAAATTTAACTTTTAATAGCTCCTGTAGATAAACAAGAAAATACTTTTTGTCTATCCCAATCTTTAAGTTTGTTCTCATACCACAACACAGTAGCCTGAGGATACTTTCTTTATTGATATTTTGACTACAGTGATGGATAATTAACAGGCACCATAATTTTCACAGTTCCGATAGGATTTCATTCTTCCTACCCTAAATCTTAAGGGCAAATTGTTTCGTTTGATATGTTTTTTATAATGTATTATGTATCAGGTTAGTATCTGAATAGTTTTTGTGAGGTGTTTGCAGTTCATTATGCCATAACAGCAAATATTCTTCCCCCACCCCCAAAATGAAGATTGTTGATGAAATTTGCAGGTGGTTGAAAATTACACAGAGAACAGAACTTTTTTGGTCTTATTGTTTTATTACATGTATTTCCCACCAAGAACTATCAGAATGCTACGTCACAACCAGAAAAAGCCCCAAGTTTCAGTTTGAAGAGAAAACTGTTCCTGGTGGCCAAGAAGCACAGAAGAAAGCAACCAGAATCAACCTTCTCTGGATCCTGTTACATCTGTGCAGCAGTTTTGCCGAACAAGAGATCCCTGGTTGGGCTGGGTATATTTAATTGACTGGAGAAAAGCCTGAAAAGAAAACAACAATAGACTACTACCCAGTTATCTTCAATCCCATCACTGAGTACAAAACCATCCAAGAATGCCTTAGGCAGGCAGAGTGTGCTACACAGGAAGTGGGACAAGAATACGTGATCACCACCTTTGATCTGGGTGCATGCATGAAGGCCTATCCCCTTGTCTGGAGCCAGCCTCAGAGGTACGAGAAACACATCATTCTCATTGGCACCTTTCGCCTCATTTCTGCATATCTCAAAATGATAGGCAAGAAAATGAATGGAAGTGGTCTGTCTGACATTCTTGTGGAAGCAGAGATCATCAGCTCAGGTTCCTTGAAAGGCATTGAGATTATGCTTGAATGTCTGGAACGTGTGATGTTGGCAAAGTACCTGAACATGGCAGGAACTGACAGCGACTTTCCTGTCCTGTCTGAAGAAACCACAACCCTGCTTGCTGCAACAACAGTATCCTCAGTGCATGACTCTGTCAGGCAGCTGCTTAAAGACAAACGTGTGGACGACTTCTTCAGAGACTATGAACAGTACAGAGAAGAGGTGAGACAAGGCAAACATGGAAAAACTGCCCAGTTCTGGCTAACGTACATGGATCACATCTGGCTTGTGCTGTCCCTCTTGCATGATGTGAAGATGAATGACTTTGAGCTGTATGCCCAGTCCTTACTGGTGATGCCTGATCTGTTCTTCAGCTTTGGAGGTCAGAACTATGCGAGGTATCTCACATTCTTTGGGCTCTTCATTGCCAACATTGAAGTCTCACACCCAGGTGCTACAGAGCTGCTGAAGCGTGGGGCATTCAGTGTGGCAAGATCATTCATCCCGGGGAATCGATGTGCTGTGGACAAGACGATGGAAGAGACCTTCATGCGCAATGCCAAGAGCAGGGGTGGGGCAGCTGCAACTGGTACCGGTCTCACAGGGATTGCATCAAACTACCCAGCCTACCAAAAGTGGGTGAGAACAACACACGAGAGAACAAACTACATGCAAGAGACATTTGACATGGCAGAAATGTCAAGAGGCAATACTCTGGACATCCAGCACCGTGACCTTCGTCCAACAGAAGTCACCAGCAGTGAAAAGAGTGTGTCAAGAGCAGTTGCAGCAGTAGAAAACTTCACTAACCCATTCGAGGTACATGAAAAGGAGAAGCTGATCATGCTGTCATCGGGTGTCACAGTTCCTGGTGATATTGAAAGGGATGTCCTACGTGCAGACAGCAGGCAGAAGTCAGAAAGAGAACTTCAGCACTGAGAGACTAGAAGTTAGAGAACATTTATTTCAGCCAATCAAACAGCTCAAGCTGAAAACGATGGCAGACATGTCGAGGAAAGTCACACTGAAGTCAACTCAGAACAAAGTGACTGAGTACAGGCACCAAGGAAATGTTGCCTTTCAGCTCCTGGTCAAGTCTCAGACTGGTGATCTGAACATGGATCTGAAAGAGCTCATGACCTACCAGCTGACCCCTGTTCCTTACAGCCTGGGGACAGCAGATGGTTATATGGCAAAGACTGACAAGAGCACTGCATTTCACTACCTGACAAAAGAGGCTGAGGACGCGCACTTGCCGCCTGTTCATGAAACTTTAATGATCATCGATGGCAATGCAACATTCCATGCTATGCAGCAAGTCCCTCCAAACTTTCGCCAGATCTGCCAAAAGCTGTACGACATGGTACCACCATCTGTTGACTTTGTGTTTAGCACAGATATGTACCAAGACTATTCAGTGAAGTCGATGGAGCGAAACAGAAGAGGGTGTGGTGACAAGATCATCCTGAAAGGAGATAGCACAAAGCGACCTGCAGATTGGAAAGCCTTCCTGGCCAATGATGAGAACAAAGTTCAGTTCACTCAACTGCTACTGACTGTTTGGAGCAAGGACTCTTTTGCTGAAAAGAAACCAGGGAAGGAACACAGTCCTTGTCTGTGAAGGGAAAGCATTCAAGCTGACATCAACCGATGGTGAAACGACTGACAAAGAGGAGCTACATTCCTTGTCTTCTACCCAAGAGGAGACAGACTCACATGTCATTCTCTACTCTAAGTATGGACAAGAGCAAGGATACAAGTACATTCGCGTGAAGAGTCCTGACACAGATGTGTTGTTCATCCTGTTGAACTTTGCCTCTCAGCTGGATCGTGTGACACTCCTCTTTGACACAGGCAAAGGCAACAACAAGCGACTGATAGACATGTGACCTTGCCAGATGACTCACACAGCCATTCTGCTCTGCTCTTCTGTCGCTGCATGCTTTCATTGGCTGTGACTCAACTAGTGCCTTTAAAGGCAAAGGCAAAGTGAAGGCAGTGAAAGCTCTTCAGCAGAAGCCAGCATTTGTGTAGATCCTAGCACAGCTTGGGGACACCTGGGAAGTGAAGGAAGAGATGATTGACAAGCTGGAGTCCTTCACTTGCTGCATCTATGGAAGGGTACGTTTCAGCAAGGTTGATGACTTGAGACACCACATGCTGAAAGAGAAGTGTGGCGAGGAGATCATCACTGCCAGTCAGAACGTAGACTTGGCTACTTTGCCATCATGTCGGTGCAGCTTAAAGCAACACGTTCACCGCTGCAATTTCCAGGTTGCCATCTGGAAACATGGAGACCAGCCTGTGTGAGACATTCCCCGTCCCACAGAAGGCCATGGATGGAAAATGACCAATGGGGTGCTGGAGCCTCTGTGGACAGAGGAGGAAGAAGAGCTGACTTTACCTCAGGCTGTCATTGATGACCTGAATGATGTCAGTGATGCGGATGATGAAGATGAAGAAGATGGAGAGTGCATCTTACAAAACGGCCTGAACGATTCACTGGACTCCAGTTCTGAAGATTCTGATGAAGCTTGAAAGTGAACTTTCTGATGCTTCATTGACTGTTGATGAAGAGAGAATACAGACAAATTATGCCTTTGAAAATGACCAATAAATGTTTGCTTTCCTGACACCTTGAATACTGTATGTTGTGTTGTGCTATACATATTTGTTCAAAGACTGTTAATGCTACATTTTGTTACACGAGAATACCAGCAAAATTAAACTTGTAAGCAACAAAACCATTCCGGACAATAAAGAACATAAACTCCCATCAAAGCCAAACAATTTGGGGGGTTGAGAGGCTGTCAAAATGATCGTTTGGTGTCTTTGGCGAAATCCTGAATTTTGGGGGTAGGGGAGATAAATGTGAAACTGTGACTTTATGCATTACTCATGTGGTTCCAGGTACAGTCAGAAACTACCAAGAGGCATTGTAGTATAATATGATTCATCAGAACAGTTGATTTTGGCCTTTTGGTTTTGTGGACAACAGTTGACATGCCGCCGATGCAGTGAAAATAGTGGTACATAAAAGTCACCCACTACTGTACCCAAACAATGAATGAGAGAAGACCGATCAAGTTACCACCAGGCACACTGATAAGTAAGCATAAATACTAGTATAAGCAAAAGCTGATTTCTTCTTCATTTACAGGAGCTATTTCAAGTTACATTTGAATGGTGCAAGTGAGTGTGTTAGAGGGTACCCTT
This sequence comes from Phymorhynchus buccinoides, assembly GCA_017654935.2. Taxonomy (NCBI): domain Eukaryota; kingdom Metazoa; phylum Mollusca; class Gastropoda; order Neogastropoda; family Raphitomidae; genus Phymorhynchus; species Phymorhynchus buccinoides. The sequence continues at coordinate 72,925,547 of CM065681.1, forward strand.
ATGCCAAGGGCCAGGCTGTAACTCCTGTGCATCCCAACTGTTTGATGGAAACATTTTAGTTTCGTGTTCAGGACACTCCAAGGAACATTTTGACACCAGTCATGATAAGTCCTAGGGGGGGGGGGGTGCACAGGGGGCCTAGCTGGCTTGCGTACTGTCAAATCGACGATTCCTCCTTGGCGAAGGTGCTGGAAGTCAAATTCTTTCACCCAAAGAGAAGGTGTGTGCCGTCTCTTTTCTAAAGGCCGTTGGCGTTTAGATCAAATCGTTCGCACGAAATTTTCGCAATAAAAGCCTTTTTTTCTTCTTAAAAAGTAAAATTGTATACAGATTATCTAAAGGAGTTTCGCTCACAAGAAAGGAAACAGCTCCAATGTTTTTATTTACTGCACTACTAAAAAAAGAAAACGCTTCAACCACAATGAGTGACCTTCACCCACCCCATCCAAAATGGCTACTCTCTCAGCCGTTTTGACGGTTTAATTTATAGGAAAACAGAGCAAAGTGAGTGTTCCTATCCTTGAAAATGCTGTCTTTCTGGAGATCGTGACGTGTTTCTTGCAAAAGCTCATCCGTCAGGGTCCAACTTTAAAAGCTACTTGTCCACAAGAGAACCTGTGCGATTATCGTATTGGCCATTGCAACCAGGGTTATTAACGCCATTCACGGAAAGAATTAAGCCCTTGTTGATCAGTATCCAAAAGGGCATTCACTCTTGCAAAAGGCAGCCATTACGTGGCCTCAAATAGGGTTATTGGCTAGAGTTATACCCTTGTTTGGTCAGTACTCAACCATCTTTCCCCACCCAACAAGGGCATTCTCTTCTGCAAAAGGTGTTCTTTGCAGTGGCCAATAGGCAGGCAGAGCTAGTTCAGTCTCAGTATAGCGGTTCTGGCATAGCCCCTTGCTGAGGTCTTTAGCTCTCCAGACAGACAGGCGGTTCGATGCCGAGGCCTGTACGTGGCGGTTGGGAGAAGACTGTGATTAAGGCGTGCACGTCTGCCTCCCTCCTAGGTTCTTCTGGCCTCTAGGGAGGTCAGAGAGAGTCACTGTCTGATCGCTGGGGTGGGGTGGGTGGGTGGGGGTGGGGGAGGCTAAAGGGTCAGCCACGATTCGATTCAGTGCGATCCGATTTTAACATTTGTGAGGCAGGATTCATACAAAATTCTCCTGTCTAAAAAAACGCAACAATTTTATAAAAAAAATCTTCTGTCTAAATGAATCTAGTTATACAGTAGAACCTCCCTATTAAGACCTCCCATTATAAGACTCCCTCCCACGTAAGAGCTACTTCTCTGAGACTATGCGCTTCTTTGTAAGTGTTAAAATTACCTCCCTTATAAGACCTCATTTTGGATGATTTTTGAAGGTCTTATTAGGGAGATGCCACTGTAGTCAATATATTTGTAGCCTCTCCGTACACGAATCTCATAAAATATCTTATTTTTATGTCGGACATTGTATTTGATTCCTGTCTCGGGGTCTACATGAGTACATACAGTGAACGAAAACAGTAGAGTTATTTGTTTAGACGGACGCATTTCACGTGAATCATGATTCACAGACATCGTCACCTTCGTATCGTATTGGGGTCAAATCGTATGCAGTGTGGCTGGCTGGAAGAAGATACAGACGGAGTTAGGCTACGAGAAGAGAAAGGCTTTGACCTTGATGGTAAGTATTGGTAGGCATGTAATTTGTGCGTGTCTTTAAGCGTTTCTAAAATGAACTGTAATACTATGACAACTACTACTACTACTACCACTACTACTGCTATGACTACTACTGCTGCTGCTGCAGCAACAACAACAACAACAACAACAACAACAACAACAACAACAACAACAACAACAACAACAACAACAACAACAACAACAACAACAACAACAACAACAACAACAACAACAACAACAACAACAACAACAACAACTGCTGCTGCTGCTGCTGCTGCTGCTGCTGCTGCTGCTGCTACTACTACTACTACTACTACTACTACTACTACTACTACTACTACTACTACTACTACTACTACTACTACTACTACTACTTCTACTGTTGCTGCTGCTGCTGCAACTACTACTACTACTACTACTACTACTACTACTGCTGCTACTACTACTACTACTGCTACTACTACTTCTACTGTTGCTGCTGCTGCTGCAACTACTACTACTACTACTACTACTACTACTACTACTACTACTACTACTACTACTACTACTACTACTACTACTACTACTACTACTACTTTACGGATTCACAAACACTTACACACACACACACACACACACACACACACACACACACACGCACGAACGCACACACACAAACACACAAACACAAACTCACACTCAAACGAACGTACACGCACGCACTCACACACACGCACGCGCACAAGCACACACACGAGCACGCACACGCACGCACGCACACATACACACACGAGAAGAGAAAGGCTTTGACCTTGATGATAAGTATTGGTAGATATGTAATTTGTGCTTGCCTTTTAAGCGCTTCTAAAATGAACTGTAATACTATGACAACAAATACTACTACTACCACTACTACTTTACGGATTCACAAACACACACGCACACACACACACGCGCACGAACGCGCACACGCGCGCACACACACACACACACACACACACACGCACTCACACACACACACACACACAAACACACACTCACACGAACATAAACGCCCGCACTCACACACACACGCACGTGCACGCACACACACACAAACACAAACACACTCACACACACACGCACGCACGCGCACAAACACACACACACACACACGAACACCCACACCCACGCACACATACACACACATCCCACCCATAGGCCCCAACCCACCCCCAAAAATTACTGACGCTTGGCCGATTATGTCAGCACCATAACGAAGGTCCAAGATGATTATACAGTATACAGATAATAACAATAAAGCTCTGACCGGCGCACTTTCGGACTTCCTTGATTCCTTGATTCCTAGATTCCAGGGCCTAGGGAGGGAGGTACAATGATTATAATTAACCAAGAGTACACAGGACCAATCTTCTATGCTTCTTCAGATTGGGAGTGACATAAAGTTGTCTCAATGTTTCTTATGTATTCGTTGATAGGAGGTTTTGAAGAGAATATCGGTAATGTGGAATTTGAAGTTGCTGGATAAGGAAGAGTGGGTGCTATCTGTGAGCGTGATCACGTTACTTTTATTACTTTGTTTCTGTGCTGATGAAAATGATGTTTTACGTCCTCTCGGTCATAGACACATATATGGGACATTTGTAAATACAAAGATGGTGGGAACAATACTGGCTGCAATGCCCGGAGGCAGTGCAACACCAGTAAAATCCCGAGTTTTTAAACAATATAGATAGGTGTAGCGGTAACCACGCCTCGGTTAAACCTCATCGGCTATGGTACCGCCACATTGTACCTCTTCGTATAAATGTTTCTGTGCGTGTGGGATGTTGTTTATATATCAGGACCCTGTGTCTTGTCGATTTTATTGCATGTTTTTCTTTCTCGGGAGTTGCATTTGTCAAGCGCATCGAGCGTATTTGTGTATGGATTTGAGGGCTGTATAGACTACAGTTTTCATTAAAATTATTATTATTATGAAGTATTTATGAGATAACGAGTCGTGTGGATTTACTGGGAGCAATCGTTGTCGTTCATGACAATTAAGCTTCAATTTGAAGGGAATTATACGCTTGAAACCTACTTCCCAAAACCATATTATCACTGTTTTCAACAAGAAGATGTAATCTGTCTGTCTGTCTGTCTGTGATCCCACGGGATTCCCACCAACAAAGAGTGCGCATGGACATTTATACTGCTCAACAAAATGTAAGTACCACTTTTGTCAATGGGCCTGGTCATAATTATGACCATATAAAAGGTTTAAATTTACACGCGTAAAATCGTATGGGGATGCGATCCGACTGGACCACATGAGTCACGATTGACGTGGAATACTTCCGTCTTAAAATAATTTTGCTCTTTTCGCTCACTATAATTATAGTATACTCAAGTAGACCCAATACATGAATTTCATGTGAATCACCGACTCACATCGTCACAATCGCATCGCATTCAGATCCGATTCGCATCCATGTAGTGTAGCAGGACTATTACACAAAGCGAGTGACGTCATGAGCGATGGAAGGGTGCTGGCGAGCCCACAGGAGTCGTCTAGTATAGTGTATAGTACAGTTAGTTAGATACCAACTATACTAGCATACCGTTCACGTTGGCCGCGGGTCGTGGAGGTCTGGGGGGGGATTGGAAGGAACGAAACACAGAAGGAAAGAAAGAATCAGAATTGAGAATGGTGAAAACGAGTGAGGGTGTGTCATGCAGGTCGCCAGACGCCACTAATGAACGGGTATGTGATCCGCAACCGCTCATTGACTAGACTCCCCCTGACAGCCGTTCCCATGAAAGGGGGGGAATTGGAATCGGATCCCCCTCCTCCTCCTCCTCCTCCTCCTCCTCCTCCTCTTCCTCCTCCTCGTCCACGTTCTGACTCCCATTCTTTCGTATACCTTTCCTTCCCTGTTCCCCTCCCCTGTAGCCACTTGGTTAGAGGATTTTCCTCCTGGATGACTGTTGACTGCCTTCGCCGTCCCACCCCCCACCCCCCACCCCCAAGCCTGCCCTTCTGAAAATGTACTCCCTACCATCCATCCCGCTTTCCCGTGTCTACGGTTCTCTTCTCGTACGTAATTGGCACGCGAGGTTAAGTAGAGAGAGAGAGAGTTCGTTGGCCCTAGGGGCGAGGGCACAATTAATAGGAAATCGTTTGTTTGTTTTTAATTGTCGCATTGCGAGGGATCAGGAATGGATTAGAGATTAAGAAGAGAATGAAAACAGTAAATAAAGGTATCTTGGATACTGGGGGATGACTTGTCAACAATATACTGGACATAGGATTTGCGGTCATTTAAAAGTGAAACAGTATGTTTCACAAAGAAACACGATCGTCTACTTTATACTCGTATGTGTGCATCCAGGTGGTACATGTTATATAATGTACATGCAGGATCACGCGCACAATACACACACAATGTCACAATACGAATAAAAACGTATGTATAATATGTGTGTAGGCCTACATGTGTGCTGATGCCCGCATGTCATTATTAGGCCTCGGTGCATTCAAAACACACACACACACACACACACACACACACACACACACACACACACACACACACACAGAGAGAGAGAGAGAGAGAGAGAGAGAGAGAGAGAGAGAGAGAGAGAGAGAGAGAGAGAGAGAGAGAGAGAGAGAGAGAGAGAGAGAGAGAGAGAGACCCACACACACACACACACACACACACACACACAGACACACACACACACACACACACACACACACACACACACACACACACACACACACTATGAAACACATTCCTCCGCAACATAGGCATGTAGCATCAAATGCAGTCTAAGGATCTTTGATGTAAGTTGTTCTGTTTGATACTTTGACAATACATCAACAATTCTTTTTTTAAAAGACGGGATAACATCATGTTCTAAACACAGTTCTGTTCAAAAACGAAACACAATAGTCTAGTAACCATTCAGGCAAAAGTGTTATTTTCAGGCAGCGTTTAAATCCATAACAACCGATCCCAGGGATCGGGTCTCACTAAGGCCCCCGTTAAGCTGGAGACAGACTATGCGACTGCCTCATATGACTAGATCAGGTCGTGACGTAGACCAAATTTTGCTTCCCACACAGAAGAGGTCACAAGCCGTCTGACTCGGTCAGACTCGATCAGTGAAATTCAGAACCCGCCTTATTCGGCCCTGTCACCTGACTGGGCCCGAATGAATCAGACTGATCAAGCAGGATGGTATGCAAATGAGGTGAAACGTCACAACCGGATCGAGTCACATGAGGCAGTTACATAGTCTGTCGCCGGCTTTACACATAGCAAAGTGCCCACTACGTCCTCACTACGCGCTAGATTTCCAGAGAATCTAGCGAGGTCTTGGTGAACGGTGGAAAACCTCCTCATGTGTAACCGCTACTACGTTGCTACTACGTTCTCAGTACGCGCAAAAGGGTAAAAACAAAATCGAAAAATATTGACATTTTTTTCCACGTTATCACTACGCCCTCACCACGCTCTATTCGGCCTCGCTACGCTCTCGCCACGTTCCCTCCACGTCCACGCGACGTCTGGCCCGTGCTGAGCCATGATGCAGCCACGTTCTAGAAGACCGTACCCCGCTCTTCCCACTGTGTGCCACGTCCTTACTACGTCATAGCCACGTTGTTGCAAGGTCCTGCTAGGTTCTGGACGATGTTTCCATAACGTGGAGAACGTAGCGGGAACGTGGCCTATGTGTAACGGGGGGTGTCATCAGAAAAGTTCTGCCTTGCAGCAAAACAAAAACTATCGCTCGAAGTGGCTCGCATAACAGAACACTAGAGCGCTAAGACGCTAGATCACCAGACGCGCGGCAGCATTTTCGGTGCCAGTGACCTTGACATTTGACCTATGACCTTCATTTATTTTAACTTGGCCTAGATATCTTTAGCACCTATCCGCATGCAAAATATGAGCGTCCTAGGTACCTCCATTATCGTGCCAGGTGTTTAAAACAGCATTTTCGGCTCCAGTGACCTTGACCATTGACCTATGACTTTCATTTTTTAAATGGCCTAGATATTCTTAGTACCTATCAGCATGCCAAATTTGAGCATTCTCTGTTCAAACCCTATCGTGTTAACATAGATAGATAGATAGATAGACAATTTGCTTTGATAAAACTTTTCTGTGTCCAATGTCTGTATTTGTGAACCTCAGAAACAAAACCTGTTAACGCTAACTTCATGAAAATGTTCCGTGTTCTGGAGAAGAAAAAAAAAGAAAAAAAATGTGCTGATTTACTTTTTCTCCCAATGGGGGAGGGACCGTGCCTTATGCAAAGACAGCTGTTTCGATCTGTGAAGATCTCATCAGTTTGCATGATCGGCCTGCAATTTGACTGTCCAGTGGATGTCAACTTGCGCAAGAAGACATTCTACAAGAATGGTGTCTTCTTTGCACAAAATCGAAAATCCACAATAAAAGCAAACCAGCAGTAAAAAAAATCTTATGTAAAATGAAGAAAGTAATAATGTTCTGAAATTTTAATTTAAAAACCTAATAGACAAACTAGAGAGGGCCAACTACTGAGATGATATCCAAATTAATAGATCAGATAGATAGATAGATAGATAGTCAGCCAGGAACAGAATCCACTGAAAACATTACCAGCTTCACTCTCTACGTTCGCGGCTTGTAAACATTACCAGCTTCGCTCACATTTTGTCGCGGATGGTAATAAAGAAGGGTAAATCTCTGTCTCGTGCAGCGATTCAAATGAAGGAGCGCGCCTGGATGAAGGTGACTTTTACGTTCAATTAGTCGTAGACTCTTATGGACAGAGTTCGTGAAGACTTGGTCTTCCTGGCGGTGAAGATGAAGGCGAAGATGATGACGATGAGACAGAGGTCGAGACGTAGTAGCCGTCGCGGATGATTCCGGTAACATTACGGACCCTTGAACGTAAGAGTTCGCCGTCTGAAACTGGATCAACCGGACGGAGTCTGAGTCGGGATGTCGTTTCTGTCCTTGATGCTTTGAGTGTGATCAGCATCGGCGTCGCAGTAGGAGATGGAAAAAAATGTGAGACAGCCTAAGGTTGTCGCTGGTTTCCTGTAATCCGCTTGCTTGTCGTTGGTTTGGTGAGCAACCCTTCCCTCCTCCAAGGTCGTCTTCAGGACCACCGGACGGCCTGCTCCATACCTGCGTGACCAGCCGAAGTCGGACTTGCTGGGCCTAACTATTTCTTAGTTAGGCGCATAACGGCAGCACGACGCATCTGCGCTCATAACTGACAGGAAACTGTCTGAGCGATCGAAGAAGAAGAATACCTAGGTGTTGGCGACGTCAACACACGGGCAGGAGAAGTATGGTCGAGTCGAACAGTCCCTGCATGCGGATGATTCCCTCCCAGTAGATGGCGCTGCACAACCACTGGGCACCAGCGATCTTGTTGTCTCAAAGGCCAACATTGCAGAGATGATCCAAGACGTCGGAGAGCGCCTAAAATATTCTAAAATATATTTGATTATAATTGGATTTGAATTTTATGACGTGTATGAGATGCTTTTTTTTATTGTATTTCTTGTTTTAGTACTTAATGATGTCATAATAGTATTCCCTTTTTACA
>CM065681.1:72938795-72941107 GCA_017654935.2 Phymorhynchus buccinoides
CGATAGAATTCGAGAAATGACATACTCTGATGGCTCTGCGTCTGGTCTATTCCATAGCCAATAAAGTTTGTGCTGTGCAGCCATTTGAAGGAATCAGTTATAACGCAATTTTGATAATAGTCTTTGCTCTTGGAGAGCAGACCTTGTGACAGTTAACTTCCTGTACTGAAATATGTAAAACAACATTTGTTTATGAACAGTCTTTAAATCAGAAAAGTGTCTCGCAGATCAAAACAACTGTAAAAATAAATTTCCTTTATAATACATAACTGCATGACCTGGCATGACGAAAACAATGACTGTGTTGTCTTAAATTGCAATCGGGATTTTCTAAAGTGTTTTTATTCTTTTCCGCAGGTTAATGGCTGTGGCCATATTTATGAGCTACCTGGTCCCATTTTCTGCGTATTTCACTGCCATATTTTACTTCACCGTTGAATGGAGAACAGACCTTGTAACAAATCGAAGCATCGCTTACAGGGTCAAAACGTCATGGATACATTTGGAGCACAGCGTCAAAAACCAGATCACCTATGGTATTAATTTGGTCATCATGCCCCTATACCTTTTCATAGATGTAATCTGCTGCACCGTTACAGTGATTCACCTACGTATCGCTTCTCGCCAACGTTGGAAAATGACAGGGAGTGCCAAGGAGAAAGCTGACACCGGAGACACCAAACTCACTAAAATGTTGCTGTTTCTCTGCATTGTCTATGCTATGGTTGTTGCAATGACGATTTGTCGGTCAATAGCACACTTGTTGTTTCCGCAGTTCAGACTGTACGAGAAATATCACAACACGCTTAAGGTTGTGTACTGGGGAATCATCTATCCGTCGTTTTGTCTTAATTCGGCTGCAAACTTCTTTGCCTATATCGTCCTCAGCACCAGATTTCGAACGACGCTAAGAAGACTGTTCCAGTGCTGTCCTCGAATGCCTACCCAAGCAACAAAGCGGATGGCAACGTAAAACCAGTAGGGTAACAACGTTTTCCTGGAGAGACTCGAACGTACAAATAGGCATCATCGTCGTTATCCTTTACTGTTTAAAAAAAAATTATAATTGATTTAGTAATGTTTATCTACTCAAACGTTTCACAAAATAAGAATTAATTATGCACAGAGAAATCGGTTCACTTTTGAGAGTCGTTTTCACCTTCTTTTGTGAGCATTGACATAGACTTTTAAAATGTTCTTGGAGCTTACCTATTTCAGAGTTAACATTAAAAGGCCTTGGGAGTTATGAGGCGCGAGTGCTAAGGCATTGCTATCAGTGCTGAATAATGCTTCTCATATTAATCTTTTTCTTTCTCCTCTCTGCTTCTCCCCTCCTCTCTCATCTCCCCGCCTCATCTTCTCTAACTCGGCCTCTGTCCCTCCCTCCCGCCCCCAACGACAACCAAACCCTCTCCCATCCTCAGCCCCCTCTCATCTCCAGCCTCTCTCATCTCTCTCCTCTCATCTCCCCTCTCTATCTTCAGTCGTCTCTCTCCTATCTCTCTCTCCGTCCCTCTCTCTCCATCTCTCTCCTCCTCATCTCTCTCTCTCTCTTCTGGGCCCTCCCTCCATCCCACCTCTCCATCCCACCCCTCTCCTTCCCATCTGTTACTGTCCATGACGTTCACGTTACTTGAATCTGTTGAATTACTTACTCACCCACTAAAGCTAATTGTGTCGTCTGAATCCAATGCTGCTAACTCCGTTATATTACAGTATAAATTATAAATGTATGCAGCCATTAAATGACTACATAGGCGAATGCTTGTGTGTATGAAATACTATCCATTATTTGTTACACTGCATCATCCTTCATTTAAAAACTGTTATCGTACTGCTGCAACACCGCGTGTGCATATAAGACTTAGGTTTGTTTTATTATCTTACTATGTATGACTGTGTTTGCATGCTCTTTTGTTTTTGCGTACTCTTTATAATAAATATTGCTTTGTTTGCTAATCCTTTTTTAATTATTTTAAAGAGTGCTTTGATGTAAAAAAAAAAAAGCAATGTACTTTTTTGCTTATTCTTTTACCCTCTATAAATAAAATTTCATTGAATCAATTCTCTCTCTCTCTCTCTCTCTCATCTCGCCTCCGACTCTCTAATCCTCGTCTCTCTCCTTCTCTCCGTCTCTCTGCTCCTCTCTCTCCGCTCGGCTCTTTCCTCCCTCCCTCCCTCGTCTCGCTCCTTTCTCTCTCTCTCGCCCCCCCCCGCTCTTTTTTCCTCTCTCTCTCTCCCACCTCCCTCCCCTCTCTACCCTCCTCCCAACCCTCCTCTCAACTCTCTTTCACTCTCACATCCTCCTCTCC
>CM065681.1:72941607-72944107 GCA_017654935.2 Phymorhynchus buccinoides
TAACCCACAATTACGATTTGGCAGAGGGCAAGGGAGTTGTTTTGTTTTCTTTTAATTTTCTAATTATAATTTTAACATTCTAAACTAGTATAGGCAGCATATTTGATATTATGAACTTGTTTATGCTTAGTGTGTGACAGCTGTAAAAAGATCGTTAATTAAAGACTACGACGTGGGATGGATACACTCGGCTTTAGAAAAATTAGATGGGCATAAAAATAATCACGTTTTCTTCAATTATTGTACAAAAGCAAATATTTTGATGGCAGAAAATTAAATCACCGGTATTGCCGGTAATGTTAAATCCTTCATTCTTCATTGATGCTCAGCGACCATTCATTAACAATTACATCAACTCGCCACGAAACATTCTCTGGATCACAATTTTAAAAAATATCTTTGTGGAATACATCATGTTTATTTAAAAGGCTGCAAAGTTGTTAAAAGTTCAGTGGTGTGTTTATAATAAGACAATCTGCTTAAGTTCCATCAATCGATTTCTGCACATGTCCATAGTTGTAATGAAACTCATCTATCAAATGTTGTCTTTTGGCAATAGTGATAATTATTGTACAGGCAAATTTGCCTTTTTTTGTACTTATCGTTCACAAACTATAGAATTCGAGAAATCTGATGGCTCTGCATCTGGTCTATTCCATAGCCAATAAAAAAATTGCTGTGCAGCCATTTGAAGGAATCAGTTATAATGCAATTTTGTATAATAGTCTTTGCTCTTGGAGAACAGACCTTGTGACAGTTAGCTTCCTCTCCTGAAATGTACAAAACAACATTTGTTTATGAACTGTCTTTAAATCAGAAAAGTGTCTTGCAGATAAATAAATAAAAACTGTAAAACTAAACTTCCTTTATAATGCATAACTGCATGATCTGGCATGACAAAAAAAAAAGACAGCGTTGTCTTAAATTGCAATCGGGATTTTCTAAAAGTGTTTTTATTCTTTTCCGCAGGTTAATGGCTGTGGCCATATTTATGAGCTACCTGGTCCCATTTTCTGCGTATTTCACTGCCATATTTTACTTCACCGTTGAATGGAGAACAGACCTTGTAACAAATCGAAGCATCGCTTACAGGGTCGAAACGTCATGGATACATTTTGAGCACAGCGTCAGAAACCAGATCACCTATGGTATTAATTTGATCATCATGCCCCTATACCTTTTCATAGATGTAATCTGCTGCACCGTTACAGTGATTCACCTACGTATCGCTTCTCGTCAACGTTGGAAAATGACAGGGAGTGCCAAGGAGAAAGCTGACACCGGAGACACCAAACTCACTAAAATGTTGCTGTTCCTCTGCATTGTCTATGCTATGGTTGTTGCAATGACGATTTGTCGGTCAATAGCACACTTGTTGTTTCCGCAGTTCAGACTGTACGAGAAATATCACAACACGCTTAAGGTTGTGTACTGGGGAATCATCTATCCGTCGTTTTGTCTTAATTCGGCTGCAAACTTCTTTGCCTATATCGTCCTCAGCACCAAATTTCGAGCGACGCTAAGAAGACTGTTCCAGTGCTGTCCTGGAATGTCTACCCAAGCAACAAAGCGGATGACAAAGTAAAACTAGTTGTTGTTGTTGTTGTTGTTTTCCTGGAGAGACTCGAACCCAGTACCATGTGAATATTTCGCATGCCTCATGGGAAGTTACGTGTTTGGCTGTTTTAAAGGGCCCCGCCAAATACATTACTTCAATTGATAAAACTAGTAGGGTAACAACGTTTTCCTGGAGAGACACGAACGTACATATAGGCAGTATCGTCGTTATCCTTTACTATTTTTTTAAGAATTAATTATGCACAGAGAAATCGGTTCACTTTTGAGTGTCGTTTTCACCTTCTTTTGTGAGCATTGACATATACTTTTAAAATGTTCTTGGAGCTTACCTATTTCAGAGTTAACATTAAAAGGCCTTGGGAGTTATGAGGCGCGAGTGCTGAGTGCATTGCTATCAGTGCTGAATAATGCCTCTCATATTAATCTTTTTCTTAAAATTTCTACTCTCTCTCTCTCTCTCTCTTTCTCTCTCTCTCTCTCTCTCTCTCTCTCTCTCTCTCTCTCTCTCTCTCTCTCTCTTTTTATCTCTCTCTCTCTTTTCTCTCTCTCTCTCTCTCTCTCTCTCTCTCTCTCTCTCTCTCTCTCTCTCTCATCTCTCTCCCTCTCTCTCTCTCTCCCTGATAGACCGCTTTTCGATCAACAGTTACAGGCATTTACAAAAACTGATCATTCCAACCCCACGACTATACATAGACCTATTTAAAGCCAGTCTAACGTATAGCGGTGCAACCTACTGGAATAACCTGCCAGCTTATAAAGACAGTCAAAAGACCATCAACTTTCAACAAACTAATGAAGACCTACTTAATGAATACACTACTTTGATACTGAATTATCTCTCTCTCTCTCTCTTCTCTCTCTCTCTCTCTCTCTCTCTCTCTCTCTCTCTCTCTCTCTCTCTCTCTCTCTCTCTCTCTCTCTC
>CM065681.1:72956607-72959107 GCA_017654935.2 Phymorhynchus buccinoides
AGGAAGAAGAAGAAGAAGAAGAGAGTGAGAGAGTGTGTGTATGTGTGTGTGTGTGTGTGTGTGTGTGTGTGTGTGTGTGTGTGTGTGTGTGTGTGTGTGTGTGCGTGTGCGTGTGCGTGCGAGAGAGACACACACAGACAGAGACACAAACACCTCGAGAAGCAAACACGCGCGCGCGCGCAGAGAGAGAGAGAGAGAGAGAGAGAGGGAGAGAGAGAGAGAGAGAGAGAGAGAGAGAGAGAGAGAGAGAGAGAGAGAGAGAGAGAGAGAGAGAGAGAGAGAGAGAGAGAGAGAGAGAGAGAGAGAGAGGGGGGGGTAGCTTACAGCCAATGAACAATTTTCACAAAGGAATAACATGTTGATTGTATTTTTTTAAACTAAAAACATGCAAACGATGCAGATATCTATATCAGTACAGACGCACTGTTTAGCCTTCAAAGGAAATCTGGCAAATTTACGTAAGTGCAAGTGGTAGAACATCATTTCTCTCTTCTCTACCAAACTTGTTTGTTTATCTCCGTGTTTGCTTCTGTTTGAGTCTTTGTTTGTTTTAGGTTTTTTTTATAGCTGTTTTCGAAGTTTATCCAATAGAAAGAAGCGGGTTAAGTCAAAGATATTCTAAAAGGGTCAGATGGATTACTTAAGAGCTCAGCGAACCGGGCTGATAGAGTTATCGTTAGTGGGGCCAGTACACTTTTCACAGTGGAGGCTATCCAAAAACTCAGACTGGAACTTGAACGGAGAATTCAACTGGTCTATCGAATGTAAAATGTGTCACGTTTCAAAGGGACATAACCAGTGTTTCTGTCCTCACTACTCATATAGGGAAAAGAGACCGGATGTTTATCTTCCCCTGTACAGTCTTTGGTTAAGTTACCAGCAACACGTTTGTGAAGTAGACTAAAAGCACCTCCTTAAAGGGGCACCTTGACGGATGAGTTTTTGCAAGAAACACGTCGAGATCACCAGGAAAACACCCTTTATAGAGATCGCAACACTCACTTTGCTCTGGTTTCCTAGAAATCAAACCGTTGAATCGGCGGTTCCTCCCTGGCGGAGGTGCTGGAAGTCAAATTCTTTCACTGAAAGAGAAGACGTGTGCCTTCTCTTTTCTAATGGCCGCCTGAGCTTAGACCAAATCGTTTGCACGACATTTTCGCAATACAAGCCTTTTTATTTCTATTTTTTAAATTTTATACAGTTTATCTAAAAGAGTTTCGCCCACAGCAAAGGAAATAGCTCAAATCGTTTTTACTGCACTACAAACGTAGAAAATGCCTCAACCACAATGGAATTGGCCTCCACCCACCCCATCCAAATGGCTTCTTTCTCCGGCATCTCCGCCAAGGAGGAATCGCCGTTTTGAAGGTTGGATTTCTAGGAAACCAGAGCAAAGTGAGTGTTCCTATCCTTGAAATGGCTGTCTTTTTGGTGGTCTCGACGTGTTTCTTGCAAACACTCATCCGTCAGGGTCCACCTTATACTCTCTATCTTCTGAGTTTTTGTTTGTATTCCTTATAACAATTACACAAGCAGGAAGAAGATTTGTCATTTTTTTAAAAGGGGAACAAAATAAATAGGTTCGTCAAAAAAAGGACCCCCAAAACCCCAACAAATCCCAACATTCGATCAAGACAGGCAAAAAGACCTGTTAATCCCCGCAACACGTCTTTGACATTTATACAATGATGCTGCGTGGCAACTTTGTCTTGATCCTATCCATCCCTTAACATCCTCCCTATTTGTCATTCACCAACTCTCTCTCTCTCTCTCTCTCTCTCTCTCTCTCTCTCTCTCTCTCTCTCTCTCTCTCTCTCTCTCTCTCTCTCTCTCTCTCTCTCTCTCTCTCTCTCTCTCGCCCTCTCCTTAAAGACCCACCCGATCACGTGTCAAAATCACGGGTTTCTCTTATAGCTGGATATAAATTTTGTTTTGACCAGCTGGTCTCACTCCCATACAAATGCCCCCAAATTCAAACCGACACATCATTTTAAAGAGCAGCCTTAATTTGAAGTTGGGGATATCTGCATGTGGGTCACAGCTACCCAGACAAAACCAAGGGACTTAATCGTGGTGCGTCACTGTTTCTTTAAAGACCCACCAGATCACGTGTCAAAATCACGGGTTTCACGGGTTTTCCCCTCTTATAGCTGGATAGAAATTTTGCTTTGACCAGGTCTCACTCCCATACAAATGCCCCCAAATTCAAAACGGACTAACATCATTTTAAAGAGCAGCCTTAATTTGAAGTTGGGGATATCTGTATGTGGGTCACAGCTACCCAGAAAAAACCAAGGGACTTAATCGTGGTGCGTCAGTGTTTCTTTAAAGACCCACCAGATCACGTGTCAAAATTACGGGTTTCACGTGTTTTCCCTCTTATAGCTGGGAAACAAATCTTGTTTTGACCAGGTCTCACAAATGCCCCCAAATTCAAACGGAAACATCATTTTAAAGAGCAGCCTCAATTTGTATGTGGGTCACAGCTACCCAGTTAAAA
>CM065681.1:72964107-72971607 GCA_017654935.2 Phymorhynchus buccinoides
ATACAGGAAAAATAACAAGTCTAAATTGTTACTGGGGATCAGCGGATATATTTTAATTTACCTACACACAAAATTATATCTGTCGATGCTGACATAGAAACACAAACGTTTTCGTTTCGGTCGCAAAAAAACCAACGTTTTCACGCGGTTGTTTTTTTTCTCCTTACTTTTTGTTCGTTTGTCAATAACTACCACCCAAGAAGCTAACGTCAGCTGTAAGTTGGTTATGGGTTATCAAATTAATGTCAGAGTACAAAAGGTACCTATAATTTCTAGGCTTGATGATCGGTGGTGGCAGGGCTCGACAGAAAAGAGATAACTATGGGAAACAACAAAATATTATTATGGGGACCTAGCCTGCGCGCTTCGCTGGGTGCGGCGTGGCGCTACGTTTCGGGACAACCAAAGTGATATTTAGGTAGGCCTAATCATTCTTCACGCATGGATGGTTAGTTTGCTCGCCTTAACCCCTTGACTGCCGGAGAAAATTAAAGAAGAAATCATTGGGCAAATCATGACATGAAAAAGACAACTGATAGAGCCAAACTGAGAAAATGGTCTGGGGATATTACTCTCTTGATTATGTTAGAGCAAAAGAATGCATATCATGGTTATTCCTCTTCATCTGATGACATCCTCAGTGATGCCATCAGGTCAGTACGTAATACGTTGGTGGCAGTCAAGGGGTTAATAATCCCGCATTTTCTTCCTCCATCCTTTCTTCGTTACCTGTCTGCAGGTCTGTTTCCCTCTCTCTGCTTGTCTGTATGTGCTTCTCGTAGATATTTAACCCTTTCGCCGCCAGCCATTTTTCAGCAAAAAAATACCATTAAACTTAACTGGGTAGAGAAAAACAAATATTATCTGCAATATTAGGAATGAATTCCTTTTTTCACATATATAACATTAGGCCTATCCTTACCTCCCAAAATTAAGACAAAAGGGTCTTTTGGATAACAGACCCCAATTTGATGCCTTTTAGTGACATAGAAGTTAAATCACTGTGGTGCTAAAATGCGACATTGGCGGTGAAAGGGTTAACACACACACAAAAAGAACTGCGGAGAGTTTTCTGGTCGTGATCAGTGTATGCAATGTTCTTGGAGACCGACGTGATCGAATCGTATCGTACAGTCGCGCGATTTTAGTGGACGATATGTGTGAATTTCGCCCTTAAAGACACACTGACACACCACGATTAAGTCCGAATCACATTTTGTTCTTGTAGACCGACGTGATCGAATCGTATCGTACATCAATTTTTTTCTGGGTGCTGTGACCCGACATTCATGTCCGAATCAACTTCACATTGAGGCTGCGATTTAAAAGGATGTTTCAGTTTTTTTTTGGGGGCATTTGTATGGGAGTCAAACTGGTCAAAACAAGATTTCCCTACCAGCTATAAGAGTCTGGAAAACCCGTGACCTGGCTGGGTCTTTAAACAGTCTCTCATGCACCTCTTAAAATAGTGTTCCTGACAATGATCAATTATTGGTTGGACAGGTTAGCATGGGCAAAGTTCAAACCTTAGATAGTAAAATAGAAGTGTGCGAGTCACAGTCTTTGATTTGTATCCCACAGATGTTAAATCGATTTGCCAAAGATGACCTGGTGGGTCTTTAAGGTCATGCACCTCTGACCCGTGTTCCTGACAGATGGACGTCTCGTATTATATGATCATTTCGATACCACAGCTTATAGCGGGAAAAGCATCCGGTTTCATTTCCTTAGATAGTAAGCGAAACGTATGCAAGTTTTAAACAGTCTTTGATTTGTATCCCACATTTTTTACCATGTTAAATCGATTTCCAAAGATAGACACAACAGATAATATTAAACTGTCCAAAACGATTAATTCTTTCCTTCAGGTGGACGTCTCGTGAATCCAAATCCACTTATACTTAATTTAGGTGTTTTAAAAGTGTATTGTCAAATCCATGTTTTGTGTAGGTGTTTTAAAAGTGTATTGTGAAATCCATGTTTTATATAGGTGTTTTAAATGTTGTGCGCGTATAATATTAACATTACAGTTTTGTTTCGGTGTTTTTTTATGAAGAGCGAGTGTGCGTGAGTTAACATTACTTTTTCCATGTTTTCGTGTAAAGCGCGGTGAGTCCTGCTGTGTCAGGAGAATAGCGCTATATAGAAATAATTATTTATTATTATTTATACTACACTTCGGATTTGTGGGATTAGTAAGAGAATTAATCCCCTTCGCTTCCCCATCCCCGCCCATTGATACATTCCGTAGTCATCAGTCAGTCATCTAGACAGGGGAAACAGTGTTTCGATTCATAGAATCTTCATCGGGTGTGGCGATGGCAGGGACTGCTTATTTTTCTCTTCTTTTTTTGTCAACTGTTACAAACTTTCTTACGAGAAGGCTTCTTTAAATTTCAGCTTGAACATGTTTGGTTGTGGTAAGAAATTTAGCTTAACTTCCAATAGACCATGTTCGGGAGAAAACAAAAACAAAATAGGGGAGAGCACTTCGTGAAAAATATAATTGTTTACCTCCAATACTCGGTCAAATACCATAGCAACAATGCAACAATGGCGTCGAAGCTTGAAGCCGCAGGATGCGAGTCAGCGACTTGCAAGCATTTTTTTTAAAGAAAACATTAGGGGTGGCCAGTGGCCACAAACTGATAAAACTTGCAAAACGTGACGTGAAAATATAAATGACATCAATTTTAGAATGACGCACGGTGTTCTAAGTGCTGCATGTCTGCTCAAACACACGAGGCGAGAGCTGATGGTAGAGTAACTTCCCCCCCAGTTCGAGCCCGAGTTTGACCGCGATGATTGAATTAGGCAAGATCACTCCCACACACCACGAAATTACTCCCCTTCATTATTTCCGAGCAATACCTATTAAAGCCTGCTCTCAAGCAAAAAAAGAAAAAAGAAAAAAAGACAAGTATGGCGGGCTTATATGTATGCCATCCACAGTTATACTTGATGTTTTTTTATTTTCTGGATGCAAAAGTTAAACAAGAACTAATCCAATGATCCTTGCACAAGTCTTTTCTTTTGCTTTAACCCTTTCACCGCCAGCCATCTTTGAGCCAAACATTTCCATTAACGCTACTTGGCTACAGAAAAGATTTTGTCTCCAATATTGTTGGATTTCTCTGTGACACATTTAGAATGGGGTCAATCCTTACTGCCCAAATTTAGGAACACAATATCATTGAATAACAGACCCTGATTTCAAGAAATTTAATGACATGATGTTCAAGATCAAGAGAACACGTCACCAAGAAAACGTTTGTTTAGTTGTTGTTTTTATGTTAGTGTAAATTTTAGAAATGGCCCTGCTGCATAAGTTTGCTTTGATGATAATTGACAGACACAAGACAACACGCGTTGGGGCACAAGAAAACGTTTGCACGCACAACGCACACAGGCAGCACGTGTAACACGCACCACACAACCGACCTGCTGCATAAGTTTGCTTGGATGAGCAATGTTCACACACACGCACAACCACACGCACAAATGCGTACGCGCACGCGGCACGCACACACACACACACACAGACACACGCACGCACGCACACACACGCACGCACGCACGCACGCCACGCACACACACACACACACACACACACACACACACACACACACACAAACGCAAAACGCGCACACGCACAGAAACACAAGAAAGACAAGAGCAAGAAAGAACAAATTTAAAAAAAAGGAAAGAAAAGACAGAAAAAAGGAGTATTTGAAACGAAGCACAGAGAAAGAAACAACGATGAGAAAGACTGAAAGGAGAAGAAGAAAAAAAAGAAGCAAACTCAGAAAAGAAAAAAAAAGACGGAAATGAAAAAAAAGAAAGAACAGAAAGAGAGAAAGATAAATATAAACACAACACACACACACACGCACCCACACACACGCACAGCACGCGCGCGCCCGCACCAAACACCCACACACGCACCACACACACACACCACACACACAAAGAATATCTGACAGAAAACACAAAGACACACGACACATTAAAGAAAGGTAAGTACATGACACACACACAGGACAGCAAATCACACCGGAATCGAAAGAAAAGAAGAAAGCGCAGAAAGAAAGAAATGAAAGAAAGAAGAAGTAATGAATGAAAGGAAGTAATTAACAAAGAAATCGACGGGAATGAAAGCAAGAATAATGAAGGAATGAATGATTAGAATGTAGACAGAAAGAAAGAAGAAAGAAAGAAAGAAATGAAGAAATGAAAGAAAGACAAGAAAGAAAGAAAGAAAGAAAGAAGAAAGAAGGAAGGAAGGCATGAATGAATGAAGGATAAAAAGAAAGAAAGAAAAAGAAAGAAATGAAGAAAGAAAGAAAGAAAGAAGAAAGAAAGAAACAAAGAAAGAAAGAAAAACAGAAAGAAAGGAAGAAATAAAAAAAGAAAGAAAGAAAGTTGAAGAACGTAAAGAAAGAAAATGAAAGAAAGAAAGAAATATAAAATAAGAGAAAAAGAAATAATGAAGGAAAACAACAAAGAAGAAAGGAAACAAAAGTGTAAAATAAAAAAAAGAACAAACAAACACAACAAACAAAGGAAGAAAGATATGACAGCAAATGGACCCCCCATTTTTCTTTTTTTAGGCCTTCAGCAGAAACAACTTATTTTTGTAGTTACAATTGCAGTGACAAAAAAACTGACAAACACAAAGACCACGAAGATCTACAATTCTACCTACACAGCACGGCACCCCCGTCGCACAGAACCCGCCAACCCCCGTCAAAGGTCAGCACGGCAGTTAGCACAAACCCCACAAAATAGGGACATTGTTACCAAGCTTAGCCTACTTCCTCCTCCTCTCATCCCCCGTGGGACGCTTCTCGTGATAATAATAATATTCTTTCTTTGGTTGTTTTATTTTGCTATTTCCCTTCCCCCCCACCCCCCCAACCCCCGTTTTTCTTTCTTTCCATTCTCTTCCCTTTGCCCCCCCCCCCCTCCCCCCCCCGCCCCCCACACACACACGCCCTCCCCGCTTATTCTCTGTAAATTCACCACCTCTCTCTCGCTCTCTACCTCTCTACCTCTTCATCAACTCTCGCCTCGCAGAATTCTCTCATCCAAAAAGTCTCTCTCGCTTCATCATGGATCCTCAATCTCTCTCTCTCTCTCTCTACCTACACTCTCCGTCTGTCCGTTACTGATCCAGTTCTTCTCTTCTCTCTCATCATCTCAATCTCTCATCTCTCAATCACCGCTCTCTCATCAGTGCGCCATGTCTCAGACAAAAAAAGGAAAACATTCTCTAATCTCTCTCTCTTCCTCTCTCTCTCTCTCTTCTCTCTCTCTCTCTCTCCCTCCTCTTCTCTCCCAATCTCTCATTCTTCTCTCTCTCTCGATCTCTCTGTCTCTCTCACTGTGTGTGGGTGTGTGATTTGGTTTTTGGGTTTTTCATATTGTATGTCTGTGTGTGTGTGTGATGTGTGCGTCTGTGCCTGCGTGCGCATCGTTCGTGTGTGTGTGTGTGTGTGTCGTGTGTGTGTGTGCATGTGTGTGTGTGTGTGTGTGTGTGTGTGTGTGTGGTGTGTGTGTGTGTGGGTGTGTGAATGTGTGTGTGTGTGTGTGTGTGTGTTTCTCTGTGTGTGTGTGTCTGTGTGTGTGCGCGCATGTGTGTGTCGCCTGTGTTTGCTCCCGCGTCCTGTGATTTCCCCTGAAACAGCGGGAATGACATCGCTGTATGATTGATAGAAGTTCGCTTTGCTCTGTAGTATTCTCTTGCCTATTTCTTTTGGGAGTGAAATTGTAACAAGGCAAAACAGCAAAATGCATTCATCGAGCATTTCGAACATACACTAGGTAAATAATGCAGTACGTATCACCGTGCGTGTATGAGTGTGTACGTGTGTATGTGTCAAGTCAAGTCAAGTCAAGTCAAGTCTAAGTCAAAATTTGATTTAAAGATGGACATTGACTATATCACATGAAAGGCTTTTTTTTTAACATGTGTGTGTGTGTGTGTGTGTGTGTGTGTGTGTGTGTGTGTGTGTGTGTGTGTGTGTGTGTGTGTGTGTGTGTGTGTGTGTTGTGCGCGTGTGCGTGCGTGCGTCGAGCGTGTGCGTGCGTGCGTGCATGTGTGCGTGAATAGGCGTGTGTAGTGCGTATATGTGTGTATGTGCGCTCGCAAGTGTCCGTGTGTGTGTATGTCTATTTGTATGTGTTTTAGTGGGCGTGAGGCGTGTGTATGGGCGTGCGTGCTTTTGTGAGTGTGTTGTTTGTGTGTGTGTGTGTGTGTGTTGTGTGTGTGTGTGTGCGTGTGCGTGTGCGTGTAGCCTATGTGTGTGTGTGCGTGCGTGTTCGTCCGTGCGCGTGCGCGCGTTGTGCGGTTATGTGTGTATTGTACTGTGTGTGAGTGTATGTGTGTGTGTGTGTGTATGTGGGTCTGTCTGATCCTGTCTGTATGGATGTGTGTGTTTGTGTGTGCGTGCGTGCATGCGTGCGGTCGTGCATGCGTGTGAGCGTGAGTGTGTGTGTGTATGTGCGCGTGTGTCTGTCCTGCCAATGATCTGTCTATCTGTATTATGAACGTCCGAACATTCCTTTAATGTTCACCGCTGCAAAAAAAGTGGGTACAAAGATGGGGTAGGGGGGGAAGCAAGCTATATGGGCCTACTATACCTTCCATTGCTGTACACTGCCACGATCCAGTCAGTTGTCTACACCCACCTAGTATCAAAATGATATTTCTCACACCTGTCCCTACGTAATAGGAGCCAGTTCATACAAATAGGCAGCGTCTGTGTTATGGCGGGGTGGGGATGGGATCGAAGTGTGATGGAGGGAGGGTGGGACGTAGTGTGGCGGAGAATGGGGAGACAAGCTAAAAAAGGGGATTACGAAAAGGGCGTAAAAATGAAATTAATTCGTTTGTTATGTCAAAACAAAGACAATGACATACAACGAAAACCATGGTCACGCGCGTCGTCATTGTCACAGTGTTGTGGTGGTGTGGTGTGTGTAGACGGTGGTGGATGCACTACGTTTTCAAGCGCCCTAATTTCATTGTACAAAATCGTTTCAGCGCCCATGTCTCAGTTTTCGCCCACGATTTTCAATGTTCAATTTCAACTGTATCGCAGGACACTAGTGGTCAGAGAAACTGTAAAAGACATGCATTCCATTTTGATCAATTGAACGCTAACCCTCTAACCTCTGAACCGTATGACAAAGCCCTAACCCTACTACTTACTATTACCTCGATAATTTAACGCTACCACGATAGACTTGATCGGCGACTTGATGCGCTGGAAAAAAAAAACCAGGGTGCTCCCGACGTGGGTGTGTAAGGCTACTACAAAACAATCGACGTTTTGCCCTATTCTCTGTTAGCTGATGCCCACATGGCCGAAAGGTCGGAAGGGGGCGTAAAACATTATTTCTTCCTATTCTCTGTCATACCGGATTTGTTTCCTACCCCAATGCACTAAAAGAGAAACAAAAACAAACAAATCCAAATCCAGAAGCCACATTTTGCAG
>CM065681.1:72984107-72994107 GCA_017654935.2 Phymorhynchus buccinoides
AACCCTTTCACCGCCAGCCACATGTCAGCCAAAAATGTCCATTAAATTTACCTGGGCAAAGAACAAAATCCATCTGCAATATTGGGGATTCTTCTGTTTGACATATATAAAATACGGTCTACCCTTACTTCCCAAAACTAAGACAATAGGGTCTTTGGATAATAGACGCCAATTTGATGCGGCGAAAGGGTTAAGCTTTAGTAGAACTAAGCGGTGTCCCTCATTGTGGTGTTATTCAAAATGTACTCTTCCGTCAATCTTTTCCCCCGATTTTCTTCTGTGGAGCAACCATGTCTCCCATTTGACATTTCGAGGTTACTAAAGACCCACCACGTCACGGGTCAAAATCACGGTTCTCACGCGTGTTCCCTCTTATAGCTGGTTAGACATCTGAAGAAATCTTCCTAGCATAAGAGGGAATGTGACACGTGACTTGGGGGGTCTTTAAGACGATGGGGGTTGGGGGGGGGGGGGGGGGTGAGGGCAGGAAACGAGAACAAACTGGAAACAGAAGAAATTTCGTGAAGGTATAAGAGACAGGTACAAATGATGTTGACATTTTTGTTATAATATAGTGCCTGCAAGCAAACAAAGGATAAACCACACCAAAAATAACAAGTGCAACGCCGAGCGGCTGCAAAGTCCCCTCGCAGCATCGCCGAGGTACTCCGAAATCGGAATGGCGTAAATTTGACCTTAATGTAAAACTAAGTACATCAGTGGATAGCTTGCATCTTGTGCAACAAGCATACCAAATCTGACGATAATAGACTGAATAGTTTTCGATATATAGCCTTGAGGTTCGGACCCGTGATTTGAGCGCGCGCGATCATGCGCACACGCGCGCACAGAAAAAGTCATGACAACTGTGTTATAGACCATTCATCAAGAAATGTTGTGACAAAAAACTGCATTAAAATACATGCAAAACTTCGCGAGATATTAGCGATTATGTGTTTCGGGGTTTGAACCCCGTAACTGGCGCGACCTTGACCTTAATGTAAAACTAAATACATCAGTGGATAGCTTGCATCTTGGTAAACTAGTATACCAAATTTGATGATGATAGACTGAATAGTTTTTGAGAAAAACGGACGAATATCCGGACGGACACCGGACGGACGGACCAGACAAAAACAATAGCTCCCCGAACCTTAGGCTCGGGGACTAAAAAAGGTTATTATTGTGGGGGAAACTTGGCCATGACAGAAAGACGGATGAGGAGGTGCAGGTGAAAAAGACGCTCACGTCATGCAAGTCCTCACTTCTTCTTTCGACCTGTCAAAACGCTGCCTGCGGCCATACAACGGAAACGTCTAGCTCCTGCTCCGTTTAGGTAGCCCACCCACCTTCAGCGCCACGAAACATGGATGGAACCTGTAGTAGTACAAGCCATGACATGGACCCTTCAAGGCCAGGGACGCTCATCTCGTCCCATCCCGTGCATTGACCGTTTATTATTATCATCACAGACTATATAGTAACTATATAGTCTGTGTTATTATTGGGAGAGCAAGATCATCGTTCATGCTCCAATTTTTTGGGTGCGCTTTCTTTTTTTTGGGGGGGCTATTATTTTTCACTTTTCTATACTTAGGCCGGGTTCACATTAGACGCGTATCTTTTGCGTAGTGGACACTAAATTGATGTTAAACCTATCCCTAACCCTAACGCTATTCCTAACCCTAACCCTAGCCCTAAACCTAACCCTAAACCTAGCCCTAAACCTAACCCTAAACCTAGCCCTAAACCTAACCCTAAACCTAGCCCTAAACCTAACCCTAAGCCTATCCCTTAGGCCGGGTTCACATTAGACGAGTAAGTTCCGTACGGAGAAAACCCTAAATAAGTGGGAGAAAGAAGGATAAAAGAATACGCATAATAATAGGAAAAATTCGGACACGTGCGCAACTCTTTTCCCTTCGTTGTTGCATTGCGCACGGGTTTCCGCATGGAATATCCGCTTATGCGTGTACACGGCCTTAAGGTCTCTGTACACGTTGACGTCGTTCACAAAATATCTCTATTTCCCCATGGCAACACAGTGTTGGGCCACTCCTAATAAGTATGAATTACAACTCACTATGTTGCCATGGGGGAAATAGTGATTTTGTGTGAATTTTTTAACCTGTACAGAGACCTTAACCCTTTCACCGCCAGCCATATTTCAGCCAAAAATGTCCATTACATTTACCTGGGTAGAGAACAGAATCCATCTGCAGTATTGGGGATTCTTCTGTGACATTTATAAAATAAGGTCTATCCCTACTTCCCAAAACTAAGACAATACCTGTCTTTGGATAATAGACCCCAATTTGATGCCTTTTAGTGACATAGGTGGTAAATCACTGTGGTGCATAAATGCGACGTTGGCGGCGAAAGGGTTAAGGAGTGGGCCGAAAAGCACTAGTAGGAAAGTAAAAAATGTCCACAACTAAAATAGTAACACATTTAGACTAGTAATGCTTTGCAAGTCATATAGTAATTTTAAAAATAATGAATTTTATGACCTCGTAAGACCAATCTTACCTAGTATAGGGTAAGACGGGGTAAAAAGCCCATGGGCGGGTAAGAAGCCCATGCCAATTATCTCATGAAACGAAGCAAATGTCAGTAACATTTTGCCCATGAGACGAACTGTTACTGAAATTTGCTTCATTTCATGAGATAATTGGCATGGGCTTCTTACCCGCCCACAGATGGGCTTTTTACCCCGTCTTCACCTAGTTACTTTATTACACGATCCCCCAACGAATTATAATCATAAATTAGAGACGTGAATTATGTCTAACTATGTCTAATTATATCTAATTATATTAGGCTCCCGGATTATTCACGAATTTTATTCATCAAAATCTGTTTATGAGTGTGTTGCATGGTATTCCACACACGGGTGCTCGCACGCGCGCGCGCGCGCGCGCACACGCACGCGCGCGCACGCACGCACGCACGCACGCACGCACGCACGCACGCACGCACGCACGCACGCACGCACGCACGCACGCACGCATGCACGCACACGCACGCACGCACACGCAACACACACACACACACACACACACACACACACACACACACACACACACATCACATTGTGGATTATCTGCAAATGAAAGAGTTGATCGGTTGGCAAAAAATATCGCAGCCACTGAAAACAGTTTAGCAAAAGTTCATATTCCTTTATCGCTACATGAACATTACAGTCTTTTAGAAAAAGCATCCTGGGATTCTGTGTTTAGAAGACAAACTGAGACCCTACCCTCTATAAAAAAAAAAGAACAAAAAAGGAAAATTCTTTGAAAAGCTTATAGATTATAAAACAGGACAAAGTCTTCATCAAGGGCGGATTCTAAAAAGTTTAGTTTTTAAATTCAGGCTTGATGCACTGAAAACAAAATTCTGTAAAAATGTAACCTGCATTTGTGGCCATCATATTACACCTTTCCATGTGATTTTTCTTTGTAAACATCTGAAAAACTATTTACCGGCTTGGTTGTTGGACACGAAACCATCAATGACAGCCTATGAAGACATTCTTTGTGATGAATCAAAGATTCTAGAAGTTGTTCGGGGACTTATTAGGAGCCCAATTGGACCTTTGCTTTGATGTTCTTGTTAAGTATTTTACTTTCCTTTTTTGGAGTTTAATATTGTTCATTTATTGGTGGTGGTTGTTTTTTGTGTTGTTTTTTTCGTTGGTTTTTTTCTGGGGGTTGTTTTTTTCCACCTTTAAATATTTAGAAGTAAGTCTAAGTTTATGTATTTCACTGACGTTTCATTAACATAGGGTCTAAATCATACAGGTACTCAGATACACATACCCTCACCCCATTTATTCATGTACATTATATGCATGCATAGATTAACAATCCTTCGTATCTTCCTACACGCACACCCACAAACCCCCTTAAACGGACATTTGCACATAATCATACATATACTTTTGTTGTTGTTGTTGTTGTTGTGTTGTTGTTGTTGTTGTTGTTGTTGTTGTTGTTGTTGTTGTCGTCTAAGATCACTGTAAGGTGGATAGACGTTAAATTAAAGAACGAACGAACACACACACACACACACACACACACACACACACACACACACACACACACACACACACACACACACACACACACAGAACACACACACACACACACACACACACACACATATATTTTTCTCCCAAAAGACAGCGCCCCGACCCAGCCCAGTCGAGCAATGCAAAGCAGGCGTCGGGCCTGTCGTGGGTGATGGCACTGAAGATTTGCCGTGCTGACATCAACCTGTCATCGCACGTCACAGCCTGCAACAGCTACCTTTAATAAAAGACAGACCCCTCTCTCAACCACAACGCTTGGCAAAAATATGTGTCCTCCCTCCTTCCCTGGATAATTCTGCATTAAGGGACACATATGGGACACTAGTAGATATAAAGATGGTGGGAACGATCCTGGAGGCAATGCCCGGAGGCAGTGCAACACCAGGAAAGTCCCGAATTGTTTTTAATCAATAGGCCCCTATAGATACATATTTATGGTCGGGCTTTAGCTGTTTCTTCTGGTTTTCGTATTATCCAAAGGACTATAGTTGTTCCCTTCCCAGTACTTGAGGTCCCAACGGAGACGGGGGTGGGGTGGACAAAGGTTCTATTATGAACCTTATGAGGGTGATGACAATCTGTTTAACGCCCTCTGGTCTGGAACAGACACATATGAGACATTAGTAGATATAAAGATGGTGGGAACGATCCTGGAGGCAATGCCCGGAGGCAGTGCAAAACGAGGAATGTCCCGATGTTTTTAAAATAATGCAGATGTCCCTTCTGAGGGATCGAACCGGGTACTTTTCTATTCTTATGCGAGAAATGTCAACGTCTAGGTCACCACTCCCCTCTCTCATTGCTGCTTATGCTAGCACAAAAAGAAGACAAACAGAGGATGATGGATAGGAGGTGTTGGCCTTGCTGTCACCCCTGACGTCCTTGGCGTCACGGAGCACGCAACGGTGAGCACGAGCCCCATGTCCACACGGCAACGCCCCCCCCTCCCCCCTCCCCCGCAACGTTCCACGGTCTACCTGTGTGTGTGTGTGTGTGTGTGTGTGTGTGTGTGTGTGTGTGTGTGTGTGTGTGTGTGTGTGTGTGTGCGTGCGTGCGTGCGTGCGTGCGTGCGTGCGTGCGTGTGTGCGCGTGCTTGTGCGTAGGTTCGTTTGTCAGTGTGCGCTGTGATGGTAATGCATCTAACGACTTGTAGTAAGTGTGTGTATGTGTGTGAGTGTGCGTGTGTGTGTGTGTGTGTGTGTGTATGCATGTATGCGTGTGTATGTGTGTGTGTGTGTTTACACGTACGTGCATGTGTGGATGTGAGTGCGTTAGTGTGTTTCAGTATGCGTGCTTGTATATAAAGAGAGAGAGAGAGAGAGAGAGAGAGAGAGAGAGAGAGAGAGAGAGAGAGAGAGAGAGAGAGAGAGAGAGAGAGAGAGAGCTTGCAAACTTATTATTTTATTATTTTGCATATCTGTATTAATTTTAAAAAATTCAGGACTTTACTGGTTTCGTACTGCCTCCGGGCATTGCCTCCAGTATCGTTCCCACCATATTTGTATTTACAAATGTCCCATATGTGTCTGATTCAGACCAAGAGGACGTAAAAAACTCCATTTTCGTGGGAGAGAGAGAGAGAGAGAGAGAGAGAGAGAGAGAGAGAGAGAGAGAGAGAGAGAGAGAGAGAGAGAGAGAGAGAGAGAGAGAGAGAGAGAGAGAGAGAGAGAGAGCAAAGTATCTTGTTACGTGGGACGCCCACGCAGTTAGCCGTAGCGTAGTCTTATCTCAAATTAAACCACAAATAAATGAATAAAGAACTTTTATCTTAACCAAACCAATGTAACCAATGTTAATGCATGATCGATCATGAGGTCGACTTACAAGGCGGATAGAAGACTGATAAAATACGCAAGCAAGGGGGAGGGAGGGGGGGGGGGAGGAGGAGCAGGATAAACAAGTAGAAGGGGGTAAATATGTGATTTATCTATGGAGAACAAAAAGACACTGATGCAGTTCATTCTGCAGACAGAAAGAAGAGATGGGTATAATCGCTAAATCCTAGTGTCATTTTCGTTGGCGGGTTGAGGGACCCCCAACTTCCATAATAATCCAGTAGGTCTACTCTGAAACAACAGCGAATCTGTCTCTATGAAGCGCTAAGTCTGGCTGAGGGCGTTTGTCTGCCTGTCTGTATGTCTGTATGTCTGTCTGTCTGTCTGTCCATAAACAAAGGGAATTAACTCTACTAGAACGGGTTGGTTTCTCTGCAGGGATGTTTCCCCCCTTGAGAGAGAGAGAGAGAGAGAAGAGAGAGAGAGAGAGAGAGAGAGAGAGAGAGAGAGAGAGAGAGAGATGAGAGAGAGAAGAAGAAGAGAGAGAGAGAGAGAGAGAGAGAGAGAGAGAGAGAGAGAGAGAGAGAGAGAGAGAGAGAGAGAGAGAGAGAGAGAGAGAGAGAGAGAGAGAGAGAGAGAGAGAGAGATTATTCACAGGCGAAGCCAGGTACAAAATTACTCGTCTTTAATTAATAGAACTTGTATTCTTCAAACGTAAAGGAAAATGTAAACAGATGTAAAACAGACCCGCAAAGTCAGACAATAAAGGCACAAGGATGAATCGGTATGCACGGGAGAACCACCTTGGTGGATTAACCCTTTTTCACCGAGGAGGTTTATTGCTGATATTTCAGGACCTTTTTGCTGTTTTCTATTCGAAATACACCCACAAACACAATAATAAACTTCTTTTGCAAAACTAAATAATTTTTTATATGTGGGGGTTTTCAGGACGCCCTCTTGAAGCGAACAGGTCCGTATTTGTCTTAGTCACAACGAAGCCACAAAGCAGCCAAACCCCCATTACCGCGCTTTTGCGTACCCGTCGCCTACAGCCACAGGACTAGGTAGCCTCTTCTGCCTTATCGTTCTCCCTACCCCCATATCTCTCCCAACCTACTGCCTTACTTCAAACTATTAGGGGAAGACGGGGTAAAAAGCGCATGGGCGGGTAAGAACCCCACCCCAATTATCTCATGAAATAAAGAAAAATTTCAGTCAAATTTGCCCATGAGACGAATGCTAGACATTAACGCTCGTCTCATGGGCAAAATAAGACTGAAATTTGCTTCATTTCATGAGATAATTGGGGTGGACTTCTTACCCGCCCATGCGCTTTTTACCCCGTCTTACCCTACCGTACTTTCTAAACTGTCTCTATAGTTTACACTGTTCTCTGATTCTTTGTTCATTGTTCAACATAAGAAAAACGATGGGGTCATTTGTTCCCATGTACGTGTGTAGCCTGCATGAAGGGGACATGCTTCCGTCGCTCCAAAACTCAGTGGAACTTTTCAAATTTATATATATATATAAACGAAGACTAAATAATTTCTCAACATAGACTGAAAATGTTGCACGCAAAATGTTAACAGAAAATAATTAGCAATTTGAAATTAGATCTCGATTTCAAATCGAACTTTTCACTTTAAAAAAAACACCAAACATGTATAAAAAGCACAGATACGAGAACGCAAAACTAGTATCTAAATAAACACAAATTCATTGACTATCGCTGAAAGTAAAAATGCAATGCATTTCTTGCTTTCGAAAAAGCATCTTTATAATATTTACATAATATTTCGCAAAAGCATTCCAAACTTGGGAATATTGTCTTCGATTTTAAAAAAAAAAGAAAGTGAAACAGACTGCAACGTCACTGGAACATACAGCAAACAAACAACTACAGGACAAGTGCAAAGTGACGTTATTTTATTCACAAGAGACAAAACAAAACTACTGGATATTTCTGCGAATGCGCCTTTGTCAACATAGACTAACAAGAAAACAGAAAACAGCAAATAATATAGCAAAAGGAGCAAAAACCAGGCAACAAAAGGAGCAAAAAATCAACAAGATCAAAAACCAATGCTTCCCCTGGGAAGCGCGTAACTTCGAGTTAAGTTACGCCCGCGTAAAAGCGAGCATGGTAAGAAATGGGTTAATTTAACCCTTTCACCGCCAGCCATATTTCAGCGAAAAATGTCCATTAAATTTACCTGGGTAGAGAACAAAATTCATTGGCAGTATTGGGGATTCTCCTGTGACTTATAAAATAAAGTCTATCCTTACTTCCCAAAACTAAGACTTTTTGATAACATACCGCAATTTGATGCCTTTTAGTGACATAGGTTGAATCACTGTGGTGCTAAAATGCGACATTGGCGGTGAAAGGGTTAAAATAAAATGAAGTCCGAACGAACCCAGTCCTTGCCGCATCCGTCTTACTTCAAAGGCAAGCGGGTTAAAAGAACTAAAAACACACACTCTGAGAAAAGAGACACACTAAACAAGCGATTATTCCACGTTTCATAATGCTGTGAATCTAAATTTCACAACAACACTGTTGATTGTTGTTTCGGGTAACGGGGCAGTGGGTGAATGCCTTGTGCCTCCATACGGGGAGCTGGACGAACCCTCCCCTTCCACGAGTCTCTCCCCGTGGGGGGGTCTTTTCGTAAAAATAGTTTCCCCCACTTTCTGGAAGTCCTGTGCTTGTAACTTCTTCTAATCTGCCACTCTCTTTGACTCTGCCTTTCCCCTTTGCTTTCTATCATCTACTATCTTTCTGACTTACTTCAAACTCTTACCATACTTTCTAAACTGTCTCTATACTTTACGTTGTTCTCTGATTCTTGCTACATTGTTCAACATAAGAACTACATTGTTCAACGGTTGGTTTTTTCAAAAACGTATTCCAAATGAATGTTTTCTCCTTTGAGCTCCTCCGGAATCAGACTGTGTCGGCTGTACGCAGCGGGGAGACCAGTGAAAAGTGAAAACCGGACACATACGTACCTTGCCCGTTATGGCCATATGGCCTGGGAACGAAGAAGAAGAAGAAGAAGAAGAAGAAGAAGAAGAAGAAGAAGAAGAAGAAGAAGAAGAAGAAGAAGAAGAAGAAGAAGAAGAAGAAGAAGAAGACGAAGACGACGATTAAAGCACGTTTTTCTTTTTGGTGTACATGTGTATTTTACCCATGGCTGACAAAAAAAGTCTGTACAAAGTATTTTTTTAATGGAACAGAGTCCTGTTAGAGTCAATATGGGGACAATTGTGTGTAGATATATACTAGGACGTTCGTTAAAGAAACAATGAAAATGATAATAATATGAATCCGTCTCTTTCTACCCAGCATTTAGCACGAAGTTCAGTTAGGGAGGCGCAGAGAGAGAGAGAGAGAGAGAGAGAGAGAGAGAGAGAGAGAGAGAGAGAGAGAGAGAGAGAGAGAGAGAGAGAGAGAGAGAGAGAGAGAGGAGAGAGAGAGAGAGAGAGAGAGAGAGAGAGAGGAGAGAGAGAGAGAGAGAGACAGAGAGACAAAAAGGAGAGAACGATACAGAGGGAGACAGACGGGCAGACAGAGATAGAGAGACAGAACAAGAAGAAACAGACAGACAGACAGGCAGGACATAGGCAGGTAGGAACAGAGAGAGAGGGGGGGGGGAGAGAGAGAGACAGATCAGACAGACAGGCAGGCAGACCAGACGAGAGACAGAGGCGGAGGGCAGGCAGAGACAGAGACAGACAGACAGGCAGGCAGACAGACAGAGAAAGGCAGACAGACAGACAGACAGAGACAGACAGACAGACAACGACAGAGAGAATAGGGAGAGAGGGTGCTATGATAAAATAGTGAGCTACAAACGATGTACGTACAAGCTTACAGGCGAAACAGACGTGAAGGGGGTGCGGGGGGGGAATTAATATACGAGTAGATTACAGAAAATAGGAAGAACAGGAGAGACCGACCGGGGATGGTGAAGAGAGAGAAGACATTGGGGAAGGTGTGACATTATGCATAGGGCCGCCTACGTAGGGCCTACATGCGCGCGCCGTGTGTGTGTGTGTGTGTGTGTGTGTGTGTGTGTGTGTGTGTGTGTGTGCCTTGTCGCGCGCGTGCACGTGTGTGAGC
>CM065681.1:73001607-73009107 GCA_017654935.2 Phymorhynchus buccinoides
ACTAATTCGCCTTTGCCCTTGCACAATGAACAACAAAACTTAATTGATGCACATTTGTACAGAACAAAAACTCAGAAAACGCCAAAAAATAAACGGGTACACGTTAGTGACAAAAATGAGTTTTAAAAAAAAAGTGGCATGGCAGTAAATATCAGGGAATACCTAAAACTACATTATCTAGAAAGAGAAAGCAAAACGGTAGACAAACTGAGACAACAAGAAAACAAACAACAGGGTTGATAGATACTTACCAGAATCCTCCTTCCCTTTTCCTTTCCTCTTGTCCCTTGACCTCCGTGGTCGTTGGGGGGGGGGGGGGCTGATGGTCAGCAGCAGCTGACAGGGTCCTCCATTTCCCTCTGTGGTGTGCACGAGGGATCGGATCGTTCATGTCCACGTTTGTCCACTCTTTGAAGTTGTCAGCCCAGCTCTTCTTCTGTCGACCACGACGGCAGCCCCATCCATGATGAATGAAATTCTGCTTAACGTCCTCTGGTCTGGAACAGACACATATGGGACATTAGTAGATATAAAGACGAGGCAATGCCCGGAGGCAGTGCAATACCAGGAAAGTCCCGATTTTTTTAACAATACAGATGTATTATGATCGCCCCATCCATGTTATCTTGGAGGATGGTCTTAGACAGGGAATCGACACGGGTGACGTGACCAAACCAGACAAGCTTGCGACGCTTCACTGTGGATAATAGTGAATCCGGCGGCCCGACCAGGTCCTTGATCGTGTTGCGGACACAATCGTTTGTCTTTCATTCCACATATGCGATGCCCAGCAGTTTTCTCAGGCACTTTGTCTCAAAGGCTTACATTCTCTTCTGGAAGTAGGCCAACAAGGTCCACGTTTCTAAAGAGAAGGATGGTGACTACGAGTGACAGGTACGAGTAGAGTCTGTACTTGGTAGTGAAGCTGATGTTGCTCAGCTGGGTCATGGCTGTCGTGGCTTGAGCAATCCTTTGGCGGATCTCTGCTACGCGGCTGCCATCTTTGGACAGAAATGCTCCCAAGTACTTGCAGTTGTTCACCTCTTCCAGCTCCTGGTAGTTCGTACTAGTGTCAGCGGTGTTGGCATTCACGCTGTTCACCATGGTCTTACTTTTCTCATGGCTGACTTCCATTCCGTGTGCTCCTACACTATCCACCAGTCTGTCAGTGAAGTCTTGGAGTTCGCTGTTGCTGCCGAACAAAAGGTCAATGTCATCAGCAAAACGCAGGTTGCACAAGCGTCTACCACCAATGGAGATGGAAGAGTGGTGGTCGTAGAGGGTGTTCTGCGCGACCTTCTCCAGAAAGATGTTGAAGAGCACTGGAGATAGCAAGCATCCTTGACGTACGCCTACCGTTGTCACTTGCCAGAGTATAGTCATATAAAAAATAAAAAAAATAAATACATGTTATTTTTGCCCGACTATTGTCATAAATTATTAATAAAGAAATGTTTTAATGGCATCCTTATGTACACACACAAAAGTTAGTTAGGACTAAACATAGAGAGAAAGGGAGAGATGGGCAAAGGCACAAAAGACGGACGCAAAAACGGAAACAAAAGAGAGAAACAGAAAAAGACAGATCTAGACAAGACACAGAGACAGACACGGGGGAGCAGGGGAAATAAGGGTAAAGGGAAGCAGTAAAGAGACAAAGACAAAATGGAGGGTGGAAAGAGAGGTGGAGGGGGGGGGGGGTTACAGAAAGGAGCAAAAGGAGTCATATATATTTTATTAAATTCGGCTTCGCTTGTGGGACTAAAAACAAAACAAATATATAAATATAAGAAAATATATGGGGTTATCACGCCAAGGCAGTCACCCAGGCGCCCTATAACTGGCGACGGTCACAACAACAGCCTTTCACTCTGCTCAGTTACGATATTTATTTAGCTATCCCACCCACCCACCCCGTACCTCCTAGACGCCTTTCCCCTTCAACTGATGCGCACAAATAACATTACGTTCGATTTTAATGTGGACTGGGATGAGACTAATTCATTAGATATATGAAAATGATCGGATACGATTTCTACGTATAGTAGTAGTAGTAGTAGTAGTAGTAGTAGTAGTAGTAGTAGTAGTAGTAGTAGTAGTAGTAGTAGTAGTAGTAGTAGTAGTAGTAGTAGTAGTAGTAGTAGTAGTAGTAGTAGTAGTAGTAGTAGTAGTGGTAGGGACAAAATAAGCCGTTAAGCTTTTTATATAGCCCCATCGTATACATAAAGTATAAGAACGAAAATGTGGTCAAGGTGTATTACGGTCAATTTTCCTAATTAAAAAAAATCAATTGTCAAAGCTTCTAAACATTTAAATATTTTGGAGAATCACCCACGCGGTCTTTGAATGTGTTAGTATTAGGTGCACATTTTAGAAGATGAATAGGTAACTCATTCCAGAAGTTAGCAACACGGATGCTGAAACAATTTTTCCTTATATTAGTGTTAAACCTTTTAATTAAAAAAACCCATACCATATGCATCCCTTGTTAGATTATATTGAGAAGAATCAAAGAATGTTTTCCCAGACAAGTCAACGTGACCATTGAATATTTTATAGGCCTCAATGAGATCCCCCCTAATTCTTCTTCCTTTGAGAGAAAACAGGTTTATGTATTCAAAGACCCCGCACGTCACGTGTCACATTCCTTCTTATACTAGGAAGATTTCTTAACATTCCTTACTAGTTACAAGAGGGAAAACACGTGAAAACCGTGATTTTGACATGTGACGTGCGGGGTCTTTACGTCTGCTATAATAATCCATATTTTTGCATCCCTTAACAAGTTTTGCTGCTCTGCGTTGCACTTTTTCAATTGCTGATGACTGGTATTTATACTTTGGGAACCATAATGATGTTTCCATATTCTAAGTGGGGTGTTATTAGTGCCTTATCCTGATCAATATTTACAAAGGTACGTGAAGTATACAGGTTTTGAAAGTTGCGGTGCTCGAGGGAGATGATCCCTTACGGTCGAAAATGTGGATATAGCCTAATGGTGAACGGGGAAAACATGCTACGTCATTGTTATCTCACAGGGGTGGGACGTGGATCAGTACGTCATGGAGGGGGGAGGGTTCCAAGTGGTTGGTTTGGGGTTTCGTGGGGGGGGGGGGGGGGGCGCGCAATCCCACCTCCCCTCCCCAGAAGCTGACGAAAATTTGAATGCAAAAGATACAATGAAGACCTCGCCTGGGAGAATAAGCTGAAACTATGGCGGGTCATTACATTTTCCTTCTTCTCCCTTTCTTTTTTTTCTCTTTACTTTTGGGGGAAGGGGGAGGGGGTGGGGCGGAACCCTTGTACCACCACCACCACCCGATCCACGTCTGTCTCGCAGAAGCGAATATACTTTGAATCCGGGTATGCTGAACGGTTGTGCATGACTCAAACCGATATCTTTTTCTGCATGCATCACGTGAGGCCCGAGCGTCGTGCATGACTTACTCCTTCTTCAATCTTGCATCTCACTAAAAATTTACTGAACCTCTCCCTCACCCATTTCAAGCCTACAAAATACTCAGCCAAGTTCATCTTTTCATATCTTTTAAATACCACCTTAAACAACAAACGATAATCTAATATTTAATATTTATCTGAACTTATAAAATACCCAACCAAATTACTCTCTTCGTATCTTTTAAATATCATTGTAAACAACAAATTATCATCTAATCTTCATATATTTTAAATATCATTGTAAGCAACAAATTATCATCTAATCTTCATATCTTTTAAATATCATTGTAAACACCAAATTATCATCTAATCTTCATATATTTTAAATATCATTGTAAACACCAAATTATCATCTAATCTTCATATCTTTTAAATATCATTGTAAACACCAAATTATCATCTAATCTTCATATATGTTAAATATTATTGTAAGCACCAAATTATCATCTAATCTTCATATATTTTAAATATCATTGTAAACACCAAATTATCATCTAATCTTCATATATTTTAAATATTATTGTAAACAACAAATGTTTATCTATGTCGTTTTCACTTGTGACGGTGCCATAGCCGATGAGGTTTAACCGAGGCGTGGTTACCGCTACAGCTATCTGTATTAATTTTAGAAAATCGGGACATTACTGGTTTGACACTGCCTCTGGGCATTGCCTCCAGTATTGTTCCCACCATATTTGTATTTACAAATGTCCCATGTGTGTCTGATTCAGACCAAGAGGACGTATAACTCCATTTTCTCTCTCTATTATCTAATATCTTTCTCAAATCCTATCTCATTCCGTGCTGCGCATCTTCGTCTTTGAACCCCTGTATAATTATGTCAATAATTGCCTATGAACGGCAGGTGGATAGTATTTACTGGAAGACGAGAATAGAAGAAAAGATCAAATCTTACCAGGTATAGTTAATTAAGGTGATCACCATTGCAGGAAGAGACAGAGTTGATGAGCAAGCTATCAGTTCATAGAGCTTTCATCAGGCTGAGCTAGTAGGGTAATGAGGCAGAGTGGAAAAGTAAGTGGAAAACAAAAACTGAATAGTGTTCACAATAAAATGAAAAAGAGAGAAGAAAGAAAAAAAGGTTACTACATTCAAGTAAGGGAGGGTGAGTAAAATTCACGAATATGCGGGACAGCGAAAGCAATAGGCAGGTATAAGAATAACACCCAGAAAATCAGTCCCTTCAATTTTGGAGTAAATATCCCTTTTTGCTGTGTTGCTCTATTGTTTTGTTGTTGTTGTTTAATGTTGCAAACATGACGCTGCATGGACAGTCAAAGTGGCATAGATACTGGAAGAAAAACATTGTTTAAATTTTAAAAGTTAATCTAGTAGTAGTAGTAGTAGTAGTAGTAGTAGTAGTAGTAGTAGTAGTAGTAGTAGTAGTAGCAGTAGCAGTAGTAGTAGTAGTAGTAGTAGTAGTAGTAGTAGTAGTAGCAGTAGCAGTAGTAGTAG
This sequence comes from Phymorhynchus buccinoides, assembly GCA_017654935.2. Lineage (NCBI taxonomy): Eukaryota > Metazoa > Mollusca > Gastropoda > Neogastropoda > Raphitomidae > Phymorhynchus > Phymorhynchus buccinoides. The sequence goes on from CM065681.1 coordinate 73,006,543, forward strand.
TAGTAGTAGTAGTAGTAGTAGTAGTAGAAGTAGTAGTAGTAGTAGTAGTAGTAGTAGTAGTAGCAGTAGCAGTAGCAGTAGCAGTAGTAGTAGCAGTAGTAGTAGCAGTAGTAGTAGTAGTAGTAGTAGTAGTAGGGGAAGACAAAAAGCGGCATGGGCGGGTAAGAAACACCCCAATTATCTCATGAAATGAAGCAAATTTCAGTCAGCCCATGAGACGAGCGTTAATGTAGCATTCGTCTCATGGGCAAGTTCTTTATTTCATGAGATAATTGGGGTGGGCTTTTTACCCGCCCATGCGCTTTTTACCCCGTTCTTCCCCCTAGTAGTAGTAGAGTAGTAGTAGTAGTAGTAGTAGTAGTCTAGTAGTAGAGACTAAATAAGCCGTCAACGTCAATCTATCTTTTGACGATATCCGTTCGCATTCATTTAGATAATGATTTTCTCCATTCGCCAATAGTCTTCCTTTTCTTCTATTCGGTGTTCCCGGGCCATGCTTAAATCTTGAGAGCAGTCTTGAGGGTGAAGTCCCCTGTCTTCCTCTGCGCCTCAGTGGGTCCCCAGGGTGTCTCTTGAAGCACCATCCCACTCCGGCCAGGTTTGACAACGAATATCGTAGTATGTTGCATGACTTATGGGTGTATGGGTGTGTGTGTGTGCGCGCGCGCCAGTGTGTGTGTATGTGTGTGTGTGTGTGTGTGTGTCAAAGTCAAAGTGTGTGTGTGTGTGTGCGCGCGCGCGCGCGCGCGCGCGCCAGTGTGTGTGTGTGCGCGGCGCGCGCGCCAGTGTGTGTGTGTGTGTGTGTGTGTGTGTGTGTGTGTGAATGTGTGTGTTGTGTTGTGTGTGTGAATGTGTGAGTGTGTTGTTTGTCGGGGGGGGGGGGGGGGGGGGTTGGGGGGGGTGAGTGGTGTGGGTGTGTATGAGACGAGGGGGGAGGAGAGTGAGAGACTACGTTTGTGTGTGTGATGTATGCGAGCGTATGCGCGTGCGCATGTATAGGTGTTTATAAGTGTGGTTTTCTCTGTGCAAATGGGAGGATGCGTACATAATTGGTTATGTCTGTGCATGTGTCGATTTATGAATTGAGTGCTATGTAAATATTTTATGACGCTTTCATGAAGCCTTTTATTACTACTTTCAGCTATTACGTTTTTGTCATTGTAAACGCCTTGAGCTCCTGGTTTTATCGGGAGGTAAGTGCGTCCTAAATGTACAGTATTATTATTATTATTATTATTATTATGTTTGGCAATCTTGAACGATGTGCTCTGAGGTCTGTTTTCCAGTGCCACATAGGCACTCACTTGGTGTGAGACAGGTTGATCCTGCGGAGGTGTGACAGGAGGAGTTGGCAGTGTCCCATCATCATATAGTAAAAAGCCAAGTGTCCTGTGTGTGTGCGTGTGTGTGTGAAACACAAAACGGGCCTTATAACTCCGCCGTTTTTCGACCGAATCGCTTCGAATTTGCTGTGAGCCCTAACGGGGCGATGGCAACGGAAACCGAGGCGGCCGTATCATTTGCGCGTTTCGCGCATGCTGGTGACGACTGAAAACCTTGAAGACCATCTTTGTCTTTGACAATCCCAAGACGATTCTTCCAACCCTCATGGAACGCGGTATGCAGCATGGTTTCTGCAATCTACCAATATAAAACCAACCACCCCCGTGGGGATACCGGGGGGTCTTTCGTACAAATAGTTCCCACACCTTCTGGAAATTCTGTGTTTGTAACTTCCTCTAATCTGTCACTCTCTTTGACTCTGTCTTTTCCCTTTGATTACTGTCATCTGCTATCTTTCTATCTCACTGGTCCATTCTCCTGCGCTTTTTTTAATATAAATTCTTACAAAGATTTCTTCAGCCGAAGTCGGACATGCTGGGCCTATTTCTTTCTTAGTTATGTGCATAACGGCAGCATGACGCATCTACGCTCATGTGACAGGAAAGTGTCTCAGCGAACTAAGAAGAAGAAGAAGAAGAAGAAGAAGAAGAAGAAGAAGAAGAAATCAACAATAAAATGTGTTCAAGGGTAGGAGAGACTCCATTAAAATGGCCTCTTCTCAGCATAATCAAGCTTGAGTGTTTATACCTTCCATCATTCAGTCGTTCACGCGGTCACATTCTTGAAAGAGCCTTCAAAGTTGTATATTTGGGCAAGTGAAAATTCTAAACATATTTCAAATCTCTCTCTCTCTCTCTCTCTCTCTCTCTCTCTCTCTCTCTCTCTCTCTCTCTCTCTCTCTCTCTCTCTCTCTCTCTCTCCACGTCTCTCTCCATCTCTCCCTCTCTCTCCCCACCCTCTCTCTACACCTCCCCCTTCCTCGTCTCTCTCTCTCTCTCTCTCTCTCTCTCTCTGTTCTTCTCTCTCTCTCTCGTCTCCTCTCTCTCTCTCTTCTTTCTTCTCTCCTCTCCTCTCTCTCTCTCCCTCTCTCTCTCTCTTTCTTCAGTCGCGTGTTCAGGGTCATTGCTTACTTGATGTAGATCCGCGTGTGTATGTGCTTTGAAAGTTTAGTGGATACAGCCGGCATAAATTAATTCATTGTGTTACTGCATAATCCCGGAA
>CM065681.1:73011607-73014107 GCA_017654935.2 Phymorhynchus buccinoides
AATTGCTCTATATCTCTCTCTCTCTCTCTCTCTCTCTCTCTCTCTCTCTCTCTCTCTCTCTCTCTCTCTCTCTCCTCTCTCTCTCTCTCTCTCCTCTCTCTCTCTCATCTCTCTCTCGCTCTCCCACAACACACACACACACGAAGGGAGACCATCGTGCAAACTGTAACTGGTTCCACCACAAAGGGCAATCACCCGGTCTTCACAGCAGGCACCAAGCAAACACCCCAAGCGCCCCACCAAGTCTACTAAATGGCAACATAAACATCAGTTTTTCGGTTTAATATCTACATTTTCAACACTTTCATATCACTTTCCTCCCCATGGTGAACTGAAAAGTATCTGTGTCGTATAGTTTATGTTCCTTATAGCTGCATAGAAATTGTATTTAAAACTTATAAATTGTATCCTTAAAGGTGGACCCTGACGGATGAGTTTTTTTGTAAGAAACACGTCGAGATCACCAGGAAAACGCCCTTTACAGATATTGCAACACTCACTTTGCTCTGGTTTCCTAGAAATCAAACCGTCAAATCGGCGATTCCACCTTGGCGGAGGTGATGGAAGTAAAATTATTTCACCCAAAGAGAAGGCGTGTGCCGTCTCTTTTCTAATGGCCGCCAAATCGTTTGCACGAAATTTTCGCAATACAAGCCTGTTTTTACTTCTTTTTAAAAAATGTTATACAGTTAATCTAAAGGAGTTTCGCTCACAACAAAGAAAATAGCTCCAACTGGTTTTTTTACTGCACTACAAAAAAGCAATAACGCTTCAACCACAATGAGTGACCTCCACCCACCCCATTCAAAATGGCTACTCTCTCCGTCATCTCCGCCAAGGAGGGAATCGCCGTTTTTTTGAACGGTTTTTTTTGAATTTCTAGGAAACCAGAGCAAAGTGAGTGTTCCGATCCTTGAAAATGCTGTCTTTCTGGTGATTTCGACGTGTTTCTTGCAAAACCTCATCCGTCAGGATGCACCTTTAAAGATAAGCGCTGTATAAATTGCGTACATAAATGTGGGGAATTTATTAAAGACACATTGAAACCAGCAAAATTAAGTCCCTCGATTTTTCTCTGACCAGGTGTGACCCGCATGCAAATGCCCCCAAATTCAAATTGAGGCTGGTCTTCAAAGTCTCTGTCTCGTTTTTGAATTTGGGGGCATTTGTGCGGGAGTCACGCCTGGCCAAAATCAGATTTCTTACCAGCGAGAGAGGGAAACACGTGAAAACCGTGATTTTCACTCATGGATGTGGTGGGTCTTTAATGCCCACAATGCATTATTATTCTTACGTAAAATGCCTTCATGAAAAGTGTGATGCACGTGTGTGCATAGACACAGCCATCTTAAAGACCCACCACACCACGTGTCAAAATCACGGGCTTCACGTGTTTTCCCTCTTATAGTTGGTAAGAAATCTTGTTTTGACTCCCATGGAAATGCCCCCATATTCAAAACGAAACATCATTTTAAAGAGCAGTCTCAATTTAAAGTTGGGGCACTTTGTATGTGGGTCACAGCTATCCACAACAAAACAAGGGACTTAAAAGTGGTGGGTCAGTGTGTTTTTAAGCCAGCAGTGTTTTTTGTACAAGCCAAGGAGCTGCAACGCCAGTAGCGAAAATGCAAAGCCAACGCCTCCCAACCTGACTCAACCTCAAACCTCCCCTGTCCCCACTGCAACGGGCAGTTCAGAGCGAGGATCGGCCTCACCAGCCATCTTCGGACCCACTCAACATCCACGTGATGGGAAAGTCGTGGACGTCATCGCGGAGCGACAGTCGAACATCAATTCAAGAATACATTTTTTTTTAATACACCACGAAATGGACATTAAGTGTCAAACTGACCATTCTGACAAAATTACACATTTGTAAACTGCACACAATTATCGTTCTAGTGATGCAAGAACCATTCTTGTAACTCTTATCGTTCCAGCATTATGCACATTTAAAGTTAGTAGGGTGAGTGTTGGCCATTTTGAGAAAACACTCTAAAGTCTAGCCTTGCTGAAGAAAATGCATGAACCTACTCGATTTAAAACACTTATTAGACGGCCATTTACAGCCCATATTGAATCTTTATACATATGAAAGATACAGTGTTAGAGAACACAAAAACACCCATAACTCAAAATGGACAAACAAATGAGATTTTCGACTTTGCAAGCCTGTTGTGAGAAACTAACCCTGCGACTTAATGTCCCTTTCGTGGTGCTAGGTCACATATGGTTTTGGGTAGTCAAACCGTTTTCGCAAAAATCTGGACAAACATACACCCGATTTGCTTTATAATGCAGATGGATGCAAACAGGCAAGAGTCTTCACTGCAGCGTGTTGAGAGAAAGAATCCGTGAACCGCTTGATGTTACGAATCACTGCGCAACTGCATGTAAGTTTGTAACGCCTACAAAGCGAGGTTACTTTTGAACTTTTCACCCGTGCCGCGATGAATGGACGCAAAAATGTACATGTATTTTAACTTTAAGCTTGTAAGAG
>CM065681.1:73021607-73026607 GCA_017654935.2 Phymorhynchus buccinoides
TCGACCCCCAAAAGAACATAGCTGCTTAACCCGTAACATATGCAGCGCCCAGGGGAATCCCCGGTGGAACCCCCCCCCACCCCACCCCACACTTACGAATCACTTGGTCCGGCCCTACCGCGTATGTACATCCATTGCACGCCTGGTTTCCACAGTTCACGTATCTTAGAAGATACACTTCAGATGACTAGCATAAAATAAAAACTAGGAAAACCATTTAAAGGGTTAAATTATATTTGCTGTATCTGCATAAGGAATGTTAGGTTATCTTCTGAAACAAAATTCTCAGTTTGAAAATTTTCCATTTTGCCTAGTTTTCTCGTGAACCATTTCAACGGGTACAATTGATGGGGGAATTTTGAATACGCTTTTTTTTTCTCCACTTGACCATACCTTTACTTTCATACTACATAATACATAATACAGTAATCCCCACCTCCCTGTACTGCACCAGGCTGAACTGATCCTTTTTCTTTTTTCTTTTTTTTTAAACTGAGCCTTTATCTCTATAGCCATCCCTATGACGAAAGTACGACACAATAAGAATAACCAGAGAAGAAGATCAGCAACATCAGAAAGTTAATTAAGAAAGAAATGAAAACGGAGCGAGATGCTTGGTCATTGTGACGTGTGGCCATCTCGTCAGTCAGACGACCCCCCTTGGAGTCTGTCCCTGCAGTGGGAAACGAGGACCACAAGGACGACCTAATAATTTTGAATACGCAATTGACGCAGGCGCAATTGAGTATAGTGGTAATTACAATAGGCGCAATTGAGATGCACCAGTGAAAGAAAAAGGTGTGAATTCGTTGTATAAAGCGTGCCCTGCTTTTTTTTTTTACCCCACCCCACCAAAACTCATAGAAGGTGTGGCAAAGAAGAAAACAAAGACAAGACAAGACAAGAAGAGGACCTCGCTACCGCTTGCGGTGGATCTCCACTGGAGAATGGACTCTGTGCTAGTATCTGATAAACTACTAGCCACAAAGCCAATCCTGCATGCTGGCAGTCAGTGTGTTCTAAACAGAATGGTCCCCACCCCAAGAACATTCTCCTTTACCATGGTATGGCGTGAAACGGTCAGCTGTCGTGCTAGATTTATAGAATATTAGAGTTATGTTACACTTCTGCCAAAGAAAATGGGACACTCTGATCTCTTTAACAGCTAGTGTTCGAACGCTAGAAAGCTCAACAATTTTTTTTAAAAAGTCAAAGAATTTTCGATGGGATGTGTCGGGGTATGAATATTAATGTTTAACGTCCTCTCGGCCAAAGGCTATATGGGACATTGCTGTTACATTAGTTATTGGTGTCGGTGTATCCAGCTCTTAAAATGCCTGTCTCCAACTGTACTTTATATGATATTCTGGGGGAGGGGTCATGGGTGACAAGAGCCCGCCATGCATTTCCAGATGTTCTCTCTCTCTCTCTCTCTCTCTCTCTCTCTCTCTCTCTCTCTCTCTCTCTCTCTCTCTCTCTCTCTCCTCTCTCTCTCCCCCTCTCTCTGTCTCTCTGTGTGTCTGTATGTCTACCTCTCTCTCTCTCTCTCTCTCTCTCTCTCTCTCTCTCTCTCTCTCTCTCTCTCTCTCTCTCTCTCTCTCTCTCTTCTCTCTCTCTCTTTCTCTCTCTCTCTCTCTCTATGTTGCCTTTTATCTCTCTCTCTCTTCTCTGTCTATCTGTCTCTCTCTCTCTCTCTCTCTCTCTCATCTCTCTCTCTCTCTCTCTCTCTCTCTCTCTCTCTCTCTCTCTCTCTCTCTCTCTCTCTCTCGTTTATGCCACCACCTGCGTTTGCCTACCCCAGACGCCAGTATGCATGTATTGTTTGAGAATGCATATCATAAAATTATGCACGTTTATGTGTTCATTTATCGCGTGTCGCTGTATCAGCAAATGTATACATGTACGTGTTCTTTTCTGTAAAATCCATAGAGTTCTATCCCCTGTCCTCTCTCTTTCTCTCTCTCTCTCTCTCTCTCTCTCTCTCTCTCTCTCTCTCTCTCTCTCTCTCTCTCTCTCTCTCTCTCTCTCTCTCTCTCTCTCTCTCTAGCTGTCATGGTTGCCCTATCCTCTCTGTTGGACTCCTTTCTTCAAACCCACTATTGTTCTTGCAGGTCTAATGTTCAACCACGCTGCAAGACACTATGGCACCAGTGCACAGTGAGGGCCTGGGTTGTTTACAATGTCATCTATAAAAACAAAATGCACGCTCCTCTGTCGGTCAGTAACCCGGCCCTTGCAATTATGCCCATTATTCTGTAGATCTTGTCAGACATGCCATGACTCTGCAAAACTCGACACTTGCCTCCCCGGGGAGCTTTGCTGTGATGCAACACGCTGACGAATGCTGCCATGTCTAATAACGCTGCAGCCTATTATCATGGTAAGCGGGTGAGAAGCTACGCCTTGAACCTATTATTAGCGATTTTTACCGGTAACATCGCAGCTTGCTTTATACGTGTGTGATGATGCCATTTCAAAGGGTTTGTAGTTTATCCCCCAAAGAAGCTACCAAGAAGGTAGACATAGGTACTGGAACAAGGTATCGAATGTCTTTAACCCTTTCACTGCCAGCCACATTTCAGCCAAAAATGTCCATTAAATTTACCCGGATAGAGAACAAAATCCATCTGCAGTATCGGGGATTCTTCTGTGACATATATAAAATAAGGTCTATCCTTACTTCCCAAAACTAAGACAATAGGGTCTTTGGATAATAGGACCCCAATTTGATGCCTTTTTAGTGACATAGGTGTTAAATCACTGTGGTGCTAAAATGCAACTTTGGCGGCGAAAGGGTTAAGATCTCAACCCACACTGCATAGTCAGTCAGATAGGACGTTTTAATCGATCATTGTCATCCTTTGTTTCCCCTGCAACTTCGCGCGCCGCTGTCTCGACGTCTGTCCACCCCCCCTTCACCCAGACCTGTCGCCCGCATTCATCTCGCACAAAACAGCTGGTGAAGAGACATGCTGCGACGGTGATGGTTGGCCCGAGTTTATGCAAGGACCCCGGCGGGAGGAAAAGTGGTAAGAAAATGCCCCGCGCCCTCCTCGCCACACTCTCGCGAGGCCTCTCCCGCGGAACCCTACACCCTTCTGGTCGGCAGGAGGGTGGTTTTGTGTGGCGGCAACACGTCGGCAGACGGAATGTGGGGTTCGGGGACAACTCGAGAAGGCCCCAGAAACGGAAAGGGGATGACGACTCGGTGTTGTAGACCCTTTTGCTAAAGGTGACCTTGACATGATACACTGTTTACCTCCACAGAACGCCTTGGAATTTGATGGACAGGCGCGCAACAATGGACACAAATAAAAGTAGGCGGTCAAATGGTGTCAGAGTCTCCAGCTATCGAATTTCCTTTCCAACAAACAAAATGGAACAGGTTATTGTGGTAGGGTTAAGTAATGAGCGACGTAGGACGCCCATTTCACCGCCAGATGGCAATCAAACCAGTAGGGGGCTTACCGAATGATATTCTTATTTGGGGGTAGACAGAAAGAGAGAGGGGGAGATGAGTTCCTCCCTCTCTCTCTACCCCCAACTAAGAATATCACGCGCTAAGCCCCTACTAGTTTGATTGCCACCTGGCGGTGAAATGGGCGTCCTAAGTTGACCATTGTTGAAAGTAGAATCAGAAACAAATGTAAGCCTACCTGAGATCAGCGATGTATAGTGTGTAACTCAGCGTATGAGTTCCCAAGCTAACACTGTTATCCAAACGTTCTAATTCGTAATATTTTAAGAAGACTCAACGCCTCTTGAAATTGTTAAATCACCCCCAAAAAATCATGTTTTCTTTGATTTGTCCATAATTAAAAATGTGCGGAATGGAAATTAATTTCAATTATTTCGGTTTAAGCAAAGTTATTCCAAATTACACAATACAGCAGCAAGAACATTTAAATAAGGCTACAACAAGCAAAAATGCTTATACATGGTACCAAAGACTGTACAGGGGAAGATAAACATCCGGTCTCTTTTCCCTATATGAGTAGTGAGGACAGAAACACTGGTTATGTCCCTTTGAAACGTGACTCATTTTACACATCGATAGGCCAGCTGAATTCTCCTTTCAAGTTCCAGTCCCGAGTTTGTGGATAGCCTCCACTGTGAATAGTGTACACGTCCCCACTAACGATAACTCTATCAGAATTAATGAAAAATGGTGTTTTACGTCCTCTCGGTCTGGAACAGACACATATGGGACATTTGTAGATACAAAGATGGTGGGAACGATACTGGAGGCAATGCCTGGAGGCAGTGCAACTCCAGTAAAGTCCCGATTTTTTAGCTATACAGATAGGTGTAGCGGTAACCACGCCTCGGTTAAACCTCATTGGCTATGGTACCGCCACGCTCAATAACTGCGAAGAGTGATCAATAAATAACTCTATCAGCCCGGTTCGCCGAGCTTTTAAGTAATCCATCTTACCCTTTTAGAATATATTGGATGGTACTCACTAAATATTGAAGTTACACAGCATTGGCTGCAACACAAATTACACTAAGCGTGGAAAAGGAACAAAACAACAATAATGATTGAACACGAATATAATTAGGCATTAGGTAATAGGTACTTTATAGTCACAGAGGCATCTCTGTGAAATTCGGGTTGCTCCCACCTGGAGAACGCGTCGCAGCCAGAGGCGCGCCACCCATTTTTTTTTTTTTTTGCATGCGATTTTTTGTGTGATTGATGAGGAAGGAAAGAGGGGGGGGGGAGTAAATTTTGACCAAATGACAACTTTGTCGTTGTCACTGGCTTTAACGTGTGCTAAGTGTATGGGCACACGGGACCTCGGTTTATCGTCTCATCCGAAAGACAATAGGGGAAAAAACTATAGAAAAAATGCGGAAAAACAAACAATCAAACCATTTGAATTTGTAGGGACATGATCAAAATGGCATAATCATTGGAGAACCAACACCAAGACAATCACATCCAGTTGCAACAGACTGCACCAGGGCTGACTATAGGCCTAAGATTAACTGTGGAT
>CM065681.1:73041607-73049107 GCA_017654935.2 Phymorhynchus buccinoides
ACCCACAGCTTCGGATAAAATATACAACCGTACTATAAATCAAGAGTGATTTTGTAAATTACAAGATATTGCGCGGACAGACAAACAACGAAACAAAAACTCACAGACAATCAAATATCCCACCGCACGTCAAAGAGGCAGTGGGCTATCAAACCTTTTGAAAGGTCACATCATGAAACAACAACAGCAACAAGAACAACGCATTGGAAGATCATAGTACAGCAACCAAATCAACAGCAAAGAAGTGTAGGTCTTAATGGTCACGTGTCTATATATCCACGTGTCTATGTGTCCAGGTGTCGATGTGGACATGTCGTTCTGTACACGATGTTTGTATCTTGTACAGTGTAGATGACCAGTGGTCATATTGACTTAAAATTCAAATTTGTATTCTTAACAACTTATTTTCTGTCACCAGGTAATTTAATGTGCACTTGCATAATGCAGATGACAAGTGGTCACTTTAACGTAAATTCCACAAGTCATGTTCACTGTTTGACAGCCTATTAGTGTGTCATGTGCACTACTGTACCTTGCACAATGTGGATGACTAGTGGTCAGTGACAATAACCAGTGGTCACTTTGACTTAAAATAAAAAAATTGATTCTTGGCAGCTTATTTCCTGTCACCAGATAATGTATGTACTTGTATAATGCAGATGAGCAGTGGTCACCTTGAATTAAATTCTACATTTTCACTATTTAACAGCTTATTAGTGTGTCATGAGTACTACTGCATCCTGTACAATGTAGATGACCACTGGTCAGTGACAATAACCAGTGGTCACTTTGACTTAAAGTTAAAATTTGATTCTTGGCAGCTTATTTCCTGTCACCAGATAATGCATGTACTTGTCTAAAGCAAAGATGACCAGTGGTCACTTCTATGCACCTAGATACACTTTCAGGCAAATTTTGAAGCGAATCTGTCAAGCGGTTCCGGAGATATAGACACGTGGACACAAAGACACATGGACACCTAGACACGTGGACATATAGACATGACCCCGTCTTAATGGGAGTGTTACGCATTCATTAGTCCCAAGATATTGCAAGATAATAATGATAGAAAAAGAATAGCACGTGCAATACGAAAAAAACCGCGTGGACTAATAAACACAAGAGAAGGGCCAGCTACCCTGTCACCGGTCTACATTAAATGGTGTGCTCTCTGCGTGGGACCAGTCCGAATTTTACAGATAGACTGACTACTAGACTGTGACTAGAGATAATACTACCAATAAAAAAGGAGTTAGCACATAACAGAAGGTGGTCTGACAAAGTTCCTCTCCAAGAATTAAATTTAGCATAAGGCCGTGTACACACATAAGCGGATATTCCGTGCGGAAACCCGTGCGCAATCCATAAATAAGTGAAACAAAGAAGGGAAACGATTTGCGCACGTGTCCGAATGTCCCCTATATGCGTACACTTTTAGGCCGTGTACACACATAAGCGGACATGCCATGCAGAAACCCGTGCGCAATCCATACATAAGTGAAACAAAGAAGGGAAAAGATTTGCGCACGTGTCCAAATTTCCCTATATGCGTAAACTTTTATCCTTCTTTCTTCCACTTATTTAGGGTTTTCCGTACGGAACTTACGCGTCTAATGTGAACCCGGCCTAAAACGCCAAGGAATTCAACACAAGGCAACAGGGGATACAAGCAGCGAGAATAACATTGTCTGAGGTAAAAAGCCCACAACTGCTACAATGCAGGGAAAGTATGCCGATTTTAGTGGGGTCCAATGCCCTCCAGATTTGAATGAATATAAATAAAACAAACAGTCAACAAGAAAAATACCAAAGTAAAACCATCGCATCAGGCCCCGCCAGCGCAGCATCACCAGCGCCAGGCGGTACACCTTCGGGGCCTGCTCCAAAGAAAGACTAAATTAGGGAGATGGGGCCATAGATCAGAGTAGTGGTAAGTGAAGGGCAGGAGCTGTGCCGGTCTGGGCTTGTCCTCGGTGAGCGCTACGCTAGCCGGAGTGGTCTTGCCTAGATGCCGCAAAAGAAAGGTCTATGGCCCATTGTCTTACTGTCATACCATCAGGACAGTAAAATGTTAACTCACTGCCACCAGGACAGTATTTTAAACGCACTGTCATACCATCAGGACAGTATTTTAAACGCACTGTCATACCACCAGGACAGTATTTTAAACGCACTGTCATACCATCAGGACAGTATTTTAAACGCACTGCCATACCACCAGGACAGTATTTTAAACGCACTGCCATACCACCAGGACAGTATTTTAAACGCACTGCCATACCATCAGGACAGTATTTTAAACGCACTGCCATACCACCAGGACAGTATTTTAAACGCACTGCCATACCATCAGGACAGTATTTTAAACGCACTGTCATACCACCAGGACAGTATTTTAAACGCACTGTCATACCATCAGGACAGTACACGTTTTTAAACTCACAAAGCACTCTCCCCTTTCCGTTGAGTAATAGCCTTCATAGGCTCCTTCAACGCAACAAATACAGATACAGAAAAAAACAGTATATGCAATGGTAATATTGAATATAAACAGTATGCCTACATTGTAGTTATAAAACAATGTGATAATACAATAGTAACAAAAAAATACCATTCAAACTGTTAGTCTCGTAACAGTAATCAAACACCGATGGATTTATAATCTACAAAACCAAACGAATACCAAAAAGCATACACCTTGCACACGAAACAAAGCTTTAGAAAGGAACACGAAAAAACAAAAAAATTAACACCATGAAATTTAAAAAAATTAAACGTACAGCGTATCAGTTAAAGATTCTACAGCTCATGTATGTATTGTGTTCAGGAATGTATTTCATGTATTTGCGACTGCCAGTTAAAAATCTAGCCTTATTCGGGAGATAAAATTATATTCAAAGGGGGGGGGGGGGAGGGGGGAGGGTAGATAATGCGAAGGCTTCACAAAGAGACAACAGGGAAGTAATTGACCACAAAATAATGTGACCCAGCACCACGAAAGGGACATTAAGTCGCTGGGCTAGTTTATCAACTACAGGCTTGTAAAGTCAAAAATCTGTTTTTTGGACAATTTTGAGTTATGGGTATTGTTGCGTTATCTAACATCTTACCTTTCATATTTATAAAGGATAATACTTAATATGGTCTCTAAATGATCTTATAAGTGCTTTGAAATGAGTAGGTCAATGCATTTTCTTCAGCTAGGCTAGACTTTAGACAGTGTTTTCTCAAAATGGCTGACACTCACCCTTTTAACTTTAAATACTCATAACTCTGGAACGAAAAAACGATGCAAGAATGGTTCTTATATCATTAGAAAGATAATTGACTGAAGTTTTTAGATGAATAATTTTCTCAGAATGGTCAGTTTGACACTTAATGTCCCTTTCGTTGTGCTGGGTCACAAATGGGAATGGACACACAAGACGATCCCGGGTGCATGAGGGTGTTATTGTCGCAACAATGTTAACTATTTATACACACAATATAAAAGAAAAGAAAACAGGGACAATAATCAATACAAAAGTACCCGCTGCACATAATACCGACACAGTAGTAGTAATAGTATTAGTAGTTCAGGGCAAGAAGTGGGCCTCGCGGCCCTTTTATGCCCTTTCTCGTTTGTTACTTTGTTGTTTTCGTGGTGGTTGCCACTTAAGCTAATCTAGAAGTTTATCAAAATTTGAATGGACTTTTTTTTTTAATTCATCAAAAATATGTTATTTTATTTGACATTAAAGGATCTTGGTCCAGAAGATTTTTGAAAGAGTTTGTGTTAGGTGCAGCTTTAATGTTAGTTGGTACAGAAGCATAATATTCACGTAAACTGCGTTACAATATCAGATTAAAACAGCCTTATGCAAACAACATACAAAAATACTACTAAAAAATAAAAATAATAAAAAAATACTATTGGACACAAAAAAATCAGCATAAACGAATACTGTGGTATCATTATTTCTTCCACGTAGTGTCACACCAAGTTCATTATAATGAAAATGTAACTGGAAACCGCCTCCACTGTGACAAAACCGATGCTACAATACAAAGCAAGATTGACATAGAATATTACACACATTTACTACATATTTCAATATGTTATTCTGACGAGTCACCACCCATCGGAAGATGAACATTATTATATTGTACTTTAACAAAAGTGTAGATCTGCAATGCAAATCATGATTTGTGTCAATCATTTGTCTGTAAATCGTTTGTGGAAATTATGTTAAAAAAATAATAATTAAAAAAAGGAAAAAAGACTCGGAGTTGGGTTTGTTTGGTTGGTTTTTTTTTTGGTTTTTTGTTTGTTTGTTTGTGTTTAGCTAACTTCATATAAACGAAAATAAAATGTTATAATATGATATAGGGGAAGACGGGATAAAAAGCGCATGGGCGGGTAAGAAGCCCACCCCAATTATCTCATGAAATAAAGAAAATTTCAGTCAAATTTGCCCATGAGACGAATGCTAGACATTAACGCTCGTCTCATGGGCAAAATGAGACTGAAATTTGCTTCATTTCATGAGATAATTGGGGTGGGCTTCTTACCCGCCCATGCGCTTTTTACCCCGTCTTCCCCTATTCAGATATATTCCTTCAACGGGAGCAACAAACTCGCGACACGGGACACAACAAATAACAGTGTGCATTCCGGAGAATGTAATATGTGTACACGACCATAATGTTATCATAGTGACAACATTGATGATGTAAGAAAAAATACCAAAAAACATAAAAAGACATACACAATAAATTCTGGGGGTGGGGGGTGTCAAAATTGGTCTGTAGGTTAAGCTTTTCTGTTGCCAGCTATTGAATGTCAATAATTCAACAATTATTGTTATTCAACCAAATTAATGACGCTATGCATTACAAACATATATCAGAGAGCGAAAAACAAAAGCACAAACAGTGTTGGAATGTAAGTGCCTGCCATTCCATTTATATTGTTTTTTCTCCACAAAGAAGATCGTGTTTGCCTTCTGGGCTGTGTTTCTGTCTATGGCAATATCTAACAAGAAATTAAAAAAATGAAGAAACAAATCTAACAAGAAATAAAAATTGAAAATGTTTTTAATAAATACATCGGATGCAAACTTTTGCATCTGGGCTGTTTCTGTCTATGGCAATATCTAACAAGAAATAAAAATTGAAAAAAAAATACATCGGATGCAAACTTTTGCATCTGGGCTGTTTCTGTCTATGGCAATATCTAACAAGAAATAAAAATTGAAAAAAAAATACATCGGATGCAAACTTTTGCATCTGGGCTGTTTCTGTCAATGGCAATATCTAACAAGAAATAAAAATTGAAAAAAAATACATCGGATGCAAACTTTTGCATCTGGGCTGTTTCTGTCAATGGCAATATCTAACAAGAAATAAAAATTGAAAAAAAAATACATCGGATGCAAACTTTTGCATCTGGGCTGTTCCTGTCAATGGCAATATCTAACAAGAAATAAAAATTGAAAAAAAAATACATCGGATGCAAACTTTTGCATCTGGGCTGTTCCTGTCAATGGCAATATCTAACAAGAAATAAAAATTGAAAAAAAAATACATCGGATGCAAACTTTTGCATCTGGGCTGTTTCTGTCAATGGCAATATCTAACAAGAAATAAAAATTGAAAAAAAAATACATCGGATGCAAACTTTTGCATCTGGGCTGTTTCTGTCTATGGCAATATCTAACAAGAAATAAAAATTGAAAAAAAAATACATCGGATGCAAACTTTTGCATCTGGGCTGTTTCTGTCTATGGCAATATCTAACAAGAAATAAAAATTGAAAAAAAAATACATCGGATGCAAACTTTTGCATCTGGGCTGTTTCTGTCAATGGCAATATCTAACAAGAAATAAAAATTGAAAAAAAATACATCGGATGCAAACTTTTGCATCTGGGCTGTTTCTGTCAATGGCAATATCTAACGAGAAATAAACCATTGAAAATAAAAACAAAAACAATACATCGGATGCAAACATTTTCTTCTGGGCTGTTTAATGTAGGTGCCTTCCATAATAAGCCCTACTTCCACATACATCCCTCGACTGTGCAGCTGTTTAACTTATTTTAAAGATCTCTCGTTCTTCTCTGAAAAAAATAATGGTTGTATTTTTTACAACTTTAACCTATTTCTAAGTCGATTCGGAAAATAATTTTCACCATTTTTTTTTTAGATTGTTATTGTTATTACCCCGCAATTTGTTTGTTTTGATTGTCATTGTAAAATGGCGACTAAAACACAAAAGAGTGAACAAGTTCCAACAATATTTTATGATTAAGAAGATTAACACAATGTTTATGATTAATGATGACAAAAACAAAACAACATCGATTAAAGGGAGTTTTTTCATCCGTAAAGAATATCATAAGTGTGCTATTTCTTGTCGTTTAATATAATTCCCTGACATAGGCCTGCAAAAGGTCACATATCATTACGTAAGGTCACAACCAAATTGTGGCCAAGAAAAAAACTCGAAAGGCCGGGGTCCAGGGGTTATGTTCCCCCTGCAGCTGAAAAACATTGATTCATGAAGGTATTTTAGTTTGCTTTTTTCCACTATTTATACAGATGTTATTTTTGTAAGTGCTTGCAAAATACAGTAGACACACAAAGATCCTGTTTGAAAAATTATTAAAAAAGTAACTTCCTGTTCTGGTAAAATTCAAAAACAGGAAATCCTTGTATACCAGGAAAAGTTGCACCCCTGCAATATTAATGCACGCAGACAGAACTGTCTCCTATGCTCTTCGACTGATGTGACCCATATTTACGATTCGTTTCCATCGTCAGAACGGTCAATATGTTTCTTTCTTTTAATTTAAATCGCAAACGCTGGTTTTCATGATATCCAATATTACAATTTTTTTAATAGCTTCATTATTTTTTCTTTATTGGATTTTGATTTTTTTTTTTCCCGGAACTCGAACTGACTTTAAATTATCCCAGTTCCAAAATGAAGGACACAATGGCAGATATTGTCGGTACTAATATTACGACCAGGTTTCGTGGCCCCTCGTCACAAAATGAAGGCTTCGTCTTCGAAACTGATCCTCGTTTTCGTTCTGTGGATGTGTCGGGGAGGGGGCGGGGAGGGCGTGGCCGAGGCACTGGTGAGGGGCGTCACGTTCCCTGAAGGCGTCAGCCGGTTCATGTCCAGGGCGAAGTCCACCGGCAGGTCCAGGAAGTCCGCGGAGTCCGTCGTGTCGTTGCCGTCATCCGGGGGGCGCGGGGCCGGACTCTCCGCCAACTTCTTCATCATCAGAGTCTGGCCCGGGCTGTCCTCTGCTTTATTATTGGGAACCTCGGGGTCTACCGCTTTCGCCTCTTTAGTATTAGCCACCCCGTCCTCGCCTTTCATAGAGTTCCTCTTCGGGCCTAACTTGAAGCTGCTTTTGGAGCTCAGCCTGAACAGCCCTTTAGCGCCGTCCTCAGCACCGGCGCTGTTCTTCAGGAGGGCGCGGATATTGGCCGCCGCGGCCAGGGAGCT
>CM065681.1:73066607-73079107 GCA_017654935.2 Phymorhynchus buccinoides
TTTTCCCTCTTATAGCTGGTAGGAAATGTTAAGAAATCTTCCAAGCATAAGAGGGAATGTGACACGTGACGTTGGGGGTGGTCTTTAAAGGGCACTACACTCGTCACAGCGTTCAGTTACAGTCATACACTCCCTCCTTCACCACCACACCCACGCTCGCTGGCAGAAAGGCGCTCGTTTACATCGCTCTCACTACTAAATTGACGTTGACTTGAGATGAAACGAAACAAACCTGAAAAGATTCTTTAAAAAAAAAATGTTTTTAAAAAATCCAGAGATACACGCACGCACACGCACGCACGCACGCACACGCACGCACACACGCACGCACGCACGCACGCACACACACACACACACATATATATAATATATATATATATATATATATATATATATATATATATATATATATATATATATATATACGCGCGCGCACGCGCGCGCACACGCACGCACACACGCACACGCACACGCGCGCACACGCACACACGCACACACACACACGCACGCACACACACCTCCCTCCCCAGTATCCCCACGGGGAGGGGATTTGCTGTTTAATGTTCACGCTAAATTGCGTGTTACTACCCTGTTAACTGTTCAAGACACACTCATGATTACGTCTTTCCAGTTAGATGCCGTTTCTTAGCATGCTAGCAGTGTTGAGATAAATATTACCTAGACAGAAACAAAGGAGAGAAGAACGCTAAAGGGCCACCAGCCACACGTCCACTAAAATCGCACGACTGTGCAATACGATTCGATCAAGTGATCTCGAAGCGTGCGAATTACATTTTGTTCTTGGAGACCCACGTGTTCGAATCGTATCGTACAGTCGTACGAGTTTAGTGGACGTGTGCGCTTCGAGATTACGTGATCGAATCGTATCGTACAGTCGTACGAGTTTAGCTGACGTGTGGCTGGCCCTTAGCAAACTCGTTGGTCTTCCGTTAATGGAGTGGGGTGAGGACTAATTTTTGCGGTCCGTAAATTAAGCATTCCCTCCAGTAACGAGTCAATCAACTGTAGTCCACATAATTATTGGTGCGGTACGAATGAGACGAATTCCGTAATCACCTGCTGCAGACAATTGTAATTAGGCCAGTTCTCTCTCTCTCTCTCTCTCTCTCTCTCTCTCTCTCTCTCTCTCTCTCTCTCTCTCTCTCTCTCTCTCTCTCTCTCTCTCTCTCTCTCATTGATCATTGTATTTGTGCGATACGAATGAGACGAATTCCGTAATCACCTGCTGCAGACAATTGTAATTAGACCAATGAGACTTCTAATCTCTCTCTCTCTCTCAGACAATTGTAATTAGGCCAGTTCTCTCTCTCTCTCTCATCTCTATACCAGCTCTCTCTCTCTCTCTCTCTCTCTCTCTCTCTCTCTCTCTCTCTCTCTCTGATTGATCATTGTATTTGTGCGATACGAATGAGACGAATTCCGTAATCACCTGCTGCAGACAATCGTAATTAGACCAGTTCTATCTCCGTCGTTCCATCGCTATGACCACCAGTTTTGTCGGGCACTGAGAACTCAGACACCGTTTCTCAGAGGGTTAAAAAAAAAACCACCAAGAACTCGTGCTTGCTTTGCAAGGCAGAATGGTTCTTATTATCCACTTTCACAGCAAGGAAAATGTACAGTTTTTGTGTGTGTTTTTGGCCTAACTTTTTGTCCATGCACATATAATAATTTATCCATAGCCTACTACAGACATGTTTCGGTCCAGTATCTAGACTATTCTTTTTTCCACACACTATCTCACATTTTAGTTTAAGTGAACAGCTAAGATGGACATTTCCAATGTACGTTTAGGGGAAGACGGGGTAAAAAGCGCATGGGCGGGTAAGAAGCCCACCCCAATTATCTCATGAAATAAAGAAAATTTCAGTCAAATTTGCCCATGAGACGAATGCTAGACATTAACGCTCGTCTCATGGGCAAAATGAGACTGAAATTTGCTTCATTTCATGAGATAATTGGGGTGGGCTTCTTACCCGCCCATGCGCTTTTTACCCCGTCTTCCCCTAGTGTTGATAAATTTACAGTGTTTGTTTTATTTTGTTTTGACATAAAACGACATGCCTACTCCAAGACTTAATGGTTGATATGGGACCAAACTTCTGATAAGGTTCAGTATAATGAAGAAATACAGTCGAACCCCGCCTAAGGGGCATCTCAGTATCGCGGACACCCCGGTATCCGGACAGTTTTACTCAGTAGTAAATCTGTTTAACGTCCTCCGGTCTGGAACAGACACATATGGGACACTAGTATAGATGTAAAGATGGTGGGAACGATACTGGAGGCAGTGCAACACCAGTAAAGTCCCCCCCCCCCAAATGTACCATACATATATTTTACTCAGTCTCTCCTCTTCTTATTTATTACTGAAAGAGTCTTCGGTATAGCGACCACCTCGCAATTACTGGACAGTAGTTTCGACTGTACAAAACGTTTCCACTGGTAGATAACGAGATCATTATTGTTTAAAAATACTTAACCCTTTCACCGCCAGCCATATTTCAGCCCAAAATGTCTAATAAATTTACCTGGGTAGAGAACAAAATCCATCTGCAGTATTGGGGATTCTTCTGTGATATATGTATATAAAATAAGGTATTTCCTTACTTCTCAAAACTAAGACAATAGGGTCTTTGGATAACAGACCCTGACTTGATGCCTTTTACTGACATGGGTGTTAAACCATTGTGGTGCTAAAATGCGATATTGGCGTTGAAAGGGTTAATTATCGCGTCCTGTTCTACTCATATATTAACACTGTTGTTGTTTTTCTACTGAGAAACACGGGCCTAATTTGTTGTTTCAGTCAAGGACTGTCGGAGCGTGTCGTGTCAGTACTTAATTAATGAAGCAGCGGAACATGCATGACTCGGGTATCGTGTCGGCCCCATGCTAATGTTAATGAAGCGGACATCCGGCGACCGGAAAAGCTCGTGACCTCTGCAGCACGTGATAAAGCAGCTTCCTGTCCGTCCATTGGCCTAGATGTGATACAGCGGAAATTGCTATAGGCATAGGCCTCTGCAACTAGGGTTATTAACGCCCTTGACAGTGAGAGTGATTCCCTTGCTGGTCAGTACTGACAAGGGCATTCACTCTTGCGAAAGGTAGCCATTTAGTGGTATCAAATAGGGTTATTGGCGAGAGTTATCCCCCTGTTTGGTCAGTACTGAACCATCTTCCCCCACCCTCCAAGGGCATTCACTCTTGCTAAAGGTGTTCGTTGCAGACCCCAATAGCGGTCGACTGGACTGAAGACTAATGTAGGCCTAACTGGTGACACCGATTTCTTTTCTTTCGTTTTTAAAGGAGCACCCTGACGGATGAGTTTTTTGCAAGAAACACGTCGAGATCACCAGGAAAACACCCTTTAGAGAGATCGCAACACTCACTTTGCTCTGGCTTCTAGAAATCAAACCGTCAAATCGGCAATTCCTCCTTGGCGGATGTGCTGGAAGTCAGATTCATTCAGTGAAAGACAAGGCATGCGCCTTCTCTTTTCTAATGGCCGCCTGAGTCGCTTAGACCAAATCACGAAATTTCCACAATACAAGCCTTTTTATTTACAGTTTACCAAAAGGAACATTGCTCGGAACATTGCTCCTTTATTTGTTTTTGGACAGAACCGTTGTCCCCCCCCCCCCCCCCCCCCCCCCCTCCCTCCCATCTTATATATCTGCTAATGTAATTTTTACATGCACTCAGTTAGTTTTGTATGAATAGATGTGTAGGGAAAACACATAAATAACACTACCATCCACGCACTCACACACACTCTCACTTCAATAGCTATCTGCTGTAGGCTGAATTACTTTCACACACACACACTCACACATTTTTTTTTATTATATATATTTTTTTGGGTTGTCTAATATCACTTGCGGGTGAACAGACGTTAAACTAAAGAACGAACACACACACACACACACACACACACACACACACACACACACACACACACACACACACACACACACACACACACACACACACACACACACACACACACACACACACACACCACACACACGACACACACACACAAACACACACACACGACACACACACATGACACGCGCACGCACGCACTCACAGTGCATAAACTCACTCTCTCTCTCTCTCTCTCTCTCTCTCTCTCTCTCTCTCTCTCTCTCTCTCTCTCTCTCTCTCTCTCTCTGTGTGTGTCTGTCTGTCTGTCTCTCTCTCTCTCTCTCTCTCTCTCTCTCTCTCTCTCTCTCTCTCTCTCTCTCTCTCTCTCTCTCTCTCTCTCTCTCTCTCTCTCTCTCTCTCTCTCTCTCTCTCTCTCTCTCTCTCTCTCTCTCTCTCTCTCTCTCTCTCTCTCTCTCTCTCTTTTTTTACCACAAAACACATACATTTAAAACATGATCTTACCTCCTCATTTTCCCTCACGTCAGCTATGTTTCACAATCATAAAACAAAACCACAGAAGGAAGCAATAATATACGATCGTACGTGCTGTATGTTCCAATGTCAACGCTTTTCAAACGACATCCACCAATCTCTACAGCAACAGATTCGTCGCATCAATACATTGGAAAAATTTATAAAAAAATGAACTGTGCGCCAAACAAAATCAATACTCAAAAACTCAACCAACGTCAGCAGACTTGTTTTACAACATTGTCAGTCAATATTTGACCACATCCTATACGAAAATGAGGCTTGAAATTCAGCCCTCCCCCACAAATTGACCTAGATACGAAACAAAGCATGTGTCCATTCAACAAAACTAGAAAATCCCTCTTCGATAATGTCAAAGTTCCACACAGCGAACAAAAGAGAGAAAAAAAAAGAAAAAAAAGAACTAGAAATACTGGTAATATATCAACTGATGATATAAAATCGCTTCAGCATCAACCGGCGCGTCTAAAGAGTTACTAAACAGAAAATAAAACCCCAAACATGAAAACGAAAAATGCTCAAAACTGTAAAACGCGCGTTCTGTACGGATGAGGCGTTTCCCCCCAACTACTATACTACGTGAAACGTCGATGTTGCGACGACGTCAATGATCAACATCTCTCAGGCAGCGAGCGAGAGCGAAGGCATTATTAACTCGGGGAGTAGCGGAAAGAAAGAACCGTGAAATCAAAAGGAAAGTCCACGAGCCTCGGAACGCTTTATGCTGGGGAGTGAATTCAAAAAGCTATAGATTTGTCTACTGAGTGTCTTTGGTGTGTTTTCAGAAACTAAGTACTACCTCTACTGGAAGAAAGGAAAGAACCTCTATGCACACAAAAACCACACACACAACAACAAAAAAACCACCTATGACAGAAGATAGATGGGATATTAGGGAAGTAGGGGTGGGGGTGTTAGCGACTTTCTGTTTCACAAGACGTTCAATGTTGCACTTGATCATCTCCAAATATGGAAAGTGACGCCATTCGCGTGACAATGTCGGTTTTCAGCAAAACTTTAGAATGTGTATCTTTAAACCATTCAATCTGAAATTAAACTGACTCAAGCCCTAACCCTAACCTTAACCATATCCCTAACCCTAACCAAAACCTTCAACAGTCAAATACACACAAAATAAAACTTGACTAAACAAAACAAATGAGTGTTCCATGTTTGGAGATGACCAAGTGCAGTCTTGAATGCCTAGTAGTGTCTGTTTCTGTGACACTATTACTATATCAGCAGCCTGGGCCCCCGATCGATGGCAATCACAGCTGGGAACGTTTTAGTGCGGAGTCATCGGCGTGGTGAACGTGCTTACTACACACGGGTGAGGAATCACTTTCTCATTTTCCTGGCATGCTGCTTCTCTTTAGGCTACATTATTACGCAGGGTGATTTACTTGCTGGTTGTCCTATCTAGTGTGGTGTTCTCAAAGTGGATTTATTCTCAAACCGTCTGCGCATGTGCGAAGAGTTTGCCAAGGCCGTGTACACACGTAATATTTAAGCGGATATTCCATGCGGAAACCCGCGCGCAATCCGTAATAGGCCTATAAGTGAAACAAAGAAGGGAAAAGGTTTGCGCACGTGTCCGAATTTCCCGTACATGCGTAAACTTTGATCCTTCTTTCTTCCACTTATTTAGGGTTTTCCGTACAGAACTTACTCGTCTAACGTGAACCCGGCCTAAACCTAACCCTAAACCTATCCCTTAGGCCGGGTTCACATTAGACGCACGGAAAATACTTAATAAGTGGAAAAGGTTACGCATATGTACTTAGGGGAAATTCTGGACACGTGCGCAAATCTTTTCCCTTCTTTGTTTCACATATTTATGGATTGCGCACAGGTTTCCGCATGGGATATCCGCTTATGTGTGTACACGGCCTTAGGGATACGTTCAGAGTTAGTGATAGGTTTAGGGTTAGGGATAGGCTTAGGGTCAATTAAGTGTCGAATACGCAAAAGATGAACGTTGATGGTACGTCATGATCGATATCGCACATGCGCAGACATGTTGAGAAGGAATCCAATTTGAGAATGCTACACCGGTCTGTGAGCGATCTCTACGGGGTATTTTGCCGTCTCTTCAGCGCAGCCAAGGACACAAGACAGAATCATAAATGTTGGAAACCTGTTCTAGCAAGCCATCACAGACACGCGCGCGCGCACACACACACACATACACAACGATCATCACAACCACAACAATAGCCACCGCTGTATGTACTCTCTCTCTCTCTCTCCTCTCTCTCTCTCTCTCTCTCTCTCATCACAGACACGCGCGCGCGCGCACACACACACACATACACAACGATCATCACAACCACAACAATAGCCACCGCTGTATGTACTCTCTCTCTCTCTCTCTCTCTCTCTCTCTCTCTCTCTCTCTCTCTCTCTCTCTCTCTCTCTCTCTCTCTCTCTCGTTATGGTAAAATGTTTATAAATCTGTTAAAATTGCATAAATCTGTTATAATCTTCCAAGGTCTGTCTCTTTCTCTCTCCTTCTTTGTCTATCTCTCTCTTCCTCTCGCTAGCACCCCCCCCCCCCCTCTCTCTCTCTCTCTCTCTCTCCCTCTCTCTCCCTCCCTCTCTCTCTCTCTCCCTCCCTCTCTCTCTCTCTCTCTCTCTCTCTCTCTCTCTCTCTCTCACATAACGCCCTTCTTCTATTTGAGCCCTTGTCCCCCTCAATCCATCTCTAAAAATTCTTTTTTGTACATTCTGTAGAACCATTTGCTCATTTTGAATTGGTATCGTTGCCGTTTTGGATACTGGGTTTGTTTTTCGTTACTCAAATAATTTCTGGGGCTGAGTGTAAAAAGCACATATGCCGATTTCATTGCCCAGCATAAATAAACTTTTGTTCGTTTGTTCGTTCGTTCTCAGTCTTTCCCTCTCTGTTTCTCGGCTCTTTTTCTCTCGATATCACTAGATTCACTACCAAAGTGAGAGAGAGAGAGAGAGAGAGAGAGAGAGAGAGAGAGAGAAGAGAGAGAGAGAGAGAGAGAGAGAGAGAGAGAGAGAGAGAGAGACAGACAGACACAGACAGAGAGAGAGAGAGAGAGAGAGAGAGAGAGAGAGAGAGAGAGAGAGAGAGAGTTTATGCACTGTGAGTGCGTGCGTGCGCGTGTCAGTGTGTGCTCGTGTGTGGTAATTGGGATGTTGCTGTGTGTGTGTGTGTGTGTGTGTGTGTGTGTGTGTGTGTGTGTGTGTGTGTGTGTGTGTGTGTGTGTGTGTGTGTGTGTGTGTGTGTGTGTGTGTTTCGGTGGCTGATCGATTCATTGCTTGCTTGATGGATGGATTGATGGATGGATGGTTTGATTTATTGATATCTTGATTGATTGATACATTCATTGATGAATCAATTGGCTGACAGTCTGACTGACTATTTGATTGATTGATTGATGGATTGATTCATTGGTTGACCTTTCTTCCAAAAACAAAATTTTCATATGACAGCAACAGTATTCTTAAACCGCGATCCAGACCAACCATGTTCTGTCTTAATGTTCCTCAGTAAATCTCCGTCTGTTAAATAAAGGTTTTCAGTGTTCAGTGCTCAAGGCTATTTCACATTTAACCCTTTCACCGCCAGCCATATTTCAGCCATAAATGTTCATTAAATGTACCTGGGTACAGAACAAAACCCATCTGCAGTATTGGGGATTCTCCTGTGACATATACAAAATAAGGTCTACCTTTACTTCCAAAAACTGAGACAATAGGGTCTTTGGATAATAGACCCCAATTTGATGCCTTTTAATGACATAGGTGTTAAATCACTGTGGTGCTAAAATGCGACTTTGGCGGTGAAAGGGTTAATACGAACTAATGCGCATAAAATAGGATAATATTAGGTTTTCTTCTTCAAACCACAGAGGCACAGACGCGGCCATTTATCGATCGAGACAAACTTTTAAAAGAGAGAGAGAGAGAGAGAACGAACGAACAGAAATGTTATTTATTCAGGGTAATGAGATAAGCTAATTAATTACAGCTTTTTTGTTCTTGCTTTTTTGAGAGAGAGAGAGAGAGAGAGAGAGAGAGAGAGAGAGAGAGAGAGAGAGAGAGAGAGAGAGAGAGAGAGAGAGAGAGAGAGAGAGAGAGAGAGACAGAGACAGAGACAGAGAGAGAAACAGAGACAGAGAGAGACAGAGAGACAGAGAGAGAGAGAGAGAGAGAGGGGGGGAGACAGACAGACAGACATAGATACACAGAAAGAAAGAGAGAGAGAGAGAGAGAGAGAGAGAGAGAGAGAGAGAGAGAGAGAGAGAGAGAGAGAGAGAGAGAGAGAGAGAGAGAGAGAGAGAGAGATGTAGCTAACACTTTCACTGAAAGAGCAGCAAGAACATTGCAAGAAGAGCCAGATTTTTGTTTTAATGAAACAAAAGAACATCGATACATAAAGATGAAAGAAAAGGCAAAGGAAAAAAAGTGAAGTAGAACAACGGCAAAAGAAGAGTGAGAGAGAGAGAGAGAGAGAGAGAGAGAGAGAGAGAGAGAGAGAGAGAGAGAGAGAGAGAGAGAGAGAGAGAGAGAGAGAGAGAGAGAGGAGGGGGGGGAGGCGAGAAGAAGAAGAGAGAAGAGGAGGAGGAGGAGGAGGAAAAAAGAAGAAGAAGATGATGATGATGGATGATGATGATGATGGATGATGATGATGATGATGATGGATGATGATGATGATGATGATGCAGATGATGCTGAAGATGATGATGATGCTGAAGAAGAAGAAGAAGAAGAAGAAGAAGAAGAAGAAGAAGAAGAAGAAGAAGAAGAAGAAGAAGAAGAAGAAGAAGAGTAAGGGAAGGACAAAGGAGTAAACTGGGATGGTGTCAGGAAAGAGGATGAGGGAGGACAGGCAGGGTGGGGTAGGGGGTTGAAAGGAAGGGGAAAGAGTGACAAGGAGGCCTAACGAACAGTACAGGAGAAAGGAGAGCGAAGTGTGGGATGATCTGTGAAGAAGAAGAACAAGCAATAACAGAAACAAAACAAACATGTTTGAAGACTCTAAGACCAACGGTGTGGAAGTTGTGGCCCCTTAAAGATTTTCGGTTTTCAAGGTCATACGCCACGGTCAAGGTCACGACGACGATACTTTATGCGCGGATGCCTTCCTCTCATGGTGGCACACAACCACACAAAATTTGAAAGTGATTCTGTCAAGCGGCGCGGGAGATATCCTTGGGACAGACAGAAACAAAACGAAGAAAACAAACAAACAAAACAAAAAAAAAAACGCACACGAACGAATTCGTACTCCTTTGCGATCGTAGATCGGCAAAGGACAACAAACAAAAACAAGGCTAAAGCCACTAGATACAAAACAGAGGTCGTAGACATTGAGCTTTAACCCTTTCACCGCCAGCCATCTTTGAGCCAAAAATGTCCATTAAACGTACTTGGCTACAACAAATATTTCATCTGCAATATTGTGGGATTTCTTTGTGACACATTTAGAATGCTGTCAATCCTTACTGCTCAAATTTAGGAACACAATATCATTGAATAATAGACCCCGATTTCAAGGGTTTTAATGACATGGGTGTTAAATCATTGTGGTGCAAAAACACGACATTGGCGGTGAAAGGGTTAAACAAAAAGGGACGGAGTGAAATGACAAGGAGGGAGACGGGCATAAACTATGTCGACATAGACTCAGTATAAGGCGAGACAGGGAGAAAAGGAGGAGGAAGGAGGAGGAGGAGGAGGAGGAGGAGGAGGAGGAGGAGGAGGAGGAGGAGACAGAAGAGAGGAGGGGAAGGGGGACACGGATAAACACGCACAGAACCCACCCCCAGACAGAAAGACAAAACAAAGATATATCAAGGGGGCAGGCATCGTTAAAACCAGAACATTTTGTTCTTATTTTTGTATCTCATCTAATGCTTCAGTCACATATTTCACATTTGGCAAGAATGTGCTAAGCGAATGTAGCATCCTCGAAACAACGCTGATTGGTATGAGTGGAACTTAAGTTTTGATGTCATTATAATTTCTTTAAAATTAAATGCTTCAGAAATTATACATTCGTTATACACTCCTTCAGTGTTTACATGTTAGATCCAATAATTTAACATGATGCAGAAATAAATAATATCAAAGATATTCTAAAAGGTAAGATGGATTACTTAAAAGCTCGGAGAACCGGGCTGATAGAGTTATCGTTAGTGCGGACGTGTACACTATTCACAGTGGAGGCTATCCAAAAACTCGGACTGGAACTTGAACGGAGAATTCAACTGGCCTATATCGATGTGTAAAATGTGTCACGTTTCAAAGGGACATAACCAGTGTTTCTGTCCTCACTACTCATATAGGGAAAAGAGACCGGATGTTTATCTTCCCCTGTACAGTCTTTGATAATATTAAGCTATTGTCATAGCAGGTTTGTGGGGGGGTTTATAAGTGTTCTGGTGCACATTGTAAAGCATTATCAGTATTGCTCACTATGTTTCTCTTTATTTTCATGATTCAGACCTGTTTACTCTACTCTTTTTGAGTAGTATTCTACTCAATTTGGACCTCTACTACTCTTCAAATTTGAAAATAATGCTCTTTGATTTATGATTACTACTCGTTTTCAGTTAAAAGTGTTTGATGGTTTTATTAATAAAACTACACATTTTGGACCAAAGCTACTCATTTCAGCTATCCAGACTACTCAAGACTTGTGTAGGGGGTAAACAGGTCTGATATTAATTGTTAATGCACTAACTTCAAAAGAATTAAATATTTCTAAATATTGATATGACAAAAGCTATAACTTTAGAGTGTGAACAAGTGTGCAAAACGAGCAAAAACCGTGAACATTGACAAACGTCGGACACGGAAAAGCAAGCATAATCTAACCTCTATCACTGTTATATGTACTGGTCTTCTGATACGTATGCACAAACGTATGCCTCCTGTTTCTTGCTTAAATTAAATACATGGAGTCTTTCAAGCTTTCTTTGATACTAATTTGTTTGGGTAATGGTGGAAAAGGCACCATTGGTAACCCGGCTGTGAGAGTCATTTCGTCGTTTTTCGCTCGATTACATCCCATTTAACCCTTTCACCGCCAACGTCGCATTTTTGCACCACAATGATTTAACACCCATGTCACTAAAAGGCATCAAATCAGGGTCTGTTATTCAAAGACCCTGTTCTCTTAATTTTGGGAGGTAAGGATAGGCCTTGCTTTAAATATGTCACAGAAGAATCCCCAATATTACAGATAGATTTTTTTTTCTACCCAGGTAAGCTTAATGGACATTTTTTTTTACTGAAAAATGACTGGCGGCGAAAGGGTTAACACCGATTTTTATGAAAAGTACTGCTTTGTTATTTAAAAAAAATCCTTTTACATGATTCGCATACAGAATATAAACACATCTTTGATTATAAACTTTTCAAAACATATTTTGGTCATTTTTTTTAACTATGCCTGCACCATTAATCCTTAAAGACCCACCACGTCACGTGTCCAAATCATGGTTTTCACGTGTTTTCCCTCTTATTGCTGGTAGGAAATCTTAAGAAATCTTCCAAGCATAAGAGGGAATGTGACACGTGACGTAGGGGGTCTTTAACATCTGCAACATGATTCGCATACAGAATATAAACACATCTTTGATTATAAACTTTTCAAAACATATTTTGGTCATTTTTTAAACTATGCCTGCATCATTAATCCTTAACATCTGCAACATGATTCGCATACAGAATATAAACACATCTTTGATTATAAACTTTTCAAAACATATTTTGGTCATTTTTTAAACTATGCCTGCATCATTAATCCTTAACATCTGCAACATGATTTGCATACAGAATATAAACACATCTTTGATTATAAACTTTTCAAAGCATATTTTGGTCATTTTTTAAACTATGCCTGCATCATTAATCCTTAACATCTGCAACATGATTTGCATACAGAATATAAACACATCTTTGATTATAAACTTTTCAAAACATATTTTGGTCATTTTTTAAACTATGCCTGCATCATTAATCCTTAACATCTGCAACATGATTCGCATACAGAATATAAACACATCTTTGAT
>CM065681.1:73114107-73146607 GCA_017654935.2 Phymorhynchus buccinoides
TCCGATGACAATACCACCGCATAGCGATCAGACACGGTAATAAGCTTTGTGATAGTGGTCATTATTGCGACGGTCTTTTCTTTGCTTTCGTCTGCTGCGACGGTTGCCGCTGGTTTATGGTGCCAAATTTTGTTCTTTAGGGGAAGACGGGGTAAAAAGCGCATGGGCGGGTAAGACGCCCACCCCAATTATCTCATGAAATAAAGAAAATGTCAGTCAAATTTGCCCATGAGACGAATGCTAGACATTAACGCTCGTCTCATGGGCAAAATGAGACTGAAATTTGCTTCATTTCATGAGATAATTGGGGTGGGCTTCTTACCCGCCCATGCGCTTTTTACCCCGTCTTCCCCTACGTACTTCTTTCGGTTTCTACTAGCAGAAAGTCCGATCGTAGTCTCTACCAACAAATTCGTGTTAGAAACGCCGATCGGGGTTTCTATTAGCAGAAACCTGCTGGCCGCTGCAACTAGGGTTATTAACGCCCTTGACAGTGAGAGTGAATCCCCCTGTTGGTCAATGCAAAAAAGGACATTCACTCTTGCAAAAGGCATTGTTATTCATATCTGTATTGCTAAAACTTCGGGACTTTACTGTTGGTGCATTGCCTCCCGGCATTGCCTCCAGGATCGTTCCCACCATCTTTATATCTACTAATGTCCCATATCTATAGGGGAAGACGGGTAAAAAGCGCATGGGCGGGTAAGAAGCCCACCCCAATTATCTCATGAAATGAAGCAAATTTCAGTCAAATTTTGCCCATGAGACGAGCGTTAATGTCTAGCATTCGTCTCATGGGCAAATTTGACTGAAATTTTCTTTATTTCATGAGATAATTGGGGTGGGCTTCTTACCCGCCCATGCGCTTTTTACCCCGTCTTCCCCTAATGTCTGTTCCAGACCGGAGGACGTTAAGTAGAATTTCATTCATTCTTGCAAAAGGCAGCCATTAACTCTTTCACCGCCAGCCATTTTTCAGTAAAATAAATACCATTAAACTTACCTGGACCGAGAAAAAAACATCTGCAATATTGCGAATTCCTCTGTGACATGCGTAACGTTAGACCTATCCTTACCTCCCAAAATTAAGAAAATAGGGTCTTCAAATAACAGGCCCTGATTTGATGCCTTTTAGTGACATGAGTGTTAAACCATTGTGGTGCAAAAATGCGACATTTGGCGGTTAAAGGGTTAAGTGGCCTCAAATAGGGTTATTGGCGAGAGTTATGTCCTTGTTTGGTCAGTACTCAAGCATCTACCAAGGGCATTCACTCCAGCAAAAGGTGGCTGTTGCAGTGTCCGTATGCTTACTAGCGGAATCGCCGATTCTACCAAATTGCAATCTGCACCGTGACATATACATTCATTGGCACACGTACACACAAAAAGACACAAAAATAGAAAAAAAGACAGACAGACAGACAGACAGACCGAAAGACAAAAGCAAAGACAAAAAGGCAAAGCAGAAGGCCAGAAATGAAAGAAGACAGACAGATAGACAGAGAGGGGAAAGAAAAGGGAAAAGGAAGGGGGGGGAGAAAACACAGAAAGATACATAGAAAATAACACAAACAAATCGAGAAAGACAGACAGAACGAAAGGCTGATAGAACGGGGGGGGATACAGAAAGACGAAAAGATAGAAGAAGGAAAGAAATAATGAATGAAAGAAAGAATAAGAGAAAAGAAAGAAAGACTATATAAAGTAGTGAATGTATCAATAATAAGTCAGAGCACTGAAAAGAAGGAGCACAAGCGCAAGTTTGGCCAATGATATTCAGAGGTGAAACAGAGGATTCAAGGAACATACATGTCAAATCTACCACTGCACACACACGCGCGCAAAAGCAAAAACATATAAGTTTTTCGTTAGATTAGAATCCAGTCCCATAGGTAATTATTTGTAAAAATTAAAAAAATATTATTATTGAAGTTTTTCGTTAGATTAGAATCCAGTCCCATAGGTAATTATTTGTAAAAATAAAAAATAAAAATAAAAATATTATTATTGAAGAAGGAGGCGCTGTTTTTTTATTTTTTTATTTTTGTCCCAGAAGAGGTTTTGTTATTTTTGTTGCTTGGGTTTGTTTCCTATGTCTATAGTGTAGGTCTATCCATTCATAATAATAGATACTCACATACAGATATACACGCATACATGCACCCAATCACATGCCTGCACCCAATCTCACAAACATTTTGTTTCTTTCCCCGTCTAATATCACGAGAAGTGGAAAGACGTTAAATGAAAGACAGACAGACACACACACACACACACACACACACACACACACACACACGCACGCACGCACGCACGCGCGCACGCAGGCACCGCACGCACGCGCACACGCACGCACGCACGCGCACACGCACACACGCACGCACGCACGCACACACACGCACGCACGCACACACACACGCACACATGCACAGCACACACACACAACACGCACACACACACACACACACACACACACACACACACACGAGGAGTTACTCCATCCTTACCAGATGCGAAGCGAAGCTGGTAATGTTTTCAGGGATGTCTGTCTGTTTGTTCCTGGCTGATTATTATGTATGTATGTATATTAACACGATACCGTTTGAACGGAGGGACCTATGAGGCTCAAAGTTTGCATGTACGTAGGTAGTTAGAATATAATTTTGCTAAAGATGAACATTAACAATTCTGATAGATGCTCGTTTTGTGAAAATGAAAAAGAAACTATTCAACACATGTACAGTTATTTTGGACAGGTTTTCAAGCAATGTTAAATGTTAAATGTAGCCATGCAAATATTTTACTAACAGAAAATAATAATTTTATTTGGATGTGGAGAAAATTTCAGATCTGATAGTACTTTTGATCTGATTCTACTAGTAGCAACAGTTTTCATTTATAAATGCAGATGTGAAAGAAAGCGCCCTAATTTTCAACATTTTATTCCATATATGAAAAAGAGATATGATATCGAAAAATGCATTTCTTGTTTTACTATCTCTCAGGATATCTTTTTTTGCACGATGGCAATCATATTTAACTCTGATTCAATAATCAAATTATCTGTTTGTAAGCCGTATTTCTAGTTTATATAATTATTTACCATATTTGTCGACAGGGACACTGGTATGTATGGGGTGGGGGGGGGATGAGAGGGAGAGGGGGGGGGGGGAACTCTATGGATACCAATGCTTTTGCTGGGTGATGGATGCATGTATTTTTCTCTCTATCAATCCTCCGTGTGTGTGTGTGTGTTTGTGTGTGTTGTGTGTGCGTGTGTGTGTGTGTGTGGTGTGTGTGTGTGTCTGTGTGTGTGAGAGAGAGAGAGAGAGAGATAGAGAGAGAGAGGGGGGGGGGGGAAAGAGAGGGAGAGAGGGGAGGGGGGAGGGGGAGAGAGAGATAGAGAGTTACAAGTTCGCTTAATAAATGTGTTGTGTATTGTTTATTGGAAATTATAAAATGCAAAAACATGATTTAAAAAAGGTCACTGGGACCGAAAATGCTGCGGCGCAGCCAGTGGTCTAGCGTCTTAATTAACGCTTTAGTCCAACATACTTTCACTTTAAAAACACAGGGCGTTCACGTTATGCAAGATGGCTTGCGATGAGTATAATTATATAAAAAACAACATCCCACTATACATATATATCACATTGTAGGGATAATGACAGAGAACACTACATACTTAAGGGTTTATCGGGTGCTCTCACGACTGCTCTTCCCATGGACCCCATCAATAAAACGTACCTGAAATGACCGCAGGCCTGCACAAATCATTGCTCTCCGAATGCTCTGGACCTCATCAGCAAATGGAAACACACAAAGCCCCTCTCTCTCTCTCTCTCTCTCTCTCATCTCCTCTCTCTCTCGTCGTCTCGTCTTCTTCTTCTTCTTCTTCTTTGGTGGTTGCCATCCTCTCTCTCTCTCTCTCTCTCTCTCTCTCTCTCTCTCTCTCTCTCTCTCTCTCTACTCTGCTGGTTATGTATATATTTTGATACTGTATGTTTTTTGCTCGTATGTGCGAGTACGTGAACGAGCTGTTCATTTGAGCTTGAAATTTCCCCATGGTCTTCAATTTACTGTGCTGAGTGCGCAACAGTTAACTGTAGATATTTGTGTGCCAAGGACTACCTATCACAGACACGCACACAATCAGAAAGGAGAGGGGTACGCACACTTTATATTATTGGGTGTTTGATTATGTGCATACGGGTTAAGCCTATATCTTTGTATCTACTGTTTATGCATTTTTCATATGCTTTTTACTTATATGACATGTCTTTTGTTTGTTTTAATAGTAAAATCGCAGTCGTTGCCACTTGCAATTTCTATTAATAGAGATAATAAAGTTGTGCTGAGTTTGAGTTTGAGTTTGCCAATGAATTACTTTTGCCAGGTTGTTCGGTGAATAATAAAATACGGTTCATTTTAAAACAAGGCACTTTGATAGGAGTACACGACGGGTAGTAAGTAATTCTGATAAGTATAATTGCAATCTTAGCGAAACGGTAAGGGTAGAGAAGTTTCTAATCTGAGCACACTGATGGACAACCGAAGCACCCCTAGAGACGAGAGAGGAAGAGAGAAGATCAGAGAGGATCGAGATAGAGAGCAGAGAGGAGGAGATCTGATGAGAGAGATGAGAGAGACGAGGATGGAAAGAGAGAGAGTGAGAGAGAGAGGGGTAGAGAGAGAGAGAGTGAGAGAGATAATGAGAGAGAGAGAGAATGAGAGAGAGAGACACAGAGAGAGAGAGAGAGAAACACACAAAGAGAGAGAGAGAGAGACTGAGAGAGAGAGAGAGAGAGAGAGAGAGAGAGAGAGACCATGAGGAGAGATGAGAGAGAGACGGGAGATCTTTGGAGCGAGGGGTGACTGAGGTTCGTGTGTGAGAGAGGAGAGAGAGAGACTTGAGAGAGAGAGAGATGGATAGAGAGAGAGAGACTGAGAGAGAGAGAGGGAGGTGAGAGAGAGAGAGAGAGAGAGAGAGAGAGAACGAATGGACGGGACCGAGAGACTGCGCGAGAGAGAGAGAGAGAGAGGAGGAGGGACCCAGAGAGAGAAGAGAGGAGAGAGAGAAAGAGAGAGAGAGAGAGGGACGAGAGAGAGGGACTGAGAGAGACTGAGAGAGACTGAGAGAGAGGGAGATGAGACTGGACAGAGGAGAGAGAGATGACAGAGAGGGAGTGAGAGAATCAGCTGAGAGGAGGAAGAGAGAGACTGAGAGAGAGGGCGACGAGGAAGGGAGGGACCAGAGAGACTGAGACGGGAGCAGAGAGAGAGGAGAGAGAGAAGAGAGAGAGATACTGGAGAGAGAGAGAGAGAGAGAGAGAGAGAGAGGAGAGAGAGAGAGAGGAGAGAGAGATTTTGAGAGAGACTGAGAGAGAGATGGGAGAGAGGATAGAGAGAGAGAGACACGAGAGAGAGAGAGAGAGAGAGACCTGAGAGAGAGAGAGGGAGAGAGGACAGAGAGGAGAGACTGAGAGAGAGAGAGAGAGAGAGAGAGACGGAGAGAGAGAGAGAGAGAGACGGAGAGAGAGAACCAGAGAGGGAGGAGAGAGAGAGAGAGATAGAGATAGAGAGAGGAGAGAGAGAGAGAGTGAGAGATGGAGAGAGCTCCTCGAGATAGGCAGCGAGAGAGGGAGAGGAGAGGAGCGAGAGAGAGAGGAGAGAGACGAGAGGAATGAGAGAGAGAGAGAGATGAAGAGAGAGAGAAGGAGGAGCAAAGATCGAGGAGGACGAGAGATGGAGTGAGAGCCGATGGAGAGAGATTGAGGAGAGGAGAGAGAGAATGACGAGAGAGAGAGAGAGATGAGAGAGAGAGGAGAGAGAGAGAGACTCACCTCATATCCTGATACCGCAGGGGGAACAAAAAGCATTCTCAAAGCTGTTACATAATAATGTCCACATTTCAAAATCCACAACTTATAAAGGGCAAAACATTTAGGTAGTAGAAAAATCGGAACAGAAACTAGCCTGCAACTCCAGTACAACTTTCTAACAAACGACTGATGAGAAGCGGAGAAAAAGCACTGACAGACCACACTGTTCACCACTGGGCCTGACCTGGGGGCCGTTTCACAAGGGCTAACGTTACGTAGTGAGCCGTGAGCGCAAATCGGCAAAAACGGTACTAAGAAACACCCTTTTTGCCGACGTTTTCCAAAAACGTTTTGTGGCTGCTATCGAGGTAGCAAGCGACAAACTATTTGAAGGATCATGGGAAATATCAATACTTCCGGCTTTTTTTTAAAATATCTCGCGTGACGAGACTTGAACTTTAAAAATGGAAGACCAAAACAACAAGCTTGCCACAGCAAATATTCTTTAGTCTATCGTGAAAAAATACGGGATGATTTTAGCAAATAATTAAACAAACGCAAGTGTTTTGAGTGCTCTTTCCTAATTTTCATCATGTTAGATGGCGCATAATTAATATAGTGCAAATTTAGTTTTCTGCACTCAAATAGACGTGGGGTGAAATCGAAAACTTTGTACAAACTGACAGAGAGGTATGATTTATCTCCCTTATGATAGCAACCCTTTTCTCTCTCCCAAAAAAATGAAGAGTAAGCTTAAAGAGTTATCTGACCTTAGCAAACGTTTAGGGTGTTTCTTAGGCCCCTTTTGTTTGATAGGCGTAAGCGTTATTCGCGCGGCGACCGTTATCTAGAGAAACTCGACCCTAGCCGGCCAGAGATTCCACGTGTTGTTGTTATCATATCAGGAGTTGACACTTTCTGCTCCCACTGAGTCTGGCCGACCAACTGGTAATGCAGGCGACAACTAAACCGGGCATTGTAGTGCGGACGAAATGAAATGTCACTGTCCGTTGTATGTAGCGATCGCACTAGTAGTAGGCTCGAGTAGCACGTGCACACGTTTGAATGAAGCTCGCGCGACAAGCTGACAATTGGTATTAGGGTGCAACCGGCGAGAATATTATTGAGTTAGGCGTTCTGTTGGGCTTCTTTTCCCTATCCATCCAGTTTGTGTACCCCCCACCCCCAACAGAGGGAGAGAGAGAAGGGGAGAGAGACAGGTTGGTGTGATCGGGAAGGGAGCAGAGAGAGACCGATAGTAGAATGAGAGTAAGCCAGGTGAGAGACGAGAGAAAGGGGTTTTAGAGGAGACGAGAGAGAGAGAGAGAGAGAGAGAGAGGTACAGAAGAGAGACGAGACGAGAGAGAGCGGAGAGGGTTCACCCCGGAGAGAGAGTAGAGACGAGGGCGAGAGAGAGATGAGAGGAGAGAGTAGACCTCGCGGTATAGGGAGAAAGATCGAGAGAGAGGAAAGACGAGGAGCGAGGAGTAGGGTGAGAGGAGAGGGAGGAGTAGGGAGGACGAGAGGCATAGGTGTTAGAGATGAGAGAGAGAGATGGAAAGAGAGAGAGAAGAGAGAGAAGAGGATGAGTGAGATTGTAGGGACCGCTGAGAGTAGGGAGAGGAGCGAGAGGAGAGGAGAGCTGTGCGATGAGAGGAGTGAGACGATAGAGGGGGGAGAGAGAGAGTTGAGGAGGTCTTTTGTAGGTGAGAGAGGATAGAGAGAACTTGAGGAGAGAGAGGAAAGGAGAGAGAGAGAGAGATGGGATGATAGAGAGAAGAAAGAGACGAGCTGAGATGGATGAGAGAGGAGATTCGAGGAGGACGAGAGAGAGAAGAGAGGAGAGGAGACGGAGAGGAGAGAGATGAAGGAGATAGAGAGTAGACCGGGAGGAGAGAGTACGAGAGAGAGAGCCGGATTGAAGGTTCAGAAGGTTAGAGAATGAGAGCCCCCATGGAGGGATGTACGAAGAGAGAGCAGAGAGTGGTGGGGGAAGAGATAAGAGAGAGAAGAAAGAATTTCGAGAGAGACCCCGAAGAGAGAATTACGAGAGAGAGGTGAGAGATAGGCAGAGAGAGAGACCTAGGGAGAGAAACGGATATGAACGAGAGAGAGAAAATGAGAGAGGAGAGGAGAGAGAACGAACAGACACGAGAAACTGTGTCCAGTGCAAGTATGCAACTTTTAATATAGGCTAGAGAGACTTCTAGAATTCAGTCGGAACTGGGGTGGAGAGAGTAGTTCTGAAATGACTGAGAGGAGTCCTAATCGCTAGAGCGAGGAGAGGAGAGGAGAAAGAAAGGATGAGATGGTTGAGCGAGTGAGAGCACTGAGAATGAGAGCGACGACTGCGTCGTGCGAGAGAGAGAGAGAAAGTGACAATTAACAAAAATGGAGAATATAGTTAATATACTCTGCATTCCTGCCTTCCTCCACCACCCCCCCCTCTTCCCTTCTCCCTTCTTTGTGAAGTTGTCCAAGGAGACAAAATACAATAAACCAATTTGTCAACTATGAGAGAGATGGAGCAGGTCGAGAGTGCAGAGAGAGGCGTTGAGTTGAGAAGATGTAGAGATGCGAGAGTAGTGTATGAGTTAACGTGAATTGGAGGAATATAGGTGAATTATAATCCCATTCCCCGGCCCTCACTCCCCTCCCCTCCCCCCTCACCCTACTCCTCTCTCCCTCTTCTTTGTGTTGTTTGGCCAAGAGGAGAGAGAGGATGAGCCGATATAGAACTCTAAGAGACTGAGAGGGGAGAGAATGAGACTGACTGAGAGAGACGAGAGAAATCGGAGACCCGTGTTACTCAGGGAGAGAGAGAGTGAGCGAGAGAAGGACGGAGATAGAGAGAGAGAGAGATAGATTGAGAGAGATAGCGAGAGAGAGAGAGAGACAGAGTTAGAGAGAGAGAGAGCAGAGTGAGAGCTATCGAGAGAGAGAGAGAGAGAGAGAGAGAGCAGACAAAGAGAAACAGCAAAGGGAGAAAGGCAGAGTCAAAGAGAGTGGCAGATTAGAGGGAAGTTACAAGCACAGAACTTCCAGAAGATGGGGGAACTATTTTACAAAAGCCCCCATCCCTCCCCCCCCCTGGTACCCCCACGGGAAGCATAAAGTAATACAAGAACAAGAAACAAAGAAGACCAAGAATTAAGAACAACTCTCTCTACTCTCCTCTCTCTCTCTCTCTCGATCTCTCTCTCTCTCTCTCTCTCTCTCTCTAAGATACACACAAACACACACGCACTAACCACACAAAAAATACGCTAACATGAGCCTCATCTTCGCTGTTCCATATTCATTTTCCCTTCCATATTCAGCAATAATTAATTAACTAGAAAAACAAATTCTTCATTCTCCAAAATGTTGCTATCTGAGCCATTTTACAGAACAGGCAATGACCGACTGATTGCTGTTCCTGTTTATAAAATTAAAAAGGGCCAGTTAATGACACCCCCCCACCCCCCACCCCCACCCAAAAAAATGTGTTTTAGCACCGAACTGCAATTATTTCTTGCTTTGTACTTCCGGTTCCACAACTGCTTCGATGCTTCATATTACTCCCTCTCTATATCTCTCTCTCTCTATCTCTCTCTCTCTCTCTCTCTCTCTCTCTCTCTCTCTCTTCTTCTCTCTCCTTGTCAAATAAAGTTTCTCCAGTATCCCGTGTCCAGTCTCTCCTCTCTCTCTCTCTCTCTCTCTCTCTCTCTCTCTCTCTCTCTCTCTCTCTCTCTCGCTCGCTCTCTCTCTCTCTCTCTCTCTCTCTCTTCTCTCTCTCCTCTCTCTCTCTCTCTCTCTCGATTTTCCTCCGCCTGCATCTTTACCCAGCCATCTCTCATTATACCCTTTGTTCCAGAAAGAGAAACAACACCATGTCAGTGACTGGGCATTGTCCTTTTTTTGCATAGCTGTCTGTTTCCTCCTTAGCCCCTGGCATAGGATTTCCTGTCCGTTTACTTGGTTTCCTCTTAATACAATGGAACCTCCCTTATAAGACCTTCACAAATCATCCAAAATGAGGTCTTATAAAGGGAGGGGTCTTATAGGGAGGTAATTTTAATACTTACAAAGAAGGGCAATGTCTCAGAGAAGTAGGTCTTATGTGGGAGGGAGTCTTATAATGGGAGGTCTTATAAAGGAGTTTCCACTGTAATATGTGTAAGGTAGAGGATAAAAAGAAGAGGAGACTGTGTGTGTGTGTGTGTGTGTGTGTGTAAAATTAAAACAGAACTGGTTTATGGAGAACTGGGAATTTATCCTGTGTCAGTTCAAATAAAAGCACGTATGATCAGATTTTAGGCATCGCTACTTTCTTCACAAATCAACAAATATTCCTCTAGATTGTATCAAGTGTTATATGATTTATGCAGAAATCAGGTTTTTACTTCTGGGTGGTTGATATGTATACGGGATATTTTAATAGAAACTGGATATGACTGTGTTTGGGATACACAAACGTGTTTGTCTGTTAACAGACTTTGTAGAAATGTTCGTACTTCATTAGAGGAAAATTACAAACGTACTTGGAATGATGCCTTAGAGTCTAGTAATAAATGTTTATTTTATAGAAATTATAAAACCGATTTCTGCCGTGAAAGATATATTGAAATGTTGCCTGATGTTTATATATATCCTATACGGTTTCGGTGTGGTAATCATAAACTCATGATAGAAATTGGCAGAAGACTTGGAATACCCCATGAAGAACGATTATGTAGAGACTGCAATCAGAATGACCTTGGTGACGAGTTTCATTTTGTAATGAAATGTCCCAAATACAATGATATCAGATGTCAGTTTATTTCCAGAAAATTTACATGTGTAAAGTCCGTCTTTAACTACTGTCGATTGCTCTCTGGTGGTAAAAAGGTGTTATTAAATTTAGCTAAATTTTTAAGGTTTAGTAAAGTTGTGTGACATTTTGGTGTGTTCATTACATTACAGTTATCTTTTGTAACCGTTTTCAATTGTTGCATTAATTTTGTATTTGCTTGATTTGCTTCAAGTCCTCCATGCCCCAAAAGGGGTCAAAGGATTAAACAATCTTTGAATCTTTGAATCTTTGTGTGTGGTGTGTGTGTGTGTGTGTGTGTGTGTGTGTGTGTGTGTGTGCGTGTGCCGTGCGTGTGTGCGTGCGTGTGTGCGTGCGTGCGCGCGCGTCGTGCGTGCGTGCGTGTGCGTGCGCGCGTACATGCGTGTGTGATAGTGCATCGGTTCGTGTGCCTGTGTGCGTGCGTGTATGTGTGTGCCTGTATGTTGGGATGTCACCGTATGTGCCTGTATTTGTGTGTTTGTATGTGAGAGAATGGTGTGTGTGTGTGGTGTGTGTGCGTGTGCGCGTGTGCGTGTGCGTGTGTGTGTGTGTGCGCGCGCGCACGTGTGTGTGTGTGTGTGTGGAGGAGGAGGAGGAGGAGAAGACGACGAAGAAGAAGAAGTGAAAATAAGGAGGAAAACACTTGCTATTCCACTAATGGCTAAGCTCAATTGATACCCGGAAGTCAGAAACGTCTGTGCCCGGTGAGACATCATTAGTAGGCCCAACGTGTGAAAAGGCAAAGAAGAAGAAGAAGAAGAGGAGGAGGAGGAGGAGGAGGTGGAGGAGAAGAAGAAGAAGAAGAAGAAGAAGAAGAAGAAGACGAAGACGAAGAAGAAGAAGATTGCTGTGGAAAACAAACAAAAACTGATGTAATAAAACTTACAAAGATGAAGACTTTTGATGGAAGTGGATGGAAGTTCAGTTTAACGTCGCGTATCGGCTTTCGCCATGTACGACGGGCTGAACAAACCAACCAGGGTATAAACAAAAATTTATGTTCCTGAATCACTGTCTTAGCCAAAAGGCCGAGAAGCGATCAGGAAGTTTTCAAAGTATAAAAGTTGTTGCGTTTCATTTTATAGGCCTATGTTGTGTGCAGATAGAAAGGGAAAAGTAGCGAGAGAATTTGCATCGTGCGTGTAGCCATATGTGCGCGCGCACGCACGCACACGCACACGCACACACAAACACAAACACACACACATGGAGAGAATCAGACAGTCAGAATCATTGAGAGGCGACGAATCTTCAGAGAAAATAATAGTGATACATAGGCCTACCGATGCCAAAACAAGACGGCATGTAAGAAACAACTAGGGGAAGACGGGGTAAAAAGCGCATGGGCGGGTAAGAAGCCCACCCCAATTATCTCATGAAATGAAGCAAATTTCAGTCTCATTTTGCCCATGAGACGAGCGTTAATGTCTAGCATTCGTCTCATGGGCAAATTTGACTGAACTTTTCTTTATTTCATGAGATAATTGGGGTGGGCTTCTTACCCGCCCATGCGCTTTTTACCCCGTCTTCCCCTATACTTTCCATCGGGCAGAGCCTAATTAAAGAGCATGAACTTTGATGAAGATTGTTTCCTTGGACAAAAATCCACGAGAAAATCAAGCCGGCAGATCACCCCCCTATAAGAGGATCAGAGGGTACATCTGTCCATTAAACTATCTGTATTGGGGTTTTTTTTAAATGACTTTACTGGTGTTGCACTGCCTTCGGGCATTGCCTCCAGTATCGTCCCACCATCTTTACATCTACTAATGTCCCATAATTTGTATGTGTCTGTTCCAGACGGGAGGACGTTAAACAGATTTACTATCCGGATAACTGTCTGTCTTATCAACGCATTGCGCTTTCAACCACAAGAACAACAAGTGCAACACCGAGCGGCTGCAAAGTCCCCTCGCAGCATCGCCGAGGTACTCCGAAATCGGAATGTGTCGGCTGTACACATACATAAAAAACGCATCAAAACAGCACGTAGCTACACAA
This sequence comes from Phymorhynchus buccinoides, assembly GCA_017654935.2. Classification (NCBI taxonomy): domain Eukaryota; kingdom Metazoa; phylum Mollusca; class Gastropoda; order Neogastropoda; family Raphitomidae; genus Phymorhynchus; species Phymorhynchus buccinoides. The sequence goes on from CM065681.1 coordinate 73,126,744, forward strand.
AAAAGGCATCAAAACAGCACGTAACTGAATAGTTTTTTTTATATATAGCCTTGGGGTTCGGACCCGTGATTTGAGCGCGCGCGATCATGCGCACACGCGCGCACAGAAAAAAATCATGACAACTGTGTTATAGACCATTCATCAAGAAATGTGAGAAAAACAACTGCATTAAAATACATGCAAAACTTCGATCGCGAGATATTAGCGATTATGTGTTTCGGGGTTTGAACCCCGTAACTGGCGCGACCTTGACCTTAATGTAAAACTAAATACATCAGTGGATAGCTTGCATCTTGGCAAACTAGTATACCAAATTTGATGATGATAGACTGAATAGTTTTTGAGAAAAACGGACGAATAGCCGGACGGACGGAGGCACGCCGGTCGGACGGACGGAGGCACGCCGGCCGGACGGACGGAGGCACGCCGGCCGGACGGACGGACACCGGATGAACACCGGACGGACGGACCAAGCAAAAACAATAGAAGATAAATACAATTAGCAGATTGCCTGGTCATCATTCCATGGGTATATTAACATCACAGACATTTCCAGGCACTGTACTGATTTTTTTTTTTGGGGGGAGGGACTGAAAGCTTTAGCCAACGCTAGCCATTCCTCAGCCAAAATTGACCATTAATCTTACCCGGGTAGAGAACAGATTTTGTCTGCAATATTGGGGATTCCTCTGTGACGTGCATACATAGGGCCTGGCCAAGAGGCGACACTGGCGATGAAAGTGTATAGGACTAGATGGGGGGGGGTAAATTGTAATTATGTATGGACAGGGGTCATTAATGTGCACGTTGTTATATTACATTACTGGTGTTACTGTATGCTGATGACACAATATTAGTATCATCTACAGCTAAAGGTTTACGAAGGGCATTAGATTCACTTTTTGATTATTGTTCTAAATGGAAATTACAAGTACACAGTTCCAAAACAAAAGTTATGATATCTAACAGTCATAATAATCGCTTAAAAATTCATTTTGGAAACTTTCATCTTGAAATTGCAAATTGTATTAAATGTCTTGGCGTTATGTTTCACAAAAATGGTAACTTCTTTAAAGCAAACAAACCGGTGTTTGAACAAGCACAGCGAGCAATGTTTCATGTTCTTCAGGTATCTCGATCTAAACATGTAACTCTTGACATGTTTGAGAAAATGGTATTGCCAGTACTACTTTATGGTTCCGAAATATGGGGTTATGAAAATTCTAATATTTTGGAAAAACTACAGCTGCAGTTTCTTAAATATTTGTTCCATCTACCCCGTAACACAATGACAGACATACTGTATGGTGAAACTGGTTTTTTTCCTGTTTCAATTTTGGTTAAGTTAAGAATGATACTATTTTGGTCTGATCTAGTTCTTCCACAACAGATACGCTTTTATCAAAGTATATAAGTTAATGTATGATTTGCATGTGAACAGTAATATTGAATTTTCCTGGCTTGAAACTGTAAAGAACATGTATATTGAATGTGGATATCAGTGTGTCTGGGAATCACAATCCTTTTTGTCTAGAAACTCTTTATGTAATAATATTTTACGGGCTTTAAAAAATAAATTGCAAGATTCGTGGTTACAGTCTCTTCAGTCGAGTAACAAATGTTTTTATTATAGACATTCTAAATCAAAATTTCGGAAAGAAAAGTATATTATGACATTGCCTGATAAATATATTACACGTTTAATGAAATTTAGATGTAGTTGTCATAAATTACAGGACAACGACTTGGACTTGACCGACAAACCGTTTGTGTGACAAATGTGATATGGATGTTATTGGTGATGAATAGGCCTATCATTTTGTAATTGAATGTCCCTATTTTGAAAAACATCGAGATATGTTGCCAAGGTATTACATAAATAAGAAATCAGTTTTTTACTTTTGTCAGTTCATGTCCAAGCCAAAATTCTATTTCACAATTGCCAAAGTTGTAAGATTAGAAAAAGTTGCTTGACAATAGACTGCAGCTTAGCTTGGTTGATGAAAGTGTCTTGTTGTTTTTGCTTGTGGCCACATGTTTTATATTCTGTTTATGCTCCATGCCCCCAAGAGGGGTCAAAGGATTTTCATTAAATTAAAATTGAAAGTGTGTGTGTGTGTGTGTGTGTGTGTGTGTGTGTGTGTGTGTGTGTGTGTGTGTGAATGATCGACTATGCTTGTGTCTATCTGTTTGCATACTTGTCGTCTTGAAATGTGTGTGTGTGTGTGTGTGTGCGTGTGCGTGTGCGTGTGTGCGTGTGCGTGCGTGTGCGTGTGTGTGTGTGCATGTGTGTGTGTATGTGTGTGTGTGTGTGTGTGTGTGTGTGTGTGTGTGTGTGTGTGTGTGTGAATGATCGACTATGCTTGTGTCTATCTGTTTGCATACGTGTTGTCTTGAAATGTGATGCATTCAATCATCAAACAGGACTATATAGTAGTAACTACCTTTATATTAAAAAAACCCACCTAACTAACAGCATAACTAATAAGATCAAGTCTTTCAAGATTATGTGCTCTCTAAAAAATGAAAAGTTTTTATTTTCTAGCACATTTAAACCTGTATTAAAGTTTCGAGTTAGCATACTTACATTTGGTTTCTTCTAAAACTAAAAGGACTTTTTACAAGTCTGTGTTCCACAGGCTGACTGCCCACATTAAAACTTACACGTGTAAACATGTTTATTTACGTAGAAGTAAACTCAAAGGGACAGCACAGCAGCGTAATATACTATGCATACAAATATAGTTAAAGGCCACTTTAAACGACATGCACTGCAAAGAAATGAAAAGACAGAAAGATTTTGTCTCTGATTTCATTCATACATAAAAATCGGAAACAAATTCAGTGACGAGTTATGTTTATTTGAATGACGGGCGCGTGTGCGATTGTGTGTATGGTTTGCGAGTCTGTTTTTGATCAGTCATAACCCATTCCTCTAACTTGAAATTGGTGAACTCTAATTGTAGAAAGCATCACACAACTCCATTCAAATGGTCCAAAGGGATAGCACAAAACATCTCAGGCAATCACATCTAGTTAGTTCAAAAGGGAATGTTGTTTATATGGGGGTCATATCTGGGGGTCACATTGAATCAAAAGAATTACACAAATTTACTGAAACACTGTCAGTAAATATGTGTAAAACATGTGCTCAGATTTCCGTAATTACGTGAAAGTACTAGGATTTTTAGTAATTTAATGTAATTACTGAGGGTCACAGTAATTTTATTAAATTACTGATTTCACATATTTACGGTAACATATACACCTTTTATGCGCGAAAAAGACAGAGAGAGACAGAGAAAGAGAGACAGATAAACAAAATATGAATATTTTATTGAGGGTAAAACGGATAAGCTAGGCCTACAAAATCTTCTTTGCAACACACACACACACACAATACATCAAGCTAACAAAAATAGGGAGGAAAGTAAATAAAGCAAGTAAAAGGACGCACTAAAGAAAGTACATGAAATTTTTTTTAAATGGAGTTGAATTAAAACAAATATGAGCAATGGTGGTCCAAACTGAATTAACTGAATTTTTAAAAAAAAAAGATTAAAAATAATTAGGCCTATATGCCAAATGACGATTCTTGTACCATGTAATTTCACTTTAAAAAAACAACAACAAAAACAGTTGCATAAATTATAACAAGAAAAAATGGGAAATATGACAAAGAGAGAGAGAGAGACAGAGAGAGAGAGAGAGAGAGAGAGAGAGAGAGAGAGAGAGAGAGAGAGAGAGAGAGAGAGAGAGAGAGAGAGAGAGAGAGAGAGAGAGAGATTATAGCAAGAAAAAATGGGAAATATACACAGAGACAGAGAGAGAGAGAGAGAGAGAGAGAGAGAGAGAGAGATTTCCAGAATATTGAGTATTGAGAGGCTGATCTCAGTCCCAACAAGCTTGCAAGCTCCTGTTGATGCTGATAGTGATACATGAGCACTGTTGAGTGCCTTGAAGGCCTAGAGCATGGTGAGTTTGGTGGCCTGCCGGCGTTGTTGCAGAGCTCCATCTAAGCTGCTGAAGCAATTTATAAGCTTTTTTCTTTGTTTTTGTCAATTTTGTCATTTGTTTTATGAGAAAGGGGGATTTTTATCTAACATTTGAGGGAAACTGCCTACAAAACCTTGGTTCGGCCCACGCTGGAATACGCCGCTCCTGTGTGGAACCCTCACACAGCGGCCAAAGATATTGGCAAGGTTGAGAGGGTCCAACGCCGTGCAGCACGCTGGGTTGTTAATCACGACTGACAAACATAGGCCTATAGTGTGGACGGCATGACTGCGAACAGACGCTGGAGCGATGCCATCAGAATGACCGCAGGCTGCTGATAGCCCATTGGAGCACCCTTGCTGCCTCATGCATCACGCGATGCGGGAGCTTCTGAGTCTGAGTCTGAGCATGACTGCATGTAGTGGCCTCCACACAAAGACAGGAGAAGATCGGCAAGGTTGGCCACCTTCTTCAAATAACGGCTACCACCATGGAGAGGTGGACTTTGTTAGCAATCATACCACTCTGTGGTGGTACCATAGCCGATGAGGTTTAACCGAGGCGTGGTTACTGCTACACTAGGCCTATTGATTTTAAAAATCGGGACTTTACTGGTGTTGCACTGCCTCCGGGCATTGCCTCCAGTAATGTTCCCACCATCTTTGTAGGCCTATTTAAAAATGCCCCACATGGTCGAAAGACCGCAGATGGTGTAAAATCCTATTTCCTCGGAGAGGTGGCCATCAACACTCCACACGTGTACTGGCCAGTCCCTCAACCACCTTCCAGACTGACAAGACAGACTCACACTGCAGTCTACTTGCTTCCTGCCTGAAGAACTCATTCTTTCTGAGGGCTGTGTGTGAGTGGAACAGTCCTCCACCTCAGGCTATTTCATCTGTCTCGGTGGAGGACTTCTAATCCCGGATTAGGGGAAGACGGGGTAAAAAGCGCATGGGCGGGTAAGAAGCCCACCCCAATTATCTCATGAAATAAAGAAAAATTTCAGTCAAAGTTGCCCATGAGACGAATGCTAGACATTAACGCTCGTCTCATGGGCAAAATGAGACTGAAATTTGCTTCATTTCATGAGATAATTGGGGTGGGCTTCTTACCCGCCCATGCGCTTTTTACCCCCGTCTTCCCCACTATAAGCCTCAGCCCCTGCTTCCTAGCATAAAAATCGTCAAAATGATGACAGCGGATGCTGAGTGAAAGAAGAAGGGATATAACTCACTAACATAACAATCTTACTCAGCCTACTTGGAGTGTTTCCCCTTTGCTATTTTGCACTTCCTGTCGGCAGCTAAAAAGCCACGGCGTTGCATCGGCATCGGCATCAAAGTACGTTTTTCTTTCTGGTTGTTCGTGGCCATAATCAGTGTTATCTTCATCGAGCACCGTAGGTATTGGTTTGTTCCCAAACTGTCCAAGATGGTGGAAAGAATGGTCTTTTCGTCGATTATTTGCCACAAAAGTGGCCCTTTCGCCAGTTTCGGTTAGGTTAGGGACAGGTTTTCTCAGAAACGTATGTTTCTCAGAGGGAGGAGGGTGTGTGTGTAGGTCTGGGCTTTGAATTCCTCCACCGAGGCTGATGTTGCTGCCTCAGGTGGAAGACAGTTCCATTCCGCCACAGCCCTCGGGAAGAACAAAAACTTCCGATAGAGTAACTAATATTAACACTTTTGTGACAAATAATCGACGAAAAGACCATTCTTTTCATGAAATGAATGCAAAATGAACTAAATATATCGGTCTTATCTCTAAATCTAATACTGTTTTTAAGGCTTAGATAACAGAAGAAGCTTCATTTTCTGGGGGCTGTATCCCATTGATTCCCAACACACATGGTTTTCAGTTGTTGGGTTTTTTTATTCCTTCTTCCTATGCCTGCTTGCAGACCCCAATTTTCAGTCTTTTTTGTCTTCTCTAATTCTCATGCCTGTAAGTAATTATCAATATTATGAACAATGCTGTCAGCCATCGAAAAGTAATCATTATTTTCTAATCTACGGAACATGAATCCAAAGTTTAAAGGGTAATGTCAAGCCTCACACAAGTAATTAAATCACATATTGTTTTAAGTTTTAAGCGGTGATCTGGAGGCTCTGAGTCTAATTCGTAAAATACGCAGAATCTCTACGTTTTCATGAACCCAGATGTTTCTTGTTGTGCAGATACTGAGATAATCTCTAAGCTACGCCAGAAGACACCTCACCCGCAAAAAGACACGTTCACACAGCCATGACTTCGACCCCAGAAACTGAAGAAGAGAAAAGTGACATGAGTTTTAGTGCTTCTGTCCATGACACTGTTTTTTAAACGGGTGGCATGGGCACTGCGGATGAGACTCTTAGAGGACAGAGTACAGTGAATTATAGAGACAACCTGCTGTTCTCACAGACTTGTGAGGACAGAGACACCCAGGAACATGTCGACAAGGACCTCAAAACACTTCTCAACCTCAAACCCATAGCCATTTCTGATAGTGATACATCCAGTTCAGAGTCAGCCGACTCACACAACCAGTCATCAGATAGTGATGATATGAAGAAAATGTCACTCCAAATCCAAATTGTGGGTATTCTGCTTCCGTTTATCACAATATCTTGGTTATCGAACAAGAGAACCTAGAGACATTTGTAAAGAACCTGGCATTTGAAAAGAGGGAGTCTTTCATCTTCGCCGATATTGTAAGTAATTGCTACAACTACTACAGCAAAACTCGGTTATAAGAAAATCGAAGGGAGATATTTTTTTCTTTTCTTATATCAGAGTTTTCTTATCCGAAACTCAGATATAAGAAAACATTTTTAAGGTTTTTTTCCTTATAAGTGTACAGTTCTGATACTGGTACAAATAGTGTGACAGTAAGACTGAAATTTAAAAATCAAAACACATGGTTAAATTTATGTTGGTTTGAAGACTGGCTTCTCTTCTGTTGTTTTCAGTGATTTTAGGAGCAAGAACATTTGTGGTTTTACTTTTATGACGAATTGAAATTCAGATGTCACAAAACTTCTGCTCATAACTTGGTGTCCTAATGATGCATAATATGGCCAAGTTTTGAAGTGCACAGATCAAAATGAATGTTTTGCATGTTAAGGATATGAAAAACATCCCAAATTGACAAACATTATTATGAAGAATTTGTTAACTTAAATATCTGAACATATGAAAATTGGGACACCGTTATCAGCAGAAGATTCAAGTAACTACTTTTCATTTCATGCATGTGAAATGACTGTAGTCTAAAAACTGACTTTGCAGAATAAAATTTACTTAAATATAAAGAAATTTGTGTTAGTTTTGTTTTTTAGTGCTAGCTACTTTACAGGATAATGAGTTCAAATGATTTATCTTCCGCTCATAACTGGGACGCCACATACAAACAAATACCAAATTGGTATCAGATTGCTTTTATTCAGTATCTGAGTTATTGTTCAAATTTATATTTGAAATGCATGTGTTGGCTTAGCTTCCAACTTATAGCTGATTTACGGGACAATGTGTTTCAATGATTTATCTTCTGCTCATAACGCCACTGGGGCACCAGATTCGAACAAACACACTGTGAAGACAGATTGGTGTCATATTGCTTTTATACAGTGTCATTATTGAAATTTATATTTGAAATGCACATGTTGGCTTAACTTCCAACTAATATCTGATTTACAGGACAATGTGTTTCAATGATTTATCTTCTGTTCATAACTGGGACACCACATTGCTTATAACTGGGACACCAGATTCAAGCAAACACATATTGAAGACAGAGATTGGTATCATATTGCTTTTCTTCAGTATCATTATTGAAATTCATATTTGAAGTGCATGTGTTGGCTTTAGGTTCCAAATATTACAGGATAATGTGTTTCAATGATTTATCTTCCGCTCATAACTGGGACACCACATTGCTCATAACTGGAACACCATGTTTGAACAATACATTGAAGACAGAGATTTATTTCATATTGCTTTTATTCATATCATTATTGAAATTTATATTTGAAATGCATGTGTTGGCTTAGCTTCCAACTAATAGTTGATTTACAGTACATGTTTCAATGATTTATCTTCCGCTCATAACTGGGACACAACATTGCTCATAACTGGGACACCACATTTGAACAATGCATTTAAGAGAGAGATTGTTATCATATTGCTTTTATTCATGATCATTATTGAAATTTATATTTGAAATGCATGTGTTGGCTTAGCTTCCAACAAATACTGATTTACAGGACAATACGTTTCAATTATTTATCTTCCACTCATAACTGGGACACCACATACACGCACAGTGAAGACAGAGATTGGTATCAGATTGTTTGAGTGTTAGGTTGTTATATCAAGTTTTATGTTAGGTAACAGGCTATTGATGGCTCTGAGCAAAATACTCAAAACTTGGTATAAACAATTTTATTCTGCTGTTGAGGATTGATAAGATTTCTGCGAAAAATTTGATAGTCTTGCACTCATAAACAAGCATGGAAGTGTGTGACACCACAATTCAAAACGGTTCCTTGTCTCCGTTGACGTAGTCAACATGGCAAAAAGTAGTGACATCACATATTTGTGTACCCAAATTCACGATGTTAGCAAAAAATCGGCCACAAGTTGATTCAGCTTTCAGCAAAACTTGAGTCTTGTGCTCATAACGACCGGGACACAAGACTTGACTGATTAAAAATTGGGCATACAATTTTGTCTGCGCTCATTTTTGAAGTGATTTCACTGTTCCGTTTTGCTCTCTATAGGTGGCTAGATCGTTGGAACGTTGGATTGACGTATTGTGTTGTGCTGGCTTGAAAGAAGCATCGTCTGCTTTGAAAGCTAGGCCGTGACGCGACGTGTTATGAGCGCAAGACAAACTTTGTCACCACAAATCTTCTTTATCGATCGTTCTTGATCATACACAGTAACATGGGGTATTTTTTTTGTCCTGATTCTTTTAATCTACCCATGAATTATTTTTCCAAAGGCATCCAAAAACGTGTATTATGCTCCAAAAGTGGGCTAGTCAGAGATGCAACAAAATGGACGTCATTTTCTGCCTGATTTTGGCGAGTTTTTTAAACCTAAAAGTCAAGTGAAAAGTTTTAAAGCCTGTGGCTTGATCTTGCTAGATTCTTAAATATTTCATCCACATAATGATCAAACTGAAATATTTTTTAACATTAAATACTGCCAGAAATAAAACAATTTATTAACCCACTGTCAGTTGTACCCAGTACCGGAGCTGTACACATAACCAAGTTGAATGGGCGAAAAGGGAAAAGAGAAAAAGAAAACAAAGAGAAAAGAAAGACAGAAAAACAAAACAAAGAGAAAATCCTTTTTTCTTACTTTGGTGCATGTTTTACATCATAAAATCAAAATAGTCTACTAAGAAGAAGATTTAAAGGTGCCTACAACCACTCAACTAACAAGCTTTTTTATTTTGCACAGAATACTGAAGGAAAGTATGAAATAAAGGAACAAAAAGAACTCAATTAGTCTTGCAATCAAGTGCCTGTACTGGTTAGACTGTCTTTTTCGAAGGCCTTCAATTTTCTCAGAACATCCTTTCAGTTCAGGTCCAACTCACTTTTAAGAAAATGTTGTCAATGGCAATTCGCTTATAAGAAAATTAACTGCAATTAGTGCAAACCAACTCTCTTGTATGATATAATTTTCTTATATCCTAGTTTCCATCGCGGGTGGGAGAAGGAATTTGCTTGATTATAAACGAGTTTCTTATATCCAAGTTTTGATAATAGATAAGATTAAGAAAGGATTTTGGCATGGACTTTTTTTGTGCTTGTTTATGTGCGAGTTTCTTATAAGCGGATTCGGCTGTATAACTTCTTTTTGTGTAAGCCTCTCTTCTTCACAGTCTCTGCCTCTGGCTGTCTGTATCTCTGTCTGTCTCTGCCTCTATCTGTATGCATTCCTTTCTTTTGTTTTCTTTTCTGTTCATTCCTCACACACATGCACATACCAATACACACCCAAAATTTATTTCTCTAAGCATTTCTTGCTAGTTTATGAATGCAGAAGCTTGACGGAATGCAGATAATCACGAAGGGGTGTATACAAATATGCATGTTCTTATGCAATTTCCGTGCAGGCACGCATGTGTCATGTGTCAGGGCTCCCAATCGTCCCGCAAAACAAGGGGTCCGAGGGACCCCTTCACTTACTGCATAGAGGATCCTAGAGGCGGGATAGAGGGTCCTAGAGGCATTGCTAAAAAGATTTTTTCTAATGCATCCCTGGGATCCTCTGCACATTCTTTTAGAGGGTCCTTGAGAATTGTAGTGCTTCATAGACCCCCAAACTGGGGTCCCTGGGAGCCCTGTGTGTGCATCACTGCATGTCATGATTGTGGAGAGTTTGGTACATTTTTCTTTTGTATACATATATATATATAATACAGTGGATTCCTGATAACTCAAAAACACTGGATAACTCAATCATTTTCTGGTCCCAGTTAAATAATCTGTAATGCTATAACTTAAAAGTATAAGGTCTTTATATCTCAAAATATTGCTATCTCAAAATAAAATTTCAGTTCTTTCAATTGAATTTTGACATATGCGCTTTTCACTGTATATATATGCGTGTTACTACTGTTATAATGGGGGCATTGGTTTTGTGTGTGTGTGTTTTATTTTGTATTGTTTGTTTATGCGTGGATATGAACAAGTGGTGTGTGTTTTTCAGCGATTACTGAACCCAGTTCAGAGAAAAGGATTGACCCGTTATGACGAAAACAGAGAATTCCACGTGGACAGGGTTCTTCAGCAACGTAGACACAACGGACCATCTTCGGGTGACGTCTACCTCTGCAGAGACAAGCACACGGAGGAAAACTTTATCATTAAAACAGTAAGCTGGGTTTTGGTACTCGTCCCATGTACACTACAGCGATGTTTGAACACTCTTCGTACTCACACACAAGCAACAACACTTATACGATCATTCAAACAATTTTCTCAGAGCAAAAAAAAAAGACGAAATGATTGCTTAGTAGTTTGCATTTAATACATTATTTCATTGTTTTGCTCCTATTTTTCAGTTTTGGTTGTGTCATATAAAATCTTGTCACATATTTTTAACGACAAACAGAAATGACTGATTCATACACGTGATTCAATTAGATGACTCAACATTGGCCTCCTCCTCGATTATCTGTCACTAGAACACACACTTCTTCTTCCTCCGCGTTCAACAGGCTATGCTTCAAAACCTCAGACCGAGTGATTCCACAAAACTGGATGTCTGGTGAAGGGCATCTGCTGTCCCCCAGAGTTTGGTTCTGAGGTCTGTCCCTCCAGGCCAGGTCTGTTGCTGCATCTCATCGCCCAGAGGGCAGTCTTGGAGAATGTGGCATTGATTCTGATCAGCTTGTCCACACTGGCACAGAGATGAGTCTGTGACCCCAATCCTTCTTAGGTATGCGCAAAGGTCACAACGCCCTGTACGCAGGCGGAAGATGGTGGTTTCATCTCTCCTCTCCAGTGTCCAGATAGGGTCCTAATGTGCCTCGTAGCCGTCATTTTGGTGGAGCCAGTCGATTTTGAACCTGCCTTGAATAAAAGTTTTGGCTTCCTCACACATAACACTGTTAACAGACATCAAATTGGGTGAACTGGCTACCTTCCTTTGCAAGGCAGTCTGCTTGCTCATTTCCTGAAAGACCAGCATGGGCAGGTGCCCACTGAAGAGTAGTTGGTGCCTTTTGGGTCAGGGTGACAAGGGAGGCCTTGAGGGATTGGACCAGCAGAGTCAGGGGCCTGAAGAGTGGACATTGAGTCTATGAAGACGGAAATGCTGCCGAGGTGTTTTCCATAGGTTGAGAGGAAGTCTGCTGCTGTTCTGATCGTTAGGACTTCGGCTCTGAAATTAGATCAGAACTTTCCTCCTGGCATTGCAATATTGCTGCAATCTCCGCCCAAAAAAAAAGACAAAAAGACATGCACTCCACCTTCTCTGTTGCATGTGGCACCCTCCGCCGATCCATCCGTGTAGACATGGGTCCAGGAGCTGGCAGGATAGCTATCATCTATCACGGCCAGAGTTAGGGCTTGAGTACGCTTGGTTGCTGGGTTTTTTACAGTGATGCCAGGAACGCTAAGGCTGATAGTGGCCGTCACCTCTTGATCAAGCCTCCAGTCAGGCAGAGAAAGATAGATCTATACAGTTCTGTTCTTTTAAGAATCGCTGTACTGTTCTCTGAGTGCCTTGTACTGGTGGTTGAAGGCTCTCCAGGACCTTTGAGGCGGTTCTTGGTGGGCTGTTGTAGTCTGTCATGGGGGTAATGTGTTGACTGCCTTCATGGTTTTTCTCCCTACATCAGGACTTTTCGGTCGCATACATGTGCTTCCCAGGGGCTCAAGGTTGGCAGTCTTTTTTTTATTTATTTATCTCATATTCAAGCAAAGGGAAAGGCAGGGTCAAAGAGAGTGACAGATGAGAGGAAGTTACACGCACAGAACTTCCAGAAGGTGGGGAAACTATTTATACCAAAGGGACCCCGGTATCCCCAGTTAAGTCCGTGGTTTTTCAATTTTATGTCACCAATCACAGGGTTCTTATTAATATACAGAGATGAGATTTTTCCTCCGATTGGAGGATTTCCTCCTTTTTGATGGCCCCAGGGGTCATTTTTGAGATGAGTGTAAATCCATTGTAAAAATAAGGGGGGGGGGGGGGGGTTAGGTTTTGTGTTGAAGCATAAATGCGTTGAGAAGTTTGATTAATAATATTAATCAAACTTCTGTGTTTAATAATATTTTGTTCTCGGTTGGTTCATTCTCAAATGGACATTTCCGGTTACTGCTTGGGGCAGCCAAGACTGCTCTGTTTATCATTGCTCTGTGGTTAGCAAAACTGAAAACGGAAATTATCCATTCGCTGATGTAGCTTGCACCAGGTCCCAGACCACTGCTTTTTTCCTCCTTTTTGGTTACCTGAGAATCTCATCTCTGAATATACATTGGAGTACGCTTAACACAAAGCTGGATAACACAAAATATTGGTTAACACACAAAGAACTGTTTGAACTGATGAAACTCCTCTTTATTATTACTTTAAAAAGATTGCTTTGCACACAGAATTTCTCCTCAGTACAACATGAAATATGGTTAACACACAAACAAAATCTTGGTCCGATTGTTATTTATTGTACTACAGTTCACATTGATAGCACTAAATGAAGCTGGAGTCACCAATTATTTCCTGATAAACTTTGCAAAAGCCAACACAAAGCTCAAATGTTCATTTACTGTGCCATGTGCTAGTCAGGAAGTTGGATGTCTGAAAGCATGAACTGTGCATACATGTTCTTGAGCCCTGCACGAAGTGTGTCATCTGCAGCACTACTGCTCGTTCAGTAGCAGAACATAAGTTTCACATTTTTTACCGTAAATTTTGTCAAAAATGCTTAACACAAATAATGGTTTTACACACACAAAAATCTTTGTCCCATGAATTTTGTGTTAAGAGTACTCAACTGTATACAGTGGAGTACTCAGTGATTAACATGAAATTCAGGGGACAAAGATTGTTGTTGTTGTTGCGTTAACCATTATTTGTGTTAAGCACTAAGAAATAATAAAGAGGGGTTTCGTCCGTTCAAACAGTTTTTGTGTGCGTTAACCAATATTTCATATAATCCAGTTTGGGGTTAAGTGTAGTCCACTGTATGTGATTGTGTAGTATTACGTTCAAGTCACAAATCACAAACTGACCAAGAACGGTATGCTGTCAGATTGACTCCCCCAGACACAGGCTGCCTGGCCTGGAGTTTCTGGTGGAAAATATGGAAACGTTTCTGCCCACGATCTACGCTGTGCACAAGGGGAAAGCTGTGGTCTGGATATTCCAGGAATTCATTCCATGTTAGTCATTTCCTTGTGTCTCTGCCTCTCTTGTCTCAATCTAAGATCTATTAATTAGTGATATGATCTCAAAGCTCTTCATTTTCTTTTTTTTACATTGATTACTACTATGATACTAGTATGTTTTACTTAAGGCCCCCTTTTTAACCTGTAGTGGATGTTGCTTGTGATTATACTTCTCCAGATGATGGGGGTCTCCCAGTATCCACAGATTTTTACATGCATTTTAACAGTGTTTATCCCTGTCCAGATGATGCGGGTCCTCCAGGACCCATACTCGTCAAAGAGTCACCATGTGTTTATACTTCTCCAGATGGCGCGGGTCTCCCACGACCCATACTCAATGCACTGCAGTGACATATTTCTGCTCTTTAAAGTAGGGGTCGTAGGAGACCCGCGCCATCTGGACAAGTATGTTTGAAATAATATGCATTATTATTGAAACATAAGAGCCTGTTCTACTCATTTATATCAAGGTTCTTCATTAGTTTTGTGATGATTTCTATAACTTTTGTTTGTTTTTGTTGTTGCATACACTCAAAGAAACACATAATCACATATTTTAGTAGTTAGGTAATCTTGTTGACTAAGATTTTGAAATGAAAAAACTGAGGTTATTGCGGCTGTTTGATCTATCTGATGGTAATGGGTATCATCTGTACAAAATTGAAATCCAGTTTTATAGTAACAGACAGATATGGCAATGCAATGATGATCACTGATATCTCTGTCTTCATCAGGCATTGACTATAGAATTTAGTGATAATACATGTTACCTATGTCTAATTCTGGCATCTCCATCTTTGACCAGACAAGCTGACCGATTGCCAGTGGACCCTGGGTCAAATTGTGGTGTTTGCTCGCTGCCTGCTGGAGGCTGTCCAGTTTCTGCATAGACAGGGACTGGCCCACTGCGACCTCAAACTGTGAGTTGAGTTCTGCCTTCGTACAGACACTGGGATAGAGAATTTTAGTGATGAAGAAAACGCAAAGTGGGAACACGAAAAGAGAAGAGTCACGCTGGGACTGAATGTTTGATTACTACAGTGGAACCTCCCTTATAAAACCTTCAAAAATCATCCAAAATGTGGTCTTATAAGGGAGGTGTCTTATAAGGGAGGTAATTTTAATAGTTACAAAGAAGGGCAATGTCTCAGAGAAGTAGGTCTTATGTGGGAGGGGTCTTATAAGGGAGGTTCCACTGTACAAGCATGGACATGAACACACAATGCAAGCAATCTTGACTGGTTTCTGTGTTGTGTGAAGACTGTCACAGGTAGGGTTGATTTCAGCCTAAAGGACTCTGGAGACAGATCTAAAAGGAAAGGAAATTTATAAAGGAGTGTGTGTTGCCATTCTTCTTCATCAAAGTTCTTTATTCAATACTATATTTATGTCTCCACCTCTCCTCTCCTTTTCCCTCTTAGCCAAATTTGGGACCATAACCGCAAAAGATGTGAGCAATATGGCCACAACAAGAAAAAATCAATGTTTTCGTGGACATGTGTCAGGGTCAAGATCAGCATGCTTACAATTTGTCAGACTCAGACCTTTTTGCTCTAGGGAATACACACACAATCCAACAAACTTTGAAGCAGTTCTGTGCAGAGGTTCATGTAACAGACCTGTTTATCCCCTACACAAGTCTTGAGTAGTCTGGATAGCTGAAATGAGTAGTTTTGGTGTGAAATGAGTAGTCCTCTTCATTAAACCATCAAACAATGTTCACTGAAAATGAGTAATTATAAGCATTATTTTCAGTTTTGAAGAGTAGTAGAGGTCCAAATTGAGTAGAATACTACTCGAAAAGAGTAGAGTAAACAGGTCTGATGTAATATGGTATCCATACTCACGGCCAAGGAAGTCAATCCATAGGATACGTCAGCTTTTAAGTAAATTAATTTCAGCCCTAAGAAACTTAGGAGCGATTGTATACAGCAGTTGACACAATAATTATTGTGGCAGACATAGAGACAAGCAGTTCAAAGGTCGAGGCTAAGATCATCAATGCGATGCATGGCACTACATGTGACCTTGAGATAATCTACCAATTTACCAAATTTGGGGGCTGTAGCAACTTGCCGCAAAGTGTGAGAAATATGTCCAAGACAACAATTTGGCATGTCTTAGTCAAAGGTCAAGGCTAATGTCAAGAAGATGAAAGTTACTCAGCTTTCCAAACTACTTAAAGCCAATATACATACTTGCCATACCAAGTTTCGAGACTAGTGTTAGTGCAACTCCAAGGATATCAAATACAAGAATTGAGAAATGTATGTTTTTTAGGTCAATTTTCAAGGTTAAGTTGTTGTTTTTGTTTTAATATTTCTACTCTTTACTCACTTTCTTTCTTGAAAAACACACAAAGTGACAATTCAAAACATAGCATTTCTACTCTTTACTCTTTACTCTCTCTCTCTCTCTCTCTGTCTCTCTCTCTCTCTCTCTCTCTCTCTCTCTCTCTCTCTCTCTCTCTCTGTCTCTCTCACTCTCTCTCTCTCTCTTTGAAAAAACACACAAAGTGACAATGCAAAACATAGCATTTCTACTCTTTCTCTCTCTCTCTCTCTCTCTCTGTCTCTCTCTCTTTCTCTTGAAAAAACACACAAAGTGACAATGCAAAACATAGCATTTCTACTCTTTACTCTCTCTCTCTCTCTGTCTCTCTCTCTCTCTGTCTCTCTCACTCTCTCTCTCTCTCTTTCTCTTGAAAAAACACACAAAGTGACAATGCAAAACATAGCATTTCTACTCTTTACTCTCTCTCTCTGTGTCTCTCTCTCTCTTGAAAAACACACAAAGTGACAATGCAAACATAGCATTTCTACTCTTTACTCTCTCTCTCTCTATCCGTCTGTCTCTCTCTCTCTCTCTCTCTCTCTCTCTCTCTCTCTCTCTCTCTCTCTCTCTCTCTCTCTCTCTCTCTCTCTCTCTCTCTCTCTCTTGAAAAACACACAAAGTGACAATGCAAAACATAACATTTCTACTGTTCTCTCTCTCTCTCTCTCTCTCTCTCTCTTGAAAACACACACAAAGTGACAATGCAAGCATAACATTTCTACTCTTTTCTCTCTCTCTCTCTCTCTCTCTCTCTCTCTCTCTCTCTCTCTCTCTCTCTCTCTCTCTCTCTCTCTCTCTCTCTCTCTCTCTCTCTCTCTCTCTCTCTCTCTCTCTCTCTCTGAAAAATACACAAAGTGACAATGAAAAACATAACATATCTACTCTTTACTCTCTCTCTCTCTCTCTCTCTCTCTCTCGCTCTCTCTCTCTCTCTCTCTCTCTGTGTGGGGGGGGGGGGGGAGCTTTTGTGTATACGCGCATGCACATGCATGTGTGTGTATGTCTGTGAGTATGTGTGTGCCTGTGTGTGTGTAGGTGCATGCGCGCATATGTTAATGTCTTTATAAATGTATATGCATAAATGTGATTATTTACTCGTGTAGGGCCTATTTTTAATATTCATCATGTCCTCTAATGTACCTAATAAAGGAGAAGTCTATGTGAGGTCACGGTTATATATTTGTCCACAGACATCTTTTATTTCATGTTGTACACCACCAAACAAAGGTTGAAATGATTTTGTGAGGCAGTTCCCAGGTTATTTCCAGAACAGAAAAAACAAAGGAGCGCAAACAAACTTACAGTCCCTTTCACGCTGTATGAGGTGAGAATACCTGTTATGGGCATAACGTTGAATATGTTCCATACACTGTATGGGTTCTGACTATTTTTTGACACATGAAATTATAATATATTGGTTTGTTTCAGGGACAATGTAATGATGAGGGATCCCCAAAAGCCAGACTCTCTGGTTCTCATCGACTTTGATTCAGCCAATCATCGGGACTTGCCTCTCCACCATGGACGTTAGTTCAGTCTTTCATCTCTCTTCCTTTTCTCTTTATCTTTCTTTTCATCCCCCTTCCTTGTTTGTTCTCTGGGTCTACAGAACAATGACCAAGACCAAAGACTGTATAGGGGAAGATAAGCATCCGGTCTCTTTTCCCTATATGAGTAGTGAGGACAGAAACACTGGTTATGTCCCTTTGAAACAGTACACATTTTACACATCGATAGGCCAGTTGAATTCTCCGTTCAAGTTCCAGTCTGAGTTTTTGGATAACCTCCACTGTGAAAAGTGTACTGGCCCCACTAACGATAACTCTATCAGCCCGGTTCGCCGAGCTCTTAAGTAATCCATCTGACCCTTTTAGAATATCTTTGTTTACACCAAGGCGCTGCAGTTTGAAGTAGAGAATTGTTTGTACTTAATTTGCATTCTTGATTTATGCCAGTTATTTTAAACAATAGACAAGGTCTAACTTTTCGAAGTAAGAATGGTCTGTTTTTAGTATATTTGCAGTCCATACACTGACTTATGTACCTTTTACGGTGAAATTTCTGTGACTGTAATTTGCAAACATCTCAATATTTGAAGTGTGTGTGTGCTGCTTGTGCATGTGGGGGGGGGGACAAAACGCTTATTATTAAAACTTCTTTTACTGCCATCCTTTTCTTGCAGGAAATTTTCACCCAATTGTTTTTGTTGTGGTTGAATTTTTTATCACTTGTTTTGTTGTTTTTTGTAGAAAGGGGCATCATGGCCTTTCTCTTTTTTTTTGGTAACACATGTGTTGTTTTTAGGCTGATTGCATCCTAATTATCCTGTTCTTGATTTGCGAAATTATTTGAAAAATGCCTTTGTTTTATTTTGATATGGGCAAGTCACGCCCAGACCTGCATGTTTAAATTGCTTTTATGACAACATTAGTTAAATATCGTCTTCAGGTTTTTTCCTGAGGGGCAGGTCGCACGATGACATCTCTTGTTGACAGTTTTGGAAATAGTTGTACAATGGAACCTCCCTTATAAGACCTTCAAAAATCATCCCAAATGAGCTCTTATAAGGGAGGGGTCTTATAGGCCTCTGCAACTAGGGTTATTAACGCCCTTGACAGTGAGAGTGATGCCCTTGCTGGTCAGTACTGACAAGGGCATTCACTCTTGCGAAAGGCAGCCATTTAGTGGCATCAAATAGGGTTATTGGCGAGAGTTATCCCCCTGTTTGGTCAGTACTGAACCATCTTCCCCCACCCACCAAGGGCATTCACTCTTGCAAAAGGTGTTTGTTGCAGACCCCAATAAGGGAGGTGATTTTAATACTTACAAAGAAGGCAATGTCTCAGAGAAGTAGGTCTTATATGGGAGGGAGTCTTATAACGGGAGGTCTTATAAGGGAGGTTCCACTGTATGGTTTTTGTTCTCTGATGGGCAGGATGTACAGTGAACTACCTGCCCCCTTGGCACCAGCAGATCCAGTCCCTGGAATTGTTTGACCCTGTGCTGATGACCGCCGACCTCTGGGCGGTGGCCTGCATCGTCATCCCCTTCGTCTCCGCATCCTTTGCCAAGGTCACACCCACTAAAAGTCACACCGTCTGGGCCGGGAAAATGGACCGAATGATGCAGATCTGCCCAAAATGTAATGAAGACTGCATGTGCGATGACTGTTGGAAAACCTTCCATAAATATGTAAGTATAACTACTTCCATGTCCCCTGAAGTCGGTTATGGCCGCCCATGTGGCGGGGCCCTTTAAAAGCAGCCATACACGTAATCCTCCCACCCAAGGCCGTGCGAAATGTTCACATGGCACCGGGTGTGCCCCCAGAGCGTTTAAGCTGGGGAACAAAAACAACAACACTACTTCCAAAAGTAACACAAAACAATATGCAGACCTGTTTACTCTACTCTTTTCGAGTAGTATTCTACTCAATTTGGACCTCTACTACTCTTCAAAATGGAAAGAAATGCTTTAATTACTCATTTTCAGTGAACATTGATGGTTTAATGAATAAAACTACTCATTTCACACCCAAACTACTCATTTCAGCTATCAGGACTACTCAAGACTTGTGTATGGGGTAAACAGGTCTGCAATATGCTTACTCCCGAGCAGGCTGTTTGGGGGGGGGGGTTGTT
>CM065681.1:73149594-73159594 GCA_017654935.2 Phymorhynchus buccinoides
CATATATTTTTTATGTGTCTGTGTGTTATATTATATAGAAATGTGTGTGTGTGTGTGTGTGTGTGTGTGTGTGTGTGGGTGTTGTAGTGTGTGTGTCCAGTCTGTGTTCTCTGTGATCAGTTTGTAAGCAATCTACGTGTGCGGACAGGTTGTGATGTGTGTATAATTATGCAGGTGAATAAAGTTTAACGGTGTGTCTATCATCGTAGCGCATATTTCAACCAATTCATGTTGTCCACCATCAAACAATATGAAAACTCCTAATGCCGGGGTCTAGTGGGTAATGTCCCCCTGCAGCTGAAGCAAAATTAATTGATTTATTAAGGTATTTTAATTTCCATTTGTTCACAATTGTTATACAAATGCGTATTTTTAAAACACCTTTCACAACCAATGTCAGCATTTTAGCACCACAATGGTTTAAAAATCACTCTCTCATGTCTATAAACATGCATCATATATGGACGTGTTATCCAAGACCCTATTTTCTTATTTTCGGAGGTAGGATAGCCCTAATGCTACACTGTCACAGAGGAAGTACCGCAATATTTCAAACATTTTATTTTCCTCTACCCAGTTATGTATTCCTGGGCTGAAAAATGGCTGGCGGTTGAAAGGGTTAAACGTGCCTTGAAAAATACAGTAGAACACCAAAGAAGGTCTTGTTTGACAAACTTAAAACTTTTTCTGGTAAATTCAATACAGGAAATCCTGTACACCATGAAAGGTTTGCACCCCACGCATGAGATATATAAGAAAACAACAGACAGAGACAGCGACATAGAGACCGGACAGACTGACAGGCAGAGATGCACAGTGCAATATACATGCTTACTTTGTGAGCACGTCGGGCGTCCATCATGAAATCCCCCCTGGCGGCCATTGTTGGCTTTGTATAACGGAGTTCACTGCAGCCGCCGCCATAGTCACCAACACAAAAATGCTTGAACTGTGTGCTGGTTCCGTTCCTCGTCCTCAATGAGACGACCCAAGAAGTCCGAACATCCCGTCTACTTCTGTTGACACCATACCAAACAAGCACAAAAAGAAACATCAGAAGAAATGTATACATAAATATCACACAGAGAGAGGAGAGAGAGAGAGAGAGAGAGAGAGAGAGCAGAGAGAAGAGAGAGAGAGAGAGAGAGAGAGAGAGAGAGATTGCATGGAAATATTTTAATTTGCTAATTTTGTAAGTGTGTAATTGTTCTCAGCTTGCCTTTGTTATATTCGGTGACGTACAATACTGTGTTATTCTCTCTCTACTCTTTCTCTCTCTCTCGTCTCTCGTCCATCGTCTCTCTCTCTCTCCTGTCTCTGTCTCTGTCCTGTCTGTCTGTCCTTGTCTCTCTCTCTCTTCTCTACTCTCTCTCGTCTCTCTCTCTTCTTTTGCTCTCTCTCTCTCTGTCTCTGTCTCTCTCTCTTCTCTGTTCGGTCTCTCTCTCTACCATCTGGTCCTCTCTCTCTCTGTCCTCTTGTCTTTCTCTCTGGTCCCCTCTGTCTCTCTCTCTGTCCTTCTGTCTCTCTCTCATGCTCTCTCTCGTCATCTCTCCTCTCTCTCTCTCTCTCTCTTTCCCTCTCCCTCTCTCTCTCTCTCTTCAAATAAACGTGCCTTTGAAACATCTATTCTTTGGTATTTCTGCTACGTGCTGTTTATGCTCTGGTCCTCCCCCCCCCCCCCCCCTCTTCTCTCTCTCTCTCGCTCTTTATCTCTTTATTCCATTCTTATATGTTTCTGCTACAATGCTGTATGAATGAGATGATAATAAGTCATAACTCTAATCGTCCTTCTCATCATCATCATCATGGACCAAAACGTTCACTACCACACATATCATTAAGCATCACGTTATGAATAGTCTGTCATAGCTGTGGTTTGCTTCATTGTCTCTGTCCGTCTGTCCTCTCGTCTCTATCTCTCAGCTGTTAGTTCTAAGTCTGTTGGTTGTGTGGTCTGTTTTTTTTTCTGTGCGTCCTGTCTCTTTGTTTGTCTCTGTCGCCTGTGGTTTTAAACAAATCTTTAATGTTCCAAACAAACAACATATTTACAGAAAGCAAAAGAGAGCATCAACAAACAAGCTAGCGCTTATAGCGTGCTGCCTGAAATATTTCATGACAAATATGTTTCTGTCTGCCTGTCTGTTCGTCTGGCTTGTCTTTCTGTCCTGTCTTTCTGTTCGGTGTCCGCCCGTCATCCATCCGTCCGTTCGTCTCTCTCCTTCTCTCTCTCTCCTCTCTCTCTCGTTCTCCTCGTCCGTCATCCCCGCCGTTCCCCTCCTCCTCTCCTCGGCTCTCTCTCCTCTCCTCTCTCTCTCTCTCGCTCTCTCTCCCTCCGCTCCCTCTCTTTCTCTCTATCTTTCTACCTCTCCTCTTCATCTCCCCCCCCTCTCCTCTCTCTTCTCTCCTCCTGAGTATGCTTGTATGAGAATGTTAGTGTCTCTCTGTTCTATCGCTCAGAGTCTATCCCAAAACAAACCCACCTCTGCGTCCACTTGTATATGCTTCGACTTTGCATTATTGTATGATTTTTTGTTTTTGTTTTTTGGGGGGGGGTTTGCGGGGGTGAAATTAGTGCATCAAGTTTTTCTGTGACAACGACTGTGCAAAACCTGGCTGGTCCAAAAAAATAAACCAAAAGACGCGCGCCGCCGCAAAACAAATATTATCACGCGCTTCGTGAAGCTGCCACGACAACCCGTGCCGCGCCGCGCGGCACCAACCTCGCACGACCGCAACACCACACAAACACACAAAAACAACACACACACCACATAACACACACACACACACACGCTCCACAGCACACCACCACACACGACACATCGACACCAGAGATATAGGTATGGAGGCATGGGGTCACTGGAGTGCTCTTGGCTCCAGACAGGGGGGGGTGAACATATTTAGGCTGTTGATTACATCCCCTGGATACAAGGACTTGACTCCACGATCTGTGCATAGCAACAGGTTAATTACGCTCCTGTCTAGCCGACCAATCGCTGCGAGTTTACCGAGTTTTTAGAGCGGTTCGTACACTGTCTATCTCTGCCTATGTCTCTCTATCTCATCTCTCTATCTATCTCATCTCTCTCTCTCTCTCTCTCTCTTCTCTGTCTCTCCCTCTCTCTCTCTTTCTCTTCCGTCGCTCTCTCTCTCTCTCTCTCTCTGCCTCTCTCTCTCTCAATCTCTCTCCCTCTCTGTCTCTCTCTTTGTCTCTCTCTCTCTCTCTCTCTCACTCTCTCTTATCTCTCTCTCTTCTCTATGTCTATCTCTCTCTCTCACACACTGTCTCACACAACACACACACAACACAAACACCACAACACACACACACCAAACAACTCCTCACCACACCTCACCACACACACTCACCTCTGACTCTACTCACCACCACACACAACAACACACACTTTCACACTCACCACAAACACACACACACACACACACAGGAGAGAGAGAGAGAGAGAGAGAGAAGAGAGAGAGAGAGAGAGCTCCCGAGAGAGAGAGAGAGAGAGTCGCTACAGGTCTAATCTCGCGTATGTCTCTCTGTCTATCTCTCGAAGACTATCTGTCTACTCTCTCTCCTCTCTCTCTCTCACACTGTCACACACTCGTGCACACATATACTCACACACACACAACCACACTCTCACTCTCACACCACAGCCACATACCACACCCACACACACACACACGTGACACACACACACACGCTCGCGCGCGCACACGCACACGCGCACAAACACAACACACACACACACATATACACACACAGAGACAGAGAAGAGAGATAGAAGAGCAGATTAGAGGATGTCCTCGAGATATAGAGATAGAGAGAGAGAGAGAGTCTCACACACTTTCTATCTCTGCCTATTTCTCTCTGTCTGTCTCTTTGTCTATCTGTCTCTCTCTTTCTCTCTGTCTCTGTCTCTGTCTCTCTCTCTCTATCATTCTCTCTCTCACTCTCTCTCACTCAGCCTACATCTCTTCCTCCTATCCGCTCCAATCCTCTCTCTCTCTCTCTCACCACACCCACCACACTACCACACCCTAACAACCACCACCTCTCACCACACACCACACGCCACACACCAAGCATCACACCACACACACGCAACACACACACACACACACACACACATACACACACGTACACACCAGACCACACACACACACACACACACGACACACACCCACACACACACACACATAGTCCGTACGCTGTCTTCTCTTTCTCTCTCTCTCTCTTCTCTCTCTTTACTATCTCTCTCTCTCTCTCTCTCGTCTCCCCCCTCTCTTCTCTCGATCCCATCTCTCCCACTCGTCCTCTCTCTCCGTCTTATCTCATCTAGTCTCTCTCTCTCTCTCTCTCTGTCTCTCTGTCTTTATCTCTCTATCTCTGTCTGTCTCTCCTCTATCTCTCTCTCTCTCTCTATCTCTCTCTCTCTCTCTCTTACTCTGTGTGTGTGTCCTCTCTCGTCTCTCATCTCTCTCTCTCTCCTCTCCTCTGTTCTCTCGTCAGTCTCTCTCTCTCTCCGTCTCCTCTCTCTCAGAGGGGAGTTTTATATTAAGCAAATATGTTTCCAACAGCCTTCATTGCCAGAAACCCTTGTCCATGTTTACACCCTTTTTTATACGTTTTCTATGGAAATAAAAATCATTAACCTCTCGACTGCCAGAGAAAATTGAAAGAAAAAAAAATCATTGTACAAATCATGACATAAAAAAGACAACTGATAGAGCCAATCTGGCAAAATGGTCTGGGGATATAACTCTCTTGACTGTGCTAGAGCAAAAAACCAGAATATCAGAGTTATTCCTCTTCATCTGATGACATCATCAGTGATGTCATCAAGTCAGTACGTGATACGTTGATGGCAGTCACGGGTTAATAAGAGCATATTGTGTGTAGTAAGAGGGGGGAAATGTTCATCGTGTTGCTGCTGATAAAACGTGGACTAGGCTCAACATGTATCTTAAAGACACACCAGATCACGTGTCAAAATCACGGGTTTCACGTGTTTTTCCCTCTTATAGCTGGTAAGAAATCTTGTTTTGACCAAGTCTGACTCCCATATAAAATGCCCCAAAATTCAAACCGAAACATCATTTGAAAAGAGCAGCCTCAATTTGAAGTTGGGGACATTTTTGTATGTGGGTCACAGCTACCCAGAAAAAAAACCCAAGGGACTTGATCGTGGTGCGTCAGTGTGTCTGTAACACTTTGATTGTCATTTGCGTCCTAAAGTATGAAGATCAACGCACAAAGACAAACGTTAGGGCAAACACCACCCACGCCTCAACAAAGATACCACGGCAAAGGCAGATGATGAGAAACGTCCAAAATTGAACAATCACCATATGACTTTGTAGTAGGGGGTGGGGTGGGGTGGGGTGGGGTGAGAGAGGGCGCAATCGTGACATAACATTTACTTAACAGGGAGCTAAACTAGGAGACCATCTGACTTAACATCAAAGCCTAATCAAAGTTCTAAGTTCTCTGAAATGACAACACGACCTTCGGGATTCTCAGAGAGAAAAGAACTTGCAAAGTTGTGGGGCAACATGGACAGCTTTGGAGAACGAGAACGTGCTCAGATTGTTAACGTGGTGACAGCCATGACATGGCCTTAGCAAGTTGTCGACGGGATTATAAACGAAATCAACCAGGAACAAACGGACAAATTCCACCAAAAACATTGAGCAGCTCTCGCCTATTGCAGCTGCTTGATAACTTAACTTGGAAATGAGATACTGACGGATAAAGGCAATGCACGAATCCTCCTCACACGTCTTTAAAGATCCACCAGATCACGTGCCAAAATCACGGGTTTCACGTGTTTTCACTCTTATAAAAGGAAAGAAATCTTGTTTTGACCAAGTCTGACTCCCATATCAATGGCCCCAATTTCAAACCGATACATCAGTTTAAAGAGCAGCCCCAATTTGAATATGGGGAAATTTGTATGTGGGTCACAGCCACCCAGAAAAAAACAAGGGACTTAACCGTGCTGCGTCACTGGGTCTTTAAACGTCTCTAAAGTATCATAATGGCGAATGAAGAAGGGTAGAAAACAAGTTTTAGGGTAACCAAAGATCGGTCCATTTAAAGATCCAATGGTAAACAAAAAAACCGAAATCGGGTCAAAGTCATGGGGATCAGTGTGTTCTGGGGAGTTGTCGATGGACGGTCGTGGTGGCGCCCTCGGAGGAGGACCTCACTCACGCTGGCTCCGCGGCTAAGAGAATAGTGTCGTCAGCAGGGGGCTTAGTAGGTGGTGTCCTGAACAGGCTCCACTGAACTCCACACCGAAGTGACTCAGCAGCAGTGCAGTGTCTCCTCTCGTTGGTTGCCTCCTGACGGCCTAACATAGATTCGCTCCCCTTGGACTGCTGGTCTCGGATTCTGCGACCTGAAACAAGCCGGGGTGTAGCTGCGAATTGGGATTCGGATGAGCGGCGTGGGAGCAACACCACTGTACGGCCAAGAAGATGGGACAGCAAAAAAAACTGCTGACCTCGACCGGAACGTACGTAACGAAAAGGTTTATTTCGTTTCCTCCCACGAGAGAGAGTGACAGGGGACAGATGATGACGGAGGACTGGTATTGGTAACCTAGCGACCCGTGGATTACGGCATTCATAATTGATGGTGGCCTCCCTAATAAGGAGGAAAAACTAAGCTAGCACACTTTTTTCTTTTCTTTTTAGAACATAGATCAAACACCAAGCATTAATTTAATTGGTTTTGATTTTTAATGTTCGCATCCAAGGACATAGGGAAAACAAAAGTTTTAAACAATTCTATATTTTTAAATATAAATTAACTTCTTTTGTGATGCGTTCTAGAGCCCCATAACGAGAATAAGCGCTATAAAAATGGTTATTTTATTATTATTATTATTATTATTATTAATAATAATAATAATATTAATATTAATATTAATATTAATATTAATATTATTATTATATAAGCGCTATAGAATTAATATTATTATTATTATTATTATTATTATTATATTATTTCTAGTATTATTAATGAAGGAATCTCAGTGATTAGCTGAGCTCCCGTTCCCCTAATCTGAAGGACTACAAACGTTGGTGCGTTTTGTAATGCAGAATAGTGTGCTTTCATCAAACTGTTCGTGTCCAATGTCTTTATTTGTGAACCTCAGTAGTAGTAGAAGTAGTAGTAGTAATTAGGGGCTAGAAGTGGGCCTCGCGGCCCTTTTACGCCCTTTCTCGTTTATGTGACTTTGATTTGTTTCAGGGTGGCTTGCTTTCTACAGCTAAACTAAACAATTAAAAAAAATATGGGAATGGACTTTTTTCTTCTTCTTTTTCTTCATCGAAAGTAGTATACAAAAATTGACATCATTGTGTCCTTTGTCCAGAAGATTTTTGAATGTATTGATGTAAAGGTGCAGCCTTAATGTTAGTTGACAAATTATTCCAGTATTGAACAACTCGGTTAGAAAAGTAAAACTTGCGAATGTTAGTAACTGATCGTCTTTTAAAGACCCACCAGATCACGTGTCAAAAAATCACGGGTTTCACGTGTTTTCCCTCTTATAACTGGAAATAAATCTTGTTTTGACCAAGTCTGACTCCCCACATAAATGCCCCCAAATTCGAACCGACACATCAGTTTAAAGACCCCGCACGTCACGTGTCAAAATCACGGTTTTCACGAGTTTTCCCTCCTATAGCTGGTAAGGAATCTTAATAAATCTTCCTAGTATAAGGAGGGAATGTGACACGTGACGTGCGGGGTCTTTAAAGAGCAGCCTCAATTTGAATATGGGGAAATTCGTATGTGGTTCACATCAACCCAGAAAAAAACCGAAGGGATTTAATCGTGGTGCGTCACTGGGTCTTTAAAAAAAACAGAAACAAACTCGGTTATCGTTAACTTTATGAATTGTCATAGTAAAAGAAACAGAGGTTGAGACCGAACACAAGTAGTTAGACAACTAGCTAGCTACACACAACGTCCACACGGGTTTGTTTCATTTCCTCCCACAAGAGAGAGAGTGACAGGGGACAGATAATAATGATGATGATGATGATGATGGACTGGCATTGGTAACCTAGCGACCCGTGTATTACGGCATTCATAATTGATGGTGAGGGTGGGGGAATAAGAGGTACTCAGGGTGTCCATGTGTGGTGTGTGTGCGTGTGTGTGTGGTGTGTGTGTGTGTGTGTGTGTGCGTGCGTGCGTGCGCGTGCGCGTGCGTGTGTGCGTGTGTGTGTGTTGAGAGAGAGAGAGAGAGAGAGAGAGTGTGTGTGTGCGTGTGTGTGTGTGTGCGTGTACGTGGGCGTGTGCGTGTGTGTGTCTGCGTGTGTGTGTGTGTGTGCTGCGTGTGCGTGTCTCTGTGTGTGTGCGTGTCTGTGTGTGTGTGGGTGGGTGTGGGTGGTGTGTGCGTGCGTGCGTGCGTGCGTGCGTGCGTGCGTGCGTGTGTGTGTGTGTGTGTGTGTGTGTGTGCATGTGTCTGTGTGTGCGTGTGTGTGTGTGTGTGTGTGTGTGTGTCGTTGTGTGTGTGTTGTGTGTATGTGTGCGTGCGTGCGTGTGTGTGAGTGTGTGTGTGAGGTTGTGTGTGTGTGTGTGTGTGTGGTGTGTGTGTGTGTGCATGCGTGCGTGCGTGCATGCGTGCGTGCGTGCGCTCACACACTCGTCAAACCCAGAGGCTCTGTTTTCCGCGTTTTCCTTTCATGTTAACTCTTTTTGGCTCACGTCGTTTTTTTAAAACAAAGTGAGTCTATAGTATCGTACATGTTCGGTTGTGTGTGTGTGTTATGTGTGTGTGTGTGTGTGTGTGTGTGGTGTGTGTGTGTGTGTGTGTTGTGTGTGTGTGTGTGTGTGTGTGTGTGTGTGTGTGTGTGTGTGTTGCGTCCGTAGCCCCGACCTTTAACCTTAACTCAAAACTTTAACGTTGTCATTTTCTCTAAAAATAAAAGGCGTTAGAGGGTTAAAGTTAGCAGGATACTTGATTTTGACGTGAGCCTTCAAGTCACGACGATCAAAGCAGTCAGATACATTGATAAAGAACAAAATAAAGATAATCATTTGTTGCAGAGATTACTGTTGTGCAACCTTTAACCTTGACTCAGTCACACTCTTCAAACTAAAGAAGACTCTCACTCTCCACTGAAACTTTAACGTTGTCATTTTTCTCAAAAAAACATAAGATGTTAGAGGGTTAAAGTTAGCAGGATACTTGATTTTGACGTGAGCCTTCAAGTCATGGCGATCAAAGCAGTCAGATACATCGGTAAGGAACAAAAGAAAGAAAATCATTTGTTGCAGAGATTACTGTAACTGTTGTGTTGTACCGAGTAGGAGATACATACTGGAAAGAAGACTCTCCATTAGATATACAAAAACGCTCTTTAAAAAGAAACACAAGACTTCAGGTGTGTACAAATAGGCACATTTTATCGTCGTCAACTTATATTTTCTGTAACAAATGGATGTACCGAGTGTGTGCGTTGACGGCCCGGTTGTTTAGCTTTTATTTGCGCCTTTGAGTAACGGTTGTTCGTGTTCATTTGCCCATCATCTCTGCGCATAACTTAGCCTACCGCACTTCCGGCAACAAGGCCTCGGCCTAGAGTCCATGCCTTACCTCATAATCAAGACGACGTACTTAACATTTAGCCCACATTCATTTCAGTCTTGAAAAAAAATATACGGAAAATCCAGGGTTCGTCGATTTCACTGCCTTCGACGTACGAATCCTTTGTTAGGCCTAGACGATTGATCACCATGTGCAAAGACTGTACAGGGGAAGATAAACATGGATGAGCTTGCTGGCTGTGACCTTGACCTTTGCTTTGTGGCAGAGGGGGGGGGGGGGGGGGATTAACGAAACGAAAATAAAATATTAGGACTAGGGCCTAATATAAAATATCTTACAGAAATGTAGATGATGTGGAACAAGTTTTTCATCGCATGAACAATCAGTTTAAAACAGTAACAGATCAGGAGTATGGCCTTACG
>CM065681.1:73167094-73184154 GCA_017654935.2 Phymorhynchus buccinoides
TACACATAATTATTGCAATCCCATTCCTCTTCTTTACTCGTCATTCCCATCTTCCCCTTTCCCTTTCTACTTCTGTTCCCATGCGATATGGCCATAAGGGGTAAGGTACATAATAATAAAAATATCTGTGTCCGGTTTTTCAGTTTTCACTAGTCTCCCCGCTGCATACAGCCGACACATTCCGATTTCTGAGGAGCTCAAAGGAAAACATTGGGAAGATGTTTATTTTTATTTTATTTTTATTTTATTTTATTTTTTGGGGGGGGCAGAAGAATGGCCCGGGCGAGTAAGTCAGAAAAAAATATTAGATTACAGAAAGCAAAAGGAAAAGGCAGAGTCAAAGAGTGGCAGATTAGAGGAAGCTACAACCACAGAAGTTCCAGAAGGTGGAGGGAATTATTTATACAAAAGACCCCCCAGTTTCCACACGGGGAGAGACTCGTGAGAGGGCGGGGTCATCCAGCTTCCCGAATGGATGCACAAGGCACCCACGCACTGCTGGACTATTTCTTTCACACCCATGTCAGAGAGAGAGAGAGAGAGAGAGAGAGAGAGAGAGAGAGAGAGAGAGAGAGAGGGGGGGGAGAGAGAGAGAGACGCTTCAGAAACATTTTTTGTTATTGACAATGGCCTAATTAAGCAAGAGAGAGAGAGAGAGAGTGAGAGTCACACACACACACACACACATACACACACACGCGCGCGCGCGCGCGCGCGCGCGCGTTCACGCACCGCACGCCACGCATACACACACACGAGAGAGAGAGAGAGAGAGAGAGAGAGAGAGAGAGAGAGAGAGAGAGAGAGAGAGAGAGAGAGAAAGAGAGAGAGAAAGAGAGAGAGAGAGAGAGAGAGAGAGAGAGAGAGAGAGAGAGAGAGAGAGAGAGAGAGAGAGAGAGAGAGAGAGAGAGAGGAGAGAGAGAGAGGGATTCCATCTTTGCCAAGAATATGGCTCACATTTCGTCACCTCCCACATCCCCACCTGCTTTCACACACGCACACGCACACACACACAGACAGTTATAAATATCTAGGTATAATCTTTCAAAAAGATGGTAATTTCAATAAAGCTCAAGAACATCTGAGCAAACAAGGAAATAAAGCTGCACATAATCTACGAAGATATCTTATAAAAGAAAATATTGATATTAGGATTTGTGACGTAAGTGTCCCGCGCGACCCCTCTTTCTTTATCTACACCCCCCCCCCCCCCCCCCCCCCCTCCTTTTCTTTTCTCTGTCCGGCCGCCACGTTAATTGCCACCCACCATCTAAAGAATGCCGATTAAGGGATTGGTCCCTTTCAAGTCCGATTTGTCTCCCCGGTCAGCACGTACCACCTACCGAGGTTATCTCCCTTTGAAGACGGTTTTGCTTTTCCGAGCACGAGAAGGATTTGAATGTCCGGCATGTGATAAGGATGTAATAGGCGCGTGATTGTTCGGTACACTCTGAACATCATCTTGTGACGTGTGGACTGTAATAAACCAATAGCAGGCTTTCATTGTTTGAAAGTGAAGGCTATAATTGGCGTAGTGAGAAAAAGTTTTTCACACAAGACGCTGAAACTGACTAGAGCAACACCTCTCCCAGCCAGAATAGCCCACCTAGTAAGTCTTATTGATGACTGGTGATTGAGACTGGTTGTTTGTTTGACTCTAGTTTTGATCTAGATCCTATGTTCAATGATGAATAAGGAGTAGATAGATATGCTATAGAAAAGAAGTGGTAAACATTCTATTCTATTTATGTGCACTGATTATTTGTGTGTGTGTGTTTTTGACTTGAACACTTTTGGTACCAGAACCGGAGTTTATGCCTACTAACCCTTTTGTCTATTTTTAGTAGGAAACCTATGGGCCGCAATCTTGCACTATTTTTAGTAGGAAACCTATGGGCCGCAATCTTGCACTTTATGATACCATTCCTTTCCAGGTGTTGGATGGAGAATGATGTTGTCTTGATCACCTTTTATGTTTTACTGATCTCAGTTTGTTAACTGAAATTCAGTTTATTTATTAACTAGTGCCATTGTACAAGGGAAGTCTTCAAGCCGGTTGGGATTCACTAATTCCCTGCCGACTGAAGCCCCTTGTCTCTAAGCCATAGAGATCTACATCCACCTTCTCCTGTGATTATCAGCAGGGCATCGTGGGCCGGAAGATCATCCCGGACTCCACCACGCACCAAGACGGGACTGTCGCCAAGACGACCCGCACTCAGAATCCGCGAGGAGACCACGCTTGAACCGTGCCATCCCGCGAAGCCGTAACCGGAACGACTGGGAGCTACTCTCATCTGACGAGCAAGCCCAGCCACACCAGCATTCGCCGATCACTACGGAGGAACTTGACCACAGCTAAGTCCCCCGGACTGCGCCAATCATTTGAACTTTCCTACGGACACTAAAGATAATTAGTAACCCTTCCGGCATGGGGCGAACCTTATAGAAAGACAAAAGTCTTGTGAATCCTTTCGGATTTCATTGTTTTTTTTATCCATATTTTGTTTTGGCGCCATTGAGCTGCTTTATTATTATTGTTGCATAATCTTATGCAGATTTTGGGAGTAAATAAAATACAAGTGTCAAATAATCCTGAACCCTTTGGTCAGACTGATGAGAGTGGGAGTCTTGTAATTTCATGTAAACCCCTACTTCTCTCTGTCTGCCATTTAGAGCAATTCAACCACTTGTATTTCTTACAACCATACGAGCCAGAACCCGGGCACAAATATAAATTTATTAGATGAAAAGGGGCCGGGAAAGTTGCTCATCTCCCATACCCTAGAGAAGTGGGCTAAAGGCAAATTTTCTAAAGTCTTCCCTAGGGACTTAGCCTTTTAACCCATTACCTCGTCACAGGATTATCAATCAACTATTTGATTCCTTGGTTTTACCAATATTACTCTATGGTTCAGAAATTTGGCTACCATATAGTACAAAAAACAGTTTTGATTTATTTGAATACTTTGGAAAATGCTTGGGGAACACATTTCCACATGAAAATGTGCATGCTAAATTTTGTAGATATATATTAGGTGTACATAAGAAAGCTGTGCGCCTTCCAATTTTAGCAGAATTAGGTAGATTTCCACTTAATTTAAAGGCATTTGATAATGTTGTAGGCTTTTGGATACATATACTT
This sequence comes from Phymorhynchus buccinoides, assembly GCA_017654935.2. Lineage (NCBI taxonomy): Eukaryota > Metazoa > Mollusca > Gastropoda > Neogastropoda > Raphitomidae > Phymorhynchus > Phymorhynchus buccinoides. The sequence goes on from CM065681.1 coordinate 73,170,240, forward strand.
GAATCTAAGGAAAATTCATATTTGAGACAGGCATATGATAACATGTTGCAAAAAGATGGCTCGCAAACATCATGGATTAAGTTCATCAAAACAATGATGTTTGAACTTGGCTTTGGGCATGTTTGGAACAATCAATTCACATTCAATGCTAACAAATTACAACATGCGATATTACGAAGAATGCAAAACTGTTACATATCATTTTGGAAACTAAAAAAGGGAGAAGTATCACGGCTCAGGTTTTATAATGATGTTACTAAAGAATATCGAATAGAACCGTACCTTTTTAGTAGCATTGCTACTAGCAAAATAATACGTGAGTAGCATTGTACTATAAAATAATACGTGAGCAGCATTGATACTAGCAAAACAATATGCGAGTAGCATTTCTACTAGCAAACAATACGTTAGTAGCATTAATAGGGGAAGACGGGGTAAAAAGCGCATGGGCGGGTAAGAAGCCCACCCCGATTATCTCATGAAATTAAGCAAATTTCAGTCTCATTTTGCCCATGAGACGAGTGTTAATGTCTAGCATTCGTCTCATGGGCAAATTTGACTGACATTTTCTTTATTTCATGAGATAATTGGGGTGGGCGTCTTACCCGCCCATGCGCTTTTTACCCCGTCTTCCCCTACTAGCAAAAACAATACGTATTGTTTTGCTAGTAGCAATGCTACTCACGTATTGTTTTGCTAGTAGCAATGCTACTCACGTATTGTTTTGCTAGTAGCAATGCTACTCACGTATTATTTTGCTAGTAGCAATGCTACTCACGTATTGTTTTGATAGTAGCAATGCTACTCTTTCTTTCTTCTCTTTCCATTCTTTCTTTTGGCCTTTCCCTCTACCTCCATTGTATTACCCCCCCCCCCCACCACCACCACCACCCCCCCCCCACCACCACCACCCCACCCCGTCTTGCTTTCGTTCTCCCCTCTTCTATTCTTTCCTCTCATTTCTGGCTCTGATCTTTTTCCGCTGCACGTGGAAATAGGATATAATGGAGTCTGTGGTGGACTCAACAAGCCTTCCGAATTCTGTCAATTAGGCTAATGATACCGTGTTCTCAGTTTCTGGACAGTCCACCGCCATCAACATCATCATCATCATTATCAATCCTAACCTCACAATATTACTACATGTATCACCATCATCATAGTCGTCGTCGTCGTCGTCGTCGTCGTCGTCGTCGTCGTCGTCGTCATCATCATCATCATCATCATCATCATCATTGCCGTCGTTGTTATCGTCATCATCATCGTTGTCGTCGTCGCCGTTGTCATCATCATCATCTAAAGAGAGGTGCAGAGAGAGAGAGAGAGAGAGAGAGAGAGAGAGAGAGAGAGAGAGAGAGAGAGAGAGAGAGAGAGAGAGAGAGAGAGAGAGAGAGAGAGAAAAGAAAGAGAAATACAGACAGACAGACGGACAGACAGACAGAAAAGAGACAGAGGGGGAGAGAGAGAGGGGGAGAGAGAAGAGGGAGGAATGGAGAGCACGCATGAGAGACGGGTATTGAGACATTCGATCGAGAGAGACCAAGTTGATCTACAGAAACAGGACACCCACACCCACCCCACCCCCACACCCACCCCCAACAAACAAAACCCACAAAAGTCGTCTTTTTCTTGCCATAAACTATCACAACATTTGGGAGTGAGATTTGACTGAAAACCCAACTGCAGCAGCTTTCTTTCTTCCGCCTCATGACAGCAACTTGTTTGTCGGAAACGCCATTATCCCCATCATCATCATCATCATGATCGTCATCATTAATATTTGCAGCGTCATTACCATGAATGGAATAACGGTGTGGCAGTGTATTTTTACCTCTATGAGATTTTTACCTCTAGCCGCGTAGCCAATCAGAATCGTTTGTTTGTCCGCCATTGTGAATCATTACGAAACTAAGTGCATGGCTTTGTACATCGATTTCTCTGCAAATATGTATATTTACACTCTCCTGCTCTATTTCTTGGTTCTTTCCGTTGTTTCAACTTCGTTAGGGATAGGGTTAGGGCAAAGACTGTACAGGGGAAGACAGAGTACTTATAAAGTACGGCGATCCGGGCTGATAGAGTTATCGTTAGTGCGTGCGTTACACCACAACAATGGCGGCTATCCAAAGACTCAGACTGGAATTTGAAGCGAGAATTCAACTGGCCTATCGACGTTTTTTTAAATACCAGATTCAAATTTGAGTGCTTGGGCAAACCTTTTTCTGTTTTCCTGAAGACAAAGAAAGGTAAGGAAGCTGCAAATACGGCCAGAAAATCTATGAAACGGTAACAACCAGTGTTAGATTTCTGCTGATGTGTTAGGCGGCTTAGGCCTAGTTAGTAGGCCTACAATAGTATTAGTAGACTTTTCTCTTCCTTTACTTCAAGCGACCACAATCATTTGCTGATTATTCTGTCATTGTAAGTTCAGTGGGGTCTAGGAAAATATGCGCAGAATACTTCAGCCCTAATCTATAGGTAAAGGTAAGAAGAAGAGAGAGAAAGGGGGTGGGGGAGAATGGGCAGATTATTCTACGTGACCCAGCCAGTCAGGGACTTAGCAATGTCTTTGTTAGAGATAGGCCATAGGGACAATATAAGCCATCAAGCTTTTAAAATGTTGAATTATCTTCAACATTTAGAACCAAGAACATCTGTAGATCGTCCTTCGTGCGCAATTTATTTAGATCTAAATACAGGTCTACCAGAACCCAAGTCAAGGCCTGTGGTATATTTTAGACTGTTCGAGTTTATAGTTTAGATCTAGGTGAGTTGGTCCTCTTTTTCTCTTCGAGTTTAGTTTAGATCTAGGTGAGTGGTCCTCTTCTCTCTCTCTCTCTCTCTCTCTCTCTTTCCATGAGGGGCTGTGGCCTTAATATTAAAATTTATGAATCTCTCTACCTCTCTCCCTCTTTGTCTTTGTCTTGCGCTGTCCTCCCATCTCTTCCTTATCTCTCTCTCTCTCTCTCTCTCTCTCTCTCTCTCTCTCTCTCTCTGTATGTTAAACATGCAGTTTATGATATTGAAAGACTTAAAATTGAATAATGACACACATACACACATATTTACACACCCACACACACACACACACACACACACACACATCGTGATCTGTTAAATTCTAGTCCAATGGCCATGATGGTGTTTTAAGCGTATTTGAGACACTATTATGGCCTGCAAAAAAAAGAAGAAATCTTTTCATGGTTATTACGTTTTGACCTGCTTGTTACATATTTAATTAAACGTTTTACGTCACTACTGTAGTCAACCATGACATAATTGGGGTTACATTCTCTTTGTCTCTGTGTGCGCAAGCGCGCATGCGATTGTCTGTGTGTGTGTGTGTGGTGGGGCGGTGTGTGTCAGGGGCGGATGAGGGACGATGAGTTACGTACCCCCCCCCGCAAAAAAAAGAAAGAAAAAAGGCCGTGAAGGTAGTTTCCGGAACACCCCCCACCCCCGTCGAAATAAGGCTTTTCGGCCTTTCGGCCATGTGGGGCGAAATCCCCACCCCCGTTCCTTAGGATGTACCTTATATAATGCACAGCGGCTCGCGACAGGTGTGTTTGAGTGCAAGGCGGAACCCCTCCACCCCCCAACACGAATCTGGCCCGCCCCTGTTGTGTGTGTGTTTATTGTAATGCATCTATGTCATTTTTTTTAATGTGCACATGCCTCAGTTTGTGTACCCAGGTGTGTACTTTAAGCACTGGTATGCTTAGTCTTACTGATTACTGCAAGAGCCTTAACATTGTCCTGTTCAATTCTGTTTCAGGACAGTTTGTCCTATCATTTTTCGAACCTCTATAATCACTGCTCTCTCTGTGTGCGTGTGTGTGCATGTATGTGCGTGCGTGTGTGTGTGTGTGCAGGAGGAACATTGGAAGATGTTTACCCTGAGAACAGGCCTACTTCCACATATTCCACCAATGTGCTGAGCTGTCCTTGATGGCCCGAGTCAAGTGTAATGATACAGCACCCGTGTCCGAACAGCTTTTATTTTATAAATATCCCGGTTAACCATTTATCTCTGTAATATTGGGAATTGAACGTGCACAAAGAGAGAACTCGGAACTCGGAAATATTTTAATGATTTAGGCCAACAGCCCCTATCATGACAAGAAAACACAAAACATGCACAGCAGCAACTATGTATCGTTTTCAATATGAACACACACACACACACACACACACACTCCATAACACCTTCCCTTACGCATGCACATACGCACACCCTCATGCACACTCTCACACACACACACGCATCCACACTCATAACACTTACACACGCAAACACAAAAAACCCACGCGCACTCACATAATTATATGCACGCAAAGAGAGAGTGAGAGAGAGAGTTTATGTGTGTGTGTGTGTGTGTGTGCGTGTGTGCGTGTGTGCGTGTGTGTGCAAGGCCATAATATTTTATTGTATATGAATTTATGCAATGTGTATGCGTTTAGGCTGTGCATATACTGTAAGCATGTGTGTTCGTGCACCATATAAATATTTTCTCAATAATAAAACTGTGTGACAAATGTGTTCCAATGTGAGCAATACTTTATTGCCACATACCTTAAGACCAAACACCGTGTTTTCACATCCCTTTATTAGATCTTGAAGCCATATAAAATCGAAGTGGACTTATGGTCAAATTGTGCTTTTGTCTTCTTTATTTGTACAGTTATTGTGTATGGGAATCACAAACATTTATGAATAAAGATAGCCTATGCCTGGATGTTATTAAAACTTTGAAAAAGAATTTCGAAAACGAATGGTTATAAGAGAAAAGGAATAAATGTGTATTCTATAAAAACTATAAAACAGTTTGAGAGAAAAACATTTCAGTCAATTACCATGCATGTATGCAATTTCATTAATCAAATGCAAATGTAATAATCATTGTCTCCCTGTTGAAACAGGCAGTAAAAATGGTATCCGAATATAAAAAAGAACCAGTAGAAAATGCAATAGAAATACTTTAGGTGATAGTAATGGCGGTTTAGTCCCGCTTTTGTGATCAAGACTAACTGCTTCTGCCTAAGGAACTGACCCACTATTTTTCCTGAAACTTTTTTTTAGTATTGGAATATCATAGCTACAGCTACAGAGCAATAAATATGTCCCTTATTATATTTATTTAAGCAAAAATAGCAAGGCATATAGTCTAAAGTATATTTAATAACATCGATTTCTTGTCTACTTGTTTGTTGAAATGAAACCATCTGAAAGCTTTCATGAGATCAAAGATTAATTTGTGCAAGGCATCCCCACTATAAACAATGTCTACCCAAGTGGTCTGGAATGGCACCCCTACACACACACCAGCCTTCATGTGTACACACACTGTTTATTGTCATTTTAAAGTTAAAAATCGAAAACGACTTCATAATAATACAAAAGAAAGTCAGTTTTTTTGTCTACTGATGAACAATCAAATCGAATGTCATGTCTTTTTTATCACAGAAAATTTTGATTTGAAAGGTTTACTCTTATATGACAATGCTGTCAAAATGAAAGAAGTCCTTTCCTAACAATGTAATGAAAATGCAACAATTGTTTCCCTTTGCTGATGTTTCATTCAAAATGCAATTCACTTCCATTTCTGACGATTCAATCAAAATACAAATCATGTCTTTTTCCAAATATTCAATGAAAATGTAAGACCTTTTTTATGATTCAAGCAAACTATGATGTGCTAATTCACCCCTTTGGCTCACTTAAGGTACCGTCTAAGTGCACGGGCACACAGGGCCCCGGTTTATCGTCTCCTCCGAAAGACTAAACGTTAAGACCGTAAAGCCTAGTGTAAAGTGAAACGTGAGAGGAAAAATCCCCAGTATCCATGTTCAAACTCGGGTTTTCTTTACACAATATTATGTACTTGTACATTCACAATGTATTGTATTGCTTGCTCATTCAGTTGTATTGCTTGCTCACAACACACAAGTCATCAAGTTGGCTACCATTACATTAGTTTTAAATCAGTCATCATACTACACAAAATATAAGCAAGAGTTATTTCTAAAATCTTTTTGACTCGATTATAATACCGGTATGTGAACCGTTTAAAAAATAACAATGTTTATTTTGGTTGGCAGACTAACATTCCCGTGCGAAGTCATATCCTTTCAAAATTAGAATGTAAATTGTTAATGATTACATTTTGTGGACTATGCAAACAGAATTTATGCCATTGAAATAATCTATATCAACACGTCTCTCTCTCTCTCTCTCTCTCTCTCTCTCTCTCTCTCTCTCTCTCTTGTCCAAACAAGGCAATACAAATATATATGATTCAATTTATTGTAAAGTATTTAAAACAATTTAATTTTTATTCCTTTTCTAAATACAATATCAGAGATCCAAATATAGAATTTTTTTTTTTTTAAAAGCCCATTGAAATGAGACTTCCTTTTTATGAAATGAAGTAAAAACGCAACCAACAAAGTATTTACCCAATTATTTTGCATACTACCGAAATATTTTAGCCATGGAAACAAACATTTAATATGATTAGAAAAACAGTACACTGTCCCATCTCCATGTCTCCTGCTTGAGCCATGGCACATCTACAGACAAAAGTCACAGCACTTTTTGTTTTGAATTGCAGAATCCAAGAAAGTTTTGTTCCATTATGACGTGACTGTCACGGTTGGAGAGATGTAGTTTGCTGTAGATGGTGGAGAGAGATGTAGTTTTAGAGTCATAGATTTGCGTGGGGATGATTTCTTCTCGTGGAAATTGGCCCTGTTGCTGGCCATCTGGCGATTCAGCGCTGACCCCATGCCCAGCAGGTGTTGACTGTTCAATTTCATCCTCAGCGTTGAACTGACTGTTGTCTGAGGACACAAAAACAGCAACACTGGAATTGACGTAATACACTGTAGCACAACGCAATAGAGAAGTGCATTATTCTGCCCCTTGCTATCTAAGTGCTGCATGACAAAACCGAGGTAATGCATTCCTGACTGGAATCTGAAGGATGGAGAAAATCAACATGTAGAAAGTTGATATTTAAACTGCAGCCACTACAGATATATTGCAGAATATTTAAACTGCAGCCACTACAGATATATTGCAGAACATTTAAACTGCAGCCACTACATATATATTGCAGAATATTTAAACTGCAGCCACTACAGATATATTGCAGAACATTTAAACTGCAGCCACTACAGATATATTGCAGAATATTTAAACTGCAGCCACTACAGATATATTGCAGAACATTTAAACTGCAGCCACTACAGATATATTGCATGAATCTGAAAGATGGGGAAAATCAGCATCCAATACATTGGTATTAAAGACTGCGGCCTATACAGTACACTGCAGAAAGAAATATTAAATTTTATCCTGAATCTGAAAGATGAAAAAAAATACATTAGTATTTAGAATGCGGCTGTTACAGTACTTTGAAAAAAAAACCCAGACTAAAAATGATATCCGTTGCAAGCATCTGGCAGCCTTGATTCGATATTGACAACCGTCTTCATGCCTCAGACCACAGCCAAGAGGAATGCTCCTACACTAACGGTAGTGACATCGGCCACAGTGGAAGCCTTCAAAATACAGCTTCAACTTCTTCGTCCACATACTGCTTTTATACCCTCCTCTTTTTTACACTCACCTTGAAATACATGCACCACCACCCCGTTTACCCCACTCCACCATTTCCATGCTAATTCCCGCCCCTCATTCTCCATACTAGATCAGCATACACTAAACACTGAGTCTTGACCCATACAAATGATATTGGACATCGCGTGGGAGAACAGGAGGAAGCTTTGAATGTGCTTCCTTTTCATCATAGTAGTGTTTGTCACAACAACAGAACGCTTTTTCCAAAAGAGAAATGAATGAATCTGCTCAGAGCTGTAAATAAAGTACATTATTCATGGAAGTAACCTGTAAAAGTAAAAAAAATTAAAAACACTTCAGTTATTAATTTGAATAATATTTGTATAAAATATAAACATCAATTACAGTAAAATGATATAAGATACCCACCTCAGAATTGCTCATTATGGCCACTTTCCAAGATTAAAACAAGCCACAAAAAATGACAAATAATTAATGCATGTGAACTTACTTGTACTGATTTGAAATATGAAATAAGCACCAAATACCTGTTTTCACTTTTTAAGCGATTTACCTCATTCACATATGGTGAAAATGATCAATACATGTATATAGCAGTAAAATACAGACAAGCGCAATCAAATAGTTTATTAAGAACACTTGACATTCACCTAGCAAGTGCATTTCATTATCAACAAGTTTGAAGGCGGATGAAGGTACTGAACAGAAACTAACTTCTTGAAAATTATTCCAGAAGCTGTGAATAATGGCATTCATTGCGAGTTGTACCATTGTACTAGTAGTCTACCTGAATGGATACTGAGTCTCTCCTTGTGAAGTGGTTCCGTTTCAGCCATATCAGGAAGTGATGGCATTTTCATGGCATAGAAGTAGGGTGAGGCGGTCTGCTGTCCACAGTTGAAGATCGTGCTGGCACCGCCTTCCAGGTCAGCCGGTCTTTCATCACTGCAAATTTTTAAAAAAGTTTGTAGCTTGCCTTGAGAATAAAAAATAAAAAAATATGATGACCGTACTTTGATGATTTTGATCAATTTAATTTTAATTGTTGAATAACAATGCATCTTTTCTTTTTATCAATGAACACTACATTTATGAAAAGTCTACTGCAAACAAATAAATAAATGGATTAATAAATAAATCTAACTATAATTTAAAAAAAAAAAAACAACTGTAACAAGGGCATCGCCGAGTGGCAGCAACGCATTGTGACAATGCAAAACCCGGCCTGAGTTACGTCCCCCCCCCCCCCCCCCCCCCAATAAACACACCACTTTCCACCCTTACAGAACGCATAAAATACATAGCCCAAAATTTGAAGCGATTCTGTTCAGTAGTTCACGAGATACAGTTGAACTTTTATACAAACTTTCTTGCACCATGTCGTCTCCCACCCCCCCCCCCCCAATAAACACACCACTTTCCACCCTTACAGAACGCATAAAATACATAGCCCAAAATTTGAAGCGATTCTGTTCAGTAGTTCACGAGATACAGCTGAACTTTTATACAAACTTCCTTGCACCATGGTACACCACCACACAAAATTTGAAGCGATTCTGTTCACCAGTTCACGAAATAAAGCTGGGGGGAAATTACATAGCCCAAAGAAGGAAATTTCGGTTTTTCACGGTTTGGTCAAGGTCAGCACGGTGTTGATTAACGAAAGGAAGCTTTCTTTTCAAGCTGTCTACCCCTCTGCCAATTTTAATCAAAACCCAAACAGTAGTTTTTAAGATAATCAATACACAGACACACACAGACACACAAACCGATCGCAATACCTCGGCCTCTGGCCGGGTAATGACTACTTAAAGAAGGGGTTATCTATCAACAGTTTCAAGTAAATGTCAAGATGTGCCACCACCCCCTACATTTCTCGGTTAATTGTATTTTTTCCGTTTTTGCCTTTCTTACCATACATAAGGCTGTATTTTAGGAACCTTTTTAGCTCATAACCTTTTTGGAATACTAACCCTAGCCCTAACCCTAGCCCTAACCCTAACCCTACCCCCACCCTATAAGACGGAAAAACGCAACGAACCACAACTGTGGCAAATCGCGGTGTACTGCAGTACATAGTGGGGGTAGGGTTAGGTTTAGGGCTAGGGTTAGGGCTCGGGTTAGTATTCCAAAAAGACAATTAGCTGAAAATGTTCCTAAAATACAGCTTTATGTTTGGTAAGAAAGGCAAAAACGAAAAAATACAATTAACCGAGAAATGCAGGGGGGGGGGGGGGGGGGGGGGGTGGTCACATCTTTAGCTTTACATCTTTTCATGTGAGATACCTGGACGGTTGAATTGGTTCTCTTCAAATTCATCCGTGCATATTACGTAGCGACAGCGTGCGGCTTCTTCTACGCCCATTTGAAGCAGATCTGTGCATCCCACGTTGTCGACCCATTTTCTACAGATCTGTTTAAAAGAAAGTGCATAAAAGCATCACTGTTCGATATTTAACGTTATAGAGTATGCAAGTCAAAGCACATACTCAAATATCTACGCCCACACACGCGTGCGCGCCCACACTAGTGATGAAAATGTGTAAAGTAGCGACCAGCCCGTTTGTGATACAGATCTAAATTTGATCCTACGCATAAAGATGCAAAAGAATGTTTCGTAGATCTCTCTCTCCCTCTCTCTCTCTCTCTCTCTCTCTCTCCAGATAATGTTATAATTAGATTTAGATCTAGACATTTTGTTCAGATCATAATCAAATCAATCAATCAATATTTTTCACAAGCACACTATTTCATTTCATAAAAGCACACTATTTCATTTGAAAATCACATTATAAATCGAAATTTCACTTGCCTTTCTTTGTCTTTGGGAAAGCAAAGACTTAGACTGTACAGGGGAAGACAGAGTACTTGTGGCGAGCATTCCTGCAACTTGTTGCTGAACACACTGCCCCTCCTCGTTTGCTCCATTCCGCCATGATCAAAGTGTAACTGACTAATGAAAAGATAACTCTCTCGGGTTTGAAAACAAGAGTTATGTATCCTAAATGAGTTACGTTTCAAAGGGACATAACCAGTGTTTCTGTCCTCACTACTCATATAGGGAAAAGAGACCGGATGTTTATCTTCCCCTATACAGTACTTTGGTTAGGGTTAGGGATAGGGTTAGGGGTTAGTAGTTATCACGTTGAGATAAGTAACTGTTCTAATGCGCATGCGCAGAGGTAAATATTTCATACGACTACTTATTTCATACGACTACTTATTCATCGTGACAACGGCAAAGCAGAGGCCACTCAAAAGTTGTATTGACCCTATCTATGCTGGTGTTGTTTCGCAATGTGAACAAAGACGACGGACCGATTTTGATCCCGTAGCTTTCAATAACGCCACGAACATACATTAAAGGTGGACCCTGGCGGATGCGTTTTTGCAAAAAAAACCACGTCGAAATCACCAGGAAAACACCCTTTACAAGAGATTGCAACACTCACTGTGCTCTGTTTTCCTAGAAATCAAACCGTCAAATATCGGCGATTCCTCCTTGGCGGAGGTGCTGGAAGTCAGATTCTTTCACCCATAGAGAAGGCGTGTGCCGTCTCTTTTCTAATGGCCGCCAAATCGTTTGCACGAAATTTTTCGTAATACAAGCCTTTTTTCTTTCTTTTTAAAATTTTAGTTTATCTAAAGGGGTTTCGCTCACAACAAAGGAAATAGCTCCTTCTTTTTTTTTACTGCACTACAAAAAAAAAAAACGCTTCAGACACAATGAGTGACCTCCACCCACCCCATCCAAAAATGGCTTACTCTCTCCGGCATCTCCGCCAAGGGGGAAATCGCCGTTTGACGGTTTAATTTCTAGGAAACCAGAGCAAAGTGAGTGTTCCGATCCTTGAAAAGGCTGTCTTTCATGGTGATCTCGACGTGTTTCTTGCAAAAACTCATCCGTCAGGGTCCACCTTTAATGCATGGTGTTATGATATTATACCTACAACAAATGAGAACAGGTGCGTCTCAGAGAGTGTTATCAACGCCACTAGTAAAACCACAACAGCAGCAATAATGAGACTCATGGCATGTGCAGTCTTTGGGGGGTGGGGGTGTGCGTTGCGTACGTAATTGTGTGTGTGCGTGAGTGCGTGTTCGTGTGTGTGTGTGTGTGCATGTGCGTGCAAAGGGTATGTGTGCAGTGTATGTGCGTGCAGTGTGTGAGCCTTCTGATTTGTGAATGTGTGTGTGTGTGTGTAGGTGTGTGTGCGTGGTACACACATAAGGTGTGTGCGCGGAAACGTGCATGGTACGATCCAAAGTACTTGAAACCCTTTGTGTACTCTCTCTCTCTCTCTCCTTTCTCTCTCTCTCTCTCTCTCCCTCTCTCTCTCTCCTCTCTCTCTCTTCTTCTCTCACCTCTCTCTAAAACCCTCTCTCTCTCCCTCTCTCTCCTCTACTCTCTCTCTCATTCTCACTTCTCTCTCGAGTCTTCTCTGTCTCTCTCTCTCTCTGCCGAGGTCCCGTCCTGCTCATACCGTTTGAACATATATTATGCAAGCTATGACATACATAGTTCTATAACTATCACGCACATCGTGAAGGCTGCATATAATACAGTCATTACAGTCATTAAGCAACCGACTGTGTACGCTTAGATCTCCGTCCGTAGTGGTGACAAAGACCCCACAGACTTTCAGAAATCCCCGCGTATTAAACAAACTGGTCTCTGGGCCTACACTCAGTAATTCCCCCTTTGCCAATACACATGTTCTACGGTCCCATACCGCCCTTCCAATCCCCCCCCCACCCCCCACTTTACCTCTATCTTTCTCCCCAGTCACCTCATCTGTTTCTGCCGCGTTGTGGGGGGGACCTTCAGTGTCTTCTTCTGCGTTTCCCATTGCCAAGGGCGGTACACCTTTCACCGCCAGCCATTTTACAGCCAACAAATACATTAAAAGCTAACTGCGACCTAAACCCACCTGTTCAACCCCCGTGATTGAATCTCCGCTCTCTTTCTCTTCTCTCTCTCTCTTTGCCTTTAGGTCTGTTTCTGCTGTATACCGTTTATGTCATACGTGTGTGCTCGCTTTGCCTAATTGCATTTTTTGTTTGAATGAGGTTACTGAATGTAATTGTGTGTGCGCTTTGAGTTTGATTTCTATCAAGATTCAGCGCCGTCTAAATACCGTATGTTGTTGTTGTTGTAGGGGAAGACGGGGTAAAAAGCGCATGGGCGGGTAAGCAGCCCACTCCAATTATTTCATGAAATGAAGCAAATTTATTTCAGTCTCATTTTGCCCATGAGACGAGCGTTAATGTTTAGCATTGGTCTCATGGGACAAAATTTGACTGAATTATTCTTTATTTCATGAGATAAATGGGGGGGGGTTCTTACCCGCCCATGCGCTTTTTACCCCGTCTTACCCCAGTAGCTAATATACTGCTCAGTAGTAATTCGGGATTCTTAGCTGTGACATGCATAAAGTATGGCCTATCCTTATCTCCCAAAATCGTTAGAAAATAGGGTCTTCAGATACGGGTGTTCTCTGGTTTGATGCCTTTTGACATGGGAGTTAATAGCATTGTGGCGGCATAAATGCGACATTGGCGGTGAAAGGGTTACTGGGGTAAAGTTCTCAGGCCCTTTTCCTCAAATGGCTTTTATCAACTGGTTGACATGAGCCTGTAGAACGGGCCAATAGTAAATGAGAGCTATACTATATATTTTATTCTACAGTGTTAGAATATCATGCTACAGCTTAGTCTTTCGTGGAAGACTATGACTCTCTGGTGCGACAGCCCAAGGATGGTGTACCTTTGGGGACCTTCCCCAACGCCAACTCTCGTCTCTCAAATCCCTTGCGGTCGAGAGAGTGAGAGAGAGTAGGGATGCACCCTGAATGCCAAGGGCACCTCCACTATAAACTAATTCTCGCCCATCTCCCGCCAGAACTAGTAGGGGAAGACGGGGTAAAAAGCGTATAGGCGGGTAAGAAGCCCACCCCAATATCTCATGAAATAAAGAAAATTTCAGTCACATTTGCCCATGAGACGAAATGCTAGACATTAACGCTCGTCTCAATGGTCTCTCCCCCCCCCCAAAATGAGACTGAAATTTCTCTTCATTTCCATGTTTTAATTGGGTGTGGGGCTTCTTACCCGCCCTGCGCTTGTTTACCCCTAGTCTTCCCCTATCGTTGCCCCTCTGCGTTATCTGGCAGTCATTGTCGGAAACGACAGACAGGCAACAACAACGTATGTGTCCTTTTTTTCAGTTTTCACTGGTCTCCAAGCTGCGTACAGCCGACGCATTCCGATTTCGGAAGGAGCTCAAAGGAGTTATTTGGAAGATTTTTTGTT
>CM065681.1:73184654-73197154 GCA_017654935.2 Phymorhynchus buccinoides
ACCAAAAAACAAGTATTCCACATTAAGGGAAAGTTTTTCCCAAAGTTTTAAGAAACCAAACTTTCCAGACACAAGACAGTGAGTAAGGTTAATCAGGCTATGTTTAGAATGTATCCCACTATGTTTTTTGTTGCGTTCACCATTTAACCAAGGTGTTGTTGTGTGTGGGGGGTGGGGTGTGGGTGTTGGGGTGGGTGCGTGTGCTTGCGTGCGTCGTGCGTGCGTGCGTGTGTGTGTGTGTTGTGTTGTGTTTGTGTGTTGTGTGTGGTGTGGTGTGTGTGTGCGTGTGTGTGTGTGTGATGTGCCTGTGTGATGTGCCTGTGTGCGTGCGTGTGTGCATGCTGCGTGCGTGCAATTTATGTACAGTAACACCCCAGTCTACGCATTTGTACACCAAGAAACACCGAAAATTGAAATAATAAAGACAAAATAAAGCAATCTCAAATAAACACTGAAAAACACACAAAAATAACCCAAACAAACAATAGTTTACACCTTCAGAAAAACACCTCCACTCCCAATAAAAACAAATAATCAATAGACAATAACACAAATTATGAAACTAAGGTTACGTCTGACGTCATTTGTTCAGTCATTAAAAGTTAAATTCTTCGAAATCCAGCAGCTAGACTTTCGCACGTACACAAACACACACACAACACACACACACAACCACACACACACACACACACACACCGCCCATTCCCCCCTAGTCCACACTACCCCCCCACCCACCACACCCAAGACCCCAAACAAATACCCACATTGCTAAAGCTAAAGAAATCAAGACGGCATCCATCCACATAAAAAAAAAAAAAAAAAACTGTATATTCTCGTGGAGATCACAAAAAAAAATATGCCTTAAGGACCGTGGCGACCTGCCCACCCCACCGTGTGTCGCTATACTATAAGCAGGTTTAGCTCATTGCTTGACGCTTATTCTTCTTTTTTTATAATCAACTTTGTCGTATATATTATCGCTTTTAATTGACGAGATTCTCTCTTTTTTAATATACAATACATAATCGCTATTGCATTAACAATGCCCTTTTTTAATTCACTATCTTCTCTTACTCAGTCTTTATTGAAAGTCATTCCCATCTTCCCCTTTCCCTTTCTCACTTCTGTTTCCCATGCCGATATGGCCGCATAAGGGCGTAAGGTACATAAAATAATAATAAAATTATGTGTCCGTTTTCAGTTTTCACTAGTCTGTCTCACCCGCTGCATACAGCCGACACATTCGATTTCTGATGGACGCTCAAAGTGGAAAAAGGGGCAACCTCAAAGGAAGATGTTTATTTATTTTATATTTCATATTGTTATTTTATTTTACTTTTTTTTTATTTGCTGGGGGGGCAGAAGATATCGGGCCCTGGGCGAGTAAGGACCCCTAAAAAAAAATATTAGATTAACAGAAAGCCAAAAGGAAAAGGCAGAGATCAAAGAGTGGCAGATTTTAGAGGAAGCTACACAATCCACAAGAAGTTCCAGAAGGTGGAGGGCAATTATTATATACAAAAGGACGGGACGGCCCCCAGTTTCCACCCGGGGGAAGAGACTCGTGGAGGGCGGGGGGGTCAATCCAGCTTCCTGAATGGAGCACAAGGGCAGCCCCCAAGCACTGCGGACTTTATTTCTTTCACACCCGTCAATGTCAGAGAGATGAGAGAGAGGAGAAGATTATCGAGATGAGAGAGAGAGCACAGAGAAGAGAGAGAGAGGGGGGGAAGAGCAGAGAGAGACGCTTCAGAAAATATTTTGTTATTGACAATGGCCATTAATTAAGCAAGAGAGAGAGAGAGAGAGTGAGAGTCACACACACACACACCACACATACACACACACACTGCGGCGCGCGCGCGGCGCGCGCGAGCGTTCACGACACGCCACGCCACGCAGACACACCACGCCGAGAGAGGAGAGATGAGCGAGAATATACGGCGTAGCGACTGGAAGTGAACCGAGAGAACATTGAGAGAGAGTTCCACGAGAGAAGATGGACTGAAATTAGAGAGCAGAGAGGAAGTAGGAGAGAGAGAGACGTATAAGATTTGACGAGAGCGACGAGAGAGAAAGAGAGAGAGAGCACCCCAAGAGAGAGAGAAGAGAGAGAGATGAGAAGAAGAGATGAAGAGAGAGAGAGAGAGAGAGAGAGAGAGAGAGAGATGAGAGGGGATTCCATCTTTGCCAAGAATATGGCTCACATTTCGTCACCTCCCACATCCCCACCTGCTTTCACACGCACACGCACACACACACAGACAGTTATAAATATCTAGGTATAATCTTTCAAAAAGATGGTAATTTCAATAAAGCTCAAGAACATCTGAGCAAACAAGGAAATAAAGCTGCACATAATCTACGAAGATATCTTATAAAAGAAAATATTGATATTAGGATTTGTGACGTAAGTGTCCGCGCGACCCCTTTCTTTCTTTATCCACACCCCCCCCCACCCCACCCCCCCCCCCCCCCCCCCCCCCCCCCCCCCCCCCCCCCCCTCCCCCCCCCCCCCCCTCCTTTTCTTTTCTCTGTCCGGCCGCCACGCGTTAATTGCCACCCACCATCTAAAGAATGCCGATTAAGGGATTGGTCCCTTTTCAAGTCACGATTTGTCTCCCCGGTCAGCACGTACCACCTACCGAGGTTATCTCCCTTTGAAGATGGTTTTGCTTTTCCGAGCACGAGAAGGATTTGAATGTCGGCATGTGATAAGGATGTAATAGGCGTGTGATTGTTCGGTACACTCTGAACATCAATCTTGTGACGTGTGGACTGTAATAAACCAATAGCAGGCTTTCATTGTTTGAAAGTGAAGGCTATAATTGGCGTATGTGAGAAAAAGTTTTTCACACAAGACGACTGAAACTGACTAGAGCAACACCTCTCCCAGCCAGAATAGCCCACCTAGTAAGTCTTATTGATGACTGGTGATTGAGACTGGTTGTTTGTTTGACCCTAATTTTGATCTAGATCCTATGTTCAATGATGAATAAGGAGTAGATAGATATGCTATCGAAAAGAAGTGGTAAACATTCTATTCTATTTATGTGCACTGATTATTTGTGTGTGTGTGTTTTTGACTTGAACACTTTTGGTACCAGAACCGGAGTTTATGCCTACTAACCCATTTGTCTATTTTTAGTAGGAAACCTATGGGCCGCAATCTTGCACTATTTTTAGTAGGAAACCTATGGGCCGCAATCTTGCACTTTATGATACATTCCTTTCCAGGTGTTGGATGGAGAATGATGTTGTCTTGATCACCTTTTATGTTTTTACTGATCTCAGTTTGTTAACTGAAATTCAGTTTATTTATTAACTAGTGCTATTGTACAAGGGAAGCCTTCAAGCCGGTTGGGATTCACTAATTCCCTGCCGACTGAAGCCCCTTGTCTCTAAGCCATAGAGATCTACATCCACCTTCTCCTGTGATTATCAGCAGGGCATCGTGGGCCGGAAGGATCATCCCGGACTCCACCAAGCACCAAGACGGGACTGTCGCCAAGACGACCCGCACTCAGAATCCGCGAGGAGACCACGCTTGAACCGGGCCATCCCGCGAAGCCGTAACCGGAACGACTGGGAGCTACTCTCATCTGACGAGCAAGCCCAGCCACACCAGCATTCGCCGATCACTACGGAGGAACTCAACCACAGCTAAGTCGACTACCGGACTGCGCCAATCATTTGAACTTTCCTACGGACACTGAATATAATTAGTAACCCTTCCGGCTTGGGGCGAACCTTATAGAAAGACAAAAGTCTTGTGAATCCTTTCGGATTTCATTGTTTTTTTATCCACATTTTGTTTTGGCGCCATTGAGCTGCTTTATTATTATTGTTGCATAATCTTATGCAGATTTTGGGAGTAAATAAAATACAAGTGTCAAATAATCCTGAACCCTTTGGTCAGACTGATGAGAGTGGAAGTCTTGTAATTTCATGTAAAACCCTACTTCTCTCTGTCTGCCATTTAGAGCAAATCAACCACTTGTATTTCTTACAATCCATACGAGCCAGAACCCGGGCACAAATATAAATTTATTAGATGAAAAGGGGCCGGGAAAGTTGCTCATCTCCCATACCCTAGAGAAGTGGGCTAAAGGCAAATTTTCTAAAGTCTTCCCTAGAGACTTAGCCTTTTAACCCATTACCTCGTCACAGGATTATCAATCAACTATTTGATTCCTTGGTTTTACCAATATTACTCTATGGTTCAGAAATTTGGCTACCATATAGTACAAAAATCAGTTTTGATTTATTTGAATACTTTGTGAAAATTTGCTTGGGGAACACATTTCCACATGAAAATGTACATGAAAAAAAAAATTTTGTAGATATATATTAGGATGTACATAAGAAAGCTATGCGCCTTCCAATTCTTAGCAGAATTAGGTAGATTTCCCCTTAATTTAAAGGCATTTGATAATGTTGTAGGCTTCTGGATACATATACTTGAATCTAAGGAAAATTCATATTTGAGACAGGCATATGATAACATGTTGCAACAAGATGGCTCGCAAACATCATGGATTAAGTTAATCAAAACAATGATGTTTGAACTTGGCTTTGGGCATGTTTGGAACAATCAATTCACATTCAATGCTAAAAAATTACAACATGCGATATTACGAAGAATGCAAAACTGTTACATATCATTTTGGAAACTAAAAAAGGGAGAAGTATCACGGCTCAGGTTTTATAATGATGTTACTAAAGAATATCGAATAGAACCGTACCTTTTTAGTAGCATTGCTACTAGCAAAATAATACGTGAGTAGCATTGTACTATAAAATAATACGTGAGCAGCATTGATACTAGCAAAACAATATGCGAGTAGCATTTCTACTAGCAAACAATACGTTAGTAGCATTAATAGGGGAAGACGGGGTAAAAAGCGCATGGGTGGGTAAGAAGCCCACCCCAATTAGCTCATGAAATTAAGCAAATTTCAGTCTCATTTTGCCCATGAGACGAGTGTAAATGTCTAGCATTCGTCTCATGGGCAAATTTGACTGACATTTTCTTTATTTCATGAGATAATTGGGGTGGGGCGTCTTACCCGCCCATGCGCTTTACCCCTTCCCCCGTCTTCTTCCCCTACTAGCAAAACAATACGTATTGTTTTGCTAGTAGCAATGCTACTCACGTATTGTTTTGCTAGTAGCAATGCTACTCACGTATTGTTTTGCTAGTAGCAATGCTACTCACGTATTGTTTTGCTAGTAGCAATGCTACTCACGTATTGTTTTGCTAGTAGCAATGCTACTCTTTCTTTCTTCTCTTTCCATTCCTTCTTTTGGCCTTTCCCTCTTACACATCCATTGTATTACCCCCCCCCCACCACCACCCACCCACACCCCCCCACCCCACCACCACACACCCCACCCCGTCTTGCTTGGACGTTCTCCCCTCTTCCATTCTATTCCTCTCAGTTTCTGGCTCTGATCTTTTCCGCTGCACGTGGAAATAGGATATAATGGAGTCTTGTGGTGCGACTCAACAAGCCTTCCGAATTCTGTTCAATTAGGCTATCATGATACCGTGTTCTCAGTTTCTGGACAGTCCACCGCCATCAACATCATCATCATCATTATCAATCCTAACCTCCACAATATTACTACAGGTATCGACCATCATCATAGTCGTGTCGTTCGCGTCGTCGTCGTCGTCGTCGTCGTCGTCGTCGTCGTCATCATCATGCATCATCATCACCATCATCATTGCCAAGGTCTGTTGTTATCTAGTCATCATGAGAATCGTTTGTCGGGGTCGGGTCGGCGCGTTGTTCGATCATCATGTCATCTAAAGAGAGGTGCAGAGAGAGAGAGAGAGAGCAGAGAGAGAGAGAGAGAGAGAGAGAGAGAGAGAGAGGCAAGAGAGAGAGAAAGAGAGAGAGAGAGAGAGAGAGAGAGAGAGAGAGAAAAGAGAGAGAAATACAGACAGACAGACGGACAGACAGACAGAAAAGAGACAGAGGGGGTGAGAGAGAGAGGGGGGAGAGAGATAGAAAGAGAGAATGGAGAGCACGCATGAGAGACGGTATTGAGACATTCGATCGAGAGAGACCAAGTTGATCTACAGAAACAGGACACGCCACACCCACCCACACCCCCAACTACCCCACGCCGCGTCACACACAAAAACCCACAAAAGTCGTCTTTTTCCTGCCATAAACTATCACAAAATTTGGGAGTCCAAGAGATTTGACTGAAAACGCAACTGCAGCATGGCTTTCTTTCTTTCCGCCTCATGACAGCAACTTGTTTGTCGGAAACGCCATTATCCCCATCAATCATCATCACCATGATCCGTCATCATATAATGTATTTGGCAGCGTCATTACCATGAATGGAATAACGGTGTGGCAGTGTATTTTTACCTCTATGAGATTTTTACCTCTAGCCGCGTAGCCAATCACAACAGAATCGTTTGTTTGTCCGCCATTGTGAATAATTACGAAACTAAGTGCATGGCTTTGTACATCGATTTCTCTGCAAATATGTAGATTTACACCCTCCTGCTCTATTTCTTGGTTCTTTCCGTTGTTTCAACTTCGTTAGGGATAGGGTTAGGGCAAAAGACTGTACAGGGGAAGACAGAGTACTTATAAAGTACGGCGATCCGGGCTGATAGAGTTATCGTTAGTGCGTGCGTTACACCACAACAATGGCGGCTACCCAAAGACTCAGACTGGAATTTGAAGCGAGAATTCAACTGGCCTATCGACGTTTTTTTAAATACCAGATTCAAAGTTGAGCGCATGGACAAACCTTTTTCTGTTTTCCTGAAGACAAAGAAAGGTAAGGAAGCTGCAAATACGGCCAGAAAAATCTATGAAACGGTAACAACCAGTGTTAGATTTCTGCTGATGTTCATGTGTTAGGGGCCTACTTACTAACTTAGTAACTTAGGTCTTAGTAGGCCTACAATAGTATTAGTAGACTTTTCTCTTCCTTTACTTCAAGCGACCACAATCATTTGCTGATTATTCTGTCATTGTAAGTTCAGTGGGGTCTAGGAACATATGCGCAGAATACTTCAGCCCTAATCTATAGGTAAAGGTAAGAAGAAGAGAGAGAAAGGGGGGGGGGGAGAATGGGCAGATTATTCTACGTGACCCAGCCAGTCAGGGACTTAGCAATGTCTTTGTTAGAGATAGGCCATAGGGACAATATCAGCCATCAAGCTTTAAAAATTATCTTCAACATTTAGAACCAAGAACATCTGTAGATCGTCCTTCCTGCGCGATTTATTTAGATCTAAATACAGGTCTACCAGTACCCAAGTCAAGGCGTCGCCATCGTGAATAGAGTATAGTATTCGCGATTAGCGACGGTCAAGGCCTGTGGTATATTTTAGACTGTTCGAGTTTATAGTTTAGATCTAGGTGAGTTTGTCTTCTCTCTCTCTCTCTCTGAGTTTGTTAAAATATACAGTAGTTGGACACACTCTCTCTCACACACACACACACACGACACACACACACACACACACACATCGTGATCTGTTAAATTCTAGTTCAATGCATTTGAGACACTGTTATGGCCTGCAAAAAAAAAAAAAATCTTTTCATGGTTATTACGTTTTGAACGGCTTGTTACAGATTTAATTAAACGTTTTACGTCACTACTGTAGTGAAACATGACATAATCTGTGTGCGCAAGCATGCGATTGTCTGTGTGTGTCAGGGGCGGGGTTCGATGAGTTACGTACCCCCCCCCCACCCCCACCTCCCCCGCAAAAAAAAGAAAAGAAAAAAGGCCGTGAAGGTAGTTTCCGGAACACCACCCACCCCCGTTCCTAATATAATGTACAGCGGCTCGCGACAGGTGTGTTTGAGTGCAATGCGGAACCCCCCACCCCGAATCTGGTCCGCCCCTGGTGCGTGTGTTTATTGTAATGCATAGATCTAATGTAGTGTGTCATTTTTTTTAATGTGCACATTCCTCAGCTTGTGTACCCAGGTGTGTACTTTAAGCACTGGTATGCTTAGTCTTACTGATTACTGCAAGAGCCTTAACATTTTCCTATTCAATTCTGTTTCGGGACAGTTTGTCCTATCATTTTTCGAACCTCTATAATCACTGTTCTCTCCCTCTGTCTCTCTCTCTGTGCGTGTGTGTGCATGTATGTGCGCGCGCGTGTTTGTGTGTGCAGGAGGAACACTGGAAGATGTTTACCCTGAGAACAGGCCTACTTCCACATATTCCACCGATGTGCTGAGCTGTCCTTGATGGCCCCAGTCAAGTGTAATGATATCAGCACCCGTGTCCGAACAGCTTTTATTGGATTGATTTTGAATTGCTGCGTCATTAAAGAATATCCCGGTTAACCATTTATCTCTGTAATATCGGGAATTGAATGTGCACAAAGAAAGAACTCGGAACTTGGAAATATTTTTAATGATTTAGGCCAACAGCCCCTATCATGACAAGAAAAACACAAAACATGCACAGCAGCAACTATTTATCGTTTTCAATATGAACACACACACACACACACACCCACACACACACACTCCATAAACACCTTCCTTACGCACGCACATACGCAACACGCTCATCACGCGCACACACACACACGCATCGACACTTACACACGCACACGCATACAAAGCACGCTCACATAATTATACGCACATCAAGAGAATTGAGAGAGAGAGAGGCACAGAGGAGAGAGAGAGAGAGAGAGAGAGAGAGAGTTTATGTGTGCGTGTGTGTGTGTGTGTGCAAGGCCATATTGTATATGAATTTGCCACATACCTTAAGACCAAACACCGTTTTTACACATTCCTTTATTAGATCTTGAAGCCATATAAAATAGAAGTGGACTTATGGTCAAACTGTGAGTTTTTCTCTTATTTATTTGTACCGTTATTGCGTATGGGAATCACAAACATTTATGAATAAAGATAGCCTATGCCTGGATGTTATTAAAACTTTGAAAAAGAATTTCGAAAACGAATGGTTATAAGAGAAAAGGAATAAATGTGTATTCTATAAAAACTATAAAACAGTTTGAGAGAAAAACATTTCAGTCAATTACCATGCATGTATGCAATTTCATTAATCAAATGCAAATGTAATAATCATTGTCTCCCTGTTGAAACAGGCAGTAAAAATGGTATCCGAATATAAAAAAGAACCAGTAGAAAATGCAATAGAAATACTTTAGGTGATAGTAATGGCGGTTTAGTCCCGCTTTTGTGATCAAGACTAACTGCTTCTGCCTAAGGAACTGACCCACTATTTTCCCTGAAACTTTTTTTTAGTATTGGAATATCATAGCTACAGCTACAGAGCAATAAATATGTCCCTTATTATATTTATTTAAGCAAAAATAGCAAGGCATATAGTCTAAAGTATATTTAATAACATCGATTTCTTGTCTACTTCTTTGTTGAAATGAAACCATCTGAAAGCTTTCATGAGATCAAAGATTAATTTGTGCAAGGCATCCCCACTATAAACAATGTCTACCCAAGTGGTCTGGAATGGCACCCCTACACACACACACACACACACACACACACACACACACACACACACACCAGCCTTCATGTGTACACACACTGTTTATTGTCATTTTAAAGTTAAAAATCGAAAACGACTTCATAATAATACAAAAGAAAGTCAGTTTTTTTGTCTACTGATGAACAATCAAATCGAATGTCATGTCTTTTCTATCACAGAAAATTTTGATTTGAAAGGTTTACTCTTTATGACAATGCTGTCAAAATGAAAGAAGTCCTTTCCTAACAATGTAATGAAAATGCAACAATTGTTTCCCTTTGCTGATGTTTCATTCAAAATGCAATTCACTTCCATTTCTGACGATTCAATCAAAATACAAGTCATGTCTTTTTCCAAATATTCAATGAAAATGTAAGACATTTTTTTTATGATTCAAGCAATCTATGGTGTGCTAATTCATCCCTTTGGCTCACTTAAGGTATCGTCTAAGTGCACGGGCACACAGGGCCCCGGTTTATCGTCTCCTCCGAAAGACTAAACGTTAAGACCGTAAAGCCTAGTGTAAAGTGAAACGTGAGAGGAAAAATCACCAGTATCCAGGTTCAAACTCGGGTTTTCTGTACACAATATAATGTACTTTTACATTCACATTGTATTGTATTGCTTGCTCATTCAGTTGTAATGCTTGCTCACAACACACAAGTCATCAAGTTGGCTACCATTAAATTAGTTAAAAATCAGTCATCATACTACACAAAATATAAGAGAGTTATTTCTAAAATCTTTTTGACTCGATTA
Organism: Phymorhynchus buccinoides; assembly: GCA_017654935.2. NCBI lineage: Eukaryota > Metazoa > Mollusca > Gastropoda > Neogastropoda > Raphitomidae > Phymorhynchus > Phymorhynchus buccinoides. Next base: position 73,194,936 of record CM065681.1, read on the forward strand.
TAAATACCGGTATGTGAACCGTTTAAAAAATAACTGTCTATTTTGGTTGGCAGACTAACATTCCCGTGCGAAGTCATATCCTTTCAAAATTAGAATGTAAATTGTTAATGATTACATTTTGTGGACTATGCAAACAGAATTTATGCCATTGAAATAATCTATATCAACATGTCTCTCAAATCTCTCTCTCTCTCTCTCTCTCTCTCTCTCTCTCTCTCTCTCTCTCTCTCTTGTCCAAACAAGGCAATAAAAAATATATATGATTCAATTTATTGTAAAGTATTTAAAACAATTTAATTTTTATTCCTTTTCTAAATACAATATCAGAGATCCAAATATGGAATTTTTTTTTTTTTTTAAATAGCCCATTGAAATAAGACTTCCTTTTTATGAAATGAAGTAAAAACGCAACCAACAAAGTATTTACCCAATTATTTTGCATACTACCGAAATACTTTAGCCATGGAAACAAACATTTAATATGATTAGAAAAACAGTACACTGTCCCAGTTCCATGTCTCCTGCTTGAGCCATGGCACATCTACAGACAAAAGTCACAGCACTTTTTGTTTTGAATTGCGGAATCCAAGAAAGTTTTGTTCCATTATGACGTGACTGTCACGGTTGGAGAGATGTAGTTTGCTGTAGATGATGGAGAGATGTAGTTTTAGTCATAGATTTGCGTGGGGTGATTTCTTCTCGTGGAAATTGGCCCTGTTGCTGGCCATCTGGCGATTCAGCGCTGACCCCATGCCCAGCAGGTGTTGACTGTTCAATTTCATCCTCAGCGTTGAACTGACTGGTGTCTGAGGACACAAAAACAGCAACACTGGTATTGGCGTAATACACTGTAGCACAACGCAATAGAGAAGTGCATTATTCTGCCCCTTGCTATCTAAGTGCTGCATGACAAAACCGAGGTAATGCATTCCTGACTGGAATCTGAAGGATGGAGAAAATCAACATGTAGAAAGTTGATATTTAAACTGCAGCCACTACAGATATATTGCAGAATATTTAAACTGCAGCCACTACAGATATATTGCATGAATCCGAAAGATGGGGAAAATCAGCATCCAATACATTGGTGTTAAAGGCTGCGGCCACTAGAGTACATTGCAGAAAGAAATATTAAATTTTATCCTGAATCTGAAAGATGAAAAAAAATACATTAGTATTTAGAATGCGGCTGTTACAGTACTTTGAAGAAAAAAACAGACTAAAAATGATATCCGTTGCAAGCATCTGGCAGCCTTGATTCGATATTGACAACAGTCTTCATGCCTCAGACCACAGCCAAGAGGAATGCTCCTACACTAACGGTAGTGACATCGGCCACAGTGGAAGCCTTCAAAATACAGCTTCAACTTCTTCGTCCACATACTGCTTTTATACCCTCCTCTTTTTTACACTCACCTTGAAATACATGCACCGCCACCCCGTTTACCCCACTCCACCATTTCCATGCTAATTCCCGCCCCTCATTCTCCATACTAGATCAGCATACACTAAACACTGAGTCTTGACCCATACAAATGATATTGGACATCGCGTGGGAGAACAGGAGGAAGCTTTGAATGTGCTTCCTTTTCATCATAGTAGTGTTTGTCACAACAACAGAACGCTTTTTCCAAAAGAGAAATGAATGAATCTGCTCAGAGCTGTAAAGAAAGTACATTATTCATGGAAGTAACCTGTAAAAGTAAAAAAAATAAAAACACTTCAGTTATTGATTTGAATAATATTTGTATAAAATAGAAACATCAATTACAGTAAAATGATATAAGATACCCACCTCAGAATTGCTCATTATGGCCACTTTCCAAGACTAAAACAAGCCACAAAAACTGACAAATAATTAATGCATGTGAACTTACTTGTACTGATTTGAAATATGACATAAGCACCAAATACCTGTTTTCACTTTTTAAGCGATTTACCTCATTCACATATGGTGAAAATGATCAATACATGTATATAGCAGTAAAATACAGACAAGCGCAATCAAATAGTTTATTAAGAACACTTGACATTCACCTAACAAGTGCATTTCATTATCAACAAGTTTGAAGGCGGATGAAAGTACTGAACAGAAACTAACTTCTTGAAAATTATTCCAGAAGCTGTGAATAATGGCATTCATTGCGAGTTGTACCATTGTACTAGTAGTCTACCTGAATGGATACTGAGTCTCTCCTTGTGAAGTGGTTCCGTTTCAG
>CM065681.1:73202154-73204654 GCA_017654935.2 Phymorhynchus buccinoides
GGTAAGAAGCCCACCCCAATTATCTCATGAAATAAAGAAAATTTCAGTCACATTTGCCCATGAGACGAATGCTAGACATTAACGCTCGTCTCATGGGCAAAATGAGACTGAAATTTGCTTCATTTCATGAGATAATTGGGGTGGGCTTCTTACCCGCCCATGCGCTTTTTACCCCGTCTTCCCCTATCTGCCCCCTCTGCTATCTGGCAGTCATTGTCGGAAACGACAGACAGGCAACAACAACGTATGTGTCCTTTTTTTCAGTTTTCACTGGTCTCCACGCTGCGTACTCCGAATTCGGAGGAGCTCAAAGGAGTTATTTGGAAGATTTTTTGTTGGTTTTTTTTTGGGAGGGAGGTATTAGTAGATGACAGAAAGCAAAAAATGGGAGAGGCAGAGTCAAAGAGAATGGCGGATTAGAGGAAGTTACAAGCAAAGAACTTCCAGAGGGTGGGGGGAACTATTTTTACGAAAGTCCTCCCGGTATCCCCACGGGGAGAGACTCGCGGAGGAGGCGGGGTCGTCCAGCTCCCCCCGTATGGTGGACAGAAAGAGAGATCGATAGCCAGCGAGTCTCGGAATCCGATGACAATACCACCGCATAGCGATCAGACACGGTAATAAGCTTTATGATAGTGGTCATTATTGCGACGGTCTTTTCTTTGCCTTTGTCTACTGCGACGGTTGCTGGCTTATGGTGCCACATTTTTCTTCTTTACGTACTTCTTTCGGTTTCTACTAGCAGAAAGTCCGATCGTAGTCTCAACCAACAAATTCGTGTTAGAAACGCCGATCGGGGTTTCTACTAGCAGAAACCTGCTGGCCACTGCAACTAGGGTTATTAACGCCCTTGACAGTGAGAGTGAATCCCCCTGTTGGTCAATACAAAAAAGGACATTCACTCTTGCAAAAGGCATTGTTATTCATATCTGTGTTGCTAAAACTTCGGGACTTTACTGTTGTTGCATTGCCTCCGGGCATTGCCTCCAGGATCGTTCCCACCATCTTTATATCTACTAATGTCCCATATATGTGTCTGTTCCAGACCGGAGGACGTTAAGCAGAATTTCATTCATGCTTGCAAAAGGCAGCCATTTAGTGGCCTCAAATAGGGTTATTGGCGAGAGTTATTCCCTTGTTTGGTCAGTACGCAAGCATCTACCAAGGGCATTCACTCTAGCAAAAGGTGGCTGTTGCAGTGGCCATATGCTTACTAGCGGAATCGCCGATTCTACCAAATTGCAATCTGCACCGTGACATATACATTCATTGGCACTCACAAAAAGACACACAAATAGAGAAAGACAGACAGACAGACTGAAAGACAAACGCAAAGACAAAAAGGCAAAGAAGAAGGCCAGAAATGAAAGAAGACAGACAGATAGACAGAGAGGGAATGAAAAAGGAAGGAAGGGGGGGGGGGGGGGGGAGAAAGGAGGAGAAACACAGAAAGATACATAGAAAATAACACAAACAAATCGAGAAAGACAGACAGAACGAAAGGCTGATAGAACGGGAGGGGGGGGGGGGGGGGGGGGGGGGGGGGGGGGGGGGGGGAGGGGGGGGGGGGGACAATACAGAAAGACGAAAAGAAGAAAGAAAGAAAAATAACAAGTGCAACGCCGAGCGGCTGCAAAGTCCCCTCGCAGCATCGCCGAGCTACTCCGAAATCGGAATGTGTCGGCTGTACACATACATAAAAACGCATCAAAACAGCACGTAACTACATAAAAAGGCATCAAAACAGCACGTAACTGAATAGTTTTTTTTATATATAGCCTTGGGGTTCGGACCCGTGATTTGAGCGCGCGCGATCATGCACACACGCGCGCACAGAAAAATTCATGACAACTGTGTTATAGACCATTCTTCAAGAAATGGTTGTGAAAAAAACCTGCATTAAAATACATGCAAGACTTCGCGAGATATTAGCGATTATGTGTTTCGGGGTTTGAACCCCGTAACTGGCGCGACCTTAACCTTAATGTAAAACTAACTACATCAGTGGATAGCTTGCATCTTGGCAAACTAGTATACCAAATTTGATGATGATAGACTGAATAGTTTTTTGAGAAAAACGGACGAATAGCCGGACGGACGGAGGCACGCCGGAGGCACGGACGGATCAGACAGAAACAATAGCTCCTCGAACCTTCGGCTCGGGGACTAATAAGAGAAAAGAAAGAAAGACAATTATAACGTAGTGAATGTATCCATGATAAGTCACAGCACTGAAAAGAAGGAGCACAAGCGCAAGTTTGGCCAATGATATTCAGAGGTGAAACAGAGGATTCAAGGAACATACATGTCAAATCTACCACTGCACACACACGCGCGCAAAAGCAAAAACATATAAGTTTTTCGTTAGTTTAGAATCCAGTCCCATAGGTAATTATTATTTGTTAAAAAAAAAAAAAAAAAAAAAAAAAATTATTGAAGAGGAAGGGATATGATGGGAGGAGGAGGATGAAGGGAGGGAGGCGCTGGGTTTTTTAATTAT
>CM065681.1:73217154-73272154 GCA_017654935.2 Phymorhynchus buccinoides
ACACACACACACACACACACACACATCAAGCTAACAAAAATAGGGAGGAAAGTAAATAAAGCAAGTAAAAGGACGCACTAAAGAAAGTACATGAAATTTTTTTTAATGGAGTTGAATTAAAACAAATATGAGCAATGGTGGTCCAAACTGAAATAACTGAATTTTTAAAAAAAAAAGATTAAAAATAATTAGGCCTATATGCCAAATGACGATTCTTGTACCATGTAATTTCACTTTAAAAACAACAAAAACAGTTGCATAAATTATAACAAGAAAAAATGGGAAATATGACACAGAGAGAGAGAGAGAGAGAGAGAGAGAGAGAGAGAGAGAGAGAGAGAGAGAGAGAGAGAGAGAGAGAGAGAGAGAGATTATAACAAGAAAAAATGGGAAATATGACAGAGAGAGAGAGAGAGAGAGAGAGAGAGAGAGAGAGAGAGAGAGAGAGAGAGAGAGAGAGAGAGAGAGAGAGAGAGAGAGAGATTTCCAGAATATTGAGTATTGAGAGGCCGACCTCAGTCCCAACAAGCTTGCAAGCTCCTGTTGATGCTGATAGTGATACATGAGCACTGTTGAGTGCCTTGAAGGCCTAGAGCATGGTGAGTTTGGTGGCCTGCCGGCGTTGTTGCAGAGCTCCATCTAAGCTGCTGAAGCAATTTATAAGCTTTTTTCTTTGTTTTTGTCAATTTTGTGATTTGTTTTATGAGAAAGGGGGATTTTTATCTAACATTTGAGGGAAACTGCCTACAAAACCTTGGTTCGGCCCACGCTGGAATACGCCGCTCCTGTGTGGAACCCTCACACAGCCGAAGATATTGGCAAGGTTGAGAGGGTCCAACGCCGTGCTGGGTTGTTAATCACGACTGACAAACTGACATAGGCCTATAGTGTGGACGGCATGACTGCGAACAGACGCTGGAGCGATGCCATCAGAATGACCGCAGGCTGCTGATAGCCCATTGGAGCACCCTTGCTGCCTCATGCATCACGCGATGCGGGAGCTTCTGAGTCTGAGTCTGAGCATGACTGCATGTAGTGGCCTCCACACAAAGACAGGAGAAGATCGGCAAGGTTGGCCACCTTCTTCAAATAACCGCTACCACCATGGAGAGGTGGACTTTGTTAGCAATCATACCACTCTGTGGTGGTACCATAGCCGATGAGGTTTAACCGAGGCGTGGTTACTGCTACACTAGGCCTATTGATTTAAAAAATCGGGACTTTACTGGTGTTGCACTGCCTCCGGGCATTGCCTCCAGTAATGTTCCCACCATCTTTGTAGGCCTATTTAAAAATGCCCCACATGGTCGAAAGACCGCAGATGGCGTAAAATCCTATTTCCTCGGAGAGGTGGCCATCAAGTGATCAACACTCCACACGTGTACTGGCCAGTCCCTCAACCACCTTCCAGACTGACAAGACAGACTCACACTGCAGTCTACTTGCTTCCTGCCTGAAGAACTCATTCTTTCCGAGGGCTGTGTGTGAGTGGAACATATAAGCCTCAGCCCCTGCTTCCTAGCATAAAAATCGTCAAAATGATGACAGCGGATGCTGAGTGAAAGAAGAAGGGATATAACTCACTAACATAACAATCTTACTCAGCCTACTTGGAGTGTTTCCCCTTTGCTATTTTGCACTTCCTGTAGGCAGATATTATCATCATCCGCATCAAAGTACGTTTTTCTTTCTGGTTGTTCGTGGCCATAATCAGTGTTATCTTCATCGAGCACCGTAGGTATTGGTTTGTTCCCAAACTGTCCAAGATGGTGGAAAGAATGGTCTTTTCGTCGATTATTTGCCACAAAAGTGGCCCTTTCGCCAGTTTCGGTTAGGTTAGGGACAGGTTTTCTCAGAAACGTATGTTTCTCAGAGGGAGGAGGGTGTGTGTGTAGGTCTGGGCTTTGAATTCCTCCACCGAGGCTGATGTTATTGCCTCAGGTGGAAGACAGTTCCATTCCGCCACAGCCCTCGGGAAGAACAAAAACTTCCGATAGAGTAACTAATATTAACACTTTTGTGACAAATAATCGACGAAAAGACCATTCTTTTCATGAATGCAAAATGAACTAAATATATCAGTCTTATCTCTAAATCTAATACTGTTTTTAAGGCTTAGATAACAGAAGAAGCTTCATTTTCTGGGGGCTGTATCCCATTGATTCCCAACACACATGGTTTTCAGTTGTTGGTTTGGTAAAGGTCAAGATGTGCCACCCCCCCCTACCTATCTCGGTTAATTGTATTTTCCCGTTATTGCCTTTCTTACCATACATAAAGCTGTATTTTAGGAACATTTTTAGCTAATAACCTTTTTGGAATACTAACCCTAACCCTAGCCCTAACCCTAACCCTACCCCCCACCGTATAAGACGAAAAAACGCAACGAACCACAACTGTGACAAATCGCGGTGTACTGCAGTACATAGTGGGGGGTAGGGTTAGGTTTAGGGCTAGGGTTAGGGTTAGTATTCCAAAAAGGTAATTAGCTAAAAATGTTCCTAAAATACAGCTTTATGTATGGTAAGAAAGGCAAAAACGGAAAAATACAATTAACCGAGAAATGCATGGGGGGTGGCACATCTTTACCTTTACCGTTGGTTTTTTTATTCCTTCTTCCTATGCCTGCTTGCAGACCCCAATTTTCAGTCTTTTTTGTCTTCTCTAATTCTCATGCCTGTAAGTAATTATCAATATTATGAACAGTGCTGTCAGCCATCGAAAAGTAATCATTATTTTCTAATCTACGGAACATGAATCCAAAGTTTAAAGGGTAATGTCAAGCCTCGCACAAGTAATTAAATCACATATTGTTTTAAGTTTTAAGCGGTGATCTGGAGGCTCTGAGTCTAATTCGTAAAATACGCAGAATCTCTACGTTTTCATGAACCCAGATGTTTCTTGTTGTGCAGATACTGAGATAATCTCTAAGCTACGCCAGAAGACACCTCACCCGCAAAAAGACACGTTCACACAGCCATGACTTCGACCCCAGAAACTGAAGAAGAGAAAAGTGACATGAGTTTTAGTGCTTCTGTCCATGACACTGTTTTTCAAACGGGTGGCATGGGCACTGTGGATGAGACTCTTGGAGGACAGAGGACAGAAAAGGGTTCTTCATCCATGGTGAATTATAGAGACAACCTGCTGTTCTCACAGACTTGTGAGGACAGAGACACCCAGGAACATGTCGACAAGGACCTCAAAACACATCTCAACCTCAAACCCATAGCCATTTCTGATAGTGATACATCCAGTTCAGAGTCAGCCGACTCACACAACCAGTCATCAGATAGTGATGATATGAAGAAAATGTCACTCCAAATTTGTGGGTATTCTGCTTCCGTTTATCGCAATATCTTGGTTATCGAACAAGAGAACCTGGAGAAATTTGTAAAGAACCTGGCATCTGAAAAGAGGGAGTCTTTCATCTTCGCCGATACTGTAAGTAATTGCTACAACTACTAGTACTACAGCAAAACTCGGTTATAAGAAAATCGAAGGGAGATATTTTTTTCTTTTCTTATATCAGAGTTTTCTTATATCCGAAACTCAGATATAAGAAAACATTTTGAAGGGTTTTTTCCTTATAACCAAGTTGAACGGGCGAAAAGGGAAAAGAGAAAAAGAAAACAAAGAGAAAAGAAAGACAGAAAAACAAAACAAAGAGAAAATCCTTTTTTCCTACTTTGGTGCATGTTTTACATCATAAAATCAAAATAGTCTACTAAGAAGAAGATTTAAAGGTGCCTACAACCACTCAACTAACAAGCTTTTTTATTTTGCACAGAATACTGAAGGAAAGTATGAAATAAAGGAACAAAAAGAACTCAATTAGTCTTGCAATCAAGTGCCTGTACTGGTTAGACTGTCTTTTTCGAAGGCCTTCAATTTTCTCAGAACATCCTTTCAGTTCAGGTCCAACTCACTTTTAAGAAAATGTTGTCAATGGCAATTCGCTTATAAGAAAATTAACTGCAATTAGTGCAAACCAACTCTCTTGTATGATATAATTTTCTTATAAAAAAAAAGTTATATCCTAGTTTCCATCGCGGGTGGGAGAAGGAATTTGCTTGATTATAAACGAGTTTCTTATATCCAAGTTTTGATAATAGATAAGATTAAGAAAGGATTTTGGCATGGACTTTTTTTGTGCTTGTTTATGTGCGAGTTTCTTATAAGCGGATTCGGCTGTATAACTTCTTTTTGTGTAAACTGTAAGCCTCTCTTCTTCACAGTCTCTGCCTCTGGCTGTCTCTGCCTCTATCTGTATGCATTCCTTTCTTTTGTTTTCTTTTCTGTTCATTCCTCACACACATGCACATACCAATACACACCCAAAGTTTATTTCTCTAAGCATTTCTTGCTAGTTTATGAATGCAGAAGCGTGACGGAATGCAGATAATCACGAAGGGGTGTATACAAATATGCATGTTCTTATGCAATTTCCGTGCTGGCACGCATGTGTCATGTGTCAGGGCTCCCAATCGTCCCGCAAAACAAGGGGTCCCTGGGACCCCTTCACATACTGCATAGAGGATCCTAGAGGTGGGATAGAGGGTCCTAGAGGCATTGCTAAAAATATTTTTTCTAATGCATCCCTGGGACCCTCTGCACATTCTTTTAGAGGGTCCTTGAGAATTGTAGTGCTTCATAGACCCCCAAATTGGGGTCCCTGGGAGCCCTGTGTGTGCATGTCATGATTGTGGAGAGTTTGGTACATTTTTCTTTTGTATACATATACACTACTCACAAAAAGTTAAGGATCACTATGAGAAAACAGGTGCGCAAGAAACTCCGTTCGCTCCTGTTATTTTTTTCTCAGTCAAGCCAAATTGTTATGAATTCTTGTTCAGCTGTAAGTGGGCGATGTTGTGTTAGTGGAAACATTGCACGTGATTCTCTATTACTGAGCTTGGCAGCAAAAGAAAAAGCGGAAACTTGCGAAAAAGGACCTTGTTTTGGATCGTTCTGCATGAACACATTGCACAAGCCAGATGGAAAAACCATTATGCACGTGCAAGCACTGCTGTTTATGTGTGAGATGCTGTCTCTTGCTTGGCTTTATAAGAAGACATACCACCAGTATTAGGCCTGATTTGACAATGCCTCCACGACGAAAATTGAGCGAGTTGGATAGGGGACGAGCTGTTGCATGGTTCCAAGATGGTGTTCCCAAGCGAGAAGTGGCCAGGCGACTTCAGGTGTCCATCTCGGTCATTGTCAGACTGATTCAACGCTTCACAGCCACTGGGAGGGTCCATGAAAGACGCAGATCTGGTCGACCGAAGAAGACAACTCCACGTGAAGATCGTCTCATTGAACGACAAGCCCTGCAGACAAGAACAGCCTCTTCCAGCATCATTCGAAGGCAGCTGAGGGTGGCTACTAACATCAACATCAGCCAGCAGACCATACGGAACCGCCTTCATGGGTTTAACCTCCGTTCTCGTCGCCCAGCTGTACGGCCACGCTTAACTCCAGCCCATAGGGCAGCACGCCGCGCCTTCTGCAGACGTCACGTGAGGTGGACACGTCAGCAATGGTCCCAGGTCCTGTTCAGTGATGAATCACGCTTCACCCTGAACCACAACGACGGCCGACTGAGGGTCTGGAGGCGCCCAGGGGAACGCTTTATTGACGCCACTGTCCAAGAAAAGGTGGCCTTTGGTGGAGGTTCTGTAATGGTCTGGGGGGCCTTCAGCCTTCACCACAGAACACCCTTGTATCATGTACAGGGTAACCTGACTGGCCTCCGATACCGGGATGAGATCCTTCGACCGCTGGCTGTGCCTACACTGCAGCAGATGGGACCGCCGGCTGTCTACCAGGATGACAACGCTCGCCCCCACAGGGCAAGGGTGGTCAACGACTTCCTGCAGCAGTCTGGAGTCAACAGAATGGAGTGGCCAGCATGCAGTCCCGATCTCAACCCGATTGAGAACCTCTGGGATGAGCTGGATCGCAAAGTGAGGAGCAACCACCCCCCTCCCAGGGATGCCCAGCACCTCTACCAGATGCTGCAGGCTGAGTGGCAGGCGCTTCCACAGAGGATCTTCACACCCTGGTCAACTCCATGAGGACTCGCTGCGTCGAGTGCCAGAACAGCCATGGCGGATACACGCATTACTGAACTTTTGGGAGCATCAGAATGCCCTGTCTTGTGATTTCAATGACTTTGGGAAATCAAATTTCGATACGTACCCACTTTGACCAAATGTACAGACCAAACGATTGCTCGAAATTGAAGGCAATTGTGTATCGTTATCACTAAAGCATTGAATTAAATGTTGGCCAAAATTCAACGCATTGGCTTTCTTATTTGGAAAGTTATGAATTAGTTTGCAAGTGATCCTTAACTTTTTGTGGATAGCTTATATATATAATACAGTGGATTCCTGATAACTCAAAAACACTGGATAACTCAATCATTTTCTGGTCCCAGTTAAATAATCTGTAATGCTATAACTTAAAAGTATAAGGTCTTTATATCTCAAAATATTGGCTATCTCAAAATAAAATATCAGTTCTTTCAATTTTGACTTATGCGCTTTTCACTGTATATATATGCGTGTTACTACTGTTATAATGGGAGCATTGGTTTTGTGTGTGTGTGTTTTATTTTGTATTGTTTGTTTATGCGTGGATATAAACAAGTGGTGTGTGTTTTTCAGCGATTACTGAAACCAGTTCGGAGAAAAAGTTTGACTCATTATGACGAAAACAGAGAATTCCACGTGGACAGTGTTCTTCAGCAACGTAGACACAACGGACCATCTTCGGGTGACGTCTACCTCTGCAGAGACAAGCACACGAAGGAAAACTTTATCATTAAAACAGTAAGCTGGATTTTGGTACTTGTCCCATGTACACTACAGCGATGTTTGAACACTCTTCGTACTCACACACAAGCAACAACACTTACACGATCATTCAAACAATTTTCTCAGAGCAAAAAAAAAAGACGAAAGGATTGCTTAGTAGTTTGCATTTAATACATTATTTCATTGTTTTGCTCCTATTTTTCAGTTTTGGTTGTGTCATAAAATATTGTCACATTTTTTTAACGACAAACAGAAATGACTGATTCATACACGTGATTCAATTAGATGACTCAACATTGGCCTCCTCCTCGATTATCTGTCCCTAGAAGTAGAACACACACTTCTTCTTCCTCCGTGTTCAACAGGCTATGCTTCAAAACCTCAGACCGAGTGATTCCACAAAACTGGATGTCTGGTGAAGGGCTTCTGCTGTCCCCCAGAGTTTGGTTCTGAGGTCTGTCCCTCCAGGCCAGGTCTGTTGCCGCATCTCATTGCACAGAGGGCAGTCTTGGAGAATGTGGCATTGATTCTGATCAGCTTGTCCACACTGGCACAGAGATGAGTCTGTGACCCCAATCCTTCTTAGGTATGCGCAAAGGTCACAACGCCCTGTACGCAGGCGGAAGATGGTGGTTTCATCTCTCCTCTCCAGTGTCCAGATAGGGTCCTAATGTGCCTCGTAGCCGTCATTTTGGTGGAGCCAGTCGATTTTGAACCTGCCTTGAATAAAAGTTTTGGCTTCCTCACACATAACACTGTTAACAGACATCAAATTGGGTGAACTGGCTACCTTCCTTTGCAAGGCAGTCTGCTTGCTCATTTCCTGAAAGACCAGCATGGGCAGGTGCCCACTGAAGAGTAGTTGGTGCCTTTTGGGTCAGGGTGACAAGGGAGGCCTTGAGGGATTGGACCAGCAGAGTCAGGGGCCTGAAGAGTGGACATTGAGTCTATGAAGACAGAAATGCTGCCAAGGTGTTTTCCATAGGTTGAGAGGAAGTCTGCTGCTGTTCTGATCGTTAGGACTTCGGCTCTGAAATTAGATCAGAACTTTCCTCCTGGCATTGCAATATTGCTGCAATCTCCGCAACAACAAAAAAGACAAAAAGACATGCACTCCACCTTCTCTGTTGCATGTGGCACCCTCCGCCGATCCATCCGTGTAGACATGGGTCCAGGAGCTGGCAGGATAGCTATCATCTATCACGGCCAGAGTTAGGGCTTGAGTACGCTTGGTTGCTGTTTTTTTTACAGTGATGCCAGGAACGCTAAGGCTGATAGTGGCCGTCACCTCTTGATCAAGCCTCCAGTCAGCAGAGAAAGATAGATCTATACAGTTCTGTTCTTTTAAGAATCGCTGTACTGTTCTCTGAGTGCCTTGTACTGGTGGTTGAAGGCTCTCCAAGGCCTTTGAGGCGGTTCTTGGTGGGCTGTTGTAGTCTGTCATGGGGGTAATGTGTTGACTGCCTTCATGGTTTTTCTCCCTACATCAGGACTTTTCGGTCGCATACATGTGCTTCCCAGGGGCTCAAGGTTGGCAGTCTTTTTTTTATTTATTTATCTCATATTCAAGCAAAGGGAAAGGCAGGGTCAAAGAGAGTGACAGATGAGAGGAAGTTACACGCACAGAACTTCCAGAAGGTGGGGAAACTATTTATACCAAAGGGACCCCGGTATCCCCAGTTAAGTCCGTGGTTTTTCAATTTTATGTCACCAATCACAGGGTTCTTATTAATATACAGAGATGAGATTTTTCCTCCGATTGGAGGATTTCCTCCTTTTTCATGGCCCCAGGGGTCATTTTTGAGATCAGTGTAAATCCATTGTAGAAAATAAGGGGGGGGGGGGGGGGGGTTAGGTTTTGTGTTGAAGCATAAATGCGTTGAGAAGTTTGATTAATAATATTAATCAAACTTCTGTGTTTAATAATATTTTGTTCTCGGTTGGTTCATTCTCAAATGGACATTTTCCGGTTACTGCTTGGGGCAGCCAAGACTGCTCTGTTTATCATTGCTCTGTGGTTAGCAAAACTGAAAACGGAAATTATCCATTCGCTGATGTAGCTTGCACCAGGTCCCAGACCACTGCTTTTTTCCTCCTTTTTGGTTACCTGAGAATCTCATCTCTGAATATACATTGGAGTACGCTTAACACAAAGCTGGATAACACAAAATATTGGTTAACACACAAAGAACTGTTTGAACTGATGAAACTCCTCTTTATTATTACTTTAAAAAGATTGCTTTGCACACAGAATTTCTCCTCAGTACAACATGAAATATGGTTAACACACAAACAAAATCTTGGTCCGATTGTTATTTATTGTACTACAGTTCACATTGATAGCACTAAATGAAGCTGGAGTCACCAATTATTTCCTGATAAACTTTGCAAAAGCCAACACAAAGCTCAAATGTTCATCTACTGTGCCATGTGCTAGTCAGGAAGTTGGAAGTTGGAAAGTATGAACTGTGCATACATGTTCTTGAGTCCTGCACAAAGTGTGTCATCTGCAGCACTACTGCTCGTTCAGTAGCAGAACATAAGTTTCACATTTTTTACCGTAAATTTTGTCAAAAATGCTTAACACAAATAATGGTTGACACACACAAAAATCTTTGTCCCATGAATTTTGTGTTAAGAGTACTCAACTGTATACAGTGGAGTACTCAGTGATTAACATGAAATTCAGGGGACAAAGATTGTTGTTGTTGTTGCGTTAACCATTATTTGTGTTAAGCACTAAGAAATAATAAAGAGGGGTTTCGTCCGTTCAAACAGTTTTTGTGTGCGTTAACCAATATTTCATATAATCCAGTTTGGGGTTAAGTGTAGTCCACTGTATGTGATTGTGTAGTATTACGTTCAAGTCACAAATCACAAACTGACCAAGAACGGTATGCTGTCAGATTGACTCCCCCAGACACAGGCTGCCTGGCCTGGAGTTTCTGGTGGAAAATATGGAAACGTTTCTGCCCACGATCTACGCTGTGCACAAGGGGAAAGCTGTGGTCTGGATATTCCAGGAATTCATTCCATGTTAGTCATTTCCTTGTGTCTCTGCCTCTCTTGTCTCAATCTAAGATCTATTAATTAGTGATATGATCTCAAAGCTCTTCATTTTCTTTTTTTTACATTGATTACTACTATGATACTAGTATGTTTTACTTAAGGCCCCCTTTTTAACCTGTAGTGGATGTTGCTTGTGATTATACTTCTCCAGATGATGGGGGTCTCCCAGTATCCACAGATTTTTACATGCATTTTAACAGTGTTTATCCCTGTCCAGATGATGGGGGTCCTCCAGGACCCATACTTGTCAAAGAGTCACCATGTGTTTATACTTCTCCAGATGGCGCGGGTCTCCCACGACCCATACTCAATGCACTGCAGTGACATATTTCTGCTCTTTAAAGTAGGGGTCGTAGGAGACCCGCGCCATCTGGACAAGTATGTTTGAAATAATATGCATTATTATTGAAACATAAGAGCCTGTTCTACTCATTTATATCAAGGTTCTTCATTAGTTTTGTGATGATTTCTATAACTTTTGTTTGTTTTTGTTGTTGCATACACTCAAAGAAACACATAATCACATATTTTAGTAGTTAGGTAATCTTGTTGACTAAGATTTTGAAATGAAAAAACTGAGGTTATTGCGGCTGTTTGATCTATCTGATGGTAATGGGTATCATCTGTACAAAATTGAAATCCAGTTTTATAGTAACAGACAGATATGGCAATGCAATGATGATCACTGATATCTCTGTCTTCATCAGGCATTGACTATAGAATTTAGTGATAATACATGTTACCTATGTCTAATTCTGGCATCTCCATCTTTGACCAGACAAGCTGACCGATTGCCAGTGGACCCTGGGTCAAATTGTGGTGTTTGCTCGCTGCCTGCTGGAGGCTGTCCAGTTTCTGCATAGACAGGGACTGGCCCACTGCGACCTCAAACTGTGAGTTGAGTTCTGCCTTCGTACAGACACTGGGATAGAGAATTTTAGTGATGAAGAAAACGCAAAGTGGGAACACGAAAAGAGAAGAGTCACGCTGGGACTGAATGTTTGATTACTACAGTGGAACCTCCCTTATAAAACCTTCATAAATCATCCAAAATGTGGTCTTATAAGGGAGGTGTCTTATAAGGGAGGTAATTTTAATAGTTACAAAGAAGGGCAATGTCTCAGAGAAGTAGGTCTTATGTGGGAGGGGGTCTTATAAGGGAGGTTCCACTGTACAAGCATGGACATGAACACACAATGCAAGCAATCTTGACTGGTTTCTGTGTTGTGTGAAGACTGTCACAGGTAGGGTTGATTTCAGCCTAAAGGACTCTGGAGACAGATCTAAAAGGAAAGGAAATTTATAAAGGAGTGTGTGTTGCCATTCTTCTTCATCAAAGTTCTTTATTCAATACTATATTTATGTCTCCACCTCTCCTCTCCTTTTCCCTCTTAGCCAAATTTGGGACCATAACCGCAAAAGATGTGAGCAATATGGCCACAACAAGAAAAAATCAATGTTTTCGTGGACATGTGTCAGGGTCAAGATCAGCATGCTTACAATTTGTCAGACTCAGACCTTTTTGCTCTAGGGAATACACACACAATCCAACAAACTTTGAAGCAGTTCTGTGCAGAGGTTCATGTAACAGACCTGTTTATCCCCTACACAAGTCTTGAGTAGTCTGGATAGCTGAAATGAGTAGTTTTGGTGTGAAATGAGTAGTCCTCTTCATTAAACCATCAAACAATGTTCACTGAAAATGAGTAATTATAGCATTATTTTCAGTTTTGATGAGTAGTAGAGGTCCAAATTGAGTAGAATACTACTCGAAAAGAGTAGAGTAAACAGGTCTGATGTAATATGGTATCCATACTCACGGCCAAGGAAGTCAATCCATAGGATACGTCAGCTTTTAAGTAAATTAATTTCAGCCCTAAGAAACTTAGGAGCGATTGTATACAGCAGTTGACACAATAATTATTGTGGCAGACATAGAGACAAGCAGTTCAAAGGTCGAGGCTAAGATCATCAATGCGATGCATGGCACTACATGTGACCTTGAGATAATCTACCAATTTACCAAATTTGGGGGCTGTAGCAACTTGCCGCAAAGTGTGAGAAATATGTCCAAGACAACAATTTGGCATGTCTTAGTCAAAGGTCAAGGCTAATGTCAAGAAGATGAAAGTTACTCAGCTTTCCAAACTACTTAAAGCCAATATACATACTTGCCATACCAAGTTTCGAGACTAGTGTTAGTGCAACTCCAAGGATATCAAATACAAGAATTGAGAAATGTATGTTTTTTAGGTCAATTTTCAAGGTTAAGTTGTTGTTGTTTTTGTTTTAATATTTCTACTCTTTACTCACTTTCTTTCTTGAAAAACACACAAAGTGACAATTCAAAACATAGCATTTCTACTCTTTACTCTTTTACTCTCTCTCTCTCTCTCTCTGTCTCTCTCTCTCTCTCTCTCTCTCTCTCTCTCTCTCTCTGTCTCTCTCACTCTCTCTCTCTCTTTTGAAAAACACACAAAGTGACAATGCAAAACATAGCATTTCTACTCTTTCTCTCTCTCTCTCTCTCTGTCTCTCTCTCTTTCTCTTGAAAAAACACACAAAGTGACAATGCAAAACATAGCATTTCTACTCTTTACTCTCTCTCTCTCTCTGTCTCTCTCTCTCTCTGTCTCTCTCACTCTCTCTCTCTCTTTCTCTTGAAAAAACACACAAAGTGACAATGCAAAACATAGCATTTCTACTCTTTACTCTCTCTCTCTGTGTCTCTCTCTCTCTTGAAAAACACACAAAGTGACAATGCAAACATAGCATTTCTACTCTTTACTCTCTCTCTCTCTATCCGTCTGTCTCTCTCTCTCTCTCTCTCTCTCTCTCTCTCTCTCTCTCTCTCTCTCTCTCTCTCTCTCTCTCTCTCTCTCTCTCTCTTGAAAAAACACACAAAGTGACAATGCAAAACATAACATTTCTACTGTTCTCTCTCTCTCTCTCTCTCTCTCTCTCTTGAAAAACACACAAAGTGACAATGCAAGCATAACATTTCTACTCTTTTCTCTCTCTCTCTCTCTCTCTCTCTCTCTCTCTCTCTCTCTCTCTCTCTCTCTCTCTCTCTCTCTCTCTCTCTCTCTCTCTCTCTCTCTCTCTCTCTCTCTCTCTCTCTGGAAAAATACACAAAGTGACAATGAAAAACATAACATATCTACTCTTTACTCTCTCTCTCTCTGTCTCTCTCTCTCTCTCTCGCTCTCTCTCTCTCTCTCTCTCTCTCTCTGTGGGGGGGGGGGGGGGGGAGCTTTTGTGTATACGCGCATGCACACGCATGTGTGTGTATGTCTGTGAGTATGTGTGTGCCTGTGTGTGTGTAGGTGCATGCGCGCATATGTTAATGTCTTTATAAATGTATATGCATAAATGTGATTATTTACTCGTGTAGGGCCTATTTTTAATATTCATCATGTCCTCTAATGTACCTAATAAAGGAGAAGTCTATGTGAGGTCACGGTTATATATTTGTCCACAGACATCTTTTATTTCATGTTGTACACCACCAAACAAAGGTTGAAATGATTTTGTGAGGCAGTTCCCAGGTTATTTCCAGAACAGAAAAAACAAAGGAGCGCAAACAAACTTACAGTCCCTTTCACGCTGTATGAGGTGAGAATACCTGTTATGGGCATAACGTTGAATATGTTCCATACACTGTATGGGTTCTGACTATTTTTTGACACATGAAATTATAATATATTGGTTTGTTTCAGGGACAATGTAATGATGAGGGATCCCCAAAAGCCAGACTCTCTGGTTCTCATCGACTTTGATTCAGCCAATCATCGGGACTTGCCTCTCCACCATGGACGTTAGTTCAGTCTTTCATCTCTCTTCCTTTTCTCTTTATCTTTCTTTTCATCCCCCTTCCTTGTTTGTTCTCTGGGTCTACAGAACAATGACCAAGACCAAAGACTGTATAGGGGAAGATAAGCATCCAGTCTCTTTTCCCTATATGAGTAGTGAGGACAGAAACACTGGTTATGTCCCTTTGAAACAGTACACATTTTACACATCGATAGGCCAGTTGAATTCTCCGTTCAAGTTCCAGTCTGAGTTTTTGGATAGCCTCCACTGTGAAAAGTGTACTGTCCCCACTAACGATAACTCTATCAGCCCGGTTCGCCGAGCTCTTAAGTAATCCATCTTACCCTTTTAGAATATCTTTGTTTACACCAAGGCGCTGCAGTTTGAAGTAGAGAATTGTTTGTACTTAATTTGCATTCTTGATTTATGCCAGTTATTTTAAACAATAGACAAGGTCTAACTTTTCGAAGTAAGAATGGTCTGTTTTTAGTATATTTGCAGTCCATACACTGACTTATGTACCTTTTACGGTGAAATTTCTGTGACTGTAATTTGCAAACATCTCAATATTTGAAGTGTGTGTGCTTGTGGGGGGGGGGGGGACAAAACGCTTATTATTAAAACTTCTTTTACTGCCATCCTTTTCTTGCAGGAAATTTTCACCCAATTGTTTTTGTTGTGGTTGAATTTTTTATCACTTGTTTTGTTGTTTTTTGTAGAAAGGGGCATCATGGCCTTTCTCTTTTTTTTTGGTAACACATGTGTTGTTTTTAGGCTGATTGCATCCTAATTATCCTGTTCTTGATTTGCGAAATTATTTGAAAAATGCCTTTGTTTTATTTTGATATGGGCAAGTCACGCCCAGACCTGCATGTTTAAATTGCTTTTATGACAACATTAGTTAAATATCGTCTTCAGGTTTTTTCCTGAGGGGCAGGTCGCACGATGACATCTCTTGTTGACAGTTTTGGAAATAGTTGTACAATGGAACCTCCCTTATAAGACCTTCAAAAATCATCCCAAATGAGCTCTTATAAGGGAGGGGTCTTATAGGCCTCTGCAACTAGGGTTATTAACGCCCTTGACAGTGAGAGTGATGCCCTTGCTGGTCAGTACTGACAAGGGCATTCACTCTTGCGAAAGGCAGCCATTTAGTGGCATCAAATAGGGTTATTGGCGAGAGTTATCCCCCTGTTTGGTCAGTACTGAACCATCTTCCCCCACCCACCAAGGGCATTCACTCTTGCAAAAGGTGTTTGTTGCAGACCCCAATAAGGGAGGTGATTTTAATACTTACAAAGAAGGCAATGTCTCAGAGAAGTAGGTCTTATATGGGAGGGAGTCTTATAACGGGAGGTCTTATAAGGGAGGTTCCACTGTATGGTTTTTGTTCTCTGATGGGCAGGATGTACAGTGAACTACCTGCCCCCTTGGCACCAGCAGATCCAGTCCCTGGAATTGTTTGACCCTGTGCTGATGACCGCCGACCTCTGGGCGGTGGCCTGCATCGTCATCCCCTTCGTCTCCGCATCCTTTGCCAAGGTCACACCCACTAAAAGTCACACCGTCTGGGCCGGGAAAATGGACCGAATGATGCAGATCTGCCCAAAATGTAATGAAGACTGCATGTGCGATGACTGTTGGAAAACCTTCCATAAATATGTAAGTATAACTACTTCCATGTCCCCTGAAGTCGGTTATGGCCGCCCATGTGGCGGGGCCCTTTAAAAGCAGCCATACACGTAATCTTCCCACCCAAGGCCATGCGAAATGTTCACATGGCACTGGGTGTGCCCCCAGAGCGTTTAAGCTGGGGAACAAAAACAACAACACTACTTCCAAAAGTAACACAAAACAATATGCAGACCTGTTTACTCTACTCTTTTCGAGTAGTATTCTACTCAATTTGGACCTCTACTACTCTTCAAAATGGAAAGAAATGCTCTAATTACTCATTTTCAGTGAACACATTGATGGTTTAATGAATAAAACTACTCATTTCACACCCAAAACTACTCATTTCAGCTATCCAGACTACTCAAGACTTGTGTATGGGGTAAACAGGTCTGCAATATGCTTACTCCCGAGCAGGCTGTTTGGGGGGGGGGTTGTTTTTGCATAAACAAAACCTCAGAGAAATCAAACAGTTATGTACACTGAATCTGTGAATGTTGAATACAGACTCATAGGAAGAGAGCTTTTTAGTGTTTCAGGACCTTTTTTTCCCCCTTCACATGATTAATCCAATCACAAACAAACAAAAAAGTTGCAAATTAGGGAAATGTATAGGATCCACAGTTTTGTTTCCTTGAGGATATTGTCTGACAGATATTGTGTTGTGTTCGACTATGATTTCCACATTGCAGATGAGGAGACTGCTATTCTAGATGACTGGGCTAGAATTTGAAGCTGGATGTTTTACCCAGGATACCTCCCCACTCTCAGCCCAAAGCATTAGAGGACAGTTGTGGTAGTGAAGGTCTAGAAGACTAGTTAGGACATGGGCAGTAATCACACATGGATGATAGATAACACTTGCTTGCATCAGGGGGGGGGGGGGGGGGGGGGGGGGGTGTCAGTCTTAATACTTGCAGCTTGTAATGCATCATGGGTGGGTTTTTTTTAAAGTGTTCTGAATAGATATTTTGGTCAAGCATCCGTCTGTAAGTACATGTCACGTTATACAAAATTCTATTCTTGTTTTACTAATGTTTGTTTTTTTGTTCCGTTATGACTTACAATTTGTTCTTTAACAAGTAACACAAGTTACTAAGGAATAAGAAAACATTTGTTTTACTGTTTAAGGGAAAGGATGAAAGCTGTCTCCAAATGGTCTGATTTTTACTACAGTGGAATCCGCTTTATCGGCCACTTTTGGGACAAGGCAAAATGTGGCCGATAAAGCGAATCGGCCGATAAAACGAACATCGAGATACTGTATGACGCAATTATGCAAGTCAAAAGCAATGACGTCAAATAAAATCTGTCAAAACACAAGAGTTCATACAGTACAGTGTATGTGTACTGTATGTGAACACTTTATTAATCCTACAACTTGACAGAAGCACGAGTAAAAGACAATGATTTTGTGTTCTTGAGTGATTTTAACGCCATGCAGGGTCTTTCAATTGACAACAGCTCGCCTCCCAACTTCACACTCAACCATGTAAACGTCAAAAGCGTGTTGTCAGTTTGTCTGTTGTTCTCCCTCTCAAAAAAAGGGGAGATTAAGAGGAAAATTTAGAGAGAAAACGTGGCCAATAAAGCGAAATTGAAGATTTCAGCTTTTGCCGTTAAAACGAACAAAATAACACATGCTTAAGAAGAAAAAATTCCGTACATTAGGAAATTGGCTGATTAAGTGGCTTTGGCCGATTATCCGAAGGCCGATAAAGCGGATTCCACTGTAGTAAAATGGTCAAAAAAACCTTCAGCTTCAGGGGCAGACCTTCGTCAAAGGGCTCTGCCCCTTGACCCCACTAGGGGGCCCGAGGCCCTTTCTGCTTTTTCATTTTATCCAGGTTTCTCCATTGCGTTTAGATCTGTCAGAGATCACATGTTTTGCTTCACTTTGGTGACAAGAGGCCTAACTGATTCTGGTGCATCAACTGCAATTCTCGAAACCCTGAAACTTGTAGGCATGGTAGACCTCCGCGAATCGCGGAAAATCCGCGAAACAGTTTGAAACAAAATTATTTAAAAAAATGCATTGAAATGGCATGAAAAAGTGACAATTTCACTC
This sequence comes from Phymorhynchus buccinoides, assembly GCA_017654935.2. NCBI lineage: Eukaryota > Metazoa > Mollusca > Gastropoda > Neogastropoda > Raphitomidae > Phymorhynchus > Phymorhynchus buccinoides. The sequence continues at coordinate 73,234,603 of CM065681.1, forward strand.
TTATTTATTGAATTTTATTGAATTTTCTTCGGCCCCCTGGACCCCCGGCCATTTTCCTTGAAAACCACTTTGCCCCCACTACCATGCCTGAAAGGATCGAATATGGTAGAAATATGGCCTCTAATTGCATTTCAATCCTCTCTGACTTTTAATGACCAAGGGCCCAGTTTTCCGCTGAATACAGAGACACACACTTGCACACTTACACACGCGTATGCACACACACACACAGAGTTTCTGCTCGTAGAAACTGCGATTGTGGTTTCTACCAGCCTGCCGGTAGAGACGGCGATTTAGTAAAAATGGCAATTGTAGTTGAAAGTTTGATTATTAAAGTGTTGGCAAGCTGCAGTGTTAAGATTGTGGGTTGCAGAGATTTTGTGGATTGCCATTTTATTTATTATTTATTCAAAAATATGACTAACATTTGCTTTTCTGCCGGTCTCTCGCTCTCTCTATATCTCTCTCTCTCTCTCTCTCTCTCTCTCTCTCTCTCTCTCTCTCTCTCTCTCTCTCTCTCTCTCTCTCTCTCTCTCTCTCTCTCTCTCTCTCTCTCTCTTCTCTCTCTCTCTCTCTCTCTCTCTCTCTCTCTCTCTCTCTCTCTCTCTCTCTCTCTCTCTCTCTCTCTCTCTCTCTCTCTCTCTCTCTCTCTCTCTCTCTCTCTCTCTCTCTCTCTCTCTCTCTCTCTCTCTCTCTCTCTCTCTCTCTCTCTCTCTCTCTCTCTCTCTCTCTCTCTCTCTCTCTCTCTCTCTCTCTCTCTCTCTCTCTCTCTCTCTCTCTCTCTCTCTCTCTCTCTCTCTCTCTCTCTCTCTCTCTCTCTCTCTCTCTCTCTCTCTCTCTCTCTCTCTCTCTCTCTCTCTCTCTCTCTCTCTCTCTCTCTCTCTCTCTCTCTCTCTCTCTCTCTCTCTCTCTCTCTCTCTCTCTCTCTCTCTCTCTCTCTCTCTCTCTCTCTCTCTCTCTGTGTGTGTGTGTGTGTGTGTGTGTGTGCGTATGTGCTACCATGCTTGTGTGTGTGTTGCAGCTGGAAAAAGAAGGTCACGACATCCTCAAAGTACATCTGGCCTCGCAGATGTCTCAGTGCTCTGATGATTTAGACAAAACCGGTAATTGGCCAAGACTCTATAACTTGCTGACATACCTCACTGGTCCTTCCGACGTCGATGGCAAGAACATCGACAGCGCTCTTGGCATTTTGGGGTAAACAAAATCATAACGTACTCGATGGGGGTGTGTGGTTTTTTTTAATGTTTCTTTGTGTTATTTGGATTTCTTTTTGGGGGCACAGTTTTCTAGTATTCTCGCCGGTCAAGAAACGCCATTTCTCCTACCCCACCTTTCCCCACATCTGGTTCCCATTTCTTCCATCCCTACCGTCCACACCACCATACCTCCGCTACAGGTCTTTCTTCAGAAGAGGGATTCGTTCCCTCCATCTCCACTACCCATCACCACCCCTCCCTCCCTGTTCCCTCCGCCCGCATCTCTTACTCCAGGCAACAGCTTTTATCTGTGGCCCCAGCAACACTGGACCCCTCTATAGTGGATGCTATAACTTAAGAGGGGCAGGAATTGGTTACCATCTCAAGAACCCTATATTATGTATATAACTAGTTATCTACTATTCTTGACCATCTTCCTCTTGTTTGCACACATCGTGGCGGATGTCGAAAGCAGAAGAAAATCGGCATTGTGTGTGGCTCTGCCACTACTCAAACCCCACAAGCTGAATGCAGTAAATCCTCAGAGAAGCAATACGGCGTGTGTTCCTCGTGTTCCCGTCTTCCAGACAGCGCTAGTAATAGGTTTAGCAACAGTACAACTGCTACAACCAAGCGCTCGACTGCTAACACGGACAACTTGATTCAAATTCCTCTTTCCTCCTCTGTCCGCAATAACACTAAGCTTACAGTGGCCTCTTTTAATGCCCAATCTGTTGGCCAAAATTGTAGACAGAAAAGACCTGGCATTGCTTCTTTATTCACCAACAATGACATTGACCTACTGTTTGTGGTAGAGACATGGCTCAAACCACAGGGGGATGAAGCCGTTTGTACAGATTTGACCCCCTAGGGTTATGCCATCAAGTCTGCCACGCCCCTCTCGTCGTGGTGGCGGTATCGCTGTCATCTACAGAGACACCCTCACCCCCCTACTCTCTTTCACCTCCACCTTCCCGTTCGATCATTCTTCCTTGTAACTGTTCCAAGTCTCACTGACCTCACAGCATAGTGATTCATTATTTGTTTGCCTTTAATGTTCTTGCTATCAATGTAAAGCGCGCCGAGCTTATGTGAGAAAGAGCGCTATATAAATTCCCATTATTATTATCATTATTATTATTTGTTTTGATTTGTTAGTGACTATGTACATATATATATATATATATATATATATATAATAGATTAAGTAGACAAATCTGGTTGGTCCAGAAAGAAAAAAGCTGCTTCCTGCACATAATTCCAAACCAAAAGCTGTGTACAAATCATGCTCCTTCATCAGTATTTGAGACCAGAGAAACAGAGTAAAAATTCCCCAGGGTTAACTTCTTCCATGCCTGTGGATTTGTTTTTTATTCCGATCCATTGTTTTTGTCTTGGCTCAAAAGAATAATAATAATAATAATAATAAATAAAGCTTCTATAGCGCTCTTCAATGATAAAAAAAAAAATCATCCTCAGAGCGCTTTACAAATATTACGAGAGAAAACAATCAAGAAAAAAAACATTATTACAAAACAATATAAAAAAGTACCGGTATATAAAAAATAAAAAAGTTTTAAATGCTCACGCCGTTCATCCCCACCCAACACACTTTTTGACATTCACATTATAGTAATTATAGTATGCTTGCTATCATGAGGTTCTCCTCATGTAGGCCTAACCCGTGGCTATTTCATGATTTTCTTGAAAGTCACGCATTTCCCTCTTTCAAGATGATTACCGGTACAGAGATGTTGCCTGTCTTATTGACACACACTATCTGATTCTTCATGGGGAAAAATTGAATTTTTAATGTATGTGTGTGCATTGCAACATAGAAACTTGATTTACTTTTTTGAGTTTTAGGGCATGAGTCAAGATTAATGTCAATTCCAAGAGGGAAAATATCTTGTACCATACAACCATGTAGGCTAGAGATCTGCATTGGCAGCTTCAAGAGTAGCTGGAACGCAAACTGCATGCACTATTGAATTTGTGTCTTTCTCAAAAGAAAAATAACTCTTGTTTCTTAAGTGCCTTTATTGTGTACCAGGTGATATGATATTGCTCACAGCAATTATTTGGAAAATATTCATTTGTTGATGTTTCCTCATTAAGAGGCTCTGTGTTGTTGCTACGTGTAAAATTAGGTTGAACATCCTAGTGCTTCCTCTTCCAGCAGTTTTTGTACATACATCTAATAGCGTCTTTCATGTTTTTCTCCGGTCTATGATACCGGTTATAACTTTAATTCACTTGGCCTGTGGATGGCCTGCAGGAGCTGTTTCGAGTGGAGAGCACTCAGGCGGTTGAGGGCCATCCAGGGTGACCCCAGTTCACCCTCTGTGTGAAGTGTTGCAGGCCTATGTGTCTTCAAGATCAGGCAGGCTGATCAGTGTTAGTGCCAGGACTGACAGGTTGAGGCAATCATATCTGCCCACGGCAGTGCGCCTGTTCCATGTGCTAGTTTTGTCAATGTCATTGTGGTCTTGTCTCATTTGCTTTTAATTAATTATTTTATGTGCGATACCTGGTTTTTAGGTGAGTGTGTGTATGGAGAGGAGGGGAGGGGAAGGGGAAGAGGTGTGTGTGAGGTAGTGTGGTGTGTGTGTGCTTGCCTCTGTGTGTGTGGGGAAGGGGTGGGGTAGATGGATAGGTGTTCAGTCTGCGTTATAAATTTAATTTGATTTTACATAGTTTTAATTTTTGTTTTTATTTTTGGGTTGCTTTCTAAATTATTTATATGCCTGTTTACTTTTAGCTAAATTGATGGTTTATCATGTGGGGGGGGGGGGGGGGGGGGGGGGGGTCAGTCTGTGCTAAATGTATATAAATTTGATTTGACATTCAGTCTTTGTTCTGTACACTATTTTTGCAGTTCTCAATCATTATTAATCATCCCTATGCTTGTTTACTTTTAGCTAAATTTATGGTTTACGATGTGGGGGGGGGGGGGGGGGGGGGGGGGGGGGGGTGTCAGTCTGTGCTAAATGTATATAAATTTGATTTGACATTCAGTCTTTGTTCTGTACACTATTTTTGCAGTTCTCAATCATTATTAATCATCCCTATGCTTGTTTACTTTTAGCTAAATTTATGGTTTACGATGTGGGGGGGGGGGGGTGTCAGTCTGTGCTAAATGTATATAAATTTGATTTTACATTCAGTCTTTGTTCTGTACACTATTTTTGCAGTTCTCAATCATTATTAATCATCCCTATGCTTGCTTACTTTTAGCTAAATTGATGGTTTACGATGTGTGTGTGCATGCATGTGTGTGTGTGCGACTGTGACTGTGTAAAATTAATTGTGTGCTGTTATGTTATTATTCACAGTATATGCCTTAATATTTGTCTGTTACGTTTTCACATTTTTATTTGTCAACTTATCATGTTTATACAAATTGATATATATTATTTTCCCTTTACAAACAATGCCATTTATTTGCTCTGTTTACCTTTACCTGAGTTGGTGAGTGTGTGTGTGTACTTAATAGCATGTGTACATAATAGCATGTGTACTTAATAGCATGACGAAAAGTGAGCAATTTACTTGAAAATTTGCCATGATGGGCGTTTGTGTTTTTTGTTTAGTCTTGTATAATAGCATTACTTTATGATATTTTACTGCTTGCTGTGACGTTATCATTATGATGTTCTTTATTATTATCATTTCCTTGCTATGAAGATTTATTTTTATGAGAAATTCATTTTTGTTACTATTGTTTAGCTTAAGGATAACTATTACATACTTTGCTTACTCATTTGTATGTGTGTGTAGGTGGCGGTGTGTGTGACAAGTTTAATTGTTCTATGTGAATAACATGTGCTTTGATGCATGTATTTTATGTCTTAGTTTATAACATGTCAGTTTATGTCAGTTTTAGTTGAATGTAAGTGCATGCTAAAAAAAGATTTTCTTCATTTGAAGACAGAATTTTGAATTAAATTGCCAGATCACCCTCAACAGGCCGTTAAAGAAGAGTGGAACATGATCCCCACTGTAGCTTTTCTCAGCTCCAGGGTTCCCAGGCACCTTTAACCCTTTCACCGCCAGCCATATTTCAGCCAAAACATTCCATTAAGTTTACCTAGGTAGAGAACAAAATATATCTGCAGTATTGGGGATTCTTCTGTGACTTATATATAAAATAAGGTCTATCCTTACTTCCCAAAACTAAGACAATAGGGTCTTTGGATAATAGACCCCAATTTGATGCCTTTTAGTGACATAGGTGTTAAATCACTGTGGTGCTAAAATGCGACTTTGGCGGTGAAAGGGTTAAAGTCCTTTTGAGTCCTTGTGAATTGGTTTTGGGTCAGCAGGCCTTTTAAGTGCTTTATTTCAGCAAGTAGATCCTGAGCAGATCCGGAGCAGACAATTCATTACAAGCTGTGAGTCTTTCCGCACCAAGACGTAGTGATTCATTCCATGCGTATTGGAGTTGTGCTCCTGGTCAACAATTGGCATTCTATCATGAACTGTTGGCGAAGGTCCTTTCACAATCTTCATTGAGGTCCTTATAAGTCCTTTAAAGGTGATTTTTTTCGTTTCATGTTCCAATCCTGGGAACCCTGAGCTCCTTTCAGTTCATGCCTTTTGTTAACACTCGTCACCAGCATAAACCAATTTAAAGTGTTTAGCCATTAGGCTTAGGGAGGGTACATTGTTTTATGGTGGCATACCACTTGTAAGGTCTTTTCCTATCCCTAACCAAAATCAATGATAAGAATATTTGCCTCTGTTAAAAGAAATAACTTGAAACAAATAGCTCTCTGTGGAAAACTGAAAGGAGCTAGAATGAGGGGAATTAGTGTACTGTTCCCCCGAACAGAAGGTCCAGAATCTCATCTGTTCCTTGAAAAGGTGTTTCAGAATGCCAATCAAATACCTGGGAACCACACACGTTGTTGACATTCCATTATGTGTTGTTTGACAAAGAGTATGCAGTTTTCTACAAAATGATATCTGGGAACCACACACGTTGTTGACATTCCATTATGTGTTGTTTGACAAAGAGTATGCAGTTTTCTACCAAATGATATCTGGGAACCACACACATTGTTGACATTCCATTATGTGTTGTTTGACAAAGGGTATACAATTTTCTACAAAATGATATCTGGGAACCACACGCGTTGTTGACATTCCATTATGTGTTGTTTGACAAAGGGTATGCAGTTTTCTACCAAATGATATCTGGGAACAAAACGCGTTGTTAACATTCCATTATGTGTTGTTTGACAAAGGGTATGCAGTTTTCTACAAAATGATATCTGGGAACAAAACGCGTTGTTGACATTCCATTATGTGTTGTTTGACAAAGGGTATGCAGTTTTCTACAAAATGATATCTGGGAACAAAACGCGTTGTTGACATTCCATTATGTGTTGTTTGACAAAGGGTATACAGTTTTCTACAAAATGATATCTGGGAACCACACGCGTTGTTGACATTCCATTATGTGTTGTTTGACAAAGGGTATGCAGTTTTCTACCAAATGATATCTGGGAACCACACACATTGTTGACATTCCATTATGTGTTGTTTGACAAAGGGTATACAGTTTTCTACAAAATGATATCTGGGAACCACACGCGTTGTTGACATTCCATTATGTGTTGTTTGACAAAGGGTATGCAGTTTTCTACCAAATGATATCTGGGAACCACACACATTGTTGACATTCCATTATGTGTTGTTTGACAAAGAGTATGCAGTTTTCTACAAAATGATATCTGGGAACCACACGCGTTGTTGACATTCCATTATGTGCTGTTTGACAGAGTATGCAGTTTTCTACCAAATGATATCTGGGAACAAAACGCGTTGTTGACATTCCATTATGTGTTTGACAAAGAGTATGCAGTTTTCTACAGTTTTCTAAAATGATATCTGGGAACAAAACGCGTTGTTGACATTCCATTATGTGTTGTTTGACAAAGAGTATGCAGTTTTCTACAAAATGATATCTGGGAACAAAACGCGTTGTTGACATTCCATTATGTGTTGTTTGACAAAGAGTATGCAGTTTTCTACCAAATGATATCTGGGAACCACACGCGTTGTTGACATTCCATTATGTGTTGTTTGACAAAGAGTATGCAGTTTTCTACAAAATGATATCTGGGAACAAAACGCGTTGTTGACATTCCATTATGTGCTGTTTGACAAAGAGTATGCAGTTTTGTACCAAATGATATCTGGGAACCACACGCGTTGTTGACATTACATTATGTGTTGTTTGACAAAGGGTATGCAGTTTTCTACAAGTTTTTGTTCCATATACCGATTATCCCCAAATTTGAGGGTATGTTTGGTTTCTATGCCCTGTCAGAACGTTTGCTGTTTACAAGTTTGCCCAACTAATAGTATTAATTTTTATATGAATAAAGCCAAAGGAATTCAAAATATGGAATGTCTTTTAAGTGATGCAAAGCAAATACTATATTTTTCAGACTATAAGGTGCACATCCCAAATTTTACACAAAATTCAGATTTTGTTATATTTTTTTTACTATTTTAGTAGTCATAGTATTAAGGCGCAATGGAAAAAAAGTGTCCCCTTATAGTCTGAACAATATGCTATGGTGTAGTATATTTGACCTAGAAGATTTTATGTCAATGTGTGAACTGCTTTATGGAAGAAAAAAAAATGGTGCTGGGAAGAAAAAAAATACAACGAAAATTTGTTTTAATCTGGATTAAATACTACTGCTTTGGAAAGTGTGTATGTGTGTAGAAATTCACAATCTTAGAAGATTTTATATCAATGTGTGAACTGCTTTTTGAAAAAAAAAATGGTGCTGGGAAGAAGAAAAAAAATACAACGAAAATTTGTTTTAATCTGGATTAAATACTACTGCTTTGGAAAGTGTGTATGTGTGTAGAAATTCGCAATCTTAGAAGATTTTATATCAATGTGTGAACTGCTTTATGGAAGAAGAAAAAATGGTGCTGGGAAGAAGAAAAAAAATACAACGAAAATTTGTTTTAATCTGGATTAAATACTACTGCTTTGGAAAGTGTGTATGTGTGTAGAAATTCACAATCTTAGAAGATTTTATATCAATGTGTGAACTGCTTTTTGAAAAATAAAATGGTGCTGGGAAGAAAAACAAAATACAACGAAAATGTTTTAATCTGGATTAAATATATGGAAAGTGTGTATGTGTGTAGAAATTCACTCTCTTCCCACTCCACTGAATCTTCTTTTTCCTTCATTACCATTTCTTTTTCCTTGTTCTTTAAACTTTATGTCCATGCCTGTGTGTTTCACCCTTCATTGTCTCAGATTTTTCGGTCTCTTCACAAAAAAGTGCTTCACGAAAGACAAGCACACATAATACAGCACACGAACATAATACATGTTACGGGAACATTCGGAATCCATGAAAAATCGGAATCGGGAAGATTCCGAATTTTCCCAAGCAAGTGGCTGCATGCCATAGAAAACAACAATAAAACCATCTCTCTCTCCCCCTCTCTCTCTCTCTCTGTCTGCCTGTCTCTCTATATTTCTCTCTCTCATAGTTATAGGTCGTGTGTGTATGTGCGTGTGTGAGTAATTGTGTGTGTACGAGTGTACGTGCGTATGGTTGGATGTAAGCTTATCTTTATTAGTTCTGATTTATGTTTTATATTGTTTGGATTTTGTTATATTAGACTGTTACATATGGCATTATGAATCATTTGGATATTGCTGTTTATTATCATTATCATTATTATTATAAATTTCAGTTCATCCTCATTAAACATTTCAGGTTTCAAGTTTCTCTCTCTCACACACAATTCATTTAATTTTAAGCTTGGGAAAATTCGGAATTTTCCCGGGAAAATCAGAATTCGGAATTTTAAAGAGACCAATTCGGGAAAAAAATCAGAATTAAAAAATGTCCCTCGACATACACATACACCCCTCTCTCTCCAGGGTTCCTGATTTTATCCTCTCTAAAGGGTTACGCTCAACCCCTGTTTACAACTTTAAGGGGTATTTTCACCCCCAGTTTCAAATTTTAAAGGGTCACCCTGACGGATGAGTTTTTTTGTAAGCAGCACGTCCAGATCACCAGGAAAACACCCTTTACAGAGATTGCAACACTCACTTTGCTCTGGTTTCCTAGAAATCAAACCGTCAAATCTGCAATTCCTCCTTGGCTGAGGTGCTGGAAGTCAAATTCTTTCACCCAAAGAGAAGGCGTAATGTAATGGCCGCCTGCGTTTAGACCAAATCGTTTGCACGAAAATGTCGCAATATATACAAGCCTTTTTTTCTTTAAAAAATTATACAGATTATCTAGTTTGATCACAACGAAGGAAACGGCTCCAATTGTTTTTTTACTGCACTACAAAAAAAGAAAATGCTTCAACCACAATGAGTGACCTCCACCCACCCCATCCAAAATGGCTTCTCTCTCTGGCATCTCCGCCGAGGAGGAATCGCCGTTTTGACGGTTTAATTTCTAGGAAACCAGAGCAGAGTGAGTGTTCTGATCCTTGTGTAAAGGTAAAGATGTGTGCCCCCCCCCCCCCCCCCCCCCCCCCCCCCCCCCTGCATTTCTCAGTTAATTCTATTTTTCCGTTTTTGCCATACATAAAGCTGTATTTTAGGAACATTTTTAGCCAATAACCTTTTTTGAATACTAACCCTAGCCCTAAACCTACCCCTACCCCCCACTATGTACTGCAGTAGACAGCGATTTTTCACAGTTGTGGTTCGTTGCGTTTTTCCGTCTTATAGGGTGGGGGGTAGGGTTAGGCTTAGGGCTAGGGTTAGGGATAGGGTTAGTATTCCCAAAAGGTTATTAGCTAAAAATGTTCCCAAAATACAGCTTTATGTATGGTAAGAAAGGCAATAACGGAAAAATACAATTAACCGAGAAATGTAGGGGGGGTGGCACATCTTGACCTTTACCTCACCTTTAAAGGGTCAAGACGAAAACTCCACCCCACTTACCACACATGCGCTTATACCACACATCCTTGAAAGCTTTGAGAGCCATGTTGATCAAAGGAATATTAAGAGTATGAAACGATTTTATTGGATGCTGAGAAAAGGGGTTATCAATGAACTTTCGACGGTTAGGGCATTCTGTACGATTATTGTTTTAGATCTTAACTAGCTATTCCAGTTTGTGGCAGTTGCCTCGATAGGCCTAGCAGACGATTGAAATACGAGCAACATCGTTAGCTAACTGAAATGTAATAACTGTGCAAAACGCATGAATCATCATTTAAATGCGTCATCACACCCCTTACTTGAGATTTTAAAAGTAAATCTCACACATGGTTGGAGATTCTAAGGGGTGATTCGAGAGATACACACAATCTATATTTTCAGGAACCCTGCTCTCTCTAAGCCAGACCCTCCCTCAATGCTTCACCAAAGAGGGTAGAGAGCTGGAACAAAATTTGAACCCCATCTTTTGTTTAGTTTTTTTATTGGTGGGTACCACTACCAGAATCGATGCAACAGAACGAAAAGAAAATCATATCAGTTTTGCTTCTTTTTTCCCAACAAAACTACTGGCACACTAATTCTGGTAATGATACTTTAATTAGGCAAAAAAATAATTTTTCTGTGCAAACTGCTTGAGGAAGGGAGGAAGGAGGGAGAGACAAACAATAGATAGAGGTTGAGACAGAGGAAAATTTTATGACATGCGCACACAAAAAAAAACAAAAAAACTTCTAGCCCATAACATTACTCTACACTCTCACCAAATGCAAAGACATTCACTGCCAAACACACTGCCATATATTTATCTGTTTTTAGAGCTTATGTCAAAGTTTCTTCCGTTAACGCAACACATGCATACTAGAAAGAAAAGGAAGTTACTTCCCTCTTGTCGGTTGAGATGCAACGGACAACCAAGAATGTCAAAATATACATGGCGCCAGAAAAGTTCAAAACAATCACTTTTGTAAAGGCACAACAGAACACATTTGTTTCCAGTCTCACACATTTTAATCACTGCCAACAACAAAAGTGATATCTTTTCATCATTTATTGATGCCAGAAAAATATTCCAGACTAATAGCTTTGTTTCCAGAAGAAAAAAAAAAGTTTCATTTTCAAGTTTAAATAACAACAATCCCAGTCACCAACACAAACTATATATTATCACAGTCATGGGTAAAGACAGTAACAACATCATATGCTTATGATATGATTCAGCAAAAAAAACCACCAGGTTTTTAAAACCTGATTTAATATGTTGTATTCATAAATGCAAAATCATCACCGAGTTATTTTATTTTTCAAAAGTGGACGGAATTATGTTTTTGCATCATCGTTTATAAAAAACATTCTATCATTTAATGGACGGATTCAGAACAAAAGTGTTTAAGATTCATTATTGCCTAAAATACCATGTCCAAAACAACTGTGTGAACATGTGCGTCATATTTTTCCCCCAAAAAAAATTCTATTAAATATTTCAAAAATAAATATTTTGGGCCTCTCTTCATTCAACCTGAAAGCATACTGAAAGGCTTTTTGGCGTTCTGGTATTATATATTTATATACACTTAAATCGCAAATATGTACATAATTTTTATGAAGTAGTGACCAATGCTTTAGAATATGAATGCTTAACTAAGACCAAAGGATCAAAACAAAAAAAGCCATCAGGCAGAAGTGAAAAAGAAAGACAAAAACAGAACAAGTTATAAAAATAGTCATAATAATAAAAAGCAGTAATAACAGTGCCAAAAAGTGCTATTGCTATCAGTATCACAGACAAACGCATCAACAATTTTTTTTTTTTTTAATTATAGCAAGTTATCCTGATATCGTGAAAACCAGGTCTTGAAAACACATAAACACACCATGTAGGTTTTGTTCTAAACATTACGGATAAATCTAATGGAATGGAACTTATTGTTTCATTAGCTTTGATTCATTAAACGTTTTGATTCAGTCAGTGAATGACATCCTAGGTGCCAGAACTTTATTATGATACTGTGGCCAGAGCATGTCCATGATAAAGTATGGCTCAAGCAAACAATGACAAAAAATCACCGATGGCATTTAAACCTATCACACCTTACCCTGTGACATTAACCACATTGCAACAAACGAAACAACAAAAAGAAAAATGTATATAAAACTCGCATAATCTTTTAATTAATTTTCTTTTGTACCTTGATGAATGAACCTGTCATTTTCAACCTCAGAAGCTGTCAAACAGCTTTGCCCACACATAAATACCCTGTTGTGTACAGCATTAATATTCCCAGTTGAAATACACAGTAACATTGACAAATACAAATAAATATGCTACAGACTATCCTGTCTAGAAAAAAAAGATGTGCACACAAGAAGCAACTATTCAGAATAGTATTCTACATTTATTCGGATCCAGAAAGGACTTTTAAAAATCTCTACCATAAGCTTCTCTTCCAGCCTCTTGTATATTGTTGGTTTGTCCTGATTCTCTTTTCGTGTCACAAAGGGATGAACAGATTTTGATGCAATTTTGTGGAGAAATGTGTAAACAAAAAAGAAATAATCCATAAAAATTTGCAAGTAATATGGATGGCCATTCACTTGTATTTGTTACCCCGAACAGTTGGGGGAGGAGTGGGTGGGGGGTCCCTGATATGCAAAAAACAATGTCTGCATAAAGCTAGCTTCACAATTTAGTTCTCTTTCTTAAGTTGTTCATTATTTCTGCACATTCTGCTTTTTGTCTACAAGACTGAAAAGTTTACATAAAGGCATTCTTCATAGGAATAATGATGTGCAGAAACTATGCTGCAACTTCCCATCCAAACCCAACTTCCACAACTGGCAAAATGTTGCACTTCGTACCTAGAAAAATGGTGGCATGGAGAAAAAATAAACCGGAAGTATTCATTCAAGGGACATCACTCGAAGTGATACCTTTGATAGCAGACGACACAGTAGCGAGTACGGCTCAAACGCCATGCCTTCTTTTGATTTCTTCTTCTTCTTTTTTTCCGCACTCGTTCAGTGGAAATGCAGATTTTTTTGTTGCTGACCGTAATAGCGTAATCAAAGGTCTCAAAACGTAATAACTACGGACAAATCCGTAGGAAAAACAGGTCTGCTAAGCACACGCACACACTAAGAACAAGAAATCTGCAAGGTGATCAATAATTGAAATACAGCAAAAGAAAGAAGACTTCAAAATAAAAAGAATTATATTTCTAAATGCTAATTCAGAATAAAATTAAAACGAAAATGTAGCCCATACACAATGAACACACTCATGAAGAAAGTATCTGTTGAAAATGCGTCACACGTTTTCTTTCTGCTGAAGAACGTCACATGCAATGAACAGAATACAGTAAAATAATAATAGTCAAACACATACAAGAACTGTACATAGCAATATGAAACAAAGACTAAATAAATAAAACTGCACAGGTGCTTATAGGCGACTATATATTTACCTTTTCACAGATTATTTTAGAATACCATATTGCAAACAAATTGTTAGATTTTTGCGTATGTGGAGTTTTTATCTTGTCACTCAATTAGCAATTTTCAGTCTTAGTGGGTATTATGTAAACAAAAGACAGGATTGAATAGATTTACGTCTGTATCACCAATGGTCAACCTATGGCGATATTTTTCACGCCAGAGGGCAGTCAATGCACTAGGGGCTTATCACGCGATTTTCTTACTTGGGGCGTAGAGAGAGAGAGAGTGATGGTAGGACCACTCACTGTCTCTCTCTCTTTCTTTATCCCCAACTAATAATATAGAGAGGATTAGCCCCACACGAGCGTCATGCCCTCTGGCGTGAGAAAAATCGCACTAAGTCTCTCATTCCTAGCAACTTCTTGTTTTTAAACAAAATGGAGGATGAGAGAGAGCTGGCATAAAATCTGGTTTTCTTGTGTGTGTGTTTGATTTATTTACCAGGTGTTCAAATGACATTGCTTTGTCATCAAAGAGCTTTTTTTCTATCTAATAAAAATATGAAAACTTTAAAGACCCACCACGCCGATGTGTACTTTCCCTCTCTTGCTCGGAATATTTCTTAAGATTTCTTACCAGCGAGAGAGGGAAAACACGTGAAAACGCTGATTTTCACACATCAGCGTGGTGGGTCTTTTAAAAAAAAAGGTTTCCACACCTGGAAACTTTCAGAAATAGCGTCAGTGATTGTTGGCTACGGTGTCAGAAACTTTGCCTCCCATTCTGATGAGACGCTTCCCTGCAGTATAACAGACCACTACTGTGCTATTTTCCTGTATTTCCAACCAAATAACTTTTTTGTAACTAAGCAATCATTTCCTCTTATTCATTTATTTGCTTTGCGTTGATCACAGTCTGAACACAGTCTAGAAACACAAATGATGTGATTTTGTTTTTCCTGCGAAAGATTTGCTTGTTCAGAAGTCTCATTCTGGTTTAAATTGGCCTCTGCCCTTTCACATACCAGGTAGATTGGGAATTTGTGACTTTGAAATTGGAATGGACTGCAATCCACATGGTTTAATGAGAATGCCACATTTTGCTTTGCTCTTCTTTTTTTTTATGTTACATTATAGCTGTGCTCAGTAATATTCATAACAATAAGAGCAGTGTTATAACACTGTTCAAATAGGTCCAAGAATATAAGTTTTAAAAATATAATAGCAAAGCATCAGTTTGATAAGTTAACGATGAAAACTTACAAGCTGAAAATAAAATTTGTTTTAGCAAGCTGAAAATAGTCCATGTCAATTTTGAGTCCATCTTATTTTTCTTTTTAAACTAAATTCAAAGATTCAAGCTGTAAAATATCTCCGATAGCAATTTCGGAGCTTTCTTTTTGTTTTCTAAGCCAGAAACGCACTGCCGAGAACTCTGAAATTCTCTTTCTTAAGGCTGAGCGGCAGTTCTCTGGCTTGGACTACATGTAGGTGTGACGCACACTGGGGTGTACTGGGAGTCAGGACATGTACATAGTGAGTCTTGGTCGCAGTCCTGCAGATAGTCTTCATACAGGCAGGGCAGGCAGGAGTGGGGGGGCTGGTGGTGGTGGTGCTGATGGCTGCCAAGGTAGGTGACTGGTCGCTGGTACGAGAATACGGTGATGGGGCTGTGAGAACAAACACACACACACACACGACACGCTCAGTATCAACACAACCAACCCAAGTCATCAACAAGCCCAGGCACATGTAACTAATCCTAAATATTAACTGATTCGCATCACGGCGATTTTGGATTATTAAAAAAAACCAAATCACTCCAGCCATACACACAAACAAAACATACATAAACAAAAGGAGAAATGAAGGAAGATTACAGGGTTTTTACTTCAGGTTTAGACATAGGGAAGTGGTAGATCAGACTGTTTTATATATAGACTTTATACAAAAAAACTACACCGATGGGTTACCCCACAACAAACCACTACAACAAAAGCAAAGTCAGAGGCAAAATTGTGGTCTAAGGGAGTGAAGCAGGGCTCCCAGGGACCCCCATTTGGGGGGTCTACGAAGTACTAAAATTCTAAAGGACCCTCTAAAAGAATGTGCAGGGGGTCCCAGGGATGCACTAGAAAAATTATTTTTAGCATTCGCTATGCCACTGGGACCCTCTATCCTGCCACTTGGACACTCTATGCTGTAAGTGAAGAAGTCCCTGGGACCCCTTGTTTTGCGAGACGATTGGGAGCCCTGGTAAAGCGAGTTTAGAAGTGCAGGCATGGGAATTGTCAGAAACAAAAAAATCTGAAAAGCCCCCCAATTGAAGTATTTAGTAACAAAAACGAAGTATTTAGTAACAATTTCTTTTTTTTTTTCCCGCGGAAATCCGCAAATTCGCTGACAATTTCATGCCTGAAGTGACCAAGGTATTGTGTGCACACAGATTTACTTCCCTTGAAGCAAACACATCAAATTGTCCGGAACAACTTGAATGAGTTGAAGGAACTGACCTTGTCAGTTGTGGTAGAGGAATCGTAGTGGGTGAAGGGAAGAAATTGTGACGCAGGGCTATGCCCAAAACTGGCCACAATTCCGTCCCTTCACCTAGGATCCCTCTACCACCACAAACGAGGTCAGTTCCTCTATTTTGTGTGTGTGTTGGTGTATGTGGTCTGTCCGTGCAACTCATTTGCTATGGCTTACTGAATGAAAGATGAATAATGAGTCGGTGTCGATAAATGTGTGTGTGTGTGTGCGAGAGAGAGAGAGAGAGAGAGAGAGAGAGAGAGAGAGAGAGATGCTTTGCATATGCGTTGTTGCTGCTTTATGTCATTCTTAAATACTATTTTTGCATTCTACTTCTTGGATGGAAGTTCAGTTTAACGTCGCGCATCGGCTTTCGCCATGTATGACGGGCTGAACAAACCAACCAAGGTATAAACAAAAATTTATGTTCCTGAATCACTGTCTTTAAGCCAAAAGGCCGAGAAGCGATCAGAATATAATTGATAATTAAAACTTCTTGTTGAATAATTGATTGCAAAGCGCTTTGGGCTCATTTGAGCTATATAAATGTACTATTATTATTATTATTTCCAAGAATCATGTAGTTGACATGATTCTTCCTCACTAAATGTTAAAAAATAATTGGCATGCATTTGTACTTGAATAGTTAAGCACAGATGCATAAATGAGCGAGACTGCCTATCTGATATTTGAAAAGAAAAGGGAAAAGAGGAAAACATAACACAAAAAAGAAGAAAACACACACACACACACAATCAGTTCAAGAACTTACTTAGTGAGTGGAGATTCAGGGCAGTTTTACTCGCTAAGCGAGGATGTTGACAGATCGATGTTTAACATAGAAAGGGACTATAGAACACATCTCATTTCAAGAAGAAGAAAAATAAGGACATCAAGAACAACTAGAAGAATAACACAAAGAAAACAGTAGAGGATACGCAAAACGTTGGATAGAATCAAAAAGAACTTGAAAAAGGAGACCAAACAGACAAATGAGTCTATTCTACGAATAATCATGTTCACTGACACGTTCTTCCTCTTCAGTTCAGTTTCCTGTCAATTATGAGCGCATAATGTGTGGGTATATTTGCTTGCATGTGTATGAGTGTATGCGTGTGCAGGAGAGATTGTGTTCGCTAGAGGGGAGGGGGGGGAGGAGTGTGTGTGAGTATGTCTGTGAGTGTGAGTATATGTGAGTGCTTTGTGTATGTGAGTGCGCATGTGTGTGTATGTGTGTGCGTGCGTGTGCGCGTGTTTGTATAAGTGTATGCTCGAGTAAGTTTGTGTGCGTTTCAGAGAGAATGTGTTTTTTGTGTGTTTGATGAAATGTGTGTGGGTATGTGTGGGTATGTCTGTGCGCAAGAACGCGTTCACTCTCGTGCGTGCACGTACGTGCGTGTGTGTTTGTTTTGTGTGTGTGTCTGTTGTGCGTGTGTGTGCGTGTGTGTGTTTCAATACTGATTGTAAAGCGCTTTGTGCTTGATAAAAAGCGCTATATAAATATCCGTTTATTATTATGATTATTATCATGCTGCCATTATGTGCCTAACTAAGAAATAGTTTAGAAGATGTAACCTCGAGTGTGGCACACACAGCCTGTTTTAATTTAGTCCATGATTGTGTTTGATAAAGGGAAATAAATGTCCGAAATATTACCAGCAACAATGTGGGTGTACGGGGTTTTGTTCAACATAAGAAATAGTCAGGCCCAGCAAGTCCAACTTCGTCTGGAGGACATCTTTTTTGAAAGCGTTTCTTGAAATAAGGCAGGAGAATGGACCGGTAAGGCGGAAAGATAGTAGATGACAGTAAGCAAAGGGAAAAGGCAGAGTCAAAGAGAGTGACAAATTAGAGATACACTGCAATTTTAAAAGACAAGAGAAAGTTGATTATTTCTTACCAGTGTTAAATACATAAATAAATAAATAATAACACATTATTTTGGTAAATGGAAATTATTTCTTGTGCCAAAAAAAAAGGAGGTGAAAACCAAAATCAATAAGCATGAAAAAAAAAAAAGAATATCAAAATAAAACTAGAGTAGAAACAGGTCTGAGCGTTGGTGAGGGATGCACATACCTCACCTTGAAATAGTAGAGATTGTAGAGAAACATGTCATGCTTGCGTCATTGTTTGCGTCTTTTTAAGGAGAACGCAACCCCCCTTTCTACTCTATAAGAGAACAAATCTTTGTTGCTTCCTTTTCTACTTGGCAATGCAGAGCAGTGCAATGAAAAGGGAAAATGTCAACCATGTGCAAAAAAGAAAGAGCCACGATACATTACCATATTCTTCGATGTGTGAGTGTTATTTCTTACATCTCAACCAAATGAAATGATCCGGTTCAATATCAACCAATCTTATTCTCGCCTCTCCCTTTCTCTTTCTTCTCCCCATGCCCCTCCCTCTTCCTACCCCCCTCCTTCCCTTTCTACTCTAGCAGACCTGTTTACCCCCTACACAAGTCTCCAGTAGTCTGGATAGCTACAATGAGTAGTTTTGACTCAAAATGTGTAGTTTTATTCATTAAACAATGTTCACTGAAAATGAGTAATTAGAGCATTATTTTCAATTTTGAGGAGTAGTAGTAGAGGTCCAAATTGAGTAGAATACTACTCGAAAAGAGTAGAGTAAACAGGTCTGCTCTAGTCTGCTTTCAAAACAAACTTTTGCGGGAACTGCGACTTGAACAAACCCGGGTGTAGATGCGAATTGGGATTCAGAACGAGCGGCGTGGGAGCAACGCCACTGTACAGCCCAGAAGATGGGACAGCAACAAAAAAAACAAAAAACAAAAAACGTTTGGGGGAACCAGGGCAGGATTTGGGGGTGTAACTTTCTATCTGCGTATATTATTAACCCTTTCGCAGCCAGCCGTTTTTGAACCACAATTTTCCATTAAACTTACAAGGGTACAGAAATGAATTCATCTGCAATATTGGGGATTTATCTGTGACTTGTTTAGAATAGGGCTTATCGTTACTGCCCAAAATTAAGAACACAAGATCATTGGATAACAGACCCTGATTTCAAGGCTTTTAATGACATGGGTGTTAAATCATTGTGGTGCAAAAATGTCGACATTGGCGGTGAAAGGGTTAACACAGAAAATGTCATTTTCTTCAATTTTTGACATTACAATTTGAGTACTATTTTGATATCTATCGTATTTTACGGACTATAAGGCGATACTTTTTTTCCCCCACACTGAGACCCTTGCGCCTTATAATGTGACTAGTAATATAATAAGAAACTAGATTGAAAAGTTATCGAATGTAGCATTCGAGAATCACCCGCGGAGTTACGCAGCCACACCCCGACTTCGGAGGATGACTGTGATTATCTTGCTGCTGCTGCATACTGTCACTATCTTACTGTTTCTGCTGCTGACTGTCCCTATCTTGCTGAGTAGATTTCCCATAAAAGCATCCGAGAATCACCCGCATTGCTAGTTTTCAAGGTCACATGTCAAGGTCATGGCCTTGACCCCAAAAGGCACATTTACAATACCCAGCCAACATTCCCACCTGATTTCATCTTGGGAACTCCATTTTTCCGACCCCCCGATTTTCAGGGTCCAGCCATCTCCTTGACCTTGACCTTGATTGGTCAACAATATTCGGAAGGAGCATAAGCCAAACCACCTTCATACCAAGTTTCAACATCCTATGTCGACTGGTGCCCGAGATATGGCTAAAAATAGTTTGTTTTCAAGGTCATACGTCAAGGTCATGACCTTGACCGTGACACCAAAAGGCACATCTACAGTACTTAGCCTACATGCACATCAAGTTTCATCTTCCTATCCTTATTCCTTCATGGTGATATGCTGTTATCTTGGGAACTCCATTTTTCCGACCCCCCGATTTTCAGGGTCCAGCGATCTCCTTGACCTTGACCTTGATTGGTCAACAATATTCAGAAGGAGCATAAGCCAAACCACCTTCATACCAAGTTTCAACATCATATGTTGACTGGTGCCCGAGATATGGCTAAAAATAGATTTTCAGTTTTCAAGGTCATACGTCAAGGTCATGACCTTGACACAAAAAGGCACATCTACAGTACATAGCCTACATACACATCAAGTTTCATCTTCCTATCTTTATTCTTTCATGGTGATATGCTGTTAACAAACCCACATACATACATACACACACAGCCACTTACACAACAAAAACAATATCACCTGAGGGTGATAATTATAACAAAATCTGATTTTTGTGTAAAATTGGGGGGAGCGCGCCTTATAGTCCCAAAAATATGGTATGTCAAAAACAAAATCACATCTCCATTTTCCACTGTGCTGTAAACTCAAAGAATTGTAAAACCAATGGAACCACAAAAGATAAGTTCCACACTATTAGCTTGCGATACTGAAGTTGGGTACGTGAAAAGCAATACACTATCGGATCGTAAACAAAAACACACAAAGAAGAAAAAAGAAAGATACATACATGCAGACACACACACAGAGACACGCAACAGAATACATGCGATCTCAGACAGAAGAAAGAAAGGGGGAAAAAACACAGGCCACCACCAAAAGATTACCACTCAAGGCCATGCCCCGGCCGTGTTTAGCTGCCACCCGGGTGTCAGCGTGCAGCGATAGCCCCGGTATCCGTCTACACCAGGACACCACCACCACCACCACCACGGTCAAGGTTGCCACAAGCAAGGTCAAGGACAGGGCAAGGTCAAAAGGTCACACACAAGATGAGCTTGAAGCTTTAGTGCAGGTGTACATTTAAAAAAAAGCAAAGTGGGGAGAGAAAAAACAACAAAGCTCCGAGGAAAGAAAAGAAGAAGCGGAGAAAAAAAGAGTGGAAAAACAGTTTATCACATTTCACATGCATTGTTTATAGGATAAGATATAACATACACTCCCAGCACCAGAGTTCCGAAAGCCAGATACAAATACACTGACCGGTCCATTGGCTCAGAAAGGTACTTTCTTTCTGAACAAGGCTTTACTCAAAACGTAATTTTTGGTTCAAGTTGGCCATTTTCTATCCTGAAAGGTTGATTACAACCATGTTCTGAAGTTTCGAGAAAATTATGGGGTACATCGAATGGAATATACAATAAAAACGGGTAGGTCAAAAGCATCCCTCCCCCCCCTATTTACCTTGCAATATCTTGATTTATATTTCCCTTAAAAAAATTTACCTTGCAATTTCTTCTGATTTATATTTTCCCTTAAAAAAAATACCTTGCAATTTCTTCTGATTTGTATTTCCCTTACAAAACATTTACCTTGCAATTTCTTCTGATTAGTATGTCCCTTACAAAACACTAAAAAACTTGAATAATCATAATATGAACAGCAACATTGTAAGGGAAATGTCCTTTTACTATCTTTTTTCCTTATAAAAGAGTAACAATGTCAATTCCTCCTGTACGGTTTTCCTTTTACAAAGCACAGTTTAACCCTTTCACCGCCAAAGTCGCATTTTAGCACCACAGTGATTTAACACCTATGTCACTAAATGGTGGATTTTTATTAATCCCTACTATCTATTTAACTTAATACTTACCAACACCTGAAACAATTGCATTAGCGTTAAGCGACCTGGAGCTATACCATAGCATATAGAAAAACGAAAGTAGGCATCTGGCCTTGACCCCTAGCCGGATGTGGGGCGGGAGTGATCCCCCCTTACCGGTCTAGCAGTGGCTAGGCCAATGAGCGCCTACTTCCGCCATTACGCAATTTTACAGGAAGCATCTTTATTAGTGAGGGAGGATACAAGGGAGGGTACCTCGTTTGTTTCAGGTGTTGGTAAGTATTAAGTTAAATAGATAGTAGGGATTAATAAAAATCCACCAATCTACTTTAACCATACTGTACCAACACCTGAAACAATTGCAGATTACCAAAGTGGAGGAGGGTAGATGCTTCAATACCCCCAAACCACAGAGTGAGAGCAAGAACCTGGGAGCTTTTTCCCCACGAACACTCTTCTGAAAAACAGAACCCCTGTACTCCCTTTTTTTCCTCTTAGACAACTAGGTAATCCTAGGCAAAAGAGTTGGGGAAAAAGGGGGGGTGGGGTGTGTGTGCCCCAATATTGCCCCAAAACATCATTGCAATGATATACCCACTAAAAAACAACATAGGGGGTGGCTGATGGGAGCTTGTCCCCGTACTCACTGGTTTTAGAGGGAGACGGAGGTCTGGGCGACAACTACCTTCTTGATCGTGAAGGAGTCGTCGTCGTGCTGCGTGGAGATGTCCCGCAGGTAGAAGCTGAGGAAGGTGTTGAGCGACCTCCAGTAAGCGGATGACATTATTTTAACCATGGGCACCCCCTTAACCAGAGCGAGCGAGGCGCTGATTGCGCGGAGCTCGTGGACCCTGACAGAGCCAGATGGCAGGCTAACTGGAGACTGAGAATAGGAAAGCTTGATACAGTCTAGCAACCATCTAGCAACCGTGTTCTTAGAAACGTCCTTAGTGTACTTAGGGTTGATAGAGAGAAACAGTCTCCTCCTAGAACCCCTAAAACCCTTGGTTCTGGAGAGATAGGACCTGAGGGCGCGGACCGGACAAAGGAAGCGGTCGGCGTCATCCGGACAGAGGATAGTCCTAAGACTGGGGATGGAGAGGAGAGGTGACTCGACATCGCCGGGTTGATTTTTGGCCCTGAACTCGGGCAGAAAGCAAAGAGAAACCGACGAAAAATCCCCGGAGAACTCCACGTCCCTGGGGAGTCCGCTAAGGGCGTGGAGGCCACTGACCCGTCTGGTCGAAGCCAAAGCAATCAAGAAAACCGTCTTGAGAGTGAGGACTTTGAGGGAAAGGGAAGAGAGAGGTTCACAACGATCCCTTAAATAATTCAACACAAGAAACACGTCCCACTGAGGGACCCGGACAGTCCTCGCCGGGGCCCGTAAACGCACCGCGTCCAGGAAGTGGGAAACCTGCGGAGCGGAAAGCTTAGAGGTTCGGTCAAAACCCAAAGCTAATGAAATGGTGTTGATGAGAGAGGCCCTGTAGCCAGAAAGGGTCTGAGCAGAGAGGCCCTTAGTTCTGTGCAGATGTGACAAGAACTCCACAAACTGGACTGTGGAAGGGCGCAGCGCGTCAAATTTCTTGCGCGCGCAGAAAGAGAACCATGCCTTCCAGCGCAAATCGTACAAGGCATTGGTGGATTGGCGCCGAGAGGTCAGCAGAAGTTCCACGGTTCTCGAAGAGAAGCCCTGTCGCCGGAAACCGAGTTTTATAGTTTCCATGCGGCCAGGTTTAGCCTGAAAGGGTTTGGATGGCCTAGACCGCTCCTTGGCTGGAGGAGGGTCTTGGGTGTGAGCCCCAGCATGAGGGGGCCGTCCCTGGCCAGAGCCAGCAGTTCTGGAAACCAGTGTTGAGTCGGCCAATGGGGCGCGACGAGGATCATGTCTGGTCTTTCCAGGAGGCACTTGGCCAAGACTTTCGTGAGCAACGCAGTCGGGGGGTAGGCGTAAACCGACATCCCCGACCAAGACATCGCAAAGGCGTTGCGGGCCAAGGCCTGAGGGTCCCTGACTGGGGACACGTACAGAGGTAGACGATTGCTGTACCTCGTGGCAAAGAGATCCACCATGGGCTTGCCCCAGCGTCTCCAGACTGGGGTCAAGGCCCGATGCGCAATCGTCCACTCCGTTTGAAGCACCTGATGAGAGCGGCTGAGTTGGTCCGCCAGAACATTGAGTTTTCCCGGGACAAACTCCACTGACAGGGAGATCCCGTGGCTGTCGGCCCAAACCAGAGTGTCCTCCGCCGTCAGAGACAGGGAGGCTGAGCGGGTGCCCCCCTGACGACGGAGGTACGCCAAGCTGGTCGAGTTGTCTCCGCAGACCGTGACCTCCTTTCCCCGAATCGCGGGGAGAAAGTGGATCAGGGCCAGCCGGATGGCTTCCAACTCGAGCCAGTTGATATGGAGACGTGTTTGTGGCTCTGTCCACACGCCCGAGGTTTCTTCCGTCTCCATATGGGCTCCCCACCCGCTTAGGGAGGCATCCGTGTGGATGAACAGCTGGGAACCCAAACGACTGATTGGGACCATGCTGTTCATCCAACACGGGTCGGTCCAAGCCATGACCGCCTTCCGAAACCAATCCCCCAACGCGACCTGCTGGTCGAAGTGGGATGGGTCCAGGATGCGCGCCGTCAACTCCCGTTGCAGTGGCCTTTTGCGCACTCTGCCCAACGGGAGGAGCTCCGCTACCGACTCCATGAGGCCCAAAAGGCTGAGGAGTCGGCGAAACGTGGCCGACTTCGCCTCTGAGAGGTCGGCCACGAGACTGACAATGGCTGAAAGCCTGCCCTCGGACGCCGTGACCGTAAAGTTCACGGTGTCGAAGCACATGCCGAGATAGGTGAAGGTCTGAGAGGGGGTCAGATCTGACTTCTTGGAGTTGATGCGGAACCCCAGCCGAAGCGAGAGGTCCGCAAGAACTCGGGTGTGGTCGAGCGAGAGAGCGCGAGAGGATGCGAGTAAAAGCCAGTCGTCGAGAAAGACCTTTAACCGCAGCCCCTGCGAGCGGGCCAGAGCGGCCAGCTCTCTGGTCACCTTGGTGAAGATCCAGGGGGCCAGAGAGAGACCGAATGGTAGGGCGTTGAATTGGAAAGTTTCTCCCTTCCAGACGAAGCGGAGAAACTTTCTGCGGGAAGGGTGGATGGACAGATGGAAGTAAGCGTCTTGCAAGTCCACTGAGGTTGCCCAGTCCCCTGGACGTATGAACGAACGGACCGTGGACGGAGTTTCCATCTTGAACCTGGTTTTGTGAAGAAACTTGTTCAGCGGAGACAGATCCAGAACAGGGCGGTAACCGCCCGACTTCTTCGTGACCGTGAAGAGACGCGAGTAGAAACCGGGTCCTGGAAGAGGGACCCGGGAGACTGCGCCCTTGACGACCAGAGAGTCGACTTCCTGTTGCAGTATCGCCAACCGTACTGGGTCTGCCGGGGGGGAGAAAGCGATCGGTTTTGCCGAGAGTGGCGGTTCTAGCTCGAAGGGGAACCGATACCCTTCCCGCACGACGCCGAGAATCCAGGCGTTGTCGACAAGAGAGCGCCAAGCGGGATACGCCTGAGACAGGGCATCCACGCTGGACGCCACGACGCCTGCCGGTTCCCGGCAGCGCGCGGGCTCTACCGAAAAGACTGTTGCGGCTTCCCGCCGGCCGGTCGGGAAGAGCCCCTCGTAGAGGGGTTGCGAGGGCGGTAAGGACGGTGACCTCCCGTGTGCCTAGCCACGTACTGAGAGGACTTGGAGTCCTGAGTCCTCGGGAAGATTGAGCGCTTTCTGCGCTCCAGGGACCGACCCCCTGGCCTGAACCGAGCAGAGTGCGATTCCGAGCTCTGCCTGGCCTGCTTGACTAGCAGAGCCAACATGGCCTCGTGGCCGTCCTGAGCCTTACGCTCCGAAGACAGCTTGATCACCGAGCCGAGAGCTTCCTCCCCGAAGAGGCCCGAAAGGGGAAGAGGAAGGGAACGGAGTTGCTCTTTCTCCCTTGCCGAGAGGGTTTTTGCCTTCGCGAGAAAGCTGTCCCTTGCGATCGCGGAGGTTTGGACCTTGAGGGAGGCGAGGACATCCGTAAGACTCTGGAGAGCCTCACCGAGCGCGGCGAGAGAGACTCCCACAGCCGGTTCGTCGACTTGCTCGAACAAGCGAAAGTCCATCGGGGACCGAGAGGGAGCAGAGCTCCCCAAGGAGTCCGAAGCGGTTTGAGCGAGAGAACTCGCGACCCCGCAGCCTTTGAGAGCGTCCGAAAGAGCTACTTCGAGGGTCCTGAAGGAGGAGGCCTTGAGGGTGAAAGAGTGACATCCTTCCGAACACTTGAGTCTGTCACTCTCTACCCCCGAGGGTTTTGAGAAACGGGCGAAAGGGAGATAGTCGTCATGGAGACCCAGAACCGTCCGGAACTGGGGAACCAAGAAAGAGCCGGAGGACGAAGACTCTTCGCGACTGCGCACAGAGTGGCCTTGAGCGAAGCGCCTGTCGTCCATCAGCCTTCCTGTACGCAACGATTCCTCCGCCCGGAGAATAGACTCCTGGAGGCAGGAGGGAGGCTGAAGGAAAAGATGGTCTTTCCCTTGCTGGAAAGAGCCAGCCGACTGGCCTGTGGCCGAGGCCGAGACGGGAGCGGAGAGGCGGACCACATCCGGGCACGCCCCGCCGATCACGTCCAGGAGGGCCTGGTTGGAAGAGTCCCGCACAACTGGAGGGTCGACGGGTGAAGCGGGAGGAAGAAGATTGCGAAAAGATTCCCTGATGGCTTTGAGAAGACGTTCGTCAAATGCCGGAGGAGAACGTGTCGGAGACAAAGAAGCCTCCGAGGATCCGTGGTTCATGGGTGAACCCGGCCGAGAGAGGCCTAGATCTGGTTCCCCAACGGAAGACTGTGGGGAGAGGGCTCCATCCTGCCCGCGGCCCGGGGAGCCAGGGAGGCCGAGGCCTCCCCGGTGACCCGCCGGGGGAGGCCCATCCTGTCCGCGGCCTGGAGTGCCGGGGAGGCCGCGGCCTACTAGGCCACGGCCCCCGAGGCCTCCTACCGAGGGAGGCCCGGGCCTGAGGGAGGCCCGGTGGGGGAGGCCCGAGGGAGACGGAGAGGCCGAGCGGGGCCGCTTGCCACCACGGTCGGCCGACCGGGGGCTACGGTGGCCCGAACGGCGGTAGGCTGCACTGGCGGGGAGGCCTTCGTCCACCGGCTCCGGGTCCATCCGGAGCCGAGGTGTAGGGCCTCCAGGCCTGGAATAGACTCGACCGGTGTCCCCACCATTGGGGGGATCACCGGGAGAACCTCTCGGACAGAGGCCCGCGGCCAGGGCGAAGCGTCCATGAGAGGCACCCTTCACGCCGTCGGAGACTTTCCGACGACGAGGGGGTGTTAGCCGGTAGGCCTCGGGCTCCCCGGCTGGGGAGGTGTCGAGAGGCCTACGGCCTTCCGGGCTCGAGTTCCCTTCGAGACACCGGGATGTCTGCCCGAGGCCCCAGTCGTAAGACCTCGACCTATGGTCGGAAGGGGACCTCCTTCGCCCTCCCTCGAAAGGGGTGGGGAGACTAGGCGGGCCCCCGAGTGCAAACTTGCCACTCGGGGCGACAGACATGCGCGGCTGCGACTTATCCCACGAAGTTGAAGTCGAAGCCCGGGTAGAGGTGGTGGCCTTGGTGGAGAGAGGCCTCCTGTCTGAACAGAAAGGCACAACCGGACCTAAAGACGAATCTGGCCGAGAGGCCTTACACTTCGGTGGTGAGAATGTGAAACCCGACAACACTGGGACCGAAGAGGGCCTAGGAGGCCCACACGGTGAAGACTGAGAATGAGAGCGCTGAGACTTGGAGTGCTTGGACCTCGATTTGTGAGAAACTGAACGGATGGATTTATCCGAAGATTCCTTAGAACGGAAACGGCCTGCTTCGTCCCTAGGAAGAGGAGAATGGACCACGGGGTCAACCTGAACTTTAGGAGAAACATTCGAGTTTGAGCCAGAAGTGGCCATATCGTGTGCGTGCGCGCGTGCACTGGAGCACGGCGAGTGAGCGACGCGACAAAGAAAATTATATCTCAAGTTCTAGAAAAGAGAGAACTATAAAAACTGAGTCAATCGAGACTCAGATACACCCTATGTCCGATGATAGGAGGAAATGGAACAAACCCACCTAGTTAGAGTGCAATAGAAGAAAAAAGTCAGAGTGCTGGTAGCCCAGGTCTTGCCATGAACGCTGGAAAATAGTAATGGCGGAAGTAGGCGCTCATTGGCCTAGCCACTGCTAGACCGGTAAGGGGGGATCACTCCCGCCCCACATCCGGCTAGGGGTCAAGGCCAGATGCCTACTTTCGTTTTTCTATGTGCTATGGTATAGCTCCAGGTCGCTTAACGCTAATGCAATTGTTTCAGGTGTTGGTACAGTATGGTTAAAGTAGATAGGCATCAAATTGGGGTCTATAATCCAAAGACCCTATTGTCTTAGTTTTGGGAAGTAAGGATAGACCTTATGTTATATGTGTCACAGAAGAATCCCCAATACTGCAGATGGATTTTGTTCTCTACCCAGGTAAATTTAATGGAAATTTTTGGCTGAAGAATGGCTGGCGGTGAAAGGGCTAAATTTTACTGAAACCCAGCTTCAACTACTCAAAGTTCTAGACCTTTCTCTTCCCAATTCACTTCACTTATGGTTATTTTGCACTGCTACCAAATTTGGATAGATAGGTCAGCATATTTATATATCACTTTCGTCATAACATTCAATTGTACTGTACACAGTGGAACAAAAAGTATGAAAAGGAAAACCTGCATGCACATGTAAGAGACAGTTTTTATACAGACTGCATTAATTCAGAAGCACAGAATGCTCAAAAGTACAATTGGCATGAAATATGTGTGCTTCAAATTGTGCAGGATTAATTCCAACCATAAAACTTACACTACAAAGAGATTCATTTTGTGAAGATTTGTTACAAAAGATATTTGAAATGAGTTAAAATGTCACAACTTCATGCAGAAACCTGTCCAGTTTTTTAAATTTTATATCTTACAATTAAATGACAGAATAAATCATCATAATAATCATCAGATAAAATCAGTTACAAAACATTTAAGAAGTTAATGAAACAAAGACAGGTTCAAAATACCAAAAGAATCAACATAATCTTAAGCATAATAAGAACAAACGTTAACACTTGCAAAAAGTGCATCGTCTTCAATAACATCAAAACAGGGCCATTCAATAACAAAAGACTGAAAATAAAACATGCCAAAAATGATATACAGGTACTAATGCAAGCTATTGAACTCTTAACCCTTTCACCGCTAAAGTCGCATTTTAGCACCACAGTGATTTAACACCTATGTCACTAAAAGGCATCAAGTTGGGGTCAATTATCCAAAGACCTCATTGTCTTAGTTTTGGGAAGTAAGGATAGAATATTTTATATATTTCACAGAAGAATCCCCAATACTGCAAATGGATTTTGTTCTATACACAGGTATATTTAATGGAAATTTTGAGCTGAAATATGGATGGCGGTGAAAGGGTTAACCAAAATATACAATGTTAACAGGAAACAATCTAAGGTTTAAAAACTTTATAAAGTTTTGTTGTTGGTTTTTTTAGATCAATGGTTCCATTATGGTTGAAAACTGAAAAAATACATAATGTGCACACCATTTATTTCTAAATTTTAATTTTAAAATTCTGTCAGCAATATCATCCACAAGTTTCAATCGAAATCTACAGTAAAATCTGTTGTGTTTGACCTTACATCAAACAGAAAGAAAGCGAACAATACATAAAATTATGCAAAAGACACACAAACAAAACTGATACATTTTCCCTTCACCTTCACCCTCTCTGTGCTTATAAACAATGTAAAAACAATGTAAAACCAAAGCCCAGCAAAATGCATCAAAACTAAACATTTCACAGCAGGTAACACCGATAGTAATAATAAATGAAAAGCACAAAGACCGTACTGATAGCATTTGAAAGAATACAGTCAGAAAAGCAACTCACAAAATGCATACAAAAAGTGCATAGCAATGAAAACTGCCCAGGGGAACTAATACTGTCATGCTCAATGCTGACTATTTTAAACAGTTGCCTCCCTTTAACAATTTCTCAAGTTTGGTAATCTGGCCACCAACAGCTCTATAAAATTCATGTTGGTCATACCCATTAGGATTATAGATTAGAACAGCATAAATATAAATCATACAGAATAATGTTATATTTTCGCTTCTTCAGATATTCCATAACCACAATAATAATTTTGTTTGTGGTCCTTTTTTTCCCCCAACATTCATAATTGCTAACATTTCTTTCGGCTTACCTCAGAAGCTGGACGAAAGTGCTTGAAATCGAAATTAAATTCAGCCCTTAATGTGGCATAAACAATGCTGCAACAGGTTTGTAATTTAAAAAGGGCGTTGTCACGTCATAAGCCGACTGGAACAATAACATGCACAGGAAGAAAGCACGTAGCCTCAACTGAAACTTCTTTTTTTTAAATTAGAAACGTGAGCATAAACAGAGGAGGTTACCATCACATACCAAGAATCAGAGAGAAAAGTAAATGTTAAAAAAATATTCAAAATATAAAAAAACCCAACACACATGCAAACTCCAGTACAACAAAAAAATCCCAGAACCAACAAGCAAGTTACTGGACATTTTAAAGAAGATTTGAAGAAGCCCAAACTCCCATGCAACAAGAGTGTACACATTTCAAGGCCGCTGTCAGCTCTACCTATACACGCTTTCCGGCATGGGGCCCGGCAAAGGGTCCTCATCATAAACGCCGCGATGTGGGCTGTAGTGGTGAAATCGTCTGGTGTGGCTGGTTGGGGCCACGCTGGTCATGTGGTGAGCACTGTCGGGGAAATCCGCTAAATCATTCATCAGAAAAGCCTCCTTGCATGTGGGAGAGTACAGCGTTGGTGTCTTGGTACGTCTGAAGACAGTCATAAAGACAGACAGAGACAGACAGGGAGAGAGGCAGAGAGAGATTGAAATTAAGAAAATTAATCCAGCATAAAGGAACCACTCCTTCTTTTTCAAACAATGATGTAACTGATATACCCTTTGAAATGGATCTTATCCTTTTTTTTCAAACAATGATGTAACTGATATACCCTTTGAAATGGATCTTATCCTTTTTCAAACAATGATGTAACTGATATACCCTTTGAAATGGATCTTATCCTTTTTCAAACAATGATGTAACTGATATACCCTTTGAAATGGATCTTATCCTTTTTCAAACAATGATGTAACTGATATACCCTTTGAAATGGATCTTATCCTTTTTTTTCAAACAATGATGTAACTGATATACCCTTTGAAATGGATCTTATCCTTTTTCAAACAATGATGTAACTGATATACCCTTTGAAATGGATCTTATCCTTTTTTTTTAACAATGATGTAACTGATATACCCTTTGAAATGGATCTTATCCTTTTTTTAACAATGATGTAACTGATATACCCTTTGAAATGGATCTTATCCTTTTTCAAACAATGATGTAACTGATATACCCTTTGAAATGGATCTTATCCTTTTTCAAACAATGATGTAACTGATATACCCTTTGAAATGGATCTTATCCTTTTTCAAACAATGATGTAACTGATATACCCTTTGAAATGGATCTTATCCTTTTTTTAACAATGATGTAACTGATATACCCTTTGAAATGGATCTTATCCTTTTTTTAAACAATGATGTAACTGATATACCCTTTGTAATGAATATCCTTTTTTTTAACAATGATGTAACTGATATACCCTTTGAAATGGATCTTATCCTTTTTTTAAACAATGATGTAACTGATATACCCTTTGTAATGAATATCCTTTTTTTTAACAATGATGTAACTGATATACCCTTTGAAATGGATCTTATCCTTTTTTTTTAACAATGATGTAACTGATATACCCTTTGAAATGGATCTTATCGTTTTTTAAACAATGATGTAACTGATATACCCTTTGAAATGGATCTTATCCTTTTTTAAAACAATGATGTAACCAATACATTCTTGTATGATAGCATGATTAAGCAATTTTAATCCATGTTAATACATAAATCATACATGTCTGTGCAGATAAAAACAACACAAATCAAAGCTTGTAGTTAGAAGATTCTTAAACAAAACTCATCCTTTCAACACTCAAGACTTCAAAGATTTTGGTGAGTAGAGCCACTTCTTTAACTCATTCGCATCGCAACGATTTTGAATTATTAAAAAAACTCACAAATCACTCCAGCCATACACACAAACAAAACATACATAAACAAAAGGAGAAATGAAAGAAGATTACAGGTTTTTACTTCAGGTTTAGACATAGGGAAGTGGTAGATCAGACTATTTTATATATACACTTTATATAGAAAATCTCTCTACACCGATTGGTTTTCCCCACAACAAACCACTACAAAAGCAAAGCCAAAGGCAAAATTGTGGTCTAAGGGAGCAAAGTGACTTTAGAAATTACCAAGGTGCACACAGATTTACTTCCCTTGAACCAAATGCATCAAATTGACAGCTATCTATTAATTCTGGACATATATGTCCGGAACGACTTGAATGAGCTAATCATTTGGTGGGTTGAAAGGCTGATCCTCACCTCCAATGGGAAGAAACACAATATACAAGTTATTTTTCATTGCATTTTCCTAGTTTCTCAAGATTAATTATTGTTCTTTGCTATTCACTCAAGTTATTCGATATTAGGGAGACACAAAGGGATGGAAAAATAGGCGTGTGATGGCATTATAATGAGATATCTGTATATGAAGTTAATTTAATAATATGTCAGTATATGAGTTCATATACCACTCGGCTGGGCCTTCTTTCTCATATTAATTTGCAGATCAGTATATAAGAATATGACGACATGCCGTCACACGCCTATCATTCCATCCCTTTGTGCTTGCAATAAGAGCTTCAAACACTAAACATCATGACAATTATTATTGCGACAACTTGTTAAATTTACATTAAAATAGCTCTCGACTTTCTAACTTGCAGAACTATTTTCTTTAGGTTTAATGAATTTTGCTATAATGGTGCAGCGGTTGGTATGATTTAGATCTGCATGGAGGCGCATCTCGCCTCTTCAATGCGTTGTGATTTTCTGCTGTTTTAATCTAAATGATAAGATTGGTATATCGTCGGTGAAAGTCAGAAACCTCATAACTCAATTTTGGTAGTATTGAGAAAATGAAAAAAACTGTTTTAAAAATTAACCGCATTTACCACAAGTTATTAACTATGATGAATATGTTGTTCAAGACATTGCGAGTTCAGTCCTGCATTTTGTTGAAATTACTTCTTTTCTTTTTTTAATACTTGAAAAGAACAGATACTAGGTTTTTGTCCTTAATTAAGTAGATCTGAATTTGGACTTACGAGCTTTTCTTTAATTTACACAACCTCATTTACAGCAGATAGAAAGTCGTTAGAAATACGAGCTTTTGGTGGAAGGTGGCAGTGAAAATTAGAGAGCTGACTATGTATCTAACTAAAAAAAACAAAAAATTGAGTTACAGGGTTTCTGAATTTCACCAAAGACTGTACAGGGGAAGATAAACATCCGGTCTCTTTTCCCTATATGAGTAGTGAGGACAGAAACACTGGTTATGTCCCTTTGAAACGTGACACATTTTACACATCGATAGGCCAGTTGAATTCTCCGTTCAAGTTCCAGTCCGAGTTTTTGGATAGCCTCCACTGTGAATAGTGTACACGTCTGCACTAACGATAACTCTATCAGCCCGGTTCGCCGAGCTTTTAAGTAATCCATCTTACCCTTTTAGAATATCTTTGATTTCACTGACAATATATATGTATTTTGATTTTGGCATGGTACACAGCTTTCAGCCTGTCTCAAGACAGCGTCAGCTCGAGTGGGCTAAAGAACACGGACTCTCAAGAGGCCAACAGCCATGGACCAAGCCCAAACCCAATTAATTACTAATGTCTATTTCAGTGAATAAAACATACCACTCTAAGAGCCGGATTTCAGAAACACTGAACACAAACCCAGCCACCCCACCCCCACCTTACCTGTGCAGCCTGGCAGCGGCAGACCTGGGCCTGGGCTTCATCATGCTGTCAGGCAGGCCCTCCTTCCACCCGGGGGTGTGGCCCGACTTGGGGCGCGCCTTGAGGTCCTCCCAGAACAGGTCCCTGCCCCCGCCCAGCCAGAGGTTGGCCCGCGGCATGCGGTGCCGGATGATGGTCGCCACATCCCCCCGGGGAACGCTGGCCACGCTCAGGGTGTCCAGGCTGGGCGAGTGGCTCAGCGGGGGAGGAGGGGGGGAAGGGCTGCGGGTGGGCCTGGTCCTGGAGGCAGGTCGGCGGCGGCGGAGGGTTGGGGGATCGGGGAGGAGGGGGGTTGTGTGGGGGAGGGGGGGCGTTGGTGGACTGGAGGACTGAAAAAGGAAAGAAAAAAGTTGGTGAGGGCAAACAGGCGTCCAGACTCATGACCTGGGTGCAGCCCAGCCCTGACAGTAGATGCAGAAACGTCAAGCGCTTATCCGTAAATTTTGACCTATGCGCCTAATAAACGAGGGCGCCCTATTAGTGAACAAAAGCATGAGAAGAGAGGCAACGATTGCCGTGTTCAGTACAGTCTACTGTGAGTCAGATATCGAAAGTGGTCACGAGTCGCTGATACGACGAATACTCACGTTAAAATGCTTCAAAATCTCTATTATCGTCCGAGATACCGTCCAACAGATGCCATAACCCTTCGTTGGGTGTAAAAAGCATCATTGTAGAGCTTAAAATGCCATAATTCTATCAGTTTTCGCAAAGAATTGTCCAAACACAACAACAGGAAGAAGCTCAAATGGAAGTTCGATTATTTGAAAGGGGAGCCAACTCTCGTTTATGACAGCAGTAATGGCGGTCAGTAAGCGTTTACAGGACGCGTACGGTCTTCAAAGTTTGACTTTCTTTTGTGAGGGCACCTTTTACTTTAATTTTTTCAGATTTTTACTGAAAATTGCCCTATTCGCCTTATACACAGCATGGTAAAAGAATGGTAAAAGAAAGAAGCAACAAAATAAGCGCATATGTTTCTGTGGGTTTCCGTGCAGAAACACATGCGCTATTTTTCCCCCCCTTCTTTCTTTTACTTATTTACGAATAAACGCATGAGGTTTCCACGTCTAATGCGTGTGTGCCCTAAGAGGGTAAGGAGTTCAGGGCCAAAACACTTGACCGAGAAGGTCTTCTTCTCTGAAGACCCTCCAGTTCTCCCAAAACTTTCTTTGTACAAATAATTAACAAAGAATGAAACAGTGAGGCCAAGAGAGGAGCAAGTAACGAAACTTTGAACTAAAAGGACGAGAGCAATGTCTCTCTTTCTAATTAACTCCCCTCCCCACCAAAGTTGATTACATACCAATACCACACAACTTTTCTCCCTCCTCATACCTAGCAATGCGTGGATCACTCCCCTCCATCCGGGAAAGTTTGATTACGATACCAATCATCTAGTCTGAATGCATGGCGGTGCTAGATGATTGGTATCGTAATCAACTGGTTGTACTGCCTCCGAGGGGAGTTAATTAGAAGGAGAGTTCTCCCCCTTTGTTCAATTTAATTAATTTAAGAGTGGTGCAGGAAAATGGGTGGGAATACAAAGCAAGTCAACTACAAAATGAAAGACTTTACGAAAAGAAACTAAGAAGCAAGAAGAGAGCAGCGTGCATGTCTCAAAGAGGATGCGGCACTTCCATTAAGAATCACTTTGTAAGTATTAAAAACAAGATATCTAAAATACCACATGCTGAGGTCTTATTTGAAAGTGGAAGTGGGCAGCGTAAGCACACCTTTGGCGGTAGCTGGGCGAGTCTTTTGCTTCCAGGCATCGATTCTCTGCTGCTGGAACTCTGAGTCGAATATGTTTTCTGGTGCCCTGCCCCCCACCATGACTCCCTGCCGCTCCAGGGCGCTCACCGGACGACTGCGCCCACCAAGCTGGGTCCTGTTTCAGAAACAAGGCAAACAGCTTTAAAGACACACTGATCCACCACAATTAAATCCCTTGGGTCTTTTTCTGGGTAGCTGTGACCCATGCCCTCAACTTGAAATTGAGGCTGCTCTTTAAAATGATGTTTCGTTTTTATTTTGGGGGAGTTAAACCTGGTCAAAACAAGATTTCTTACCAGCTATAAGAGGGAAAACATGTGAAACCCTTGATTTTGACACGTAATCTGGTGGGTCTTTAATAATAAACAAGGGAGATAAAACATGAATTGGCTTAAAGATTATATACGGCCAGTGGTAAACGTTTTCAGACACTTGGCTTTGATATCATTGTTTAGATGAACATAAATAAATATCATAAATGCAGTGAAAGGGCGAATTTTCTGGATTTTTATTTTGTTTTTTTTACATAAAACTATCCTCAGA
Organism: Phymorhynchus buccinoides; assembly: GCA_017654935.2. Classification (NCBI taxonomy): domain Eukaryota; kingdom Metazoa; phylum Mollusca; class Gastropoda; order Neogastropoda; family Raphitomidae; genus Phymorhynchus; species Phymorhynchus buccinoides. The sequence continues at coordinate 73,270,641 of CM065681.1, forward strand.
AATTGAAAAAAAAAGCGTCTGCTAAATGGGACTTTGAACTGGATATGACGACACTGAACTTAAATTATGCAAATGTCCATGCGCTCATGTTGGGTGCATGAACTGAACGCACATGTGTCAAACTGTATCTTTCATTGATTTCCTCTGCAAAACTCTGTATACATGTACTAAAAATGGCTGCAAAACTCAAAAAGACTTAACTTGATGCGTCATATGCCTAAAAGTTTCTCCAATACACCTCGACTTGAAATTCAATGACGAGAGGGCATCAAAAGCTGCACTTCAAATTAAAAAAATCTTTCAATTGCGGCTTCAGGTGACTTGGAGACGAAAAACATTTAGCAAAAGAAGGTGAGAGAACCGTATTCTTCAACCTACAGTAGTCAACAAAATCGTATTTTTCGCTGAAAGCCGATTTGAAATGATCTTTCAGCAAAAAGAGGCCAGGCGCCACCCTTTAAAGTTCCCTTGTGCGAGTTATTTCCCTTTGATGGACAGACGGACGCACGGATGGACGGATGGATGGACACAGACCCCTAAAAAATAGTTCCCAGCTTCACTGAAGCTCAGTAACTATTGGAGTCACCAGACCTGCCTACTTGGATTTTCCCAATCAGTAGTGTGCCATCAACCCCAGGAATGGCACGTAGCATCCACAAACGACGGCAATCGATTTGTTCTCTTTGAGCCGAAAACTGCTTTACTACGCCATTGAACGTGTTGACGGCAATCATCTCTACCGCCATGATTCACAGAGAAGTCCGCATGGCAGAGGTTGCACTGCAGAGCATGGTTCGCACCGAGTCGACTTCTGACGATGCAAGGCCACTCCTCCGTGTAAGCTAAAGAGACTTGTGCGGCACTCGATGTTTTTTCTTAGAACAAGATGGTGTGCCAGATGATTTTCGTTTTCTGGTTTGGGTTCGTTTTTCTTCGTTTGAAACATCTCCCGAATCGCTACTGCTGCTGGAGTCCGCCATTTTTTTCAGAGAAAGTAATAAGAACGCATGCGCAGTCACTTTGATATGACATCGGAAGTGACTAGGTTATCGCGCGTGACACGGCGTCTGCTCTTAGAAACACAAAACCGGGAACGGCATTATAGACTTAAAGCAAAAATAAAATGCAGCGGAAGGGGTTAATCGAGATAGAAACAAACAGTACTTTGCAAAAGAAAGGCTTATTTTAAGCTGCTACTAAATAGCAGTAATGTCTGACACACAATCAGCAGTGTGCATCGACCCCAGGAATGTGCTTACTCATCTTTTTTGTAAAAAACACTCAGTAAAGTAGACCAAAACGGAATGTCCTATTTTTTTTGCCCGCCATTTTGATGATTTAAGAGGACAGCTTTTGCTTAGTCTGACACAATGAAACTCACTAAATATAAGCCCCAAATGCCTACAAATGGGCAGGGAAGGGGTTAACAAAATAGAAACCTAATTTGCAAAAGAAAGGGAAGTTCACTGAACAAAATGTCACATGCAGTAAATGAGTGCTTACTCATGACTTTT
>CM065681.1:73277154-73284654 GCA_017654935.2 Phymorhynchus buccinoides
CTTTTTTTTAATAAAAATCTTCCAAATAATTTGTCTCCTTTGAGCTTCTCCGAAAATCGGAATGTGTCGGCTGTACGCAGCGGGGAGACCAATGAAAACAGAAAAACGGAGACATATGTGCCTTACCCATTATGGCCACAATTGGCCTGGGAACCGCAGAAGAAGAAGAAGATGTATGTAGTGTAGCAGGCCTTTATGTCTTTCTGTCCCATCTCTCTCTCTCTCTCTCTCTCTCTCTCTCTCTCTCTCTCTCTCTCTCTCTCTCTCTCTCTTTTCTCTCTCTCCCTTCAAACAGAGTGCACGTACAGGTCAGTCAAAACTAAACCCATTAAACCCTTTTTGGCAAAGCAATGACTTTCGGTTGTAAAGAAATTTAATGTTTGCGGTTTGTCCCTAACCTTGCAACTGGCATGTTGAGTAGCTCAGAACAAGAACGTGACAGAGAAGAAAAAAGAGAAAGAGAAACATAGACACATACACACACACAGAGACGGGGAGAGAGACTGAGAAGGGGAGGGGGGGGAGGGAGACAGGGAGGGATATGCTTCGACAACACTAAATGTTCAAGCTGAAAAAGTCGATAGCTTCTTTTAAAAGTTAATGAATGATTGGCTACCAATTCCTGGAAATACCACTGTCTTTTGTTATGAACAAAAAGAGGGAAAAAAAGAAGGTAAAGGTCAAGATGTGCCACCCCCCTACATTTCTCGGTTAATTGTATTTTTCCCTTTTTGCCTTTCTTACCATACATAAAGCTGTATTTTATTAACCTTTTTAGCTAATAACCTTTTTGGAATACTAACCCTATCCCTAACCCTAACCCTACCCTATAAGATGGAAAAACGCAACGAACCACAACTGTGGCAAATCGCGATGTACTGCAGTACATAGTGGGGGGTAGGGTTAGGCTTAGGGCTAGGGTTAGGGTTAGTATTCCAAAAAGAAAATTAGCTGAAAATGTTCCTAAAATACAGCTTTATGTATGGTAAGAAAGGCAAAAACGGAAAAATACAATTAACCGAGAAATGCAGGGGGGGTGGCACATCTTTACCTTTACCAAAAAGAAGAAAAAAAAGATGAAATGGACATTCTTATCTCTTGAATTAACACATCACAGAAAGCAGTCACCTGTATGGTAAATTGTGAGTCAGTAAGAAAGCTCAAGAACAACTAAACTAATAAAATAAGGACATTTCTTGTATTATTTCAACCACTTCAAGCCATTACTTTCCCCGTGGACAACAACAAAAATGTTTTATTTGTTTTCAACCATTTTCAAGTTTGCAGTCATGACCAATCCCAACGTCATATCCACTCTGAAAAGACTGCATAAGGAAGGAAAAATGTAATCAATCATAGCATTTCCATAGCATTTTGACCCAGATTATCATTATCTGATAATAATATTATATCTGAAAATAATGCCATGAATTATTTTGGCTTTTGAATGTCGTTGTTGCTGCTTTACTTTACCAAAAGTAAAAAGAGCATCAAACCACAGCTGCAACCCAATCTCAAAAGCTCAGTCAGCACAGTGATAAGCATCAATGTGTCAATGACTCGAGACTGGTAGAGCTTCGTCTGGGTAACGTTTCACTCCTGAAATGGAATGCTTTGAACTGAGACAATCAAGATCCCCATTGGTTACCAGTTTTAGATCAACAGCAGTCTTTCAGTTACCTTCCGCACAATGTCCATAATCCCGCTTTGATGGGTCCCATAAACATAAAACTGTCATTGGGGCGGCTGAGAGAGGACAATAAAAAAAATCATGAAATGCTGGCCTGGAGTCACACATTACAGTCATAATCTCTCAATTTGAGCGTCGATTTTGATCTCTCTCTCTCTCAGTTCATGTATCAATGCGTTCATATACACCAGTGTTGACTCTTTTCTCAATCTCTCCTTGGAAAACAGACAGAAAAACACGTTGAGGTTAAATCCTATTTCAGTCCCGTTTATTATCTGTGCTGATTTCAGCCAAGTTTTGCCTAGACTCGGGTAAGGGATAGGGTTAGAATCAGCTTAGGAATATTTTCATCAAAGAAAAACAATGAAAAACAAAATAATCAACAAAGATTAACGAACTGAAAGCCTGTTTCGTTCAATGATCGAAATGTCCACCGCTGCAAAGTCAGCTAAATTAGTGTCGTAAACTGTGCTGAAAGGAAGACAAATGGCTGGCTTAGCATTCACGCTGTTGTTTTGAGCTGCTGATTTTAGGGTTAAAGTTAATTCATAACCCCCCCCCATTTGATGAAAATAGCTCAAAACTGATTCTAACCTTTTATAATCCCTTACCCGAGTCTAGACAAAACTTGCATAAAATCGGCACAGATAATAAAGGGGACTGAAATAGGATTTAACCCATGCTGATAGGCTGAAGGGGAAGTAAGAAGACATTGAGAGGTCGCATGGAGTTGGATTCGGTGAATTTATGAACAGGCACTAGGCAGACTGACAGAAACAGGAATTGGGAGGTCGTATGGAGTTGGATTCGGTGAAGTTATGAACAGGCAGATAGACAGAAACAGGAATTGAGAGGTAAGGTCGTATGGAGTTGGATTCGGTGAAGCTATGAACAGGCAGACTGACAGAAACAGGAATTTGGAGGTCGTATGGAGTTGGATTCGGTGAAGCTATGAACAGACAGACAGACAGAAACAGAAATTGGGGCCAAGACAAACAAAAACGCTAGATTTGAGCGGATTTCGTTCAATTTCTGTTGGTAAGTCCTAATTTATTGTCTGAACTTGCTCCCTGACCCCCTACAATGTTTTCCCCTTCCCTTCACCCCATCCCCTCGCCCTATGCAACTTCTATCCACTTTGTCTCTACTAAATCCCCCCACCCCAGCCTCAACCCTTCACCTTCCATCTCCCACCCCAGCCTCAACCCTTCACCTTCCATCTTCTTTGGGGGGAAAAATATATTGGAACCTCCCTTAATAACAAACCTTCAAAAATCATCCAAAATGAAGTATTAAATGGGAGGGAGTTGCATAAGGGAGGTAATTTTGAATACTTACAAAGAAGGGCAAGTAGGTCGTAAGTGGGAGGGAGTCTTATAAGGGGGGGGGGGGGGGGGGGGGGTCTTATAAGGGAGGTTCCACTGTATACCACATTTTTCGGGCCATAAGGCACACACCCCAAATTGTACACAAAATTCAGATGCTGTTGTTTTGTATTTTCTTATTATTTTATTAGTCCTATTATAAGGTGCAGAGGTCTCAGTCGGGGGGGTGGGGGGACTATTGCCTTATTATAGTCCCGAAAAATATGGTGCATAAAGAGAGAAAGAAAGAAAATTAAAAACAGCAAACAAGGATGACTATACTTTGCGTTTTTGTTCCTCACACTGTGGCCAACATATATAGGATGAAATATAACTTTGATCTCCTTAAAAAAAATTTAAAAAAGCAAACAAACAAACAAAGGCAAGTTATGCCAGACAACAAAGTTGTGGTGATGTCACACTCAGGAGTGGTACGAATTATGAACCAGATATTGACAGTTTTGTCACAGGCCCAAAGAAGGGCTATAAACGAGCTCTGAAGGGTTTCTTTGTGGTGTCCGTATGTCACTTAAAATTCTGTGCCATCCTTTGAAAGGGGACTGTAGGAAATATATCGGGTAGGGTTTTTTCATTGCTTTGAATGGTAAGTTTCCTTTTAAGCTTTCTCTTTCAGCTTTGTCGGTGCGTGGAGAGGATATCAGCGCAACACTTATGGGTGTTTTTTAACAGACGATTAACGCACCTGCATGCACATGCATGCACACGCACGCACATGCACTCTCTCACTCACTCACACACACACACACACACACACACACACACACACACACACGCACACTCACACACACACTGACAGAGAAAGACAAAGAGATAAGAAACTGGGAGAGACAAAGACGAAGAGACAGAGTGAAAAGAGACAGACAGATAAAGAGAGAGAGACAGACAGACAGACAGACAGACAAATAAAGAAAGAGAGACAGACAGACAGATTTTACTGTCTCATGTTTATGTTCCATATGCAGAACGAAAACCTGGCTCTGGTAAACACAGCCATAAATTATATTGCGGGTGCACTCCATAATATACAACACATATTATTCACTCGCACACCGCCTCTGATAATCCCACGGAGGAGAAAGCCATAAGAAACTTTGTGAGCATTTCATCAAACAAACAAAAACCAAGCGTACACACCAAGGATTAATAAAATATTTCTGTATGCACAAAACGTAAAGGAAAACACTCAATTACAAACATTCTGACGCCGCTTCTACCAAAGGATATCTCACGAAACCAAGCTTTATTTTCTACTATTGATAACGAGCATTATAAAATTGAGCTTGGAGAAAACAAACTTTGGCCCGACAATAAATTAAATCAAGCTTTAATGTACACATAATGTGACCCAGCACCACGAAAGGGACATTAAGTGTGAAACTGACCATTCTGAGAAAATTATACATTTGAAAACTGCAGACAATTCTCTTTCCAATGATACAAGAACCATTCTTGTATCTTTTTCCGTTCCAGAGTTATGAGCATTTAAGTTAGTAGGGTGAGCGTCGGCCATTTTGAGAAAAAACAGTCTAAAGTCTAGCCTAGCTGAAGAAAATGCATTGACCTACTCGTTTTAAAATACTTATAAGACCATTTAGAGACCATATTACAGATTACTCTTTATAAATATGAAAGATAAGATGTTAGAGAACACAAATATACCCATAACTCAAAATTGACAAAAAAATTGATTTTTGACTTTACACTTTTTCCCCACAAAATTACTTCATTGCGTATGTGCCAGGATACATATGTGCATGTATGCGTGCTTGTTTGCTTGCTTGCTTGTGTGTGTGCTTGCACACGCATGCATGTATGTATGAGGGGTGTGGGGAAGGGGGTCTGTCTGTCGGTCTTTATGTGCATGTCTGAGTCTGTCTGAGTCTGTCTGTGTGTGTAAGAGCAGTTAGATGAAGGAGGGTACAGACAAAGATAGGTACTGTGCATAGAAAGTCAAAGACTGATGATAAGACAGACAATATACACACACACACAGAAAATCAGAGAAGGCCAAAACAAAACAGGAGCAGAAGCAGAATTAGCCCAGGCACAGTTCAACTGGGTATAAATGTAATGATCTATACTTCAGAGCACTCACTGTGCTTTCAAATCACATGGAGACTAGAGCGAAACCAAGATAATTGATAAATGATCACTCGACACTGGACACACTGAAAAACAACATTTTTCCATTACCACACACAACATGCCACTAGCAATAAACGCTAGATCAGGCAGCTGTGCGGCAGCATTTTCGGCTCCAGTGACCTTGACCTTTGACCAATGACTTTCATCTTCCATCTTAGCCTACACATCCTAACTAGCTATCCGCATGCAAAATTTGAGGGTTCTAGGTCCTTCCGTTCAGATTCTATCGTGTTAAAACTGTCAACCAGCCAGCCAACCAGCCACCAAATCAGATAGTCAGTAAGGAACAAACAGACAGACAGCAGTGAAAACATTAAGCAGCTTTTACTTCGTGGCTGCTTAATCAATGTCGAGGGATATGTTGCGCACACGAGTGCACCAAACATGCGCAAATTTACCTTTGCAAAAAAGAATAATTCAAAGGGGGATCAGTCAGGTGGGGATTGGATAACTGCAAGGAAGGGGGGAAGGACATGGGGGGGGGGGGGGGAGAGGGGAAGCAGGGTATCATATATTGATTAGGTTTGTGGGTGGCTGTTTTTCTTAGCGTGTTTCTTTATTTTATTGTTGTTGCTTTTTTTTTTATAATAAATATACATTGCATGCTGCAATTCAAAACAACAGAGGGAATGATCCAGATGGAAGAACGAAAGCAAAATCTGGTGACATCCAGCCAGCCAGTATGTCCCTTGTTGAAACTTTGTAGAGAACAACAATACAACCCAACGCAACACTAAACAAAACAACGCAAACGGAAAAATACAAATGTCGAGGGACAGACAGACAGTTAAAGCATGACACAAAGAGGACCATTGAAAAAGGGGGGCAAAGCTCTTGGAGACCATTTACATATGCTACAGTTCATGAAAGTGGTATTAACCCTTTCATCGCCAGCCATCTTTGAGCCAAACATTTCCATTAAACTAACTTGGCTATAGAAAAGATTTTGTCTGCAATATTATGGGATTTCTCTGTGCCACATATCGCCGTCCGCATGCAAACGAGACGTAACTCGAAATTGGTCATCTTCGATGTGTTGGACTTACTAGTTGATCTAAACAAGCTGCATCATCTAACAAAGCTGTAAAAGAACAATTTGCAAAGATAAAGCAACGATGGTGATGCTAAAGGAACAAAAAATGACGTTATGTGGCCTGAAATGACCAAAATATTGAGTTTTCCATTCCTCGTGTGAAGTGACATCATGCGACTTACGTCTGTATTGCATGCGGGCAGCGATATAGAAATGGGTCAATCCTTACTGCCCTAATTTAGGAACACAATAACAGACCCTGATTTCAAGAGTTTTAGTGACATGGGTGTTAAATCATTGTGGTACAAAAATACGACATTGGCGGTGAAAGGGTTAAAGGGTTAAAGGGAAAGGAAGTGGGAGCTGGAGGTGGGGTGGTGGTTAAAGTGGATTGAGCTTGAGGCGAGATAAATGAAGTCGCAGGCCTCAATAATGTCAACCACCTGGTTTTCTTGCCGTTTTAGAGTTGGGTTTGATTCTTCACCCGTGGGCCAGCTATAATACGACAGGTTCTAGTCACAATTCTTAAAAGATTTAATATGGGCATAAATCGTTCCGAGGGGACATGCATTTGAGCTTGAGATCTCTCTCATTCTCAGAGTGTCTGTATGTCTGTTCCCCCAAAGCCAACCACAAGTCCACTGTAGCAAAACTGTACGATACGATTTGATCATGTGGTCTCGAAGAACAAATGTGATTCGCGTTTCGAGACCACGTGATCAAATCGCATCGTACAGTCGTGCGATTTTAGTGGACATGTGGCTGGCCATTCAATGTCCTGTGATTACTCTACAGTATAATATACACACACACCAATCCATTCATGGTAATGACGTTGCATACAATTAAATAAAACATTCAAAACAAAACCAGTTTTTGGTCACACAGAGCATAATGTTTACAGACAACTCACATCAAAACAAAAATGAATATCAAAATGTCTTTGCCAGTACAGTGGAACCTCCCTTATAAGACCTTAAAAAAGCATCCAAAATTAGGTCTTATAAGGGAGGGGTCTTATAAGGGAGGTCATTTTAATACATGTACTTACAAAGAAGGGCAATGTCTCAGAGAAGTAGGTCTTATATGGGAGGGAGTCTTATAATGGGAGGTCTTATAAGGGAGGTTCCACTGTATAAATGCAGGAGTGTCAGAGAAGTGAATAAGAGAGCCTAAAGCCCCCTTTCAAATATGACACCAAAGCTGTTAACCCTTTCACCGCCAACGTCGCATTTTTGCACCACAAC
>CM065681.1:73292154-73297154 GCA_017654935.2 Phymorhynchus buccinoides
TTTTTTTATTCGTTTGTTATGAACATCAAAATAAAATGAAAAATGTAAATGTAAATGGTGAATGTTTATACAATCTGGCAATCATTAAATGTCCTCAAAAAGACAAAGAGACAGTGTGGATGTGGTAGATTTAGCACAAGTGACTGATAAATCATTAAAAAGGAAAAGGAAATTGTTCTGCACTTATGAGAAATCTTACTGCAAGAAAATTTTCAAAAAAAAGAAAAAAGAAGAACATATTACTGAGGACACCTAGAGTTTCCTCCATATATTTTTCCTGGAAGCAGTAAGCAATGATAAAAAAAAACCAGTAACCTATATGTATAAAAAAAAATCCTTTTGATTTGTTCCCCATGAGTCATTAGAGGACTTTACTTTTGTGGCTTTTGATCATTTTTATTTTAGTGAATTTTTTATTTGTTCATTCGTTTGTTTGTTTTCATTAGTGTTTTATTGTATGATTCTGTCAGTATTTTATTCTTTGTATTGATTTGTTTCATTTTGTTTGTTTGTTTGTTTGTTTGTTTGTGTGTGTGTGTGTGTGTGTGTGTGTGTGTGTGTGTGTGTGTGTGTGTGTGTTGGGGGGGGGGGGGGGGCTTATCTGGTTTTTGGTTCTTTTTCGCTTTAACATAGAACTTTGAAAATGCGGTGTTTGCCTGTTTCTTGGTTTGGTATGCTCCGTTTGCTGTGGTGACGAAGCAGAGCAATCAGGGATCATGACCTGTTTATTTATTTTTACATTTACTTATTTTCTCCTGCAGATAAGGAATTAACTACGGCAGTACAATGAAGAAATATGAATCAAGAGATGAAGAGATGGCCAGGATGGCTGAAATTCTCATTTCTGGTTCACATGTTAACCAAGTAAGTCAGGTGCTCTCTCTCTCTCTCTCTCTCTCTCTCTCTCTCTCTCTCTCTCTCTCTCAATTTATTTGAAGTAGTCAATCTTTTTTTAGAAGCTGATCTCCTTGACCTCAAGAAGGGCCTAGGCAGATAAGCTTGAAATTTAACAGACTCTTGGAATGGTGATTAAAGTTATCAGAATAAAATAACAGTTCACTTTGTAAAGGTGACCAAATTTGACAACATTTAGATCTAGTGAATGATTTAGTTACTGTAATCCAGCAATGTTTCTTTGCTTCCAATCTTGACAATGTCCCATGCTAATCTTTTTCAACTTTAGACACACATGTATCATGTTTCTTCAAAAGCCTTTGGACTTGACATAGGTGTATCAAACCTGTAAGCAAATAACAATGAAAAACCTTATCACGCTGATTCACACATTTGACTTGCAGCGAAAACATTGCTTTTAAACCTTAAGAATCCCCTGAAGACAGAGTGTGGCTGCCCACATGGCGGGGTAATCAAAAACAGTCACACACGTAATGTTCTCATCCGTAGCTGATGCACTTGTACCATAGTGTTCAAGTGCTTCCGCTGTTGGGATGATCCCTGGAGTCTTTTAGCCAGGGTAAGTCAACAACAAAAGCTTAAGAACACAAAAATGTTCTATAAGTTTCTGGTGAGCCTCAAGGATGACATCCAAAGGCTTGTCTAAAAAGGTGAATTTCTTGACTAAAGCATATTTGTGGACATCAACCACCAGCATTTTTTCTATCAATGAAAAGGCATTTTCTCTATTTACGAAGGTTCTAAACAGGTTTCTGGTGAACTTTAAGGATAGTGTCAAAAGGCTTCTGTTGTATGTGTACAAAGAATCATTTTTCAAAGTAGGTGGACGTCCACCATCAAAACCTTTGATTAAAAAAACTTGTTTTCTCTAATCCCCCAAGGTTCAGCAGATCAGCTTATAAGTTATAGTTTGTGGACATCAACCACCAACTTTTTTTTCAATGAAAAGGCGTTTTCTCCATTTCTGAAGGTTCTAAACAGGTTTCTGGCGAACTTTAAGGATAGACTAAGCGTCAAAAGGCGCATATGTATGTAAAGAATGATTTCTCTAAGTATGTGAACATCCACCATCAAAACCTTTGAATAAAAAAACTTGTTTTCTCTATTCCCCCAAGGTTCAGCAGTTGGCGGAAGACCTGGGAGAGGAAGGGGTCCATGACCTGTGCACCACCATCCTGAAGGGCGGCCACACCGTGCTGCACATGCTGGCGCAGCGCCAGAAGCTGCAGGCGCTGCAGGCCCTGCTGCAGCACAAGGGCAGCGCCACGCACGTGCTGCAAACCCGCAACGCGCAGGGCCGCACGCCCCTGCACACCGCTCTGTTGCACAATGCACTCTTCTCGGCCAAGGTGGGCGCTTCTGAATAGCCAGCCAATTTCTAAGGCTTGAAACTCCTTTAACTCATTCAACACTGGCCGATTGCTTCCCTTCACAACCGTTCAACACGAGAGTACGCTATAGCGTACATAGTGTTTAAACATTCACAACTCAGCGAAGCCACGCCACCCAAACTGGTATAAAAGTGTTCCTCTACGGTCCCTTAATAGTTTTCTTCTCGTCTATTTTTAGGATGGCAATGAATGAAAAGGAGGTAATATTAATATTTACAAAGAAAGGGCAATGTCCTCCAAAAATCATCCAAAATGAGGTCTTATAAGGGAGGTTCCACTGTATTATTATTATTACTTCCTCTCTCTCTCTCTCTCCCCTGAAAACAGGTTCTGCTGGACCACGGGGCCAACCCCTCAGAGGTGGTGCACCGCCACAAGGGCACCACGCTGCTCCACCTGATGGTCAGCTGTGACCGCCCGCACGCCCTACTGCTGCTGCTGAGGGAGGGCGCCGACCCCAACGCCCGCGACCTCCAGGGCCGCACGCCCTTCCACCTGGCCGCCATCTTGGGCCACGCCGCCATCGCCGCCATCTTGATCCGCGAGGACCGTGTTGATTTGAACGCCGTGGACGGCTCAGGTCAGTTGCTGTGTGATTTCATTTAATTTAACTCATTCTACCCCGTTTACGAGTATACTCGTAAAACTCATGCCAAACCATATCTGCCCCGTTTATGAGTTAACTCGCAATACAAACCCATCTTCAAACTGATTGATTTGAACGCCGTGGATGGGTCAGGTCAGTTGCTGTGTGATTTCATTTAATCAACTCATTCTATCCCGCTTACGAGTGTACTCGTAAACTCACGCCAACCATATCTGCCCCGTTTACGAGTTAACTCGTAATACAAACCCATCTTCAAACTGAAGCGTCTAGCTTGGTTCTCGTCCTCAAATTGTTCACTTTGGTAGCTTTAGGCTGTTTACAGACACTTCCTTTCCAGTCATGCTGAACTTTTATTAGATTCTGGAGCAGATTTCTCGTATTTGTACCGATTTGTTCTCGATGATGGGTTCATATTTATTGTGTCCGAGTAATGAAACAGCAGTAAAATTGTTTCTGGATTGATTTAAGACCATTATAATGACAAAAATAGCGATTGTATCGAGTTTTGGGGGAGTGTAGGTGAAGTAGAAAGCTCTACTTTCGATCATTGCATAAAGAACAAACCTTTTCTTTATTACTGTTTTTTGTGTGTAAAAGAGTTATTTTTAGAACTACAAACCGCATTTCAAATTCCATGAAACTTCGTAAACTTTTAAAACATGCATTTAACATAAACACTTAAAAACTTAAAACAGTACAGTGAATTGTTGCACAGTTATAGCAATTTTTCTAAACATTTTTATAGTTATGCTCAGAGCTCTCCGCACAGATGGGCCAGAGAAGATAAATGTGGCTGCACGGATTGGGTTAAGTCAGAGGCAACTGCTGTTCTGGGAAACTGGGCAGGATTTTGCTTACAGTGGTGAATCCATGTATGTTGATCTGAACTCTGAGGATATTTGTTCCGGTCAGTGGTGTGTGATTTCCACGCTACCAGGAAACCCCCTATAATCCGTCCCTGTTATAAGACGAAGTAAAAAGTGATAAATAATGATAGAGAAGACTGAAATAAAGAAATAAGCATCAACATTTGTTGCCCGTTTTACCTTTAGGTTGGTATTACAAAAACGGAAACTAGTGTAATTTTTTTGTTTTACTCTGTTACCCATGTTACTTTCAGAGACAAGCACGGCCAAACAGTATCAGCTAATGATTTATTTTTCTACCATAACCGTTTAGTTCAGTGTTGGCTCTTTCTGTTGATACCAAACACTTTATTGTTAGTGTTTGTTTAACTATCAAAAAAAAATCAGAAAAGTGCTGAAATCAGCTGTCTACAGGGAATAGGCGGCAGCTGTGGGTGCTCAGCGCACGGGAAGTGTAAGTCTGACACTGCTGCCGGCGGGATTGTGTTAAAGTCTGTAAAATACGGTAATACTGAAATCCTTTTCTCTGCCTCCAGGGCACACGGCGGTGATGCTGGCCATCACCAACAACAACGCAGAGCTGGCCCGGCAGCTGGCGGAGGCCCCCGGGGTGGACATGGTGGGCAGGGACAGGGAGGGCATGTCCTGCCTGCACATGGCCGTGTCCCGCGGCCAGCTGGAGGTGACGCGCTGCCTGCTGCGCCGCAACACGGCTAACATCAACGGCAAGGAGCACGCCATGGGGCGCACCCCGCTCCACTTCGCCTGCAGCCTGGCCTGCGACGCCCATGGACGGATCACCTCCGCCGGCCATGCGGCTGTAAAAGCTTCCGACGACGATGCTGATGATCAAGAAGCTGGGACCCTCGACGGTTCCCGCCCACCCAGCTCGAAGCAGTGCCAAGACGCTGGTGCTGGTGAAAATTTGGGCGATTTTGTTGCCGATTCCAATGAGAAGAAACTGAATGTACCGCCAATTTCTGCGTCGCTGGGGCAAGCAGGAAACACTAGGCATCAAAGAGGCACTGGTCATCCCAAGAAGGGGGCTTCTCTCAACGGCTACAACAGAACGTCCACACCCAGAACACCTCGAAGTGCTAGAACGCCCAGAGTAAGGACACCCGGAAGAACCCCCAGGACCAGTACACCTAGAGCCGGCACCTCAAGTGCAGGTGTCAACAACAACTCTGGCTCTGGGGCACAATCGGACAGCCCCAGAAG
>CM065681.1:73302154-73312154 GCA_017654935.2 Phymorhynchus buccinoides
CAAAAGGTTTTTTTTTTTTTTTTTGTTTACAGCTTTGTCTGATGATGTGCCTCGCCTTCATCAACTGGCAAGCCCGACGCACCAAAACTGACCGACTTTGGAGTCACCTTAGTTTCATTTCGCGTCTGCGAAGTGACGTCTGCGACGTATACCTCCAGATCCAGATCAGATTTCCAGGTGGTGAAATGAAAGAGCATTCAAACCAAGCGACTCACTTTAGGCGTGGAGGCCTTGGAGCCATAGGTAACAGCCAAAGGGCGACGTGACCCAGCAGACTGAGCTCGGCGGCTGAGATCCAGGGTAAGCTTCAGCCGCTCCTTGTACACCGAGGATAGGGGGCGTTGAGGACGACGCGTCTGCACATATCAAAACCTCTTTTTTTGCGTTAACCCTTTCGCCACCAGCCATTTTTTTTTTTTTTAAACCCATTAAACTTAACTGGGAAGAGAAAAAAAAATTATCTGCAATATTGGGAATTCCTCTGTGACATGCATAACATTAGGCCTATCTTTACCTCCCAAAATTAAGAAAATCTGCAATACTGGGAATTCCTCTGTGACATGCATAACATTAGGCCTATCTTTACCTCCTGTATCTTGAACCAGGCTCTAAGCACTTCACACACACACACACAACTATCCTCTACCTCGAACCAGGCTCTAAGCACTTCACACACACACACAACTATCCTCTACCTTGAACCAGGCTCTAAGCACTTCACACACACACAACGATCCACTATCTCAAACCAGGCTATAAGCGCTTTACACACACACAATCATCCTCTATCTTGAACCAGGCTCTAAGCGCTTTGCAGTCCAAAACAATCCTCTATCTCAAACCAGGCTCTAAGCGCTTTGCAGTCCAAAACAATCCTCTATCTCAAACCAGGCTCTAAGCGCTTTGCTGTCCAAAACAATCCTCTATCTCAAACCAGGCTCTAAGCGCTTTGCAGTCCAAAACAATCCTCTATCTCAAACCAGGCTCTAAGCGCTTCACACACACACACAACTGTCCTCTATCTCAAACCAGGCTCTAAGCGCTTCACACACACACACAACTACCCTCTACCTCGAACCAGGCTCTAAGCGCTTCACACACACACACAACTGTCCTCTACCTCGAACCAGGCTCTAAGCACTTCACACACACACACAACTGTCCTCTATCTCAAACCAGGCTCTAAGCGCTTCACACACACACACAACTGTCCTCTATCTCAAACCAGGCTCTAAGCACTTCACACACACACACAACTGTCCTCTACCTCGAACCAGGCTCTAAGCGCTTCACACACACACACAACTGTCCTCTATCTCAAACCAGGCTCTAAGCACTTCACACACAAACACAACTGTCCTCTACCTCGAACCAGGCTCTAAGCGCTTCACACACACACACAACTACCCTCTACCTCGAACCAGGCTCTAAGCACTTCACACACACATACAACTGTCCTCTACCTCGAACCAGGCTCTAAGCACTTCACACACACACACAACTACCCTCTACCTCGAACCAGGCTCTAAGCGCTTCACACACACACACAACTATCCTCTACCTCGAACCAGGCTCTAAGCGCTTCACACACACACACAATGATCCTCTATCTTGAACCAGGCTCTAAGCGCTTTACACACACACAACTATCCTCTACCTTGAACCAGGCTTTAAGTGCTTCACACACACAACTGTCCTCTATCTCAAACCAGGCCTTCACAAACACACAAACATCATCTGCCTTGAACCAGGCTCTAAGTGCTTCACACACACACAACTATCCTCTGTTTTGAACCAGGATCTAAGTGCTTCACACACACACAACTATCCTCTATTTCGAACCAGGCTCTAAGTGCTTTACACACACACAACTATCCTCTACCTTGAACCAGGCTCTAAGCGCTTCACACACACAACTATCCTCTACCTTGAACCAGGCTGTAAGTGCTTCACACACACACAACTGTCCTCTACCTTGAACCAGGCTCTAAGCGCTTCACACACACACAACCATCCTCTATCTCAAACCAGGCTCTAAGCGCTTTACACACACACAATCATCCTCTATCTTGAACCAGGCTCTAAGCGCTTCACACACACACAACAATCCTCTACCTTGAACCAGGCTCTAAGCGCTTCACACACACAACCATCCTCTATCTCAAACCAGGCTCTAAGCGCTTTACACACACACAATCATCCTCTATCTCAAACCAGGCTCTAAGCGCTTTACACACACACAATCATCCTCTATCTTGAACCAGGCTCTAAGCGCTTCACACACACACAACTATCCTCTACCTTGAACCAGGCTCTAAGCGCTTCACACAAACTATCCTCTATCTTGAACCAGGCTCTAAGTGCTTCACACACACACAACAATCCTCTACCTTGAACCAGGCTCTAAGCGCTTCACACAAACTATCCTCTATCTTGAACCAGGCTCTAAGCGCTTTACACACACACAACTATCCTCTACCTTGAACCAGGCTCTAAGCGCTTCACACACACACAACAATCCTCTACCTTGAACCAGGCTCTAAGCGCTTCACACACACACAACTATCCTCTATCTTGAACCAGGCTCTAAGCGCTTTACACACAAACTATCCTCTACCTTGAACCAGGCTCTAAGTGCTTCACACACACAACTATCCTCTATCTCAAACCAGGCTCTAAGTACTTCACACACAACTATCCTCTATCTTGAACCAGGCTCTAAGCACTTTACACACACACACACAACTATCCTCTAACCTCGAACCAGGCTCTAAGCGCTTCACACACACACACACAACTATCCTCTACCTTGAACAAGGCTCTAAGCGCTTTACAGTCCACAACTATCCTCTACCTTGAACCAAGCTCTAAGCGCTTCACACACACACACACAACTATCCTCTACCTTGAACCAGGCTCTAAGCGCTTTACAGTCCACAAATATCCTCTATCTCAAAACCATGCATCCATTACTACACAATGCACAAGGCCTCACCTTAGGCTTGTGAGCGGTGCGGTCTGTGGGCACAAAGACATGCTGTCTTGGGGTGTTGGAGAAGAACAGAGGGGCGGGGGCCTGGATTGCCTTCTGATCCGACAAAGGACCCACTTCCGGCGTGCACGGGCGGTAACTGTCATCTTCCAAGCCGCGGCTCACAGCCTCTCGGTTGAAATCCTCTGCCGCTTGCAGGGTGAACCTGTGTATGGAAAGGGTCGGGGGAAGGAAATGATGAACTGTGTGTGCGTTATTACGAAAGTGTGTTTTCCACATGAATTTTATAATCTGTGAAAAGGTGCGCACAGTCGTGCTGATGTCTGAAAATGTGTGCATGCATACGTTATTTCCTGCGTTGACATAGAAGTTGATTATTTTCAAATTATAAATTTTTTTTTTAAATCGCTCTATGTCTGCATCTTTTGCAGCGTGTGTGAGAGCATGTGCATGAAGCTTTTTTGTTCACTTATTGACGCTCTGAGTGCATGTGCTGGTGAGTATATGTGATTGTGTATATGCAACTGTTAGTGCACATGCATGCATGCATGCAAACATGCATGTGTGCAGGCATAAAATCAACAATGTGCATGTGCAGCATGAGTGTATGCACATCTCTGGTTTGATAAATATACATGAATAAAATAAAGCTGTTCTTGTTGATAAAAAGTACACACACACACACACACACACACACACACACACACACACGCACACACACACAAGAAACACATGCATGCATGCACCTCCGCACACATGCCAGCAGCATGCATATGAATGTGCACACATCTGCAACAGATTAGCATAATAAAATTTAAAATATCTATATTGAGAATGCACTTTAAATCACTGGGTTTTTTTTCGAATTACTTACTTGCTTAACCTATTCAAACACACATGTAAAAAGCAAGCCCTTACTCCATTTTCATCTTTGTCTAATAATAAAACGAATTGAAATTAAAATGAAATGCAAACAGTATCTAAACAGCACAGCAAGTTTAGGAAAGATGTTAAAATTCACAAATTTAAAAAAAATTCAATTTGTTAATAGCTTGTTAAAATGAAAAAACACAAGAAAATACTGCTAAAGAAAGTAAGGTGGAAATTTGTGGAAATAGCCCATCTCAATTATGATGTTTAGTCATTGTAAAACAGCTTTGCCACCACCAGCAGTAAGGATTATTTATTTGTAAATGTATTCATAAATTACTTGACAACAATCCGTATCATTTCTCTGCAAGAGGGAGGGGGCAGGGGGGGGGGGGGGGGGGGGTTTTTAATAAGTCACGATATCCCAGCCAAGTGACAATTATAGTTCAGTATAATAGCTATTTTGTCACCTTTTTTTTTCCTTTGTCTCCAACAATCAAAGATGCAAAAGATAAAAACACAGCAAACAAAACCTATTTCTATCAAAGTATTGCAGGCTCTTTGTTTGTTTGTTGTTAGTTTTTTTGTGTTGCTTTCTTTTTTAAAGAAAAGGCAAAATTACAAAACAGAATCCTAAAAAACTTGGTTCAAAATTGCAGATGGCTTAGGGATAGATCTAATATAGCAATGCCGATCTGTACAATGTAGCCTATTCAAGTGAGCATAATTATTATCAGTTCAAATTTGAAAAGATCAACATTTTATTTTTACTTGGTAAAGCATTATCTTTTTTTTTTTTTTACATGCAATTATTCATCTCAAGAACAGCTGATCATTAACATTTCTATTTGTGTTGGGAATGGGGTAAATGTGAAAACAATGTTGACATAGGTATGCATTTGATGCTTTTGTCTAGATTTCTTAATGTTGTAATTTTTATGTTAAATTGTCCGATATTTTTTTGTTCCTGGACACACAAAAAGGCAGGGAGCAAGCAGGGGTAGGGCAGGGGGTAGGGAAAGAATGCAGAATAGGACAGGATAAGCCAACAGAGAAATTAAAGATGTTAAAGACCCCCCACGTCATGTGTCACATTCCCTCTTATGCTAGGAAAATTTCTTGAGATTTCTTACCAGCTATAAGAGGGAAAACACGTAAAAACCGTGATTTTGACACGTGATGTGGTGGGTCTTTAAAGTAGTCTTTACACAAACATTTTATACAATTACGTTCATTGTTCATTTATTTTAAAGCTGCTTTACCTTTTTGTTACGTCACATGATAAAAAAAACCATATTAGTCTATCTGCGCATACAGCATGTTTGGTGAGTTGTTATGTTTGCTGATGGAGTATGCTTAATTAAACTACACATTGTGAAAAAAAAGGAATTGTAATAAAAATAATAAAAATAAAAATTCAGTATAATAATTATTAGCATCTGAAAGCACTGAACTGCTAACACCATTACCAACAAAGTACTACATAACAAAACATTAAAATATCACTATAAAACTTTAATCCTTTTAACTCATTCCGCCCTGTGCCCGACAATTTGTCGGGCATGTGAGAACAGTTGCCAGCGCCTGTGCTTGACAAACTGTCGGGCTTGACCCCTTACCTTCTTTCACCTTCGACCTCATGAATATTAACGACTAAAGGGAGCTCACTATGTGCCCCTTTCTTTTCGAAAATCTTGCCACACAAAGTGCACCGGTTTTCAAGCATGTCTGAGTGATTTTTGTATTTTTTCTGATTATTTTATCATCACCATGAGTAAGCGACCAAGGTTTAGTGTGAAACAAGTCATTGATGAGATATTTGCTGACGATGACAGTGATTTTGACCCAGAAGAGGACGAAACACAGTCAGAAATGAGCGAAAGGGAGCAGACGAATAATTCTTCACTCGACCAAGCCGGTGCTGATGCATTTTTGAGCTTTAACCGGAGTACCCATCAAATTTGCTGCTGTCTCTCAAAACCCTCAGGCTGGGAGTGCAGCTCTCCAGTCTAACAAGCAGGGCGCAAAGGGTTAACCCACATAAGGTTTAGTATCAACTACTAAGCGTAAAAAAAGTGTAGGGGTGAACAGAAAATAAAAGCTTGTGATTCTACCTCTCAAAGTCTGCACGTGAAGTTGCACTGCAAACAAAACGTGAGTTGGGTGCAACCAATACAACTCAACATCACACACAACGTGTGGACAAATACACATTCTGAAACACACTTCACACAGCAGTGCAGCTCTGATTTGAAAGTGGTCTGTTAAGAAAGAGAAACGCTGCAAATACGGAAATACGACTTGATACCGCTTGTGAACAACAAATCATTAACTACATAAAATCAACATCCAAAGATTATTCAATACAAACTTTGCAAATACACACACAAAAATTCAACTCAAAATAATTCAACAAAACACACCAAAAAAAACAGATAAACAAGACACCACATTATGGCCTGGGACGGTATTCATGTCGAGATAGCATGAGACTTAGCATGATGCTAACTTAGAAGCTCTTCCAATGTCCTATAGGATTTAATAGGACTTTTGGAAGAGCTTCTAAGTTAGCATCATGCTAAGTCTCATGCTATCTCGACATGAATACCGTCCCAGGAAAACAATTGCAGGAAAACGAGCCAAAGTGCCCACTTCAAATATCTACACATAGTGCATGCTTTTTTATGTATATATTTTTGTTTATATACATACTTCCTTTGGTTGGTTATTGGTTTGGTTTGATCATAGAAAATTCAAGTGTTCTATCGTGATAGGGGCTGTTGGCCTATGTCATTAAAAGTCTTGTGAGCGCTAACAAAAAATTTGTTTACTTCGGAAACCATGAATTATATACTGTTCCTTATAGCCTTCATGACCAAAATTTAAAGATCCTAGGACTGTTACCGAATACAACAAGCAGTCACAGAGTCAGATTAAAATTTTGAATGCGTACACACACACACACACTCACACACATACCAAGTCAATGTAAATCCTAAACCAGAACAACTAACTAAGTCCCATAGTAACACCCTGGTTCTAGCAACATCCACTTTCACATGGGTGCACGTGGTGACCAAAGCGTTCGCCTGAACTTCCCACCATAACCCTTGCTATAATGGTCAATTTAAGAGCAAAAAGAGCACGAGAAGAGCCCTATCTTCAGGCAGACCACTGCCTGAACCAGCATCAAATTGCCTGAATTCAGGCTTCAGGCACACCCACATGCACCCCTGCATTTATGGCGATAATTCGCATACACAAGATAGAAGCTCAAACAAAAGCGCTTCTCCAGTCCACAGATTACCTCCTCTTCGTGGGATAAAAGAACAGGGAAAAGCCAGAAGATCCTGTCACAAAGGGACTAAAGAAGGCTGACAGTACCCTCTAGCTTCCACCCAACAAAATGTGGATGTAGCCAAAAAATGCCAAGGCAAATGTTAAGAATAGCCCCCCCTCCTCTGCCCCTTCCATTCATTTCAGATGCTTTCAGGTTAGGGTTAGAGTAAGGAATAGGGTTTGGGATAGGGTGAGGGATAGGCTTAGGGTCAGCTTAGTCATCAACTTTTCTTTGTGTGTGTGTTTGACACTAAATTGACCTTAAACCTATTCCTAACCCTAACTTGAAACCGTCTCATCCACACCAAAAACAAAATTGATATTATATTATGAGATTGACCCTAAACCTATCCCTAACCCTATCCCAAACCCTTTTCCTAACCCTAACCCTAACTGAAACCGTCTGATATAAATGGAAGGGGCAGAGGAGGGGACTATTCTTAACATTTGCCACTGCCAACTACAAAAGTTACACCTGTCAACTTTTTTCAGCCACTCCCAGAAGAAGTGTGACTAAAGACACGAAACGTTGGGGAGGTTCTCATTCCCAGGTAACCTTTTCTTCACCCCTTTTTAACCCTGTATTTCTAAGTAAAGGTACAGCAGTCACTTTTTTACTCTTTTTGTGTGTGTGTGCCTTAACTCTTCTGGTACCATGGGCGAATACATTCACCCAAGACATCACTCTGCATTCTTCACGAAATGCAAAGACATTCACTGCCGCCAAGTACCCTGCCATGTGTTTGTTTTAAGAGGATATGTAACTGTTCCTTCCGTTAAAGCAACGCACGCACACTCGGGGAGAAGAAAAGAACAAACCCAGTTACTCCCCTCCTGTCGGCTGAGATGCAACGGATAACCAAGAACGTTAAAAAAGAACCACATTGGTGCTAAAACAGTTAAAGTCAAGCCAACGCGGGCGACTCACTTGTCCCCGATGGTGCCCTTGGGTTTCCACAGGTTGTGAGTGCCGTCCCATTCCAGCTGCTCCACGTTGACGTAAGTGTAGTGGTTGTCCGCCTCCTTCAGCTTGTGCTCAACAGCTCCCGAGGCCACTGAGTGCAACAGGAATGAGAAGTGAGATCTACTATCTTTTTCTAGAGTAGATAGAGGGGGGGTTGCGTACCCCTTAAGGCATTATCGTAATACGATGTCGATTTGTGGATCTCCAGTTCGATATTGGAAAAGATTTAGATCACCAGCGTCTGTTAAAATGTTTCCGCTTCCACCGTATCAACGCTCTGCTTTGCAACTTAAAGCGTTTTCTAGGAGAAATCAGAATTCTGAACACTATGACAAATTGCGTACCGGTACGGGTCAGTGCGCACACTACATACGGGTGTTGCGTTTTTAACCATAATACACCCATAGCAACTTTCACCCCACACCAAGTGAAGAAGGAAACCTTAACGTGAAATGAGTAGATTAAGATTTTACCTTCTAACTGCATGAAAGTTGATCTCTTTTGGATGAAAAAATGGAAGTAAGAAGAAATAAACGTCATTGCAATAAATGACAGAAAAGCATGACATGATTTCTTTACTATTTCTACGATTTCAAGGGGGTTTACGCACGGACCCAACCAACGCACAGACCTGTTTCTACTCTATACAGTATAATTGCTCCTATCTTCTCTGTTTTCTATTGCTATTTCTTATGTTCGTACTACACACACACACACACACACACACACTAAAATACAGCTGAACATTCAATGTGATGAAGTCGGTGACGTACAGGGAAGAAGGAGAAACATTTATTGCAAAACCAGAAATTTCAGCACAAAAACTTGACATAATTCATGAGCAAAAAATGATTAAGTAATCTAGTTGAATTCAAAATTTAATATAAAAAAAACGTTATTCACTATAAATGCAAAAGAATATAAGTAGCTTTTTAATTTGACAGTGAAAAAGAAACAAGAAAATGCATTACCATAAAAGCATCATTATACGTATGCTATAGGTCTCTCTATTTCCTTCCCTTTCTCTCTTTCTTCCCCCACCCCCTTTTTTTTTCTCTTCCCCTCTCTCCTTCACATACAACAACAACAACAACAACAACATACAGTATTTATACAGCGCTGAATCTTGATAGAAATCAAATCAAAGCGCACACACATGATAGCATTCATAACGCATTCAAACAAAAATGCAATACAAAGCAAACACACACGCATGACATGAATGGTATACAGCCGAAACAGACCTAAAGGCAAGAGAGAGAAGAGAAAAGAGAGTGGAGCCTCAATGACGGGGGAACAGGTGGGTTTTGAGGATAGATTTGAAAGCAGAGAGGGTCGGTCGCTGATGGAGGGAAAGGGGAAGTTTGTTCCAAGATGTCAGTCTTGAGACAGCAAAAGATCGCCGACCAACAGTTAAAAGCTTATACCTAGGGATCTGGAGAGAAAGAGGGTCAGAAACTGAGCGTAAAGTGCGGAGCTGGTGTATAAATGGAAATATTGTCGCAGAGGTAAGATGGAGCAGCTTTATGGATAGATTTATAGCAACGGGTGTTTAATTTACACTCAATTCTGTCTGCGACAGGAAGCCAGTGCAAAGAACGGAGAAGAGGGCTAGCATGATCAAACTTTTTCTTCCTAAGGACAAGAGTAGCAAAGAAGATCTAGGATCCAGAAAAGAGAAGATAAAAAAGGACGGGAAGGGAAAGGCATGCACACACACACACACACACACACACACACACACACACACACACACGTCTCTCCAATTCACTCACCAGGCACTGCATCAATGATCACCAGGGCCATGGTAGGCTGAGGCAAGGAGATGATTTTCC
>CM065681.1:73317154-73324004 GCA_017654935.2 Phymorhynchus buccinoides
TATCTGTCCCACAGGGAAAATTTATGAAAGCTATCAAAATAACCCCTGCCTAACGTACGCACGGGGGGAGGTTGTGTGACTGCGTATGTGTGTGTGCGCATGCATGTGTATATGTATGTGTGTATAAGATAGAGAGACAATGGGGGGGGGGGGGGGGGGGGCAGACAGAAAGAAAGACAAGAGAGAGAGAGAGAGACTGTGTGGGCTTGAGTGTGTGCATGCATGTGAGAGAAAGAGAGATAACTGAAAGAGAGACATACACAGGCAGACAGAGATTACGTAGCATTGTGCCCCCGTCTGTGTCCTCGATTTAGCCTCTATGTACCCACGTCTCTATGTGTCCACATTTCTACATGTCCAAGTCTCCATGTGTCACTGTCTTTTAGCTGTCTGTCTCTTTGTTTATAGTAACCCTACCATTATCCCTAACGGTAACCCTACCCCTATCCCAAACACTAATCTTTACCCCTAACACTTACCCTAATCTGCGGGGGCATATAGAGACAGGGACATATAGAGACGGAACACACAGAGAAGGGGACACACATAGAAGGGGTCACATATGAAGGGGTCACATTGAGGCGGCGAGATATAGACATGGGGATACAATGACGCGAGCACATAATGATGGGGTCATAATTATACAGAGACGCGAACACCTAGAGAAGGGGACACAATGACAGGGACACACCGACACTGTGACATATAGAGATGGGACACAGATATGGTGGCATATAGGGACATGGATGTATGGAGACAGGGACATAATTATATGGATGGGGACACAATTACGGGGACACACAGACAATGTCATGTTGATGTAGAGATGGGGGCGCATCGCACTTATCCCTACAGAGATAGCACAGTTCAACGTAGAAGAACCTCTCTCTCTCTCTCTCTCTCTCTCTCTCTCTCTCTCTCTCTCTCTCTCTCTCTCTCTCTCTCTCTCTCTCTCTCTCTCAGAGAGAGTTAGGCCTATGTCCACACAGCAAAGGAGTCTGTTCTGATCGGTAGAACTGGAATTGATTTTGTGGATATTCCTTGCCCAAATGGTTGGCCCTGCCTCCAATCTTCTAGCCAAGAGAGATTTTAAAGTGTTAATGTTGATAATAATATCCAAAAGCCAACAACTCTCCAAAGCTGCATCACCAAAAGCAATTGCAAAATCCCTCTCCGTGTAATCACCCACACTGGGGTTTAGCATGCTTTTCATCATTCTTGAAAATCAATCACAATAAAGCTTTTATTATGATATATTGGATAACCTGTAGTAGAAGTTAAGGCCATTCTAACCAACTAACTGCACGATTTAATCGATACGTTTTATGTGTGTCGTGTCAAGCATTCTGAGCTGAGTAGAGGCAATGGATAATAATTATTACTAAGTAGACTATTAGATCTAGAAGCGAAACGAAAAGTAAGCGAATAGATCTGCAATGTAAACCGGTTGCGTTTGAATACTTCCAACAAAAATAGAACGGTCAGTGGAAGATGGACTAATAAGATAATGTTTTCTGACGGTTGAAATACCAATAGTGCATAAATTGTAATGTTTGCCGTTCAGTTCCAACAGTTTCATTTGTGATTTAAATCTATTACAGTGATTAAAGAAAACAAAATGCAACATTCTACAATCGAATGAATTTAATGAATAGATCTACACCTAAACACAGGGGCGCTTACTGTTTTGAGAAAGTTTATTTTATCTCCCTTTTCCGGGAAGAAAATAGTTCATTTTTAAAACGTCTAATGCTCTTTATTGTACCCTAGTTGGAGGTTAATAATAGTAAAATTACATTATTTTCGATTTCTACCAAAATTCTGTGACAATGGAATATAGTCCCGCGGGGCATTGTAGGTTAGTGAAACAACTTTGTACCCTAGAATGTCACCTATAACATTATTTTGATGGAAAGCCTGCAGTACATCAGATGAAGAGTCTACAACTCAAAACGATATACAGTGGAACCTCCCTTATAAGACCTCCCTTTATAAGACCCCCTCCCATATAAGACCTACTTCTCTGAGACATTGCCCTTCTTTGTAAGTATTAAAATTACCTCCCTTATAAGACCTCATTTTGGATGATTTTTGAAGGTCTTATAGGGGAGGTTGCACTGCATTTCCAACTCCCAGGTACCTCTTTTCACCTTCTTTAGTTGTTTTTTAATCTGTTATAACCAAGGAGCCAAATTTCCCAATCTTCAAGAACATAAAGTCACAACAACACTTAAGCACTAACACCCGCATGTGTGTGTGTAAGGAGAGCCTATTTCTAGTTCCAGTAATAACGGGGGGCTTTCTGTTCGTTTGAAGTTTGCAAAGTGTCATCCACAGCTTTAAGATGACAAAATTAGCATCTGATCAGTTCTATTATAACGTCACTTTACACTTGTCGTGTAGTTTGTTTGTTTGTTGTAAGTTCATTTATTGGTTACTCACATCAGTTTTTTTTACTACAACCCCCCCCCCCCCACCCACACCACCCCCTCCAACTTAAGGTTTATGACAATAAATCAGTGCCAATGTCAATGCTTCTGTCTGTCTCTGTCTCTGTCTCTCTCTCTCTCTCTCGCCTTAAAAAAAACCTGGCTTAAAATTTCGGTACAAATATATATATGGCTTGCCATCTCGTCATAATTGTAGCAAGATAGAACAGATGCAGGTGTAACTCACAGCGAGAATGCGGTCACAGGCGGACAGGAAGGTGGACTTGTTGGTCAGATTCTGGAGCTGCTCCTGAACTTTCATCAGCAGAAAGTCCGCCATCTGCCTCAACACGATTTTCTGAGACTGAAAACCACAACAGCAATCGACTTGGTTCAGCCAAAACTGCTTTAGTCCTTTCACCGCCAGCCATATTTCAGCCAAAAATGTCCATTAAATTTACCTGGGTAGAGAACAAAATCCATCTGCAGTACTGTGGATTCTTCTGTGGCATGTATAAAATAAGGTCTATCCTTACTTCTCAAAACTAAGACAATAGGGTCTTTGGGTAATAGACCCCAATTTGATGCCTTTTAGTGACATAGGTGTTAAATCACTGTGGTGCTAATATGCGACTTTGGCGGTGAAAGGGTTATGGAGCTCAGAAAGCAACGATCACCACTTTTCAATTTTTTTTTTCCTGACGACCTATTTCACAACCTAACATACACTGAGACATTTGTTTTCTCTCAATTTTATCCTTCACACCAAGCTGTCATCAAATCATTTTGGCCAAAAAAAAAACCTGTGGTGATAACCGGGGGGATCTTTTTGCATAAATAGTTCCCCACCTTTCTGGAAGTTCTGTGCTTGTAGCTTCGTCTAATCTGTCACTCTCTTTGACTATGCCTTTTCCCTTTGGCTCACTGTCATCTACTATCTTTCTGCCTTAACCAGTCCATTTTTTTTACAAGAAACACTGTCAAAAAACAATTTCCCCCAGCGCGAAGTCGGACTTGTTTGGCCTAACGGTTTCTTAGTTAGCAGGCATTCCATTGTTTCAGCCTTTAGGCTGATTTCAGGCTTTTTGATGGCCCCAGAGGTCATTTTTTAGATACAATAGAGACCAACTGAGTATATAAATACTTGTTAGGAGTGAATACTACTTCTCATGCTGTTTTTAAGGCTTACATTACAAAAAGGCTTCAGTTTCAATGGGCTTCAAGCTTTTTTTTTATAGCTTTTCATCCGCTTTTCAGCCTAAATCATAATTTGTCAATCTCATGCCTGGTTAGGCGCATAACGGCAGCATGACGCATCTGTGCTCATAATTGACAAGAAACTGTCCATGGATGCATGCGGTGACCAAAGCTTTTGCCCGAACTTTCTATCACACCCTTTGATATAACAGTCATTTAAAGAGCTTGGTTCTGTACAGAAGAGCCTTATCTTCAGGCAGACCACTGCCTGAACCCGTATCAAACTGCCTGGATTCAGGATTCAGGCTTCAGGCATACCCACGTGCACCCCTGACTGTCTGAGCGATCGAAGAAGAAGATGATTTGCCCAAAAGAAGTGGGGATGTACCCTGGGCAAGACATTTCCACTCTGAACAGATTTAGCCCAGTGATCCAGAATAGCAGCTGCCTCCTCTGCTATCTTCTTCTTCTTCTTCCTTTTCTTCTTCTTCCTCCTCCTCTTCTTCTCTTCTTTCCTTTTCTTCTTCTTCTTCTTCTTCTTTCTTCTTCTTCTTCTTCTTCTTATTCTTCTTCTTCCTCTTCTTCTTCTTCTTCTTTCTCTTCGATCACTCATGTCTGTACACACAAACAAAACCCATTCACAATGCAAGAAGCAAAGCACTTCAACATAACCCTTTCATCGTCTCCTTTGGTTTTGGAGATCTGGATCATTTTTTCGTTGATGTCAGGGTCAGCTGTTGCGATGCGTACAAGGTTGATCACTCCTGAAGACATTATTGTCACACATAACTTGACATCACATCGTAACAGTGAAGTGACTGATCAGTCAACCCATTCAGGGGGGATCAGATGATTCATAAGGGGGGGGGGGTGTTTCGCCTGAGGTTTTAAGGAGCTGCAGCTCTCGCATACCATGAAATCCTTTACAACAGGATTTTCCACCACCATCGGAAGCTATGTTGAGCGGGGAGGGGGGGGGGGGGGGCAGGCCTTACCGACTTGCACTGCCACGCCACAACTACCAATCAAAACATCATCATGCTCTTGAAATTTTTGTTTGAGCGGTGGGGGGGGGGGGGGGGGGGGGGGGTGGGGGGTGAATTTTGCCAGTCAAGAAAAAAATCCTTCCACCAGAATTTTTCCACTGTCAGATTTGTTTATTTGGAGCGTGGGGGGGGTGGCTTCTCTTGATACACGACACTAAAGAGAAATTTCATCATTTTGTGGCCTACCTTGCCCTCCAAAAACACACCTGTCGCTGAGCTGCTGTACCTTCTATAAGGTACATCCTACGGTACAAAGGGGAGGGGGGAGGGGGGTTCCGGAAACTCCTTTCCACGGCCTACCTTGCCTTCTAACGCTCAGACGCACTATTTGCGGGCCGCTACATTGGCATTTTTAGTGTCTTATTAGGCCAAAAATCAAGTCATTTTCGTACTTTTCAACCGTTCTATTAGGTACATTTCGGGCTAAAACAGGGGGGTTCCTTCCTTTTTTTTTCTTGGCTGGGGCGGGGGGGGGGGGGGTTGTGTATTCCAGAAACCCTCCAACCACCCCCCCACCCACCCCAATCCACCCTGCAATTGGTCCAAGTCATTTTTATCTACCCTCTGAGAATCACCATAAAAAACAAAAAGGGATCAATTTTGATATCTCAAGGCTTACCAGTTGATGAAAGCCGCTTTTTCACAGCCAAAAACGACAATTTGCAAAGTCAAAACACTGATGATGACGCCATATGAACAAAAATGATGTAACCGTAATTTGCGGACTGTACCCCTTAAATTGTACACAATTTTAAGATTTTTTGTTACTATATTTTCTTACTTATATTAACCGTAGGGGCCGACAGGGGTCTCAGTCTGGGGAAAAAGTATAGCGCCTTATAGTCCGAAAAATACGGCAATCTGACCTGAAATATTGAAATTATTTTCATCTCTTGGGAAGCGACATCTTCCAAGATGTGGCACTTTAATTCCCACACTGCGCTATTATCCACGGAGTATATATAACTTATCAAAACATTTTTAAACCACACAGTCATGGTATTTAACATGAATTTTGAAAAGTTTACATAAATGTAGAAGAGTAATGTATTAATCACGGATGCAAACCACTAAAAATGAAAAACAAATGCAAAATTATAATCCAGAGGGTCTAAATGTTTCTTCTTCATTCTTTTCAAACACTTGCTGGCGTTTCCCTACTCAAATTTAAACGCACGCACACATACACGTCACACACACGCGCACAAACGCAAGCACTCACGCACGCACTGCACCACGACACACACACACACACACACGTTAAAAAGAAAACCTCTTGGGCCTGTATTGATATCGTATGAGACTTACCATCATCATATCTGAGAAGTCGTGTCTAAAGTCCTATTAAATCGTACTAACTTCGGAAGGATCCAACGGGAAAGAAGAAGAAGGACTTCTAAAATAGCATGGATGATAAGTCCCTGGGTGCAACTACACAAAATGAAACAACATGGAAAAACTAGGGGTCCATGTGTAATGTCCCCCCTGCAGATGAAGCAAAAATTGATTTATGAAGGTATTTTAGATTGCTTTTTCCCAAAATTTATACAAATGCTTGTTTTAAAGTGTTTGAAAAATACAGTAGACACACAAAGATCTTGTTTGACATTTTTTTTTTTAAAAGGAACTTCCTTTTCTGGTAAATATAAAAAACCCAGGAAATCCTTGATTACCAGGAAAAGTTGCACCCATGTAAGTCTCATACTACCTCAATGTGAATACCGGCCCAGTACTGACCAATATCTCTGTCCAAATAGTCAAAGAAGGAGGGCACGATGCACATCAGTTGGACCACCTCCGTGGCCAACAAGCGCTTGTAGTCTTCCAGCCTGCAATCACAACGCACACCATCGCTTTACCACCTACGCGTGCGTGCGTGCGTGTTTGCGTGTGTGCGTGTGTGTGTGTGTCAAAAGGGCTATTCCAATATGTTTATGTGAATATATAACTTCATTTCATGTTAGCTTTTGTGTACTTGTATTAGGCCTGTTACAAGTACAGTGGAAACTCCCTTATGAGACCTTCAAAAAATAATCCAATGTGAGGTCCTAATGGCCTACTTGAACGTAGGGTTATTAACGCCTTGACAGTGAGAGTGAATCCCTTGTTGGTCAGAGCTGAACAAGGGATGTTCCACTCTTGCGAAAGGCAGCCATTTTAGTAGCCGCAAATAGTGTT
>CM065681.1:73324504-73329504 GCA_017654935.2 Phymorhynchus buccinoides
TATTATCCCCGTAGTCTTTTAGCCAGGGTAATCAACAACAACAACAAAAGCATAACACACAAAATATGTTCTATAAGTTTTTCTGGTGAGCCTCAAGGATGCCTCCAAGGCTTTTCTAAAGGTGAATTTCTTGACTTAAAAGCTATTTTTGGACATCACCCACCAGCATGTTTTCTTTCAATGAAAAGGCAAGTTTCTCTATTTACGAGGTTCTAAACAGGTTTCTGGTGAGCTTAGGATAGTTTCAAAATGGCTTCTGTTGTATTTGTAACCAAGACTCATTTTTCAAAGTATGGTGGACGTCCCCATCAAAAACCTTTATTAAAAAAACTTGTTTTCTTTATTTCCCCCCCACCAAGGTCAGCAGATCAGCTTATATTTATAGTTTGTGGACATCACCACCAAACTTTTTTTCCAATAAAAGGCGTTTTTCTCCATTTGCTGGAGTCTAAACAGTTTCTGGTGAACTTTAAGGATAGCTAGCTCACAAGGTGCATATGATGTAAAGAATGATTTCTCTAAGTATGTGGACATCCACCATCAAAACCTTTGAATAAAAAAACTCGTTTTCTCTATTCCCCCAAGGTTCAGCAGTTGGCGGAAGACCTGGGAGAGGAAGGGGTCCATGACCTGTGCACCACCATCCTGAAGGGCGGCCACACCGTGCTGCACATGCTGGCGCAGCGCCAGAAGCTGCAGGCGCTGCAGGCCCTGCTGCAGCACAAGGGCAGCGCCACGCACGTGCTGCAAACCCGCAACGCGCAGGGCCGCACGCCCCTGCACACCGCTCTGTTGCACAATGCACTCTTCTCGGCCAAGGTGGGCGCTTCTGAATAGCCAGCCAATTTCTAAGGCTTGAAACTCCTTTAACTCATTCAACACTGGCCGACTGCTTCCCTTCACAACCATTCAACACAAATGTACGCTATAGCGCACACAGCGTTTAAACATTCACATTTCACAACTCCGCGAAGCCCATGCAACCCAAACTTGTATAAAAAGTATTCCTCTACGGTCCCTTAATAGTTTTTCTTCTCCGTATATTTTTAGGACTGCAATGAATGAAAAGGAGGTATATTGAATACTTACAAAGAAAGGGAATGTCCTCCAAAAATCATCCAAAATGAGGTCATATAAGGGAGGTTCCACTGTCTCATCATTATTATTAATACTTCCTATCTCTCTCTCTCTCTCCCCTGAAAACAGGTTTCTGCTGGACCACGTGGGCCAACCCCTCAGAGGTGGTGCACCGCCACAAGGGCACCACGCTGCTCCACCTGATGGTCAGCTGTGACCGCCCGCACGCCCTACTGCTGCTGCTGAGGGAGGGCGCCGACCCCAACGCCCGCGACCTCCAGGGCCGCACGCCCTTCCACCTGGCCGCCATTTTGGGCCACGCCGCCATCGCCGCCATCTTGATCCGCGAGGACCGTGTTGATTTGAACGCCGTGGACGGCTCAGGTCAGTTGCAGTGTGATTTCATTTAATTTAACTCATTCTACCCCGTTTACGAATATACTTCGTAAAACTCACACCAAACCATATCTGCCCCGTTTACGAGTTAACTCGCATTACAAACCCATCTTCAAACTGATTGAATTTGAAGCGCCGTGGATGGGTCAGGTCAGTTGCATGTGTGATTTCATTTAATTAACTCATTCTACCCCATTTACGAGTATACTCGTAAACTCACGCCAACCATATATGCCCGTTAACAAGATAACTAGTAATACAAACCCCATCTTCAAGCTGAAGCGTAGTTTAGCTTTGGTTCTCGTCCTCAAATTGTTCACTCTGGTAGCTTTAGCCTGTTTACAGACACTTCCTTTCCAGTCATGCTTAACTTTTATTAGATTCTGGAGCAGATTTCTCGTATTTGTTACCGATTTGTTTTCGATGATGGGTTGATATCTATTGTGTCTGAGTAATGAAACGGCAAGTAAAATTGTTTTTGGATTGATTTAAGACTATAATAATGGCAAAAATAGTGATTGTATCGAGTTTTTAGCGAATGTAGGTGAGGTAGAAAGCTCTACTTTTCGATCATTGCATAAAGAACAAACCTTTTCTTTATTACTGTTTTTTGTGTGTAAAAGAGTTATTTTTAGAACTACAAACCGCATTTCAAATTCCATGAAACTTGGTAAACTTTTAAAACACGCATTTAACATAAACACTTAAAAACTTAAAACAGTACAGTGAATTGTTGCACAGTTATAGCAATTTTTCTAAACATTTTTATAGTTATGCTCAGAGCTCTCTGCACAGCTGGGCCAGGGAAGATAAATGTGGCTGCACAGATTGGGTTAAGTCAGAGGCAACTGGTGTTCTGGGAAACTGGGCAGGATTTTGCTTACAGTGGTGAATCCATGTATGTTGATCTGAACTCTGAGGATATTTGTTCCGGTCAGTGGTGTGTGATTTCCACGCTACCAGGAAACCCCCTATAATCCGTCCCTGTTATAAGACGAAGTAAAAAGTAATAAATAATGATAGAGAAGACTGAAATAAAGACATAAGCATCAACATTTGTTGCCCGTTTTACCTTTAGGTTGGTATTACAAAAACGGAAACTAGTGCAATTTTTTTGTTTTACTCTGTTAGCCATGTTACTTTCAGAGACAAGCACGGCCAAACAGTATCAGCTAATGATTTATTTTTCTACCATAACCGTTTAGTTCAGTGTTGGCTCTTTCTGTTGATACCAAACACTTTATTGTTAGCGTTTGTTTAACTATATTAAAAAAAATCAGAAAAGTGCTGAAATCAGCCGTCTACAGGGAATAGGCGGCAGCTGTGGGTGTTCGGCGCACGGGAAGTGTAAGTCTGACACTGCTGCCGGCGGGATTGTGTTAAAGTCTGTAAAATATACGGTAATACTGAAATCCTTTTCTCTGCCTCCAGGGCACACGGCAGTGATGCTGGCCATCACCAACAACAACGCGGAGCTGGCCCGGCAGCTGGCGGAGGCACCCGGGGTGGACATGGTGGGCAGGGACAGGGAGGGCATGTCCTGCCTGCACATGGCCGTGTCCCGCGGCCAGCTGGAGGTGGCGCGCTGCCTGCTGCGCCGCAACACGGCTAACATCAACGGCAAGGAGCACGCCATGGGGCGCACCCCGCTCCACTTTGCCTGCAGCCTGGCCTGCGACGCCCACGGCCGGATTACCTCCGCCGGCCATGCCGCTGCGAAAGCTTCCGACGACGATGCCGATGATCGAGAAGCTGGGACCCTCGACGGTTCCCGCCCACCTAGCTCGAAGCAGTGCCAAGACGCTGGTGCTGGTGAAAATTTGGGCGATTTTGTTGCCGATTGCAATGAGAAGAAACTGAATGTACCGCCAATTTCTGCATCGCTGGGGCAAGCAGGAAACACTAGGCATCAAAGAGGCACTGGTCATCCCAAGAAGGGGGCTTCACTCAACGGCTACAACAGAACGTCCACACCCAGAACACCTCGAAGTGCTAGAACGCCCAGAGTGAGGACACCCGGAAGAACCCCCAGGACCAGTACACCTAGAGCCGGCACCTCAAGTGCGGGTGTCAACAACTCTGGCTTTGGGGCACAATGGGACAGCCCCAGAAGAAAAACAACAGCAAACAGCACTGACTCAGCAGCCTCCATACACAAACCCCGACACAGTATATCAGGCGACCAAGTAGCTTACGCCCCACGGCCACAATCCTACCTGGTCATGACGCCTCACCAATCCAAGCCAGGTCCCGACGCGGAGCGATCTCAAAGACCCTCCACGGCTCCAGTGACGAACAACCTCCATCGCCACTTCAGCTCCACCTTCCCCGCCTCTCTGGTCACATTCAGAATCCCCTCGGCCACCACCGGTCGAGAAAGCGCAGCGTCTCAGCGCAGTCGTGACAGCGGGGGGACGGCTGCGACCGTGGTGACTCCCTTCAACGTGGGCGTGATCCGGTCCAGGCTGGTGTCCCTGCTGCTGAGCTACGACGCCGACGCCAACCTGATGACCACCTTCCGCAAGTCCCCGCTGCACATCACCTCCATGGTGGGCGCGGCCGACGTGATGGCTCTGCTGCTGCCCCACGTCACCAACATCAACGTGCTGTCCGCCTCCAACAAGACGGCCCTGCACCTCGCGGTGGAGAGGGGCTTCACCTCCCTGGCGTCCCAGCTGGTCCACGCCGGGGCCAACCTCACCATGCGCGACATGGCCGGCATGACGCCGCTCCACCTGGCCGCCCGCTTGGGCCACGCCGACATCGCCCACCTCCTGCTCAGAGCCAAGGCCCACAAGAACTGCTGCGACTTCCAGCAGAGGGCGCCCCTGCACCATGCCTGCATGCACGGCCACACCCGCGTCATCGAGCTCCTCGTCAGAGCGGGAGCCTGTCTGGATCGTGCCGACGATGACGGCCTGCTGCCCCTGGATTACCTGGGGAAGGAGTCTGCGTCCAGCGCCTCCGCGGCAGGTCACAAGGGAGTGCTGATCCAGTCAGACCATCACCCTTCAGTGACAGACCCTGTAGAGAGTGGTGAAGAAAAGCAAAGAGAGGCGGACACACCACTGATGCCTCAAAGGCAGCGAAAGATGGGCATGGCACAGTCAGCCCGATGTAGTGACGTCATGCAGCAAGAAACGTACGACTACCAAAAGATGCCCAGTCCAGTGGTACTATGCAGCGTTGTTGCTCTCTAAGATGGGAAAGCTGAACGGGACATTGCTGTGCTGCACAATTCTTTAAAAACAACACAATGGTGCAATTTGTTCACCAGTTTGATCAGACGTGCAAGTCTCACCTTTTTCTTCCAACATATGCAAACAATACAGTTTAGTCAAACCAGGAATAATGAAACGTTTTGGATACTTATAGTTTCTTTGACTTTGTGTGAGATATATTCACTGAAGTGGAAATAAGAATGTGTGTGTGTGCTCAGTTTTCTTGGGTCTTTCAGGGGTCCGTATGCTTTAAACTTGAATGTGCCAAACTAGTGAGGAAGACATCACTGGACAGCTTTATATTGC
>CM065681.1:73332004-73359504 GCA_017654935.2 Phymorhynchus buccinoides
CAGGGTAAAAATATCATGATGTTAACACACTCTGGGCGAATGAGCCGGATCCGGCTCATGGCTCGCACAACCGTTTAGGACGAATGGCCCGGATCCGGCTCATAAGAGTTTTCAAGAGGTTTTGATTTCTGGCGTGTAACCAGCTTTCAAGTGCGACGTCATAACCTATTTTCGGTTTGCTTTGACCTTGCATCTCTTGAAATCAACCAATCATTGCAGACTTTTACATTCAGGTTTGGTTGCAGAGGGGGGTCAAAGATCAGAATGTTAGCTGTTTTCGTCAATAGGAGACAAACAAAATATCAGTCCATAACTTTTCATAACTTTTTTGTGGTGATGGGTTTTCGAACCTAGTCAAATGGCCCGTCCGAAACGGTTGTAAGGGGAAGCAACTGGCCAGTGCCGAGAGAGTTAACCTCGTGACTGTAAAAGAAAAAGTGAAAGAAAAACAATTACCGTATTTTTCGGATCATTACGTGCTGCTGTGTATAAGGTGAATAGGGCAATTTTCAACAAAAATCTAAAAAAATTAAAGTAAAAGGCGCCCTCGTTTCTAAGGCGATACACACCTCGCAAAAGAAAGTCGAAGTTTGAAGCCCGTACACGTCCTGTAAACGCTTACCGACCGCCATTACTGC
Organism: Phymorhynchus buccinoides; assembly: GCA_017654935.2. Lineage (NCBI taxonomy): Eukaryota > Metazoa > Mollusca > Gastropoda > Neogastropoda > Raphitomidae > Phymorhynchus > Phymorhynchus buccinoides. Next base: position 73,332,643 of record CM065681.1, read on the forward strand.
TGTCATAAACGAGAGTTGGCTCCCTTCTCAAATAATCGAACTTCCGTTTTTGCAACTTCTGGTTGTTGTGTTTGGAATTTTCTTCGCTAAAACTGGTAGAATTATGGCTTTTTAAGCTCTACATCGATGCTTTTTGCATCCAACGAAGGGTTATGGGTTGGACGGTATATCGGACGATAACAGGGATTTTGAAGCATTTTAACGTGAGTATTCGTCGTATCGGCGACTCGTTACCACTTTCGATGTTGTGACTCACAGTAGACTGTACTGAGTATGGCAATCGTTGCCTCTCTTCTCATGATTTTGTTCACTAATAGGGCGCCCTCATTTATTAGGCGCATAGGTCGAAATTGGAGAAAAAAATATTGCCTTATTACCCTGTTGCAGAAAATTACAAAATCGAAAAGACAACTGTAGAATTAATCTGGCAAAAATCGTCTGGAGCATTCCCTCCTGACTTTCCAAGGAAGGTTTTTTTTCATTTTTCTCAAAACTACCAAAATTGAGATACGAGGTTTTTGAATTTCACCGACAATATGGTGTCATAGTCAATGTTTTTATTTTTTGCAAAAGTTTTTTTTTTTTTTTTTTTTTTTTTTTTTAATGTTTACAGCTTTGTCTGATGATGTGCCTCGCCTTCATCAACTGGCAAGCCCGACACACCAAAACTGACCGACTTTGGAGTCACCTTAGTTTCATTTTGCGTCTGCGAAGTGACGTCTGCGACGTATACCTCCAGATCCAGATCAGATTTCCAGGTGGTGAAATGAAAGAGCATTCAAACCAAGCGACTCACTTTAGGCGTGGAGGCCTTGGAGCCATAGGTAACAGCCAAAGGGCGACGTGACCCAGCAGACTGAGCTCGGCGGCTGAGATCCAGGGTAAGCTTCAGCCGCTCCTTGTACACCGAGGATAGGGGGCGTTGAGGACGACGCGTCTGCACATATCAAAACCTCTTTTTTTGCGTTAACCCTTTCGCCACCAGCCATTTTTTAGCACAAAAAACCCATTAAACTTAACTGGGAAGAGAAAAAAAAATTATCTGCAATATTGGGAATTCCTCTGTGACATGCATAACATTAGGCCTATCTTTACCTCCCAAAATTAAGAAAAAATCTGCAATACTGGGAATTCCTCTGTGACATGCATAACATTAGGCCTATCTTTACCTCCTGTATCTTGAACCAGGCTCTAAGCACTTCACACACACACACACAACTATCCTCTACCTCGAACCAGGCTCTAAGCACTTCACACACACACACAACTATCCTCTACCTTGAACCAGGCTCTAAGCACTTCACACACACACAACGATCCACTATCTCAAACCAGGCTCTAAGCGCTTTACACACACACAATCATCCTCTATCTTGAACCAGGCTCTAAGCGCTTTGCAGTCCAAAACAATCATCTATCTCAAACCAGGCTCTAAGCGCTTTGCAGTCCAAAACAATCCTCTATCTCAAACCAGGCTCTAAGCGCTTTGCTGTCCAAAACAATCCTCTATCTCAAACCAGGCTCTAAGCGCTTTGCAGTCCAAAACAATCCTCTATCTCAAACCAGGCTCTAAGCGCTTCACACACACACACACAACTGTCCTCTATCTCAAACCAGGCTCTAAGCGCTTCACACACACACACAACTATCCTCTACCTCGAACCAGGCTCTAAGCACTTCACACACAAACACAACTGTCCTCTACCTCGAACCAGGCTCTAAGCACTTCACACACAAACACAACTGTCCTCTACCTCGAACCAGGCTCTAAGCGCTTCACACACACACACAACTGTCCTCTATCTCAAACCAGGCTCTAAGCACTTCACACACACACACAACTGTCCTCTACCTCGAACCAGGCTCTAAGCGCTTCACACACACACACAACTGTCCTCTACCTCAAACCAGGCTCTAAGCACTTCACACACAAACACAACTGTCCTCTACCTCGAACCAGGCTCTAAGCGCTTCACACACACACACAACTACCCTCTACCTCGAACCAGGCTCTAAGCACTTCACACACACATACAACTGTCCTCTACCTCAAACCAGGCTCTAAGCACTTCACACACAAACACAACTACCCTCTACCTCGAACCAGGCTCTAAGCGCTTCACACACACACACAACTACCCTCTACCTCGAACCAGGCTCTAAGCGCTTCACACACACACACAATGATCCTCTATCTTGAACCAGGCTCTAAGCGCTTTACACACACACAACTATCCTCTACCTTGAACCAGGCTTTAAGTGCTTCACACACACAACTGTCCTCTATCTCAAACCAGGCCTTCACAAACACACAAACATCATCTGCCTTGAACCAGGCTCTAAGTGCTTCACACACACACAACTATCCTCTGTTTTGAACCAGGATCTAAGTGCTTCACACACACACAACTATCCTCTATTTCGAACCAGGCTCTAAGTGCTTCACACACACACAAATATCCTCTATTTCGAACCAGGCTCTAAGTGCTTTACACACACACAACTATCCTCTACCTTGAACCAGGCTCTAAGCGCTTCACACACACACACAACTATCCTCTACCTTGAACCAGGCTGTAAGTGCTTCACACACACACAACTGTCCTCTACCTTGAACCAGGCTCTAAACGCTTCACACACACACAACCATCCTCTATCTCAAACCAGGCTCTAAGCGCTTTACACACACACAATCATCCTCTATCTTGAACCAGGCTCTAAGCGCTTTGCAGTCCAAAACAATCATCTATCTCAAACCAGGCTCTAAGCGCTTTGCAGTCCAAAACAATCCTCTATCTCAAACCAGGCTCTAAGCGCTTTGCTGTCCAAAACAATCCTCTATCTCAAACCAGGCTCTAAGCGCTTTGCAGTCCAAAACAATCCTCTATCTCAAACCAGGCTCTAAGCGCTTCACACACACACACAACTGTCCTCTATCTCAAACCAGGCTCTAAGCGCTTCACACACACACACAACTACCCTCTACCTCGAACCAGGCTCTAAGCGCTTCACACACACACACAACTGTCCTCTACCTCGAACCAGGCTCTAAGCACTTCACACACACACACAACTGTCCTCTATCTCAAACCAGGCTCTAAGCGCTTCACACACACACACAACTGTCCTCTATCTCAAACCAGGCTCTAAGCACTTCACACACACACACAACTGTCCTCTACCTCGAACCAGGCTCTAAGCGCTTCACACACACACACAACTGTCCTCTATCTAAAACCAGGCTCTAAGCACTTCACACACAAACACAACTGTCCTCTACCTCGAACCAGGCTCTAAGCGCTTCACACACACACACAACTACCCTCTACCTCGAACCAGGCTCTAAGCACTTCACACACACATACAACTGTCCTCTACCTCGAACCAGGCTCTAAGCACTTCACACACACACACAACTACCCTCTACCTCGAACCAGGCTCTAAGCACTTCACACACACACACAACTACCCTCTACCTCGAACCAGGCTCTAAGCGCTTCACACACACACACAATGATCCTCTATCTTGAACCAGGCTCTAAGCACTTTACACACACACAACTATCCTCTACCTTGAACCAGGCTTTACGTGCTTCACACACACAACTATCCTCTACCTTGAACCAGGCTTTAAGTGCTTCACACACACAACTGTCCTCTATCTCAAACCAGGCCTTCACAAACACACAAACATCATCTGCCTTGAACCAGGCTCTAAGTGCTTCACACACACACAACTATCCTCTGTTTTGAACCAGGATCTAAGTGCTTCACACACACACAACTATCCTCTATTTCGAACCAGGCTCTAAGTGCTTCACACACACACAAATATCCTCTATTTCGAACCAGGCTCTAAGTGCTTTACACACACACAACTATCCTCTACCTTGAACCAGGCTCTAAGCGCTTCACACACACAACTATCCTCTACCTTGAACCAGGCTGTAAGTGCTTCACACACACACAACTGTCCTCTACCTTGAACCAGGCTCTAAGCGCTTCACACACACACAACCATCCTCTATCTCAAACCAGGCTCTAAGCGCTTTACACACACACAATCATCCTCTATCTTGAACCAGGCTCTAAGCGCTTCACACAAAACTATCCTCTATCTTGAACCAGGCTCTAAGCGCTTTGCAGTCCAAAACAATCCTCTATCTCAAACCAGGCTCTAAGCGCTTTGCTGTCCAAAACAATCCTCTATCTCAAACCAGGCTCTAAGCGCTTTGCAGTCCAAAACAATCCTCTATCTCAAACCAGGCTCTAAGCGCTTCACACACACACACAACTGTCCTCTATCTCAAACCAGGCTCTAAGCGCTTCACACACACACACAACTACCCTCTACCTCGAACCAGGCTCTAAGCACTTCACACACACACACAACTGTCCTCTACCTCGAACCAGGCTCTAAGCACTTCACACACACACACAACTGTCCTCTACCTCGAACCAGGCTCTAAGCGCTTCACACACACACACAACTGTCCTCTATCTCAAACCAGGCTCTAAGCACTTCACACACACACACAACTGTCCTCTACCTCGAACCAGGCTCTAAGCGCTTCACACACACACACAACTGTCCTCTATCTAAAACCAGGCTCTAAGCACTTCACACACAAACACAACTGTCCTCTACCTCGAACCAGGCTCTAAGCACTTCACACACACACACAACTACCCTCTACCTCGAACCAGGCTCTAAGCACTTCACACACACACACAACTGTCCTCTACCTCGAACCAGGCTCTAAGCACTTCACACACACACACAACTACCCTCTACCTCGAACCAGGCTCTAAGCGCTTCACACACACACACAACTACCCTCTACCTCGAACCAGGCTCTAAGCGCTTCACACACACACACAATGATCCTCTATCTTGAACCAGGCTCTAAGCGCTTTACACACACACAACTATCCTCTACCTTGAACCAGGCTTTAAGTGCTTCACACACACAACTGTCCTCTATCTCAAACCAGGCCTTCACAAACACACAAACATCATCTGCCTTGAACCAGGCTCTAAGTGCTTCACACACACACAACTATCCTCTGTTTTGAACCAGGATCTAAGTGCTTCACACACACACAACTATCCTCTATTTCGAACCAGGCTCTAAGTGCTTCACACACACACAAATATCCTCTATTTCGAACCAGGCTCTAAGTGCTTTACACACACACAACTATCCTCTACCTTGAACCAGGCTCTAAGCGCTTCACACACACACAACTATCCTCTACCTTGAACCAGGCTGTAAGTGCTTCACACACACACAACTGTCCTCTACCTTGAACCAGGCTCTAAGCGCTTCACACACACACAACCATCCTCTATCTCAAACCAGGCTCTAAGCGCTTTGCTGTCCAAAACAATCCTCTATCTCAAACCAGGCTCTAAGCGCTTTGCAGTCCAAAACAATCCTCTATCTCAAACCAGGCTCTAAGCGCTTTGCTGTCCAAAACAATCCTCTATCTCAAACCAGGCTCTAAGCGCTTTGCAGTCCAAAACAATCCTCTATCTCAAACCAGGCTCTAAGCGCTTCACACACACACACACAACTGTCCTCTATCTCAAACCAGGCTCTAAGCGCTTCACACACACACACAACTACCCTCTACCTCGAACCAGGCTCTAAGCGCTTCACACACACACACAACTGTCCTCTACCTCGAACCAGGCTCTAAGCACTTCACACACACACACAACTGTCCTCTATCTCAAACCAGGCTCTAAGCACTTCACACACACACACAACTGTCCTCTATCTCGAACCAGGCTCTAAGCACTTCACACACACACACAACTGTCCTCTACCTCGAACCAGGCTCTAAGCGCTTCACACACACACACAACTGTCCTCTATCTAAAACCAGGCTCTAAGCACTTCACACACAAACACAACTGTCCTCTACCTCGAACCAGGCTCTAAGCGCTTCACACACACACACAACTACCCTCTACCTCGAACCAGGCTCTAAGCACTTCACACACACATACAACTGTCCTCTACCTCGAACCAGGCTCTAAGCACTTCACACACACACACAACTACCCTCTACCTCGAACCAGGCTCTAAGCGCTTCACACACACACACAACTACCCTCTACCTCGAACCAGGCTCTAAGCGCTTCACACACACACACAATGATCCTCTATCTTGAACCAGGCTCTAAGCACTTTACACACACACAACTATCCTCTACCTTGAACCAGGCTCTAAGTGCTTCACACACACAACTATCCTCTACCTTGAACCAGGCTTTAAGTGCTTCACACACACAACTGTCCTCTATCTCAAACCAGGCCTTCACAAACACACAAACATCATCTGCCTTGAACCAGGCTCTAAGTGCTTCACACACACACAACTATCCTCTGTTTTGAACCAGGATCTAAGTGCTTCACACACACACAACTATCCTCTATTTCGAACCAGGCTCTAAGTGCTTCACACACACACAAATATCCTCTATTTCGAACCAGGCTCTAAGTGCTTTACACACACACAACTATCCTCTACCTTGAACCAGGCTCTATGCGCTTCACACACACAACTATCCTCTACCTTGAACCAGGCTCTAAGTGCTTCACACACACACAACTGTCCTCTACCTTGAACCAGGCTCTAAGCGCTTCACACACACACAACCATCCTCTATCTCAAACCAGGCTCTAAGCGCTTTACACACACACAATCATCCTCTATCTTGAACCAGGCTCTAAGCGCTTTGCAGTCCAAAACAATCATCTATCTCAAACCAGGCTCTAAGCGCTTTGCAGTCCAAAACAATCCTCTATCTCAAACCAGGCTCTAAGCGCTTTGCTGTCCAAAACAATCCTCTATCTCAAACCAGGCTCTAAGCGCTTTGCAGTCCAAAACAATCCTCTATCTCAAACCAGGCTCTAAGCGCTTCACACACACACACAACTGTCCTCTATCTCAAACCAGGCTCTAAGCGCTTCACACACACACACAACTACCCTCTACCTCGAACCAGGCTCTAAGCGCTTCACACACACACACAACTGTCCTCTACCTCGAACCAGGCTCTAAGCACTTCACACACACACACAACTGTCCTCTATCTCAAACCAGGCTCTAAGCGCTTCACACACACACACAACTGTCCTCTATCTCAAACCAGGCTCTAAGCACTTCACACACACACACAACTGTCCTCTACCTCGAACCAGGCTCTAAGCGCTTCACACACACACACAACTGTCCTCTATCTAAAACCAGGCTCTAAGCACTTCACACACAAACACAACTGTCCTCTACCTCGAAACAGCGCGTCTTTGACGTCAATCATTTTGACTCAAACCCTGATTTTCATCATTTTCAACTGCTCAGTTCTCAGCTATTTGAGCACAGACTGGTCTCAAATTTGTTGTGAAATAAAGTTTATTGTTTCAACTTTTTGATGAATGTCTGTTTTTGTGTGTTGAAAGCCTATAAAAATCAAGCAAATTAAAAACAACTACAAGACATATAGCTACTTTTATAAATTTGAGCCAGCCGACGTCGCGTTTCTAAAATAAGCTCATTCGGCACGCTGCTTTCTCGGCTTTGTGGGAAAGCGATGCACATCGGATACGGCTATACTTGGTATCTACTTCTTCAGCAAAAAACTGAGGATTCCATTGATGTAAGCCACAAAATTATTTATTACTGTTAGAAAAAACGGTGTACAAAAATCAACTTTTTTCTTCACACTTTCCGTAACTGAGCGAAAACCAAGCTGAAAAAATAATACGTTTCACCCATGAGAAGACAGGATAATCTCCCTTCTATACAACGGCAGTAACCGAAAATCTATTTATAGCACATCGTTTCCCCACAAGTCAACCAAACGAACCTAACGATCCTAGCCGCACACGCGCGCGCTGCATTCAGCGAGGCCTAGCGAAGTTGTTTGAAACGATGCGATGTACCCACTTTCAAGCGTAATGCCGGACAAAATACGCAAGCCTGTAAGTTCAGATTTTGCATTTTATAAGACAGATGGCTCAAATAAAATGTGATGATATCGGTTTTTACACGGGTGCGACTTAGAAGAAGTTTAACAGCAATAATCACAAACACCCATTGTCGGCTCAGACTGTCAATAAAATTTAACCGGAAATGGTAGACGAAGTTTGATAGGCCTCGGATTTCTGTCTTTTTCTCGGCTTAGGGGGCATTTTAAGTCAGTTATGCGTATCCATTTTAAAATTCAAGAAGCCTTTAAGAATCCCAATTTTTTTCAACTCCTCAAACATCTTGAATGAAAAATGCTGGCACTGTTTCAATCGGGCATGAAGTGCCGAGCGCCATGCAAACAGCGATGGCGCAGACGCAGTGCCCGCCACAGTGCCAACATTCACGATTCAGCTTGATCTGAGTCTAGAATAAGTCAAGTAAACTTTGATTTTAAAGCGCAGACATGCATAATTAACATCATCTTTGTTACAATAAGTGATAGATTGTTAATTAAGAATAGATTTTAAAAAAACACGAGAAAAGAAAGAGCAAACAGAAAGTAGATCTAGGCCTAACCAAAGAGCTTACAATAAAAGATAGATTTTAGGTCAGGTCAGGCCAGGTCTGAAAGGTATATTTGTTTGACCAGGCCTTGCAGCCTCTCAATGCGTCCTTCCTTTTGGTTTTTGTTTGGCAATTGCTGTGGCGGTTTTTAGCATCCATGTTTTGAAGCACTAATCAATGGATGTACATTAACAGGGCAATTTTTGGATCACTGTCTAGGAGGTTTTTTGAATTTGTTGTATCTGAGGCCAGTTTAGTATGTGCAGGGAGGTTGTTCCAATATTGGGTGACGTGACAGAAAAAAACAGTTTTTTCTAATGTTAGTTCTGCTGTACCTGGTTAGGATCTTTGTTCAGATTACGGAGCAGAATTGAGATTTAGACAAGTGAAACAAGCCTTTGTTAGTATTGTCAGTGCCTTGAAAAATCTTGTAAACATTTATCAAATCTCTCCCTTAGTCTTCTGTATTTTAAAGATGGCAAGTCTAATTTACTTAGCCACAAATCATAATCCAAATTTTTCATGGATTTTATCAGTTTGGTTGCTCTCCTCTGTACCTTCTCAATTGCACTGGACTGTCGTTTAAGAAAGGGATTCCAAATTATATTGCCATACTCAAGATGAGGCCGTATTAAACATTTGTAAAGATTTATGAACACCTCTTTATTTAAGCGCCAAAATAACCTTCAATCAAGCCCAGCATCCTACTGGCTTTATTTATCGCTGTTGTGATGTGCTTATCAAATTTGAGTTTTGAATCAAATATAACCCCTAGGTCCTTCTCCTCTGTACAAGTATCTAAAACATGCTTAGATGAGCCTTGAGTAATTTCATATCGTTACTTGGATTATTGTACCCCGCGTGCATAACCTTGCATTTTCCTCAGCGTTAAAATATAGATTCCACTTCTCTGTCATTCTAAAGTCTGATTTAATATCGTTTTGCATAAGTAACATAACCAAATTGTTACAATAAGTGATAGATTGTTAATTAAGAATAGATTTTAAAAAACACGAGAAAAGAAAGAGCAAACAGAAAGTAGATCTAGGCCTAGGCCTAACCAAAGACACTTTGATCTAGGCTAGGCTAACTAGCAAGACAAGTTACTTAGTGTGTGTCCCAGACATAAAAGTGTGTATGCGTGCGCGTCCTTGTGTGAGTGTGTGTGTGGGGTGACTATAGGTGAGACTGTGTGTTGCCTGCCTGATGCATAGCATGGCGGGTAAGTGAGGGTGGGGGGAGGGGCATTGTGTGTAAATTTGAGAGACTGTATGGGTGAGACTGTATGTTGCCTGAAAGTGAAAGATGGCATTATGTATGTTTGTATGTTTGCGCGCACCAACGTTCATTTCTGCAGTTTACATGATTATGTTTTCAAATAGGCTACATTGCCGGTCATGGTAATTTAGCTTAAGGCTAAACTGCCTGTCACTATTTAGCTTATGTTCTTTTTTCCACTCTGACTCTCTCTCTCTCTCTCTCTCTCTCTCTCTCTCCGGCTGTCTATGTCAGTGTCTTATTCTACCTCTTTATCTATCTGCATTTGTCTGTCTCTCTCACTCTCTCTCATTCTTTCACTCTCTGTCTTAATTTATGTCTCTTGTTTCTCTCTCTCCCCCCCCCCCCCCCACCCCCATCCCCTTCACTCTCTCTCCGTCAACGTTTTCACTTTTCACATTTTATTGGTGGTTTATTTTTACTTTCAATAGTTTCATTGCATGTTTTGTTATTGTTTTTTTTTTATATTTTCATTTGCCACAGGGTGTAAAAAAACATGTATACTTATCTCATTACCCTGTATAAATAAAATTGTGTTTGTTCGTTCTCTCTCTCTCTCTCAATCTCTGTTTCTCTCTATCCCATTGGTTTCAAATGTCAGAAGTGGTTACAGATACAGATCCCTCTCTGCCTGTCTCTCTCACTCTTTCTGTCTGTTCTTCTGTGTGTATGTGCTAGACACACACATGTAGGCCTATGACCTCTTGAATGCTCGGGTATGTTACCCCAAACTGAAACCCCAACGAGGCTAAGGTTTTTTTGTTTAAAAAAAAAAAAAAAAAATTAATATTGTGGGGGGGGGGGGGGGCGAACTCAAGGCCTAGCCACACTCAATCACTGCATACGATTTGACCCCACTACGATGCGATTGTGACTATGTCTGTGAGTCATCATTCGGGATAAGCCTGCTATGTCCCAGGCCCAATATATCTCACTCCTGGTTGATCCTTTTGTGTCCCAAATGTAATTTTGAGGATTCCTTTAGGTCCCAGGCCCAATAAGGTCCAGGACATTGGTGTAATTATTATTCGTGTGTTATGGTTATGGTATCGATGGTTGTGGTCTGCTTGTGTGACAAGTGCATGCATGCACACTCCCATGTGTATGTGTGTGAGGGGGGGGGGGGTAACTATTAATGAGCACAAGTGTGTGTGTGACTGTGAGTGTATGATTATCTCTTTAATGTCCCTGTCTCTCTAGTCTCACTGTCTCTGTCATGGTCTTTCTCGTTGTCTCTCTTTCACTGTCTTTCACTGCTCATACCTCTCTCTCTCCATGTGTTACTGTATCTCAATGCCAGGAATGAAAGAAAATGAGTACCTCCTAGTTCCTTCTCAAAGGCGCATTTGCATTGAGTATTGTTAAAGAAAAGTATGATTTTAAAATAAACTAGCATTCCAGCTGAGTTTAGCTTGACCGGTACTTTAGCCTACCTACACTGTGGATACAGGCTAAATTACTGTAACCGGAAAAATAGCCTGTAGGCTAAATTACAGTGACCGGCAACATAGCCACTGCCTTATGTTTTTGTGTAGGCCTCTGTGTCAGTCTTTGATGATCCTACCCTTGCTGATTTAATGCCCTGTGCATATATATCTGTTTATTCTTGTGTTTTAATCGTCAGGAGATGAACTGAGTCTCATGAAAATATTGTTCGTCATCCATTCCCTGATAAATGTTGAAATATGTTATAGTATGTAGCTGTGTAGGCCTACTAGATGCAATTATGGCGCCATCAAATGAGGTTTTAAAAAACAAATTATTACAGTGATGTCCCAAGGACCCGGTCATAGGACATTGACCTATTAAAACTAAAAATGTATTATTGTGTTATCCCCTGTCAGGACACACGTCTGATTAACATTTTTGCACACTTTGTCTTATTGATTTTTGCAAGAGCCATGACATAGTCCTATTGATTTATCTTGTCCCAGGACAATTTGTTCGACTATCACTTTTCAATCCTCAGTACATCACTGCAAATACTTAGTCAATTCTTTTTATGATTAAAGCTACGTTTGCATAAAAAAATGAACGCATCAAACAAGTACACACACACACACACACACACACACACACACACACACACACAAACACTCAAACACTGACACTCATTCATACCACTTAATAAAATGTTAGCGCATTCCATGAAATGAACTGTATTATTTTTCAGAGAAATCACTGCCAATCTTATCTAAGCTGAGTTGCTTATACATTCATCTGTTAACATTGTTAGAAGCACTGGAGTAGAAAAAAACAAAAAAACAATGTTCTGCTGCAGAAAAATAGAACACAAACATGAAGAATTACATACACATAGTACATAAAATATCTGCATGGTTTTGTATGCCCACACCACAGTCACACAAGTAACACATTATTTGCACACAGGTGCATGCATGCACGCACCCACGCAGCATGCGTGCTTGCTCACACACACACACACATTATATGCACACATAGCAGATGAGTACTTGTTGGAGCTGTTTATTGTCATTTTGGTTTGTTATTTTCAAGTGCCAGTAGGGAACGTGACTGCCTGATAACAGGGGAGTTAATTTGTTCAGCTATTCTTGAATCTGGATCTGGAAATTCTTTACAGGGAAGATGCTTTTCCTTACGGGCACTCCATTTTGAAAGTTACTTTCTTAGCTGAGAGCAGTTGTTAACAGCTGACATTGGAGAAGATCAAGGAAACCCAAAGGCCAGCAAATCCCCAAGGCTGCAGCACAAAGAGTTAATGCATACATGTGCCTTCTAATTTGAGGGTCTAAGTCTTTTGCATCAAGCTATGTTCTACAATGGTTTTCCATTGGAACAGGAATGGTTGATTTTCCTCAGAATTTTGAGCAAGAACTACTTCCAACAAATTAAAACATCATGCTGGAATTTTATACTTTCTTTTTAAATTATCTCAAACAACCGTGCCCTGCTTGCTTCACTTCATGGCAGTTATACCCCCAACCTCCTTTTACATTTTAGACCCTGTCTTGGTGATACACCTCCAAACAAAATATAATTAATACCTTCAAGTGGTTCTCGAAATACAGCCCCTTTTCATATATATAACTATTATAAGTTATAACAGCTCGCCTTGGCAAATGCTGTGTCAGACCAATTGACATAAGCTAGAATACCAAGGGTTAGTACATCAAAATGTTGTTATGTTCTGCATAGTTATGTGGGGATTGTCTTTAGCCATGACAAGTTCCTAGCATAACATCATCAGTCCAAAATTCTCTGAAGTCGGAGTGTGGCTGCCCACGTGGCGGGGTAATCAAAAACGGTTCACACACGTAATGTTATATCCTTAGCTGATGCATTTGTACCATAGTGTTCAATTGCTTCGGCTGTTAGGATGATCCCTGGAGTCTTTAAGCCAGGGAACGACAATAACATATAACAGCCTCAAGGTCAAATGTGAAGGCCAAGGTCAAGTGACTTCAAATGTCTCCCACTACATCCCTTAGGTCATGTGGATCATGAATATAAATGGTTATGTGGATGTAAACCCAATGGTGTCTGAACTATAGCCACTGCTAAAAAACGATAAGTTAAAAAATCAAGGTCAAGGTCATTAACAAAATCAGTACTTTGTGCCATACATGACCTTGATTCAGCCTACCAATATGCCAATTTTGAAGTCTGTAACTGCAAAAATGTGAAAGATAGGACCAAACACAGATTTGACACATCCAAGGTCTATGTCCTTGACCTTGACCTTGACTAGTACCCAATATCTAGAATTGCCTGTAGTCAATGCATCCTCATAGAAAGTTTGAACATTGTAAGTCCATTGAAGTGAAAAACATGGCTTTGAAAAGAATTTTTTGTTGTCAAGGTCAAACTTCAAGGTCAAGGTTACTATGGTTACCATTTTTCTATGGGGGCATTCCTGCAGTGTGATACACCACCACTCAAAATTTGAAGCCATTCTGTCTTCTGGTTTATGAGATACAGCTCGGATTTGAAATATATAATATAAAATATAAGTTTTCAAGGTCAAACTTCAAGGTCAAGGTCAACAATGTCACACCTTTTCTGTATGACCATCTGTGTACCATGATATACCACCACACAAAATATGAAGCAATTCTGTAAAGTGGTTCAAGAGTTATAGGGCGAACAGACACACATGTATGTTATACATGTCCATATTTTTTAAATTAGCATTTTTCACAAAATTGACTTTGAATATTTCTAACAAATATCAATCAAAACAATCGAAAAAAATTGGACATAATCCATACATACTGAAATGTAAAGTTAGGAAGTTTCAAGCCCGTTGTTGCATTACTTTTTGTTTTTTGATACCCCAAAATTGCTACATTGTCTGTTTTGCGTACTTTCAACATCAGCATTTTTTCCAACTTCGCAAGTCCATAATTTCAAAAAAAGTTGACCCTAACAATTTTTGTTGGAGGCATAACTTTTTGTGATAGTGGAGACTGCATCCTCAAAAAATGGTTTTTATTAGTGTGTATTAAATGTTTGTTATAGGTTCTCAAAAATGGCCACTTTTAGTGTTTCTGTCCAAGTCGCGGTAGCATGCTACTTTAAACTACCATATCTCATGAACTAATTGCGATATTGACTTAATTCTTTTTTTATTTTCTTTATAATGAACAGATCTATGAAACATACTTAAAATTAGATCATATATTTGAAAAAGCAATTTGTGGTGCCGCTAGCTGTGCTTTACACACACACAACTATCCTCTACCTTGAACCAGGCTCTATGCGCTTCACACACACAACTATCCTCTACCTTGAACCAGGCTGTAAGTGCTTCACACACACACAACTGTCCTCTACCTTGAACCAGGCTCTAAACGCTTCACACACACACAACCATCCTCTATCTCAAACCAGGCTCTAAGCGCTTTGCTGTCCAAAACAATCCTCTATCTCAAACCAGGCTCTAAGCGCTTTGCAGTCCAAAACAATCCTCTATCTCAAACCAGGCTCTAAGCGCTTTGCTGTCCAAAACAATCCTCTATCTCAAACCAGGCTCTAAGCGCTTTGCAGTCCAAAACAATCCTCTATCTCAAACCAGGCTCTAAGCGCTTCACACACACACACACAACTGTCCTCTATCTCAAACCAGGCTCTAAGCGCTTCACACACACACACAACTACCCTCTACCTCGAACCAGGCTCTAAGCGCTTCACACACACACACAACTGTCCTCTACCTCGAACCAGGCTCTAAGCACTTCACACACACACACAACTGTCCTCTATCTCAAACCAGGCTCTAAGCGCTTCACACACACACACAACTGTCCTCTATCTCAAACCAGGCTCTAAGCACTTCACACACACACACAACTGTCCTCTACCTCGAACCAGGCTCTAAGCGCTTCACACACACACACAACTGTCCTCTATCTAAAACCAGGCTCTAAGCACTTCACACACAAACACAACTGTCCTCTACCTCGAACCAGGCTCTAAGCGCTTCACACACACACACAACTACCCTCTACCTCGAACCAGGCTCTAAGCACTTCACACACACATACAACTGTCCTCTACCTCGAACCAGGCTCTAAGCACTTCACACACACACACAACTACCCTCTACCTCGAACCAGGCTCTAAGCGCTTCACACACACACACAACTATCCTCTACCTCGAACCAGGCTCTAAGCGCTTCACACACACACACAATGATCCTCTATCTTGAACCAGGCTCTAAGCACTTTACACACACACAACTATCCTCTACCTTGAACCAGGCTTTACGTGCTTCACACACACAACTATCCTCTACCTTGAACCAGGCTTTAAGTGCTTCACACACACAACTGTCCTCTATCTCAAACCAGGCCTTCACAAACACACAAACATCATCTGCCTTGAACCAGGCTCTAAGTGCTTCACACACACACAACTATCCTCTGTTTTGAACCAGGATCTAAGTGCTTCACACACACACAACTATCCTCTATTTCGAACCAGGCTCTAAGTGCTTCACACACACACAAATATCCTCTATTTCGAACCAGGCTCTAAGTGCTTTACACACACACAACTATCCTCTACCTTGAACCAGGCTCTATGCGCTTCACACACACAACTATCCTCTACCTTGAACCAGGCTGTAAGTGCTTCACACACACACAACTGTCCTCTACCTTGAACCAGGCTCTAAACGCTTCACACACACACAACCATCCTCTATCTCAAACCAGGCTCTAAGCGCTTTACACACACACAATCATCCTCTATCTTGAACCAGGCTCTAAGCGCTTTGCAGTCCAAAACAATCATCTATCTCAAACCAGGCTCTAAGCGCTTTGCAGTCAAAAACAATCCTCTATCTCAAACCAGGCTCTAAGCGCTTTGCTGTCCAAAACAATCCTCTATCTCAAACCAGGCTCTAAGCGCTTTGCAGTCCAAAACAATCCTCTATCTCAAACCAGGCTCTAAGCGCTTCACACACACACACACAACTGTCCTCTATCTCAAACCAGGCTCTAAGCGCTTCACACACACACACAACTACCCTCTACCTCGAACCAGGCTCTAAGCGCTTCACACACACACACAACTGTCCTCTACCTCGAACCAGGCTCTAAGCACTTCACACACACACACAACTGTCCTCTATCTCAAACCAGGCTCTAAGCGCTTCACACACACACACAACTGTCCTCTATCTCAAACCAGGCTCTAAGCACTTCACACACACACACAACTGTCCTCTACCTCGAACCAGGCTCTAAGCGCTTCACACACACACACAACTGTCCTCTATCTAAAACCAGGCTCTAAGCACTTCACACACAAACACAACTGTCCTCTACCTCGAACCAGGCTCTAAGCGCTTCACACACACACACAACTACCCTCTACCTCGAACCAGGCTCTAAGCACTTCACACACACATACAACTGTCCTCTACCTCGAACCAGGCTCTAAGCACTTCACACACACACACAACTATCCTCTACCTCGAACCAGGCTCTAAGCGCTTCACACACACACACAACTACCCTCTACCTCGAACCAGGCTCTAAGCGCTTCACACACACACACAATGATCCTCTATCTTGAACCAGGCTCTAAGCGCTTTACACACACACAACTATCCTCTACCTTGAACCAGGCTTTAAGTGCTTCACACACACAACTGTCCTCTATCTCAAACCAGGCCTTCACAAACACACAAACATCATCTGCCTTGAACCAGGCTCTAAGTGCTTCACACACACACAACTATCCTCTGTTTTGAACCAGGATCTAAGTGCTTCACACACACACAACTATTCTCTATTTCGAACCAGGCTCTAAGTGCTTCACACACACACAAATATCCTCTATTTCGAACCAGGCTCTAAGTGCTTTACACACACACAACTATCCTCTACCTTGAACCAGGCTCTATGCGCTTCACACACACAACTATCCTCTACCTTGAACCAGGCTGTAAGTGCTTCACACACACACAACTGTCCTCTACCTTGAACCAGGCTCTAAACGCTTCACACACACACAACCATCCTCTATCTCAAACCAGGCTCTAAGCGCTTTACACACACACAATCATCCTCTATCTTGAACCAGGCTCTAAGCGCTTCACACACACACAACAATCCTCTACCTTGAACCAGGCTCTAAGCGCTTCACACACACAACCATCCTCTATCTCAAACCAGGCTCTAAGCGCTTTACACACACACAATCATCCTCTATCTCAAACCAGGCTCTAAGCGCTTTACACACACACAATCATCCTCTATCTTGAACCAGGCTCTAAGCGCTTCACACACACACAACAATCCTCTACCTTGAACCAGGCTCTAAGTGCTTCACACACACACAACTATCCTCTATCTTGAACCAGGCTCTAAGTGCTTCACACACACACAACAATCCTCTACCTTGAACCAGGCTCTAAGCGCTTCACACAAACTATCCTCTATCTTGAACCAGGCTCTAAGCGCTTTACACACACACAACTATCCTCTACCTTGAACCAGGCTCTAAGCGCTTCACACACACACAACAATCCTCTACCTTGAACCAGGCTCTAAGCGCTTCACACACACACAACTATCCTCTATCTTGAACCAGGCTCTAAGCGCTTTACACACAAACTATCCTCTACCTTGAACCAGGCTCTAAGTGCTTCACACACACAACTATCCTCTATCTCAAACCAGGCTCCAAGTACTTCACACACAACTATCCTCTATCTTGAACCAGGCTCTAAGCACTTTACACACACACACACAACTATCCTCTAACCTAAACCAGGCTCCAAGCGTTCACACACACACACACAACTATCCTCTACCTTGAACAAGGCTCTAAGCGCTTTACAGTCCACAACTATCCTCTACCTTGAACCAAGCTCTAAGCGCTTCACACACACACACACAACTATCCTCTACCTTGAACCAGGCTCTAAGCGCTTTACAGTCCACAAATATCCTCTATCTCAAAACCATGCACCCATTACTACACAATGCACAAGGCCTCACCTTAGGCTTGTGAACGGTGCGGTCTGTGGGCACAAAGACATGCTGTCTTGGGGTGTTGGAGAAGAACAGAGGGGCGGGGGCCTGGATTGCCTTCTGATCCGACAAAGGACCCACTTCCGGCGTGCACGGGCGGTAACTGTCATCTTCCAAGCCGCGGCTCACAGCCTCTCGGTTGAAATCCTCTGCCGCTTGCAGGGTGAACCTGTGCATGGAAAGGGTCGGGGGAAGGAAATGATGAACTGTGTGTGCGTTATTACGAAAGTGTGTTTTCCACATGAATTTTATAATCTGTGAAAAGGTGCGCACAGTCGTGCTGATGTCTGAAAATGTGTGCATGCATACGTTATTTCCTGCGTTGACATAGAAGCTGATCATTTTCAAATTATAATTTATTTTTTTTAAATCGCTCTATGTCTGCATCTTTTGCAGCGTGTGTGAGAGCATGTGCATGAAGCTTTTTTGTTCACTTATTGACGCTCTGAGTGCATGTGCTGGTGAGTATATGTGATTGTGTATATGCAACTGTTAGTGCACATGCATGCATGCATGCAAACATGCATGTGTGCAGGCATAAAATCAACAATGTGCATGTGCAGCATGAGTGTATGTACATCTCTGGTTTGATAAATATACATGAATAAAATAAAGCTGTTCTTGTTAATAAAAAGTACACACACACACACGCACACGCACACACACACAAGAAACACATGCATGCATGCACCTCCGCACACATGCCAGCAGCATGCATATGAATGTGCACACATCTGCAACAGATTAGCATAATAAAATTTAAAATATCTATATTGAGAATGCACTTTAAATCACTGGGTTTTTTTTCGAATTACTCACTTGCTTAACCTATTCAAACACATGTAAAAAGCAAGCCCTTACTCCATTTTCATCTTTGTCTAATAATAAAACGAATTGAAATTAAAATGAAATGCAAACAGTATCTAAACAGCACAGCAAGTTTAGGAAAGATGTTAAAATTCACAAATTTAAAAAAAATTCAATTTGTTAATAGCTTGTTAAAATGAAAAAACACAAGAAAATACTGCTAAAGAAAGTAAGGTGGAAATTTGTGGAAATAGCCCATCTCAATTATGATGTTTAGTCATTGTAAAACAGCTTTGCCACCACCAGCAGTAAGGATTATTTATTTGTAAATGTATTCATAAATTACTTGACAACAATCCGTATCATTTCTCTGCAAGAGGGAGGGGGCAGGGGGGGGGTGGTTTTTTTTTAATAAGTCACGATATCCCAGCCAAGTGACAATTATAGTTCAGTATAATAGCTATTTTGTCACCTTTTTTTTTCCTTTGTCTCCAACAATCAAAGATGCAAAAGATAAAAACACAGCAAACAAAACCTATTTCTATCAAAGTATTGCAGGCTCTTTGTTTGTTTGTTGTTAGGTTTTTTTGTGTTGCTTTCTTTTTTAAAGAAAAGGCAAAATTACAAAACAGAATCCTAAAAAACTTGGTTCAAAATTGCAGATGGCTTAGGGATAGATCTAATATAGCAATGCCGATCTGTACAATGTAGCCTATTCAAGTGAGCATAATTATTATCAGTTCAAATTTGAAAAGATCAACATTTTATTTTTACTTGGTAAAGCATTATCTTTTCTTTTTTTTTACATGTAATTATTCATCTCAAGAAAAGCTGATCATTAACATTTCTATTTGTGTTGGGAATGGGGTAAATGTGAAAACAATGTTGACATAGGTATGCATTTGATGCTTTTGTCTAGATTTCTTAATGTTGTAATTTTTATGTTAAATTGTCTGATATTTTTTTGTTCCTGGACACACAAAAAGGCAGGGAGCAAGCAGGGGTATGGCAGGGGGTAGGGAAAGAATGCAGAATAGGACAGGATAAGCCAACAGAGAAATTAAAGATGTTAAAGACCCCCCACGTCATGTGTCACATTCCCTCTTATGCTAGGAAAATTTCTTGAGATTTCTTACCAGCTATAAGAGGGAAAACACGTAAAAACCGTGATTTTGACACGTGATGTGGTGGGTCTTTAAAGTAGTCTTTACACAAACATTTTATACAATTACGTTCATTGTTCATTTATTTTAAAGCTGCTTTACCTTTCTGTTACGTCACATGATAAAAAAAACCATATTAGTCTATCTGCGCATACAGCATGTTTGGTGAGTTGTTATGTTTGCTGATGGAGTATGCTTAATTAAACTACACATTGTGAAAAAAAAGGAATTGTAATAAAAATAATAAAAATAAAAATTCAATATAATAATTATTAGCATCTGAAAGCACTGAACTGCTAACACCATTACCAACAAAGTACTACATAACAAAACATTAAAATATCACTATAAAACTTTAATCCTTTTAACTCATTCCGCCCTGTGCCCGACAATTTGTCGGGCATGTGAGAACAGTTGCCAGCACCTGTGCTTGACAAACTGTCGGGCTTGACCCCTTACCTTCTTTCACCTTCGACCTCATGAATATTAATGACTAAAGGGAGCTCACTATGTGCCCCTTTCTTTTCGAAAATCTTGCCACACAAAGTGCACCGGTTTTCAAGCATGTCTGAGTGATTTTTGTATTTTTTCTGATTATTTTATCATCACCATGAGTAAGCGACCAAGGTTTAGTGTGAAACAAGTCATTGATGAGATATTTGCTGACGATGACAGTGATTTTGACCCAGAAGAGGACGAAACGCAGTCAGAAATGAGCGAAAGGGAGCAGACGAATAATTCTTCACTCGACCAAGCCGGTGCTGATGCATTTTTGAGCTTTAACCGGAGTACCCATCAAATTTGCTGCTGTCTCTCAAAACCCTCAGGCTGGGAGTGCAGCTCTCCAGTCTAACAAGCAGGGCGCAAAGGGTTAACCCACATAAGGTTTAGTATCAACTACTAAGCGTAAAAAAAGTGTAGGGGTGAACAGAAAATAAAAGCTTGTGATTCTACCTCTCAAAGTCTGCACGTGAAGTTGCACTGCAAACAAAACGTGAGTTGGGTGCAACCAATACAACTCAACATCACACACAACGTGTGGACAAATACACATTCTGAAACACACTTCACACAGCAGTGCAGCTCTGATTTGAAAGTGGTCTGTTAAGAAAGAGAAACGCTGCAAATACGGAAATTTCAGAATACGACTTGATACCGCTTGTGAACAACAAATCATTAACTACATAAAATCAACATCCAAAGATTATTCAATACAAACTTTGCAAATACACAAACAAAAATTCAACTCAAAATAATTCAACAAAACACACCAAAAAAACAGATAAACAAGACACCACAATATGGCCAGGGACGGTATTCATGTCGAGATAGCATGAGACTTAGCATGATGCTAACTTAGAAGCTCTTCCAATGTCCTATAGGATTTAATAGGACTTTTGGAAGAGCTTCTAAGTTAGCATCATGCTAAGTCTCATGCTATCTCGACATGAATACCGTCCCAGGAAAACAATTGCAGGAAAACAAGCCAAAGTGCCCACTTCAAATATCTACACATAGTGCATGCTTTTTTATGTATATATTTTTGTTTATATACATACTTCCTTTGGTTGGTTATTGGTTTGGTTTGATCATAGAAAATTCAAGTGTTCTATCGTGATAGGGGCTGTTGACCTATGTCATTAAAAGTCTTGTGAGCGCTAACAAAAAATTTGTTTACTTCGGAAACCATGAATTATATACTGTTCCTTATAGCCTTCATGACCAAAAAAGATCCTAGGACGGTTACCGCATACAACAAGCACGCCAGTCACAGAGTCAGATTAAAATGTTGAATGCGTACACACACACACACACTCACACACTCACACACATACCAAGTCAATGTAAATCCTAAACCAGAACAACTAACTAAGTCCCATAGTAACACCCTGGTTCTAGCAACATCCACTTTCACATGGGTGCATGTGGTGACCAAAGCGTTCGCCTGAACTTCCCACCATAACCCTTGCTATAATGGTCACTTTAAGAGCAAAAAGAGCACGAGAAGAGCCCTATCTTCAGGCAGACCACTGCCTGAACCAGCATTAAATTGCCTGAATTCAGGCTTCAGGCAGACCCACATGCACCCCTGCATTTATGGCGATAATTCGCATACACAAGATAGAAGCTCAAACAAAAGCGCTTCTCCAGTCCACAGATTACCTCCTCTTCGTGTGATAAAAGAACAGGGAAAAGCCAGAAGATCCTGTCACAAAGGGACTAAAGAAGGCTGACAGTACCCTCTAGCTTCCACCCAACAAAATGTGGATGTAGCCAAAAAATGCCAAGGCAAATGTTAAGAATAGCCCCCCCTCCTCTGCCCCTTCCATTCATTTCAGACGCTTTCAGGTTAGGGTTAGAGTAAGGAATAGGGTTTGGGATAGGGTGAGGGATAGGCTTAGGGTCAGCTTAGTCATCAACTTTTCTTTGTGTGTGTGTTTGACACTAAATTGACCCTAAACCTATCCCAAACCCTATTCCTAACCCTAACTTGAAACCGTCTCATCCACACCAAAAACAAATTGATATTATATTGAGATTGACCCTAAACCTATCCCTAACACTATCCCAAACCCTTTTCCTAACCCTAACCCTAACTGAAACCGTCTGATATAAATGGAAGGGGCAGAGGAGGGGACTATTCTTAACATTTGCCACTGCCAACTACAAAAGTTACACCTGTCAACTTTTCCAGCCACTCCCAGAAGAAGTGTGACTAAAGACACGAAACGTTGGGGAGGTTCTCATTCCCAGGTAACCTTTTCTTCACCCCTTTTTAACCCTGTATTTCTAAGTAAAGGTACAGCAGTCACTTTTTTACTCTTTTTGTGTGTGTGTGCCTTAACTCTTCTGGTACCATGGGCGAATACATTCACCCAAGACATCACTCTGCATTCCTCACGAAATGCAAAGACATTCACTGCCGCCAAGTACCCTGCCATGTGTTTGTCTGTTTTAAGAGGATATGTAACTGTTCCTTCCGTTAAAGCAACGCACGCACACTCGGGGAGAAGAAAAGAACAAACCCAGTTACTCCCCTCCTGTCGGCTGAGATGCAACGGATAACCAAGAACGTTAAAAAAGAACCACATTGGTGCTAAAACAGTTCAAGTCAAGCCAACGCGGGCGACTCACTTGTCCCCGATGGTGCCTTTGGGTTTCCACAGGTTGTGAGTGCCGTCCCATTCCAGCTGCTCCACGTTGACGTAAGTGTAGTGGTTGTCCGCCTCCTTCAGCTTGTGCTCAACAGCTCCCGAGGCCACTGAGTGCAACAGGAATGAGAAGTGAGATCTACTATCTTTTTCTAGAGTAGAAAGGGGAGGGTTGCGTACCCCTTAAGGCATTATCGTAATATGACGTCAATTTGTGGATCTCCAGTTCGATATTGGAAAAGATTTAGATCACCAGCGTCTGTTAAAATGTTTCCGCTTCCACCGTATCAACGCTCTGCTTTGCAACTTAAAGCGTTTTCTAGGAGAAATCAGAATTCTGAACACTATGACAAATTGCGTACCGGTACGGGTCAGTGCGCACACTACATACGGGTGTTGCGTTTTTACCCATAATACACTTATATGTAACCCATAGCAACTTTCACCCCACACCAAGTGAGGAAGGAAACCTTAACGTGAAATGAGTAGATTAAGATTTTACCTTCTAACTGCATGAAAGTTGATCTCTTTTGGATGAAAAAATGGAAGTAAGAAGAAATAAACGTCATTGCAATAAATGACAGAAAAGCATGACATGATTTCTTTACTATTTCTACGATTTCAAGGGGGGTTACGCACGGACCCAACCAACGCACAGACCTGTTTCTACTCTATACAGTATAATTGCTCCTATCTTCTCTGTTTTCTATTGCTATTTCTTATGTTCGTACTACACACACACACACACACTAAAATACAGCTGAACATTCAATGTGATGAAGTCGGTGACGTACAGGGAAGAAGGAGAAACATTTATTGCAAAACCAGAAATTTCAGCACAAAAACTTGACATAATTCATGAGCAAAAAATGATTAAGTAATCTAGTTGAATTCAAAATTTAATATAAAAAAAACGTTATTCACTATAAATGCAAAAGAATATAAGTAGCTTTTTAATTTGACAGTGAAAAAGAAACAAGAAAATGCATTACCATAAAAGCATCATTATACGTATGCTATAGGTCTCTCTATTTCCTTCCCTTTCTCTCTTTCTTCCCCCACCCCCTTTTTTTTTCTCTTCCCCTCTCTCCTTCACATACAACAACAACAACAACAACAACATACAGTATTTATACAGCGCTGAATCTTGATAGAAATCAAATCAAAGCGCACACACACGATAGCATTCATAACGCATTCAAACAAAAATGCAATACAAAGCAAACACACACGCATGACATGAATGGTATACAGCAGAAACAGACCTAAAGGCAAGAGAGAGAAGAGAAAAGAGAGTGGAGCCTCAATGATGGGGGAACAGGTGGGTTTTGAGGTTAGATTTGAAAGCAGAGAGGGTCGGTCGCTGATGGAGGGAGAAAGGGGAAGTTTGTTCCAAGATGTCAGTCCTTGAGACAGCAAAAGATCGCCGACCAACAGTTGAAAGCTTATACCTAGGGATCTGGAGAGAAAGAGGGTCAGAAACTGAGCGTAAAGTGCGGAGCTGGTGTATAAATGGAAATATTGTCGCAGAGGTAAGATGGAGCAGCTTTATGGATAGATTTATAGCAACGGGTGTTTAATTTACACTCAATTCTGTCTGCGACAGGAAGCCAGTGCAAAGAACGGAGAAGAGGGCTAGCATGATCAAACTTTTTCTTCCTAAGGACAAGAGTAGCAAAGAAGATCTAGGATCCAGAAAAGAGAAGATAAAAAAGGACGGGAAGGGAAAGGCACGCACACACACACACACACACACACACACACACACACACACACACGTCTCTCCAATTCACTCACCAGGCACTGCATCAATGATCACCAGGGCCATGGTAGGCTGAGGCAAGGAGATGATTTTCCCAATCGTCTGACAAACAAAAAACAAAAAACAAACACCTAACCTTCAGTGCAAGGGGCCAGAAAAAGGGGGTTGGGGAGACAGAGAGAAAAATGCATACTGGCATGACAAATTTCTTCAACAATGCGCTCTTATCTTTCTCTCTCTAACTGCATCAACATATTCCCTCATTTCAAGAGGTTAACCCTTTCACCGCCAGCCATATTTCAGCCAAACATTTCCATTAAATTTACCTACGTAGATAACAAAATCCATCTGCAGTATTGGGGATTCTTCTGTGACAGATATAAAATAAAGTCTATCCTTACTTCCCAAAACTAAGACAATAGGGTCTTTGGATAATAGACCCCAATTTGATGCCTTTTAGTGGCATTGGTGTTAAATCAGTGTGTTGCCAAAATGCGCCTTCGGCAGTGAAAGGGTTAAGGAAATCATGTTTCTGATTGTGTTGGGCCTCCCTTTTCTCTTTTCTCTTTTCTGCCTCTACATTTAAATTGCCTTTCCCTTCTCATCTTTTTTTATCTTGTCTTTTCTGGATCCTAGGACTTCTTTGCTATTCTCTTGAAAACCATCTTTAACCCTTTCACTGCCGACATCGCATTTTTGCACAACACTGATTGAACAGTCATGTCACTAAGAGGCTTGACATTAGCAACTGTTATCCAATTACCTTATTTTGTTAATTTTGGGAGATAAGGAAAGGCCTTATTTGATACATGTCATAGGCAGATTCATAGCATTGCCGACGCCAACTTTTCTTTATCCAGGTAAATTACACTACAATTTTGGGATGAAAAATGGCTGGCGGCGAAAGGGTTAATGCTGGTGCTTGTATCATCTTCCTTTCCTCTTTACCTTTAAAAAAGACATAGATAATGCTCTATTTCAAAAATATGAATTTCAGTCTCATTATAGCAGATGCACACATGCACACACACACACACACACACACACACACACACACACACACATTAATTTGTCCTTCTCTAATGATCCATCCTTCCTCCTGTCCCCCACAATCTTCTCTTTCTCTTCCCAGTAAGAAAAAAGAATACAAGAAATATGAATAATACTATTACATAGAGGTAAATATGCAAACATAATCACTGTTTATTAAGAAATTTTAATTTCGCTTCTAAAACATACCTGGGGGCCAAGAAGCATTTTGTCTCCTAGATCTGTAACAATTAGAACAAAAAACAAAATTAACACTGAACATTAATAAATGCCAAAACAGATACATATTTTAAAAAATACAAGGTCAATGCCTTAAAAATCATAGATGCAAACTCCAATTCACATACATGTCATGAGCATAGCAGACTTAATATGAACGATGATATAAATTTACCTTATTTCCCAGACAATTGTGTAAAACTTGCCTTTGAAAATGGCAAACCAGTGAAAAAAGCATGCAAATGGAAACGAGATTGTATCGTATGTCTAAAAACGCCAACTGTTATTATGTATGTGTGACTGCTTGCAGTATTATATGCATAGCAGAGAGTGTGCGCATACTTGATAAGAAGCAGGC
>CM065681.1:73364504-73392633 GCA_017654935.2 Phymorhynchus buccinoides
TTTGTGATTTAAATCTATTACAGTGATTAAAGAAAACAAAATGCAACATTCTACAATCGAATGAATTTAATGAATAGATCTACACAGGGGCGCTTACTGTTTTGAGAAAGTTTATTTTATCTCCCTTTTCCGGGAAGAAAAGAGTTCATTTTTAAAACGTCTAATGCTCTTTATTGTACCCTAGTTGGAGGTTAATAATAGTAAAATTACATTATTTTCGATTTCTACCAAAATTCTGTGACAATGGAATATAGTCCCGCGGGGCATTGTAGGTTAGTGAAACAACTTTGTACCCTAGAATGTCACCTATAACATTATTTTGATGGAAAGCCTGCAGTACATCAGATGAAGAGTCTACAACTCAAAACGATATACAGTGGAACCTCCCTTATAAGACCTCCCTTTATAAGACCCCCTCCCATATAAGACCTACTTCTCTGAGACATTGCCCTTCTTTGTAAGTATTAAAATTACCTCCCTTATAAGACCTCATTTTGGATGATTTTTGAAGGTCTTATAGGGGAGGTTGCACTGCATTTCCAACTCCCAGGTACCTCTTTTCACCTTCTTTAGTTGTTTTTTAATCTGTTATAACCAAGGAGCCAAATTTCCCAATCTTCAAGAACATAAAGTCACAACAACACTTAAGCACTAACACCCGCATGTGTGTGTGTAAGGAGAGCCTATTTCTAGTTCCAGTAATAACGGGGGGCTTTCTGTTCGTTTGAAGTTTGCAAAGTGTCATCCACAGCTTTAAGATGACAAAATTAGCATCTGATCAGTTCTATTATAACGTCACTTTACACTTGTCGTGTAGTTGTTTGTTTGTTGTAAGTTCATTTATTGGTTACTCACATCAGTTTTTTACTACCCCCCCCCCACCCACCCACCCCCCTCCAACTTAAGGTTTATGACAATAAATCAGTGCCAATGTCAATGCTTCTGTCTGTCTCTGTCTCTGTCTCTCTCTCTCTCTCTCGCCTTAAAAAAAACCTGGCTTAAAATTTCGGTACAAATATATATATGGCTTGCCATCTCGTCATAATTGTAGCAAGATAGAACAGATGCAGGTGTAACTCACAGCGAGAATGCGGTCACAGGCGGACAGGAAGGTGGACTTGTTGGTCAGATTCTGGAGCTGCTCCTGAACTTTCATCAGCAGAAAGTCCGCCATCTGCCTCAACACGATTTTCTGAGACTGAAAACCACAACAGCAATCGACTTGGTTCAGCCAAAACTGCTTTAGTCCTTTCACTGCCAACCATATTTCAGCCAAAAATGTCCATCAAAATCACCTGGGTAGAGAACAAAATCCATCTGCAGTACTGTGGATTCTTCTGTGGCATGTATAAAATAAGGTCTATCCTTACTTCTCAAAACTAAGACAATAGGGTCTTTGGGTAATAGACCCCAATTTGATGCCTTTTAGTGACATAGGTGTTAAATCACTGTGGTGCTAATATGCGACTTTGGCGGTGAAAGGGTTAGGAGCTCAGAAAGCAACGATCACCACTTTCAACTTTTTTTTTCCTGACGACCCATTTCACAACCTAACATACACTGAGACATTTGTTTTCTCTCAATTTGTTCTTCACACCAAGCTGTCATCAAATCATTTGGCCAAAAAAAACCTGTGGGGATACCGGGGGGATCTTTTGCATAAATAGTTCCCCCACCTTCTGGAAGTTCTGTGCTTGTAGCTTCGTCTAATCTGTCACTCTCTTTGACTCTGTCTTTTCCCTTTGCTCACTGTCATCTACTATCTTTCTGCCTTACCAGTCCATTTTTTTTACAAGAAACACTTTCAAAAACATTTCCCCCAGCCGAAGTCGGACTTGTTTGGCCTAACGGTTTCTTAGTTAGCAGGCATTCCATTGTTCAGCCTTTAGGCTGATTTCAGGCTTTTTGATGGCCCCAGAGGTCATTTTTTAGATACAATAGAGACCAACTGAGTATATAAATACTTGTTAGGAGTGAATACTACTTCTCATGCTGTTTTTAAGGCTTACATTACAAAAAGGCTTCAGTTTCAATGGGCTTCAACCTTTTTTTTTATAGCCTTTTTCATCCGCTTTTCAGCCTAAATCATAATTTGTCAATCTCATGCCTGGCTAGGCGCATAACGGCAGCATGACGCATCTGCGCTCATAATTGGCAAGAAACTGTCCATGGGTGCATGCGGTGACCAAAGCTTTTGCCTGAACTTTCTATCACAACCCTTTGATATAACGGTCATTTCAAGAGATTGGTTCTGTAAAGAAGGGCCTTATCTTCAGGCAGACCACTGCCTGAACCCGTATCAAACTGCCTGGATTCAGGATTCAGGCATACCCATGTGCATCCCTGACTGTCTGAGCGATCGAAGAAGAAGAAGATTTGGCCCAAAGAAGTGGGGATGTACCCTGGGCAAGTCATTTCCACTCTGAACAGATTTAGCCCAGTGATCCAGAATAGCAGCTGCCTCCTCTGCTACCTTCTTCTTCTTCTTCTTCTTCCTTTTCTTCTTCTTCTTCTTCTTCTTCTTCTTCTTCTTCTTCTTCTTCTTCTTCTTCCTCTTCTTCTTCTTCTTCTTCTTCTTCTTCTTCTTCTTCTTCTTCTTCTTCGATCGCTCATGTCTGTACACACAAACAAAACCCATTCACAATGCAAGAAGCAAAGCATTCAACATACCCTTTCATCGTCTCCTTTGGTTTTGGAGATCTGGATCAGTTTTTCGCTGATGTCAGGGTCAGCTGTTGCGATGCGTACAAGGTTGATCACTCCTGAAGACATTATTGTCACACATAACTTGACATCACTTCATAGAAATTGGGTGGTTGTAAACAAACGCGTCTTACGAAGCTGAATGATGTCCTTTTGCAACCAAATTTTGCATACTTACTGAAAAAAGGCTGCTGAATTCGTCTGTGTATTTTTTAAGTTGATAGGAATAACGCTTTTTACATGCCGACTTGAAAAATGGGGAACAACGGGGGAAAATGACACCCCCTGCTGCCACCCCTACCACGACCAACACTCTCAGTCTCTTGACTTGTACTAGTAGAGCACTGTCACACTAGCTTCGTTTTCATGCTCCTCCTCGCTACTTTCATCACTTTCTGAGTCAGAAAACGAGTATTTTGGATTGTTATCATCAGGTTCATCCAAATCCAGAAGGTGGAGAATCTCCTCTCTCGTTAGACCACGATGGTTTGGCATTTTCGTTTGTAATTGGCATCAAATCAGCGATTGAACACAAAGAAATGGAAGATAACGGAAGTGTGCTTAAAGGGAAACTACTCGCGAAAGTAAGAAAAACTGTGGTCAAGAGTTTTGCATGAGTTTTCTACCTTATACCGTTGTGCGACTTTAAACGCGGCCCGGCAGTGCGTGATGTTCAAGGGCCGCGACTCCAAACGCGGCCCGCCGTCAATGTGTTATGGGAGCTGCAGCTCCAGCCAAGAAATCCTTCCAACAGGATTTTCCACCACCATCGGAAGTTATGTTCATTGGCATTTTATTGCTTAATAGGCAAAAAATCGAGTCATTATTGTACTTTTCACCTTTCTATGAGGTACATTTTGGGCTACAGGGGGGTTCCTCTTTTTTTCTTATTTTTCGGGTGGGTGGGGGGGGGGGGGGGGGGGTGGGGGGGGGTATTCCAGAAAACCCATGAGGGGTCTCAGTCTGGGGAAAAAGTATCGCCTTATAGTCCGAAAAATACGGTAATCTGACCTGAAATATTGAAATTCTTTTCTTCTCTCGGGAAGTGACATCTTACAAGATATGGCACTTTAATTCCTACACAGCAATATTATCCACTGAGTATATATAACTTATCAAAACATTTTTAAACCACACAGTCATGGTATTTAACATGAATTTTGAAAAGTTTGCATAAATGTAGAAGAGTAATGTATTAAACACGGATGCAAACCACTAAAAATGAAAAACAAATGCAAAATTATAATCCAGAGGGTCTAAATGTTTCTTCTTCATTCTTTTCAAACACTTGCTGGCGTTTCCCTACTCAAATTTAAACGCACACACACACATACACGCCACACACGCTTGCACACACACACGTTAAAAAGAAAACCTCCGGGCCTGTATTCACATCGATATAGTATGAGACTTACCATCATGGTATCTTAGAAGTCCTTCTAAAGTCTTATTGAGTCCTACTACTTCAGAAGGACTTTTACAATATCGCGATGATAAGTCTCATACTACCTCAATGTGAATACAGGCCCAGTACTGACCAATATCTCTGTCCAAATAGTCAAAGAAGGAGGGCACGATGCACATCAGTTGGACCACCTCCGTGGCCAACAAGCACTTGTAGTCTTCCAGCCTGCAATCACAACGCACACCATCGCTTTACCACCTACGCGTGCGTGCGTGTTTGCGTGTGTGCGTGCATGTGTGTGTCAAAAGGGTTCATATGTTTATGTGAATATATAACTTCATTTCATGTTAGCTTTTGTGTACTTGTATTAGGCCTGTTACAAGTACAGTGGAACGTCCCTTATAAGACCTTCAAAAATCATCCAAATGTGAGGTTCTATTGGCCTCTGCAACTAGGGTTATTAACGCCCTGGACAGTGAGAGTGAATCCCTTGTTGGTCAGTGCTGACAAGGGTGTTCACTCTTGCGAAAGGCAGCCATTTAGTAGCCTCAAATAGGGTTATTGGCGAGAGTTATGCCCTTGTTTGATCAGTGCTGAACCGTCTTCCCCCACCCACCAAGGGCATTCACTCTTGCAAAAGGTGTTCTTTGCAGAAGCCAAAAAGGGAGAGGTCTTATAAGAGAGGTACTGTTGATACTTACAAAGAAGGGCAATGTCTCTGAGAAGTAGGTCTTATATAGGAGGGAGTCTTATAATGGGAGGTCTTATAAGGGAGGTTCCACTGTAGTAGTAGTAGTAGTAGTAGTGGTAGTAGTGATAGTGTTAGTAGCAGAAGTAGTAGTTATTGATTGTTATCTGCACTTGCTGCTCATGTTATTGGACTTCTGTTTCACGCTTTTATTCTATTTTTCAATATTGTTATAACCCTGTAGCCTACTTAGTAGGATGGGCGCTATATATATATATATATTCCTCATTATTATGATTATTATCATCATTATTATTACACTTAGCCCTAGACGTTCTGATACACTATGCCTGTACCTTCTGTACCTTTTATTTTCCTGTCTTCTTCTCTTACTCGTGCCACCTCGTTTTCCA
Organism: Phymorhynchus buccinoides; assembly: GCA_017654935.2. NCBI lineage: Eukaryota > Metazoa > Mollusca > Gastropoda > Neogastropoda > Raphitomidae > Phymorhynchus > Phymorhynchus buccinoides. The sequence goes on from CM065681.1 coordinate 73,369,714, forward strand.
CTGACTGGCTTCATTAAACTTTAATACTGAAAAGCATTTTTGTCCTGTACTCTCTCTCTCTGTCTCTGCCTCTCCCCTTTCTCTCTCTACACACATTTTCACTCTCTTTTTGTCTGTCTTTCTGCTGCCCCCCTCCCCCCCCCCTCACCCAGCCTCCCTACTCACCCTATTTCTTTTTCTCCCTCATTCGATTCTCTCCCATCTTTTCCCTCCAACCCTCAGCCCTGAGTCCACATTCCTTTGTCCGTGCCCTCTCGCAATCTAAAATAAAGTGGAAATCCGATAAGTCAAAACAGAAAGGACCGAAATTTTCTTTTTCTTTTGAAGTCAAAAAAAGTTTTCAAAAAAAAAAGGTTTAACCTTTAGCACCCTGCATTTTTTCTGACGTTCCGTTCTCTGCCACTGCATTCTTTTTGAGGCGGTGAAAAATGCTTACACCCACTTGATTAAAAATGCTATAATTTTCTCTGTGTGTTGTGTGCAGACTTGATTATTGGAATAATAATAAAGAGATGATTGAGGAAAGTTTTGATATGATGTATTTTGCTGTCCGTGTATGTTTTGCTGTTGAAAAAAAAAAAGAAGAAGCGAAATCAACAAAGCGAAAGTGTTGACTTACTGTTTCGGCACGGTCGGAATGAGTGCCGTCTGCTTCAAAGTTCGCCCACTGACTAACTAACTCATGTCTAAGATCCCTTTAACGAAATAACTCACAGAAATATTAAGAATATATATGAAAGGCATCATTTTCTTTGAATTCAACCTAGTAGTCAAAATCGGAACCGAATCACAATCGCGGCTCGAATTGATATTGGATCGTCTTCATCGAGTCACACTGACATCGGCTACCCCCCCTTCTACTGCATAACGATCTTCTATCACCCTTTCACTGTCGATATCCGACCTAACAAAGCCTAAGAATTCATGATTTAAACAAATATCGACGCTAATTTCCAGTAGGAAGCTTCGCCAACACGGAAATCCGCCATATTTGATAGTGAACTTTACTTTCTGACCGATTGAAACTTTGAAAAATTCATACAACTACTAAAAAAGCAAATGGCGGCTTGCTGGAAGAGAAGCAAGGAGCCGAGCCTCATTCTGAAGCTACAGTGAGGTAGTTTCTATTATTAGTAACAAAAATAAGGTCCGCGAAGCATTGGTTTGGGGGTACCCTCTCAGGGCGACACAGTGCGCCTGCAGTTACAGGGGAGATTATCGGCTCGGCGACACAGTGCGCCTGCAGTGTGCTAAAGGTTAACCCTTTCGCCGCCATCCATTTTTCAGCCAAAAAAATCCATTAAAGTTACCTGGGTAGAACAAAAATTGTCTGCAATATTGGGGATTCCTCTGTTACATGTATAAAGTAAGACCCATCCCTTCCTCCCAAAATTAAGAAAATAGAGTCTTTGCATAACAGGCCCTGATTTGATGCCTTTTAGAGACATAGGTGTTAAATCAACGTGGTGCAAAAATGCGACATTGGCGGCAAAAGGGTTAAATTGAGACCCAAAAAAATTATTTATGATTTACTGTATTTTACAGACTATAAGGCAATACTTTTTTTTCCCAGACTGAGACCTCTGCGCCTTATAATATGACTGATAATATAGTAAGAAAACAGAGCAACAAAATCTGAATTTTGTGTGAAATGTTTTTGGGATGTGCGCATTATAATCAGGTGCGCCTTATAGTCCGTAAAATACGTATACGATTTTTTTTTGTGGTGCCTGCTTTTGAGTTGGCTGGTTTCGACTGTATTTCTATCTTCTTTAACTCATTCAAGTCATATATGTCCGGAATCATATATCTGTCAATTAGATGCATTTGCTTCAAGGGAAGTAAATCTGTGGTCACTTTTCAACTCGCTTTGCTCCCTTAGACTACAATTTTGCCTCTGACTTTGCTTTTTTAGTGGGGAAACCAATCGGTGTAGAGCTTTTCTATATAAAGTATATATATAAAAAAAGGACTGATGTCTAAACCTGAAGTAAAAACCTGTAATCTTTCATTTCTCCTTTTGTTTATGTATGTTTTGTTTGTGTGTATGGTTGGGGTAATTTGTGAGGTTTTTGTAATAATTTAAAATCATTGCTAGGTTAGGTTAGGTACATTATAGTCACTGAGGCGTCTCTGTGAAATTCGGGTTGCTCCCACCTGGAGAGCGAGTCGCAGCCACCCAATTTTTAAAAAAAATTTGCATGCGATTTTTGTTTGACTGATGAGGAAGGAAGGGAGGGGGGTAAATTTTGACCAAAAATGACAACTTTTTCATTGCCACTGGGTTTAACGTGTGCTAAGTGCATGAGCACACAGGACCTCAGTTTATCGTCTCATCCGAAAGACTCCATGTTCAGACCGCAAGGCCTAGTGCAAAGTGAGAGGAAAAATCCCCAGTACCCAGGTTCGAACTCGGGTTTACTTGACACGAAGCGAACGCGCTACCACTGTGCCACTCTACACTGATGCGAATGAGTTATTTTTCTTTGCAATGGTGAGCACCATCAGTACTGACTGTGAAGCGAGTTTGGTGGCGGGCGAGGTCTGGTTGGCAGAGGTGCTCTCGCTCAGCTTGGTGAGTTCAGACACCATGTGGTAGAGACACAGGTACAGCTTGGTGTACAGACCGCCGTCCTGTGATAATCCACACATAACAGCATTAATACATCGTACAAACAGACACATATAACAACATTATATAACCCCCAAAAGCATGTTTTTGCTTATACAATGTTCCCATCTGGAAATAAAATTTTGACTTGACTTGACTTGACATTAATACATCGTACAAATCCACACATAACAGTATTAACCCTTTCGCCGACAGCCATTTTTCTGCCGAAAAATACCATTAAGCTTAACTGGGTGGGTAGAGAAGGAAAACAATCTGCAATATTGGGAATTCCTCTGTGACGTGCATAAAATTAGGCCTATCCTTACCTCCCAAAATTAAGAAAATAGGGTCTTCGGATAACAGGCCCTCATTTGATGCCGTTTAGTGACATGGGTGTTAAACCATTGTGGTGCTAAAATGTAACATTGGCGGTGAAAGGGTTAATACAGCTTACAAATTCACATATAATAATATTAATACATCGTACAAATTCACATATAACAACATTAATACAGCTTACATTTTCACACATAACATTAGTACATCGTACAAATTCACACATAACAGCATTAGTACATCGTACAAATTCACACATAACATTAAAAAAGCTTACAAATTCACACATAACATTAATACATCATACAAATTCACACATAACAGCATTAGTACATCGTACAAATTCACATATAACAGCATTAGTACATCATACAAATTCACATATAACAGCATTAGTACATCGTACAAATTCACATATAACAGCATTAGTACAGCTTACAAATTCACACATAACAGCATTAGTACAGCTTACAAATTCACACAACATTAGTACATCATACAAATTCACACATAACAATGTTAGTACAGCTTACAAATTCACACATAACAACATTAGTACATCATACAAATTCACACATAACAATGTTAGTACAGCTTACAAATTCACACATAACAACATTAGTACATCATACAAATTCACACATAACAATGTTAGTACAGCTTACAAATTCACACATAACAACATTAGTACATCATACAAATTCATACATAACAACAGTAGTACATCATACAAATTCACACATAACAACATTAGTACATCATATAAATTCACACATAACATTAGTACATCATACAAATTCACACATAACAACATTAGTACAGCTTACAAATTCACAAAAAACAACATTAATATAGCTTACAAATTCACACATAACATTAATATAGCTTACAAATTCACACATAACAACATTAATATAGCTTACAAATTCACACATAACAACAATAATATAGCTTACAAATTCACACATAACAACAGTAATACAGTATTTTTTGGACTATAACACAGTATAAGGCGATACTTTTTCTCAAGACTAACACCCTTGCGCCTTATAATATGACTAATAATATAGTAAGAAAATAGAAGAACACAATGTGAATTTTGTGTGAAACTCAAAATTATAGTCCGAAAAATATGGTAAACATAACGTTACAAAGGAAGCTTTCAATATTCATTATTTCAAATCCTTTGAGAAAACTGAAAACGAACACGCAAAAAGTTCAAAGACCTTATTATAAGGCGCACGCCCAAAATTTAGATTTTGTTATTACTTTTTCTTACTATATGTGATGCAGCACAGGAAAACCAGGCTAATGTCGTAAATGATCACTTTTGACTTATTCATATTTTCAGAAAGGCCAGACAACAGATTAACAGGCAAACAACAGAATTCATCTATCTCTAATAGTTCATTTTTAACAATTTTTCAATCAATCAAGTCTCTCTCTCTTTCTCTCTTTCTTTCTCTCTCTTGTGGCTGCCCGACTTTAGCCTCCTTTTCCTGTGCTGCATCACATATTATCAATCACATTATAAAGCGCATGGGGTCTCTCTCTAACTGGGGGGGGGGGGGTGAGGGGGGGGGGGGGGGGGGGGGGGGGGGGGGGGGGGGGGGGGGGGGGGGGGGGGGGGGGGGGGAAGTATCGCCTCATAGTCCAACAAAAATACAGTAGTTTGGTTGACAAGACAAAGAAAGAATTCTTTTCACTGACCTCGTTCTGCTCCCTGTCCACTTTGACCGCACTGACCAACAGGGACACCACTTTACACCGAAGTAACCGCGGCAACAGGAACAAGTCCATTGTCTGGACAGACCTGCCCAACAAGACGCAGAAAGGTTTTTATGCAAAAATAGGGAGGGGGGGAATTTGACGTACAAAGTTACCTTAAGCTTTCACCTGCATCACACTACATGGGACAGTTGATGAGTTAGTGTGCTTGATCTAGCAATGATCCACTACTCTCATACTGTCACTTCAGATTTCTTTTATTTTTGGACCATTCTGTCTTGCACACTTCTAGCCATTTACACCTTTTGGGTTCGCTAAACTAGCAATGAAGCACACCCTAGAGTTCATAATCTTTTAACTTTTAAACTTAACAATGACGCCGCTGAACCCTTTTGGGTTCACTAAACTAGCAATGAAGCACTCCCTAGAGTTCATAATCTTTTAACTTATTAACTTAACAAGGCCGCCGCTTAACCCTTTTGGGTTCACTAAACTGGCAATGAAGCACTCCCTAGAGTTCATAATCTTTTCACTTTTTAACTTAACAATGCTGCCGCAAATGTCGCATTTATGCACCACAATGGTTTAACACCCATGTCACTAAAAGGCATCAAATCAGGACTTGTTATCCATAGACTGTTTTCTTGATTTGGGGAAGTAAGGATAGGCCTAATGTTATTCATGTCACAAAAGAATTCCCAATATTGCAGATAATTTTTTTCTATACCCAGTTAAGTTTGATGGTATTTTGTGGCTGGCAGCGAAAGGGTTAACAATGCCCCTGCTTAACCCTTTTGGGTTCGCTAAACTAGTAATGAAGCACATACTAGAGTTCATAATCTTTAAACTTTTTAACTGCTTAACCCTTTGGGGTTCGCTAAACTAGCAATGAAGCACTCCCTCAAGTTCATAATCATTTAACTTTTTAATTTAACAATGCCACTGCTTAACCCTTTTGGGTTCGCTAAACTAGCAATGAAACATTCCCTAGAGTTCAAAGATCTTTTAACTTTTTAACTGCTTAACCCTTTTGGTTTCGCTAAACTAGCAATGAAGCACTCCCTAGAGTTCACAATGTTTTAACTTTTTAACTAAACAATGCCGTCGCTGAACCCTTTTGGGTTCGCTAAACTAGCAATGAAGCACTCCCTAGAGTTCATAATCTTTTAACTTATTAACTTAACAAGGCCGCCGCTTAACCCTTTTGGGTTCACTAAACTGGCAATGAAGCACTCCCTAGAGTTCATAATCTTTTCACTTTTTAACTTAACAATGCTGCCGCAAATGTCGCATTTATGCACCACAATGGTTTAACACCAATGACATTAAAAGGCATCAAATCAGGACTTGTTATCCATAGACTGTTTTCTTGATTTGGGGAAGTAAGGATAGGCCTAATGTTATTCATGTCACAAAAGAATTCCCAATATTGCAGATAATTTTTTTCTATACCCAGTTAAGTTTGATGGTATTTTGTGGCTGGCAGCGAAAGGGTTAACAATGCCCCTGCTTAACCCTTTTGGGTTCGCTAAACTAGTAATGAAGCACATACTAGAGTTCATAATCTTTAAACTTTTTAACTGCTTAACCCTTTGGGGTTCGCTAAACTAGCAATGAAGCACTCCCTCAAGTTCATAATCATTTAACTTTTTAATTTAACAATGCCACTGCTTAACCCTTTTGGGTTCGCTAAACTAGCAATGAAACATTCCCTAGAGTTCAAAGATCTTTTAACTTTTTAACTGCTTAACCCTTTTGGGTTCGCTAAACTAGCAATGAAACATTCCCTAGAGTTCAAAGATCTTTTAACTTTTTAACTGCTTAACCCTTTTGGGTTCGCTAAACTAGCAATGAAACATTCCCTAGAGTTCAAAGATCTTTTAACTTTTTAACTGCTTAACCCTTTTGGTTTCGCTAAACTAGCAATGAAGCACTCCCTAGAGTTCACAATGTTTTAACTTTTTAACTAAACAATGCCGTCGCTTAACCCTTTTGGGTTCGCTAAACTAGCAATGAAGCACTCCCTAGAGTTCATAATCTTTTAACTTTTTAACTTAACAATGCCGCCGCTTAACCCTTTGGGGTTCACTAAACTAGCAATGAAGCACTCCCTAGAGTTCATAATCTTTTCACTTTTTAACTTAACAATGCCGCCGCAAATGTCACATTTATGCACAATGGTTTAACACCAATGTCATTAAAAGGCATCAAATCAGGACTTGTTATCCATAGACTGTTTTCTTGATTTGGGGAAGTAAGGATGGGCCTGTTATTCATGTCACAAAAGAATTCCCAATATTGCAGATAATTTTTTTTCTCTACCCAGTTAAGTCTAATGGTATTTTGTGGCTGGCTGCGAAAGGGTTAACGCTAAACTAGCAATGAAGCACTCGCTAGAGTTCATAATCTTCAAACTTTTTAACTTAACAATGCCGCTGTTTAACCCTTTTGGGTTCGCTAAACTAGCAGTGAAGCACTCCCTAGAGTTCATAATCTTTAAACTTTTTAACCTAACAATGCCGCCGCTTAACCCTTTTGGGTTCGCTAAACTAGCAATGAAACATTCCCTAGAGTTCACAATGTTTTAACTTTTTAACTTAACAAAGCCATTCCTTTGGCTTAAATGATTTTTTTTTTCAAATGCACATTAAACAAATATTAAACAAACATAACGGCAACAACAAGCTTAAAGCTTATATATTCCTTTGTAAATGATCATTCGTTCACAAAGCAGAACCATGCATTTACGGTAAATGCAAGTTTCTAAGCTATACATTCTACACGTAAAGCAAAACTAAATAAGCATAGAACTATAACAGTAAAGCCATCAACATAAAAAGGCAAAAGAAGAAAAAGTGACAAAGCATAAACAAACTGACACGTAAAAGCCAAATAAATAAGAGTATGAGCAAATATTAAAAAAAGATGCAAAACCCTGAATACTTAATAATGCAATATATGTCCACATTCCAACAAACACACACTCTCTCTCTCTCTCTCTCTTTTCTCTCTCATAAGAGGGATAAGGCCTTTTGATAATGACAATAAAACATCAGTCAAAGTCTCTCTCTCTCTCTCTCTCTCTCTCTCTCTCTCTCTCTCTCTCTCTCTTACCCAACTGTCGTCAGTTTTCCAGTATCCAAGGTATCTCTCACCAGATGTGTTGGTAGCACAAAATGTAGAGAAGCCTTGACAAAAAAAACAAGAGAAATAACTATTAACACAAGAAAATCTAAATTATCTTTTTTTTAAAAGCAAAACAAAATTTCAGATGAAGTGACGCACTGGGCAAGTGATCCTCATTTTTTATTTAAGACCAAATAAAAATCAAACATTAAACTAGTCACACAAAAATCGTATGCAAATAAATAAAATAATTAAATTGGGTGGCACGCCTCCGGCTGCGACGCGCTCTTCAGGTGGGAGCAACCTGAATTTCACAGACGCCTCTGTGGCTATAAAGTATTACCTAATACCTAAAAAAGTTCTCCTGTAGCCTTGGGGACCTGCTCAGTACCGTTGCCCTTATTGTGGATACAGGGGTGTCCATCTAAAGATGCTTGTGAAAAAGTAAGACAACAACATGGGTGCAACTACACAAAATGAAAAAAAATGAAAAGCCGGAGTCTAAGGGTAATGTCCACTGCGGCTGAAGAAAAAATTGATTCATGAAGGTATTTTAGCTTGCGTTTTCCACAATTTATACAAATGCTTATTTTAAAGTGTTTGAAAAATACAGTAGACACACAAAGATATTGTTTGACAAGTTTTAACCCTTTCACCATCAGCCATTTTTCAGCCAAAAGAATACCATGAAACTTAACTGGGTAGAGACAAAAAAGTTATCTGCAATATTGGGAATTCGTCTGTTACATGTACAAAATTAGGCCAATCCTTACCTCCCAAATTTAAGAAAACAGGGTCTTCAGATAACAGGCCCTGACTTGATACCTTTTAGTGACATGGGTGTTAAACCATTGTGGTGATAAAATGCGACATTGGCGGTGAAAGGGTTATAGTGTTTGAAAAATACAGTAGACACACAAAGATCTTGTCTGACAAGTTTTAAAAACAGGAAATTCCTTTTCTGGTAAAATTCAAAAAAAGGAAATCCTTGTATGCCAGGAAAAGTTTCACCCATGCATTATTGTCACACATAACTTGACATCACATCGTAACAGTGAAGCGACTGATCAGTCAACCAATTCAGGGGCGGACCAGATGATTTGTAAGGGAGGGAGTTCCGCCGGGGTTTAATGGAGCTGCAGCTCCAGCCAAGAAATCTTTCCAACAGGATTTTCCACCATCGGAAGCTTTGTTGAGCAGGGAGGAGGGGGGGCAGGCTACCAACTTGCACGCACGCTACAACTTCCAATCGAAACTAAACCTCATCATCTCTTGAAATTGTTGATGATGAAGGTCTACGAACCCACCACTAGCATCAGCAGCACCATGTTGCAGCGTTCCCGGTCTGTGAGGCGCGCAGTGAACATATCTGTCACAAAGTTGGGTCTCTGGGTGGTGGTGTCCACGCCTCCAGGTTTCCTGTGAAGACACAGAGAATCACGGCTCTACCTACTAGCTCAGCCTTCATTATGTCCCCGAATATTCATAAACTCAATGCTTCAAACATTCAGTTGGCCAACGTTTCAGCTGGACAAAGATTTTATAATAAATCGAAATATCGCTCTTTTAACACGGTGTTGCTGATTTTATTTCGTCTTGTCTTGTATTTATAAGCTCAAATCAAAAACACTGTATTTTCTATCGCGGACAAATTACATCCTGGTGCCGGTGAAAACAGAGACTTAACAAGTCAGCATGCATGAATATAAAGTACCTGTGCAATGAAACAAGTCACATGAGTAATACATACATACATACATACATACAGTGGAACCTCCCTTATAAGACCTTCAAAAACCGGTGATGATGAAAATTGGTAGATTTTTATTAATCTTACTATCTATATAATTAAATACTTACCAACACTCAAAACAATAGCATATCATACCAATTGGCTGGAAAAACCTTAAGCGTGAACGCTTAGTTACCAAATAACAAAGAGCAAGTCACTCTAGTGACCGTGGGGTTATCCCCCCTTTCCCACTTCCGGTCACGCATATCCACTTCCGGACCCAACTCATTCCTATTTACCCTAGCATCAGGAGGGAGGATGGGTGGGAACCTTTGGTTGTTTTGAGTGTTGGTAAGTATTTAATTATATAGATAGTAAGATTAATAAAAAATCTACCAATCTATTATAATCATACTGTACCAACACTCAAAACAATAGCAGACTACCAACGAGGAGGAGGGTGATGCGCCCAAGCGAACAAGGGAAGAATGAAAACCAACACACAGTATATACATTCAAATTCCCTAAACATCACATCTAAAACTCCATAATACTCCAATCTCTTTTCCCCCATAGGTCATACATGACTTACCCCAGAAGGGAACGGTTGAGAAACACTACTCTCGATAGTTAAACAGGAGATGGGAGTACGACAGTCCGCCTGATGGCAGACAAGAGGTCGTCTGACCTCTTGATGGATACGTCCCAGGTAGAAACTAAGAAACGTATTGACGGAACGCCATGTGGCCAACTCCATGACCTTGGCAAGGGGGACTTATCTGGAGAGCGCCAGGGAAGAACCGATTGTCCGAACTTCATACGCTCAGATGGGGTTGTCCGGCAAAGAAGAACTAGAGATGGCGTAAGACAGCTTAACAGTTTCTACCAGGAACCTAGAGAAAGTAGACTTGGACAGGTCCTTGCCATACCGTTGTTCAGAGAAAAGAACAGACGCCTCCTAGAACCCCTGAAGGAGCTAGTGCGGGACAGATAGTACCTAGAAAGAGAACTGGACAAAAGTGAATCTCTGAGACATAACCGCGCCACGTACCTCAGGTAGAAGTTGAAGAACGTGTTGACCGACTTCCAGTAGGCGGCTGACACGATATTAACCAAGGGAACCCCTTCAACGAGAGCGAGCGAGGCGCTGATTGCGCGCGGCTCGTGAACCCTGATAGAGCCGGATGGCGGGCTAACGAGAGACTGAGAGTAGGTTAGCCTGACACAGTCTAACAACCACGTCTTTAGCGTACTTAGGGCTAATAGAAGAAAGAATCTTCTTCTAGAGCACCTAAAACCTAGGGTTCTAGACAGGTAGGATCTGAGCGCGCGGACCGGACAGAAAAAACGGTCCGCGACGCACGAGCAGAGAATTGACCGCAAACTGGAGATAGAGAGAAGAGGAGACTCGACATCGCCGGGCTGATTCTTTGTCCTGAACCCGGGCCAAAAGCAAAGCAAAACGGTCGATAAATCCTCCGCGAACTCGACTTCCCTGGAGAGCCCGTTAAGGGAGTGGAGGCAACTGACCCGTCTGGCAGACGCGAGAGACAAGAACACCATCCTGAAAGTAAGGACCTTGAAAGAGAGGGAAGCGAGAGGTTCACAGCGATCCCTTAGATAATTCTAAAGAAGAAAACACGTACCATTGCGGGACCCGGACAGCCCTCGCCGGGGCCCGCAAAAGCACTGTGTCCAAAAAGTGGGACACCCGCGGAGCGGAGAGCATAGAGGTTCGATCAAAACCTAAGGCCAAAAAAACGGTGTCAAACAGAGAAGCCCCGTAGTCAGAGAGGGTCTGAGCAGAGAGGTCCTTAGTCCTGCGCAAGTGGGGCAGGGACTCCACAAACTGGAGGAGCAGCGCGTCCCATTCCTTGCGCGCGCAGAAAAGAACCATGCCTTCCAGCGCAAATCGCACAAAGGATTGGAAAGAGTGGAGCAAACAATTGTCCCAATCATAAAGTGCAAAAAAAAAAAAAAAAACCCCGCTTCTTTGCTTCTGTATACAAAGTTGACAGGGCCACAACGTGGCATATTCCAAAAAATTGCTGAAGTGCCGATACCACAGAGTTTCTGCACTACGTAAAAAGATTTACGTTCGAAGCAGACTAAAAGGATACTCGCTGGAAGATGGAAACGTGACGTAGAGACGAACAGAAAAGGCAACAAAGTAGCAATCGTCTGACGTAAAAACTTAGCAGATGACGCTGAAAAGCTCATCCTGCGATTGCAACAAGATGGCGAGAAGCGAAACATTGTATCCAAGTGACGTCAAGACACCCGAACATTGTATCCAAGTGACGTCAAGACACCGCGGTAAAATCCATTTAAACGGTACTGACTTGGAACGATTCGCCAAAAACCAAGATAGACCTGTTGAAAGGGAATGAAAACCCAAATGACGAGAAAAGGAGAACTAACGGACTGGGAACTGAAGATTAGGTTCGGTGTAGCAGAGAAAACCGTTTCAACGGCCTTGACTTGCAACGAGAAGCCAAAGTGAAACAAAAAAGGCCTGAAGAAAGGCAAAGATCACTCAGTTGAACAACCAAGTGATCGCGGGCCAGTTAGAGACTGGTGAGATTATTTTTAATCGGAGCCGTTGAAGAAACCGCTGGACATTACTCAAACAAGTCAAACGGCGAAAAAGACGGTTGAGCACGGAAGGCCAAAAACAACCAGGGGGTTCTAGAAGAACCGGGACGTTATCTGCCGGTCCGTTGCCCCAACTCAGTATACACAGAGGCCATAGGCTCTGTTATAGGAGAAGAAAACGAAGATCCTAGAACAGTTTAGACGAAAAAACGTCCGAAGGATGTATTGTGTGAAAAAATTTAGAGTCAGAAATCGCCGATTTTAAACCGAAAAAATTGGGCGAACCTGAAGAAAAAGACTTGGGCGAAACGGAACGCCCGAGTGTAAAGGACAAGAAGAACAAACTTCGAAGTCTACGAAGAAGAAACCCGCGGGACCCCCTACGGAGGGTCCCCTAAATTATCGTTCATGACGACGAAGGAAAACTAAATGAAAAATCTTTCACCAAGTTTTCAACAAACACTAAGAAAATTATCAAATAAACTGAGTAGCTAAACAAAGTTAACTACATGAATAAAAAGACTGCAGAGTTAAAACTTGAAAAAAACGCAGTGGCAAGAATAAACCCCAAAAATGGATGACTAACCAGTGTGAAAACCGGCTAGGCCAAACACTGTAATTAATTTTCTAAACTTCAAAACTAAGTAATGAAGAATAAAAAGAAAACGTGTGCTAGCCACTAAGAGAAGGCTAGTAACAAGGTAACTACAGAACTAGAACAAACCCACCAAGAACACTTGAAAAGGAAATTGCATGGGAGAAAGGTTTATCATCAACAGCCTTGACGCATGGTAAATAGAGAATGAGTTGGGTCCGGAAGTGGATATGCGTGACCGGAAGTGGGAAAGGGGGGATAACCCCACGGTCACTAGAGTGACTTGCTCTTTGTTATTTGGTAACTAAGCGTTCACGCTTAAGGTTTTTCCAGCCAATTGGTATGATATGCTATTGTTTTGAGTGTTGGTACAGTATGATTATAATAGATAGGGTTTTACACCCTCTTCGGCCTTTCGGCCATGTGGGGCATTTGTAAACATAAAGATGGTGGGAACAATACTGGAGGCAATACCCGGAGGCAGTGCTTAACCAGTAAAGTCCCGATCTTTTTTTTAAAATACAGATATGTGCAGCAGTAACCACGCCTCGGATAAACCTCATCGGCTATGGCACTACCACAATGACTAGTTTTTTTGCCTTCAAAAAACATTCAAAATGAGGCCTTATAAGGGTGGGGTCAGTAAAGGTAAAGATGTGCCCCCCTCCCCCCTCCTCCATTTCTCGGTTCTTTCCATTTTTTCAGTCTTGCCTTTCTTACTGCAGATTGAATACTTCATCCTCTATCGTTTCGCTATATTTATCACTAATTTTCATCCATTTACATCATTAAATACATGCATTCAATAATAGTAGAAGATAAAGGCAAGACGGAAAAACGCAATGAACCAGGACTGTGACAAATGCTCCGCGGCTGTTGTGTGTACTGCACTACATAGGGGGGGGGGGGGGGGGGGGGGTCCTATTAGCCAATGGCCTTTATCATGACTGCGATTAATTATTCAACAAAGATAATTAGCTCCAAAAGTTGATAAGATACAGCTTAATGTTTGGTAAGAAAGGCAGGTGTGAAAATGTGGCAAGAGCTGAGAAATGTAAGAGGGGGGGGGGGGGGGGGGGGGCGTACATCTTTACCTTTACCGAGGGGTTTTATGTGGGAGGTAATTTTAAAGACTTACAAACAAAGACAGTGCAATTTTTAATACCGTATTTTTCGGACTTTAAGGCGCACCTGATTATAAGGCGCACCCCCCAAATTTTACACAAAATTCAGATTCTGTTATTATATTTTCTTACTAATTTATTAGTCATATTATAAGGCGCAGGGGTCTCAGTCTGGGGAAAAAAGTATCGCCTTATAGTCCGTAAAATACGGTACTTACAAATAAAGACAAATGTCTCAGAGAAGTAGGTCTTATGTGGGAGGGAGTCTTATAATGGGAGGTCTTATACGGGAGGTTCCACTGTACATACAGTATTTTTCGGACTATAAGGCGATAATCTTTTTTTTCCAGACTGAGACCCCTGTGCCTTATACTTATAATATGACTAATAAAATAGTAATAAAATATAATAAAATCTGAATTTTGTGTCAAATTTGGGGGGTGCGCCTTATAAGAAGGTGCGCCTTGTAGTCCATAAAGACACTGACACTCAGGAAGCATTGAGCATAAAGTACATATTCTAGGATTACACAGGTGGCATGAGTCTTCTTCTTCTTCTTCTTCTGGCGTACGCCTGCTTGCTACACAACCAAAGAAGCTCTGCTGACAAACAGAGTCGTCTTCTCCAGCTCTTCCTTGGACCCACAGAGCTCGGTTGACAGCGGTGTGCTGATGGGCCACACTTCGTCTCTAGGTGGCATGGGTAATACAGTGGAACCTCCCTTATAAGACCTCCCATTTTAAGACTCCCTCCCACATAAGACCTACTTCTCTGAAACATTGCTCTTCTTTGTAAGTATTAAAATTACCTCCCTTATAAGACACTCCCTGTAGTGATATTATTAATACAGGTGTGTAGCCATAGTTGCAATAACTATTGAATAACTAGCTGACCTCATTCTTCCTTCTCTATCACTCATGCACATCACATGCACACTCTTCATTGGTCAGTCTGGCACCAAGCAACACTATCTCTCCCCTCCCTTTCTGCCTACTGGCACTCTTCTACTAGACACGCTATCAACAGCGAGCCCTTTTCTCTGTGTTCCATGCTTATCCTATATACTGTGTAGTTTGAATAAACGTGCTTAATACATGATCCTTGTAGTCAGCTGTGTTTCTTCTTGATGTAATGCTCACATGTGTGAACCCCCAACAACAACAACAGACAACTCATTATACTCCCTTAACCTCATTTTGGATGATTTTTTGAGGTCTTATAAGGGAGGTTTCACTGTACATGCATGAAAGATACACATTAAAAGCTAAATGCATTTTTACTTTTGAAGCATCAGACAGACACTAGACTAATAACAGTTTTAGTTTCATTCCTTTTTTTGTGTCACCCTGACAAAGGGGTTATGCCCAGAAACGTCGTTTTTTGTTTTTGTTGGTTTTATAGTAGGGTTGTTGTTTTTTGGATATCCCAAGCCCACCAAGTTAATTTTAAATTTCCCTGAGATACTAGGCTGTCGGCCACACCTCAGTTTTCTCACCTTGCTGAGTACTGCCACTCCAGACTGATGTCCGCTTGAAGACTCTGAGCCAAATACTGCAACCTCCTCCAGTCAGTCTCTGAAAGAGAAAACAAGAGCGCATGCCGCAATGACTCCCTCATACACAACTTTGTTGGTCTAGATCTAGATGTGGAGTCACTCACTAATTTGCTCATGTCTCTATTTGTTTCACAATCTTACTAGACGTCATTTCTTTTTTTTTTACATCTCAAAGATGACATCATTTCTTTTTGACTAAAGACCACGACCTGTGTATGCTTACATACTTTAGGAATTGACTTTTTTTTTACTCAGGAATTAATACTTATTTCCAACCAACTTATTCTAGTGATTTTTTAAATAAAAGCATATAAATATTGTTAATGGATACAACTAAAGAACAAACAAACAAACATACAAAACAAAAACAAACAAAAATGTGCCCATGCCGAGAATCAAACTCGGAACATTCGCATATGAAACAAACGCTCTACGCAATGAGCTATTGAGGCGTTCACTGTTGAAGACTTTCTTAACTTATGTTGCCGATTCAAGTTTTTCTAAATTGATTTGCATCCAATTTGTTCAAGTGACTTTTGAATAAAGGCAATCACTGCAGACATAATGTGATTTTTGAGCAACCATTATTCCCTAAATCATAATTTGCATTTCAAAACAGCAATTTTGGGATCACTTTCCAGGAGGTTTTTGAAATTGTTAATGTTAGAAGCAAGTTTAGTTTGTGCAGGGAGATTGTTCCAGTACTGAATGAAGTTAAGGAAGACAAAATAATAAAATGTGATTGATGAATAGTAAGAAACTATCACAACAAAATCTTAATTTTGTGTAATGGGGTGGGGTGGGCTTATAATAAGGTGTGCCTTATAGTCCCAAAAATATGGTACAAACAAAAATATAAAAAGTATTGCAAAAAGGTTCATATTTTCAAACAGTAAACCGTAAAAGTCAAACATAACGTACCCACATTAAGTACGGCGTTCTTGGGAAAAGTTCTCATACAAACAAAAATATAAAAAGTATTGCAAAAAGGTTCATATTTTCAAACAGTAAACCGTAAAAGTCAAACATAACGTACCCACATTAAGTACGGCGTTCTTGGGAAAAGTTCTCATACAAACAAAAATATAAAAAGTATTGCAAAAAGGTTCATATTTTCAAACAGTAAACCGTAAAAGTCAAACATAACATACCCACATTAAGTACGGCGTTCTTGGGAAAAGTTCTCATACAAACAAAAATATAAAAAGTATTGCAAAAAGGTTCATATTTTCAAACAGTAAACCGTAAAAGTCAAACATAACGTACCCACATTAAGTACGGCGTTCTTGGGAAAAGTTCTCATACAAACAAAAATATAAAAAGTATTGCAAAAAGGTTCATATTTTCAAACAGTAAACCGTAAAAGTCAAACATAACATACCCACATTAAGTACGGCGTTCTTGGGAAAAGTTCTCATACAAACAAAAATATAAAAAGTATTGCAAAAAGGTTCATATTTTCAAACAGTAAACCGTAAAAGTCAAACATAACATACCCACATTAAGTACGGCGTTCTTGGGAAAAGTTCTCATACAAACAAAAATATAAAAAGTATTGCAAAAAGGTTCATATTTTCAAACAGTAAACCGTAAAAGTCAAACATAACGTACCCACATTAAGTACGGCGTTCTTGGGAAAAGTTCTCATCATGTGTATTGCCTGTTTTAAAACAACAAAACAAAAACATAACAAAAAGTAAACAAAACAATTACAATGATTAAAACTGATTCACAAACATAGATCAAACAGACTAGTCCAAAAAACATACATAGAGCTCTCTTTGTTAATTAAACAAACCACTAATGAAAGGAGATGGCTGTTGCAGGCAATTATATATAAAGTGGTAATTTTGTTTCCATCCAGAAATGGGTTAATTACTTTTGTGGTTAATTACTTTTGTACAAAGGGTGTGTGTGTGTGTGTGTGTGTGTGTGTGTGTGTGAGTGAGTGAGTGAGTGAGTGTGAGTGTGAGTGTGTGTGTGTGTGTGTTTGTGTGTGTGTGTGTGTAGGCAGGTAAGCAGAAAGAAACACACAAGCCTTTGTTTAAAAATATACTGCTCAACATTTGCTAAGGATACAAAATTATCAAAGACATTACTTTTTTTTTCTCGTTCAGTTTCATTAACATGTCATCTTCACATTTTGACAGAAAACAAGGTCTGAGAATGATTTAATTGGCTTACCTCAAGAAACATTTGTGACACCCCTTCAAAATGCATAAAACAACCGAATGGAGCGGATTTTTCATGTTCAAATGTTTGGGGGGTTTTAGGCAAGAAAAGTCATAGATAAACATGTGCGAGACCGTAGCCGATCACGTTTTCCTTGACTTTCTTCTCATGAAGATCAGAGCTAAGACGATCGAATTCGCGTCCTTAAGGAAAAAAGCTTCAAAAGAAAACGAAACAACGTTAGAAAACAAAATTAGATTAATAGAAAAGAAAGAAAATAAGACTGAAGGAGATATACAAAATATACAAACTCTGAGTCAAGAGCTAACTGCAATTAGGGAAAAGAAAATGGAAGGGGTTTTAATACGTTCAAGAGCCAGATGGGTGGCGGAGGGCGAAAAGATATCAAAATATTTTTGTAATTTAGAGAAAAGGCATTATGTCAGTAAACACATCCCTCACCTATTGACAGATAATGGGGAATCAATGAAAGATCCTAATAAAATAAGGTTAGAGGTTAAAAACTTTTATGAAAATCTTTTCAAGGAAAGAAAAGTACTAGATTGTGATATTGATGACTTAGTTAATGAAGTTCCAAAGTTGTCTCCAGAGGAACAGTTAGATCTTGAAGGCGAAATTACCCTTGAAGAGGCCGGAGAAGCACTTAAAAATATGAAGAACGGGAAAAGTCCCGGAACGGATGGCTTTACTCCCGAATTCTTTAAAGTTTTCTGGAGACGGCTGGGTTTTTTGGTTGTTAGGGCTTTAAATAAATCTTTTAGAGAAGGACAGCTAACATGCACTCAGAAGGAGGGTATCATAACTTGTATTCCAAAAAGTGATAAACCGAGACATTTCATAAAAAACTGGCGTCCTATTTCTCTATTAAATACGGTCTACAAAATAGGATCTTCATGCATAGCACATAGAATAAAGTCAGTCCTGCCAAACTTAATCAGTGAAGACCAGACAGGTTTTATGAAACACAGATTTATTGGTGATAACATACGACTTATCTATGACATTATTGATTATTTAAATACTAAGCAGAAGCCTGGCATGTTGATCTGTATTGATTTCGAAAAAGCTTTCGATTCTTTGGATTGGGGTTTTATGCTTAGAACGGTAAAATCGTTTGGATTTGGTAGTGACATATGTCGATGGATTGAAACATTTCATAAAGACATTAAAACCACTGTTACAGTTAATGGCAAATGCTCAGACTGGTTCAGTATACTTAGAGGATGTAGGCAGGGTGACCCATTGTCTCCCTATCTATTCATTCTTGCAGCAGAGATCTTAGCAATAATGATAAGGGAGAATAACAATATTAAAGGAGTACAGTTACAAGACACAGAGCACAAAATCTCACAATTTGCAGACGATACGCAACTTTTAAATGAAGGAGACAGGGCATCTTTCGAAGAAACTATGGAAACATTAGACCGCTTTGGTAAAGCCTCTGGTTTGATATTAAATGTTGAAAAAACAAAAGTAGTATGGGTTGGAAATAAAACTTCATCAAATGTTAGATATATGCCTCATTTACAATTGGAATGGAACCCGAGTGAATTTAAAATTCTTGGGATTTGGTTTGCAACCGACTTACGTAGTCTAGATGTTATAACTTGAACTTTGATGAAAAATTCAAGGAAGTAAGAGCCCTTTTTAAAGTCTGGATTAAGAGAAACATCACGCCCCTTGGCAGAGTTGCAGTTTTAAAATCACTGGTCTTGTCAAAATTAGTGCACCTTTGGCTACTCTTACCTAATCCTCCTGATGATATTATTGATAAACTTCAAAAAGAATGCTTTAACTTTGTTTGGAATAACAAACAAGACAGAATTTCAAGACAGACAACAGTAAAGCACATAAAAGACGGTGGCCTTGGTATTCCATCTTTGAAACATGTGGTTTCTGCCCTAAAACTTTCATGGATTCGGAAAATCTTAGTAGGCTCACAGAAATGGGTCACATTATTACAAGACATGTTTCCAATTACAAAAGACATAGATAAATATGGACAAAGTCTTCCTAGCAGCATGTCTAAACTAAACACTTTTTGGAAAGATGTTTTTGAAGCGTACAGGCAATTTGGTAGAAAACTAACTATAAGTGATTCGGCTGATATGATGGCAGAAAATCTTTTTTATCACGAGAGTATAAGAATTGACAAAAAGACCATTTATTTTCGAAAATGGTTCGAACAAGACATTCATCGAATTGCAGATTTACTTAATCCTGACGGGACATTCTTGACTTACCAACAGTTTAAAAATAAATATAATGTTCAGACAAACTTTTTACAGTTTTCAGGTTGTGTCAGAGCAATAAGAGAATACTGTAAAAAAACAAATATTACATTGTTAGGCAGCAAGATAAAAGAGAGGCCAAAATATATGAGCATCATTCACAGTGTTATTAAAGGCACTCAAGTCTACTATAAAATATTGCTAGCAGATAACAATCTTCCGAATTGTTGTAAAAAATGGAGTAATTCAATTCCGGAAGTAATTAGTTGGAACGCTGTGTTTGAAACAATCCACAAAATAAAGAAGTCAAACTTAAGTGGTTTCAAATTAGGTTGTTTCATAGAATTATAGCAACTAATGTTATCCTAGAAAAAATGCATATTGTTGAGTCTTATGCATGCACGTTTTGCAAAACAGATAAAGAAACGATAGAACACTTATTTTGGAATTGTACAGTAACACAAAACTTTTGGATTGATTTTGCAAGACAGCTAAACGAGTGTGACATTGCAATAAGGTTACGGTTAACAAAAGAACTCATAATCTTTGGTAAGGATAACACGAACAAAACAGACGAAATATTCGATTACGTCCTCTTATGTGCTAAATTCTATATCTACAAAAGTAGGTGCGAAAATAGTACCCCCAAACTAACATGTTTTAGGCATTATCTTAAATATAAGTATAATATTGAGGAGTATATCGCAAAGAAAAATATGCAACAGAATGAATTTCAACGAAAATGGTATTGCTATAAATCGTTGGTTGAAGTCTAATCCATTGTGTTCTTCTGCTATTCCAATGTCATTAAATTAAATGTCATCAAATGTCATTAAAACAATGTAAATTTGTAATAGTAATATAGATATAAAGCACACAGTGTGTGTGTGTGTGTGTGTGTGTGTGTGTGTATGTATATATAGTTTGCTTTGATAAAGCTTTTCTTTCATGCTATATATATGTATATATATGTGTATGTATATATGTATATATATGTGTGTATACATATATGTGTGTATATATATATATATATATATATGTGTGTGTGTGTGTGTGTATGTGTGTGTGTGTGTGTGTGTGTGTTGGCGGTGGGTTCGATGCTGGGTCGATGGACTGTCTGGGGATGGCCCGTCTTGACTCTAAGGCACCGATATCATTGTCGGTATTTACGCCCGATGCGTGTTTGTCCACAAGTGTTCTGTTGATATTTGTGTCTGTTTTTTGCTTTGTTTGTTTTTGGTATTGTTATTTTGTTTGAAAAAAATCGAAACCCTTCTCTCGTGTGAAAGACATAATTGATAATTGAAATGATTCACTTCAATAGAGGTGAATATTTAGATATGTTAGCATTAATATTACTCCTTTGTATATATAAACTGTTGATGGATGAAGGTGTGTGTGAACGAAGGAACTGTGGAGAGGAAGAATGAAAGAGGAAGGAATAAAAATATGTTAAAAAAAAAAAAAGGAATGAACGCACACAAAAAAACAAAAAAACAAAACAACCCATGTGCGAGACCCCCTCACTGCAATTCCCGCTTGGAAATGCCATTCTGTGTTCTGGAGGAGCTTTGTAAGCTCCTGCTGATCCAGGGTGTTCCACTCCTCTAACAGGCACTGTTCTGGGTCATGTAGACTTCTGAGCTGATGTGAACGGCTTCTAACGGCTGCCTGGAGCATGTTTCAACATTGTTCTATCAGACTGAGGTCTCTGAATAGGGAAACCTACCTCATATGGACGATGATCTCCTGCTGCAGGTGCGCGTCAACAACCCATGCTCTATGAAAAGGTGCAATTATCATCCATGAAGATGACGTCATCTCAGATCAGGCCAGCAGAAGATTTTACGAGGACATCAATGACCTCATCCCTGTAGGGAACAGCTATCAGGGATTCCTTTTGAAGAACTTGTGACACTATTATCTCGACCATGCCGATACAGGCCCAAACTATCAAAGACCCACCTCGAGATTTGGCATGCTCTCTGACTCACATTTCCTGGCAATGCTCTCCTGAGAATCTCTACACCCTAGCAAGACCATCCATGAAACTAAGACTGATCCTGAACTCGTTGGTGAAGAGAATTCATGTCCAGTTTCATAATGTCCAGATGGTGTGGTTCTGGGCTCTCAAAAGACAGCACTGCTCATGAGCTGGAATGAGCAGGATGCCCAAACATGCCCATGGGGAGTAAAGGCAGCATCATGGAATCTGTTCCTCACAGTTTGGATGGAAATGTTCCTCACTGAAGCCACAGAGCATCTCACTGAAGCCACAGACCATGTGTGAAACAATTTTGGCAGACCTAAAAAAAAGCAGAAAACATTCATTTTTTATTACATGTCTCCCAAACTCTGCCACCTTCACGACGTCTATCAGCAGTACCAACCTCATGGCAGTGAATCCAAGCTCTGGAAGCGACGCATTGCGATATTCCAAACACTAATGACACAACGAGTCTGTGAACAGCTGTTCTCCAGCATGCCAACACAGAAAGACAACTCTTTGCGTGTCAAATGACGTCATTATCTCACTTCGGCCATAAAACTTTGTCTCTTGTATATGTTTACGATGTGAGCAAGAAATGTCATTGATTCTGATATTTTACTCACTTTTATGTTTTCACTCCATTTCAGCGAAATGACACTTTTTGGGGGGTGGCATGCGAAAATCACGTGATGCACGTGAACAGGAAGTTGGATAAAAAAAAGTTTGAGTGAGCTTGTGTTCACGTATGATTGCTCTTTCCGGTCATGTAATTTTTATTGCTTACAATTACACCACCTTTTAGCAATCAAGGTTATAAAAGTCTATCCTTAGCAAATTTTGACCAGTGTAAAGTAAGTTGCAGTACAGTGGAACCACTGCATAATTTTACAAAAAAGAACGCTTTCTAAGGTGTTGCTTTTATCCAAACTTCAAATCAGCTCTTTGTTTGGGTGTTTGTTGTTGGGTTTTATTTTGGGGGGTTGCTTTTATTCTCTAACAAAATCATCAACATGTTGTACCTTTTCTCCAAAAATCCCATCGATTTCAATCTTCTTCAAAGTGCTTGGTACAAAGCTGTCCTTCTTTAACTTGCGTCTCTGA
>CM065681.1:73393133-73440633 GCA_017654935.2 Phymorhynchus buccinoides
CTCACCCCCCGGGCCGCCCCAGTGCTGTCACACCATGGTTGACTAAGGTCATAATAGATTCCTGCTCATGGTCCTATTAATTAACTGAAATCCAGCCAGAATTGTAGAATTTTTTCAAATCGGTATGGAAGACAGATACGCGGTCACCTTAACTATCAAACTAATAAAAGAAAAAGTCTTGTTCCAGCCCAGATTAAAGATTTGGTTGCTGCCTCGACCCGGCCCCCCCCCTTACTTCCCTCCCTTCTCCTGGACCCACCCCCAGCTCAGACCGGCTTCACTGACTCGACTCATGCGTGCCTTATCTAGAGAAGGGGGAAACCTCTCCTCTTTGCTGCTCTGCTACCGCTCTCCTCTCGTCTCCATCTCTATTGCAAAATCCCTCTCCGTGTAATCACCCACACTGGGGTTTAGCATGCTTTTCATCATTCTTGAAAATCAATCACAATAAAGCTTTTATTATGATATATTGGATAACCTGTAGTAGAAGTTAAGGCCATTCTAACCAACTAACTGCATGATTTAATCGATACGTTTTATGTGTGTCGTGTCAAGCATTCTGAGCTGAGTAGAGGCAATGGATAATAATTATTACTAAGTAGACTATTAGATCTAGAAGCGAAACGAAAAGTAAGCGAATAGATCTGCAATGTAAACCGGTTGCGTTTGAATACTTCCAACAAAAATAGAACGGTCAGTGGAAGATGGACTAATAAGATAATGTTTTATGACGGTTGAAATACCAATAGTGCATAAATTGTAATGTTTGCCATTCAGTATCAACAGTTTCATTTGTGATTTAAATCTATTACAGTGATTAAAGAAAACAAAATGCAACATTCTACAATCGAATGAATTTAATGAATAGATCTACACAGGGGCGCTTACTGTTTTGAGAAAGTTTATTTTATCTCCCTTTTCCGGGAAGAAAAGAGTTCATTTTTAAAACGTCTAATGCTCTTTATTGTACCCTAGTTGGAGGTTAATAATAGTAAAATTACATTATTTTCGATTTCTACCAAAATTCTGTGACAATGGAATATAGTCCCGCGGGGCATTGTAGGTTAGTGAAACAACTTTGTACCCTAGAATGTCACCTATAACATTATTTTGATGGAAAGCCTGCAGTACATCAGATGAAGAGTCTACAACTCAAAACGATATACAGTGGAACCTCCCTTATAAGACCTCCCTTTATAAGACCCCCTCCCATATAAGACCTACTTCTCTGAGACATTGCCCTTCTTTGTAAGTATTAAAATTACCTCCCTTATAAGACCTCATTTTGGATGATTTTGAAGGTCTTATAAGGGAGGTTGCACTGCATTTCCAACTCCCAGGTACCTCTTTTCACCTTCTTTAGTTGTTTTTTAATCTGTTATAACCAAGGAGCCAAATTTCCCAATCTTCAAGAACATAAAGTCACAACAACACTTAAGCACTAACACCCGCATGTGTGTGTGTAAGGAGAGCCTATTTCTAGTTCCAGTAATAACGGGGGGCTTTCTGTTCGTTTGAAGTTTGCAAAGTGTCATCCACAGCTTTAAGATGACAAAATTAGCATCTGATCAGTTCTATTATAACGTCACTTTACACTTGTCGTGTAGTTGTTTGTTTGTTGTAAGTTCATTTTATTGGTTACTCACATCAGTTTTTTTAACTACACCCCCCCCCCCCACCCACCCACCCCCTCCAACTTAAGGTTTATGACAATAAATCCCCCCCCCCCCAGTGCCAATGTCAATGTCTGTCTGTCTCTGTCTCTGTCTCTCTCTCTCTCTCTCGCCTTAAAAAAAACCTGGCTTAAAATTTCGGTACAAATATATATATGGCTTGCCATCTCGTCATAATTGTAGCAAGATAGAACAGATGCAGGTGTAACTCACAGCGAGAATGCGGTCACAGGCGGACAGGAAGGTGGACTTGTTGGTCAGATTCTGGAGCTGCTCCTGAACTTTCATCAGCAGAAAGTCCGCCATCTGCCTCAACACGATTTTCTGAGACTGAAAACCACAACAGCAATCGACTTGGTTCAGCCAAAACTGCTTTAGTCCTTTCACTGCCAACCATATTTCAGCCAAAAATGTCCATCAAAATCACCTGGGTAGAGAACAAAATCCATCTGCAAGTACTGGGGATTCTTCTGTGGTGCATGTATAAAATAAGGTCTATCCTTACTTCTCAAAACTAAGACAATAGGGTCTTTGGATAATAGACCCCAATTTGATGCCTTTTAGTGACATAGGTGTTAAATCACTGTGGTGCTAAAATGCGACTTTGGCGGTGAAAGGGTTAGGAGCTCAGAAAGCAACGATCACCACTTTCAATTTTTTTTTTCCTGACGACCTATTTCACAACCTAACATACACTGAGACATTTGTTTTCTCTCAATTTATCCTTCACACCAAGCTGTCATCAAATCATTTGGCCAAAAAAAACCTGTGGGGATACCGGGGGGATCTTTTGCATAAATAGTTCCCCCACCTTCTGGAAGTTCTGTGCTTGTAGCTTCGTCTAATCTGTCACTCTCTTTGACTCTGCCTTTTCCCTTTGCTCACTGTCATCTACTATCTTTCTGCCTTACCAGTCCATTTTTTTTACAAGAAACACTTTCAAAAACATTTCCCCCAGCCGAAGTCGGACTTGTTTGGCCTAACGGTTTCTTAGTTAGCAGGCATTCCATTGTTCAGCCTTTAGGCTGATTTCAGGCTTTTTGATGGCCCCAGAGGTCATTTTTTAGATACAATAGAGACCAACTGAGTATATAAATACTTGTTAGGAGTGAATACTACTTCTCATGCTGTTTTTAAGGCTTACATTACAAAAAGGCTTCAGTTTCAATGGGCTTCAAGCTTTTTTTTTATAGCTTTTCATCCGCTTTTCAGCCTAAATCATAATTTGTCAATCTCATGCCCTGGTTAGGCGCATAACGGAGCATGACGCATCTGTGCTCATAATTGACAAGAAACTGTCCATGGATGCATGCGGTGACCAAAGCTTTTGCCCGAACTTTCTATCACACCCTTTGATATAACAGTCATTTAAAGAGCTTGGTTCTGTACAGAAGAGCCTTATCTTCAGGCAGACCACTGCCTGAACCTGTATCAAAACTGCCTGAATTCAGGATTCAGAAGTTCAGGCATACCCACGTGCACCCCTGAACTGTCTGAGCGATCGAAGAAGAAGATGATTTGGCCAAAAGAAGTGGGGATGTACCCTGGGCAAGGACATTTCCACTCTGAAACAGATTTAGCCCAGTGATCCAGAATAGCAGCTGCCTCCTCTGCCTATCTTCTTCTTCTTCTTCTTCTTCTTCTTCTTCTTCCTCCTCTTCTTCTTCTTCTTCCTCTTCTTCTTCTTCTTCTCTTCTTCTTCTTCTTCTTCTTCTTCTTCTTCTTCTTCTTCTTCTTCTTCTTCTTCTTTCTCTCTTCTGATCGATCACTCATGTCTGTAATCCTACACACAAACAAAAAAACCCATTCACAATGCAG
Source organism: Phymorhynchus buccinoides (assembly GCA_017654935.2). Lineage (NCBI taxonomy): Eukaryota > Metazoa > Mollusca > Gastropoda > Neogastropoda > Raphitomidae > Phymorhynchus > Phymorhynchus buccinoides. The sequence goes on from CM065681.1 coordinate 73,396,625, forward strand.
AAGCAAAGCACTCAACATACCCTTTCATCGTCTCCTTTGGTTTTGGAGATCTGGATCATTTTTTCGTTGATGTCAGGGTCAGCTGTTGCGATGCGTACAAGGTTGATCACTCCTGAAGACATTATCGTCATTCATAACTTGACATCACATCGTAACAGTGAAGTGGACTGATCAGTCAACCAATTCAGGGGGGATCAGATGCATTCATAAGGGGGGGGGGGGTGTTCCGCCGAGGTTTAAGGGAGCTGCAGCTCCAGCCATTGAAATCCTTACAACAGGATTTTCCACCACCATCGGAAGCTATGTTGAGCGGGGGAGGGGGGGGGGGGGGGGCAGGCTACCGACTTGCACGCACGCCACAACTACCAATCAAAACATCATCATCTCTTGAAATTTTTTGTTGAGCGGTGGGGGGGGGGGGGGGTGAATTTGCCAGTCAAGAAAAAAAAAAATCCTTCCACCAGAATTTTCCACTGTCAGATTTGTTTATTGAGCGTGGGGGGGGTGGCTTCTCTTGACCACGACACTAAGAGCTTTTCATCATTTTGTGTCCTACCTTGCACTCAAACACACCTGTCGTGAGCTGCTGTACCTTCTATAAGGTACATCCTACGGTACAAGAGGGGGGAGGGGGGTTCCGGAAACTCCGTTCACAGCCTACCTTGCATTCTAACACTCAAACACACTATTTGCGGGCCGCTACATTGGCATTTTATTGCTTAATAGGCCAAAAATCAAGTCATTTTCGTACTTTTCACCTTTCTATGAGGTACATTTTCGGGCTACAGGGGGTTCCTCTTTTTTTCTTGGCTGGGGCGGGGGGGGGGGGGGGTTGGTGTATTCCAGAAACCCTGCCACCCCCCCACCCCCCCAATCCACCCCTGCAATTGGTCAATCAATTTATCTACCCTCTGAGAATCACCATAAAAAAAAAGGATCAATTTTGATATCTCAAGGCTTACCAGTTGATGAAAGCCGCTTTTTCACAGCCAAAAACGACAATTTGCAAAGTCAAAACACTGATGATGACGCCATATGAACAAAAATGATGTACCGTAATTTGCGGACTGTACCCCTGAAATTGTACACAAATTTCAGATTTTGTTACTATATTTTCTTACTATATTATTCGTAGGGGCGCAGGGGTCTCAGTCTGGGGAAAAAGTATCGCCTTATAGTCCGAAAAATACGGCAATCTGACCTGAAATATTGAAATTATTTTCATCTCTTGGGAAGCGACATCTTCCAAGATGTGGCACTTTAATTCCCACACTGCGCTATTATCCACGGAGTATATATAACTTATCAAAACATTTTTAAACCACACAGTCATGGTATTTAACATGAATTTTGAAAAGTTTACATAAATGTAGAAGAGTAATGTATTAATCACGGATGCAAACCACTAAAAATGAAAAACAAATGCAAAATTATAATCCAGAGGGCCTAAATGTTTCTTCTTCATTCTTTTCAAACACTTGCTGGCGTTTCCCTACTCAAATTTAAACGCACGCACACATACACGTCACACACGCACACACGCAAGCAAGCACGCACGCACGCACACACACACACACACACACACGTTAAAAAGAAAACCTCTGGGCCTGTATTGAGATAGTATGAGACTTACCATCATGGTATCTTAGAAGTCGTTCTAAAGTCCTATTAAATCGTACTACTTCAGAAGGATCAACGGGAAGAAGAAGAAGGACTTCTAAGATATCATGATGATAAGTCCATGGGTGCAACTACACAAAATGAAAAAAATGGAAAAACAGGGGTCCAGGGGTAATGTCCCCCTGCAGCTGAAGCAAAAATTGATTTATGTAGGTATTTTAGATTGCTTTTTCCACAATTTATACAAATGCTTGTTTTAAAGTGTTTGAAAAATACAGTAGACACACAAAGGTCTTGTTTGACAAATTTAAAAAAAAAGGAACTTCCTTTTCTGGTAAATATAAAAAACCCAGGAAATCCTTGATTACCAGGAAAAGTTGCACCCATGTAAGTCTCATACTACCTCAATGTGAATACCGGCCCAGTACTGACCAATATCTCTGTCCAAATAGTCAAAGAAGGAGGGCACAATGCACATCAGTTGGACCACCTCCGTGGCCAACAAGCGCTTGTAGTCTTCCAGCCTGCAATCACAACGCACACCATCGCTTTACCACCTACGCGTGCGTGCGTGCGTGTTTGCGTGTGTGCGTGCGTGTGTGTGTCAAAAGGGTTCATATGTTTATGTGAATATATAACTTCATTTCATGTTAGCTTTTGTGTACTTGTATTAGGCCTGTTACAAGTACAGTGGAAACTCCCTTATGAGACCTTCAAAAATCATCCAAATGTGAGGTCCTAATGGCCTCTTTGCAACTAGGGTTATTAACGCCCTTGACAGTGAGAGTGAATCCCTTGTTGGTCAGTGCTGACAAGGGCATTCACTCTTGCGAAAGGCAGCCATTTAGTAGCCTCAAATAGGGTTATTGGCGAGAGTTATGCCCTTGTTTGATCAGTGCTGAACCATCTTCCCCCACCCACCAAGGGCATTCACTCTTGCAAAAGGTGTTCTTTGCAGAAGCCAATAAGGGAGGGGTCTTATAAGGGGGGTACTTTTGATACTTACAAAGAAGGGCAATGTCTCTGAGAAGTAGGTCTTATATAGGAGGGAGTCTTATAATGGGAGGTCTTATAAGGGAGGTTCCACTGTAGTAGTAGTAGTAGTAGTAGTGGTAGTAGTGATAGTGTTAGTAGCAGAAGTAGTAGTTGTTATCTGCACTTGCTGCTCATGTTATTGGACTTCTGTTTCACGCTTTTATTCTATTTTTCAATATTGTTATGTGCAAAGCACCCTGTAGCCTACTTAGTAGGATGGGCGCTATATATATATATATATTCCTCATTATTATGATTATTATTATCATTATTATTACACTTAGCCCTAGACGTTCTGATACACTATGCCTGTACCTTCTGTGCCTTTTATTTTCCTGTCTTCTTCTCTTACTCAGAGTGCCACCTCCTTTTCCACTGACTGGCTTCATTAAACTTTAATACTGAAAAGCATTTTTGTCCTGTACTCTCTCTCTCTCTCTCTGTCTCTGCCTCTCCCCTTTCTCTCTCTACACACATTTTCACTCTCTTTTTGTCTGTCTTTCCTGCCCCCCCCCCCCACCCCCCCACCCAGCCTCCCTACTCACCCTATTTCTTTTTCTCCCTCATTCGATTCTCTCCCATCTTTCCAGTAGGAAGCTTCGCCAACACGACTTACTGTTTCGGCAAATCCGCCATATTTGATAGTGAACTTTACTTTTTCTGACCGATTGAAAATCTTTGAAAAATTCATCGGCTACCCCCCCTTCTACTGCATAACGATACAACTACTAAAAAAGCAAATGGCGGCTTGCTGGAAGAGAAGCAAGGAGCCGAGCCTCATTCTGAAGCTACAGTGAGGTAGTTTCTATTATTAGTAACAAAAATAAGGTCCGCGAAGCATTGGTTTGGGGGTACCCTCTCAGGGCGACACAGTGCGCCTGCAGTTACAGGGGAGATTATTGGCTCGGCGACACAGTGCGCCTGCAGTGTGCTAAAGGTTAACCCTTTCGCCGCCATCCATTTTTCAGCCCAAAAAATACCATTAAAGTTACCTGGGTAGAACAAAAAATTGTCTGCAATATTGGGGATTCCTCTGTTACATGTATAAAGTAAGACCCATCCCTTCCTCCCAAAATTAAGAAAATAGAGTCTTTGTATAACAGGCCCTGATTTGATGCCTTTTGAGACATAAGTGTTAAATCAATGTGGTGCAAAAATGCGACATTGGCGGCAAAAGGGTTAAATTGAGACCCAAAAATATTATTTATGATTTACCGCATTTTACAGACTATAAGGCAATACTTTTTTTCCCCAGACTGAGACCTCTGTGCCTCATAATATGACTGATGACATAGTAAGAAAATAGAGCAACAAAATCTGAATTTTGTGTGAACATTTTTTGGGGGGTGCGCATTATAATCAGGTGCGCCTTATAGTCCGTAAAATACGTATACGATATTTTTTTGTGGTGCCTGCTTTTGAGTTGACTGGTTTCCACTGTATTTCTATCTTCTTTAACTCATTCAAGTCATATATGTCCGGAATCATATATCTGTCAATTAGATGCATTTGCTTCAAGGGAAGTAAATCTGTGGTCACTTTTCAACTCGCTTTGCTCCCTTAAACCACAATTTTGCCTCTGACTTTGCTTTTTTAGTGGGGAAACCAATCGGTGTAGAGCTTTTCTATATAAAGTATATATATAAAAAAAGGACTGATGTCTAAACCTGAAGTAAAAACCTGTAATCTTTTCATTTCTCCTTTTGTTTATGTATGTTTTGTTTGTGTGTATGGTTGGGGTAATTTGTGAGGTTTTTGTAATAATTCAAAATCATTGCTAGGTTAGGTAAGGTACATTATAGTCACTGAGGCGTCTCTGTGAAGTTCGGGTTGCTCCCACCTGGAGAGCGAGTCGCAGCCAGAGGCGTGCCACCCAATTTTTTTTTTAAATTTGCATGCGATTTTTGTTTGACTGATGAGGAAGGAAGGGAGGGGGGTAAATGTTGACCAAATAACAACTTTTTCGTTGCCACTGGGTTTAACGTGTGCTAAGTGCATGAGCACACAGGACCTCGGTTTATCGTCTCATCCGAAAGACTCCACATTCAGACCGCAAGGCCTAGTGCAAAGTGAGAGGAAAAATCCCCAGTACCCAGGTTCGAACTCGGGTTTACTTGACACGAAGCGAACGTGCTACCACTGTGCCACTCTACACTGATGAGAATGAGTTATTTTTCTTTGCAATGGTGAGCACCATCAGTACTGACTGTGAAGCGAGTTTGGTGGCGGGCGAGGTCTGGTTGGCAGAGGTGCTCTCGCTCAGCTTGGTGAGTTCAGACACCATGTGGTAGAGACACAGGTACAGCTTGGTGTACAGACCGCCGTCCTGTGATAATCCACACATAACAGCATTAATACATCGTACAAACAGACACATATAACAACATTATATAACCAAAAAAAGCATGTTTTTGCTTATACAATGTTCCCATCTGGAAATAAAATTTTGACTTGTCTTGACTTGACATTAGTACATCTTACAAATCCACACATAACAGCATTAACCCTTTCACCGACAGCCATGTTTCTGCCGAAAAATACCATTAAGTTTAATTGGGTGGGTAGAGAAGGAAAACAATCTGCAATATTGGGAATTCCTCTGTGACGTGTATAAAATTAGGCCTATCCTTACCTCCCAAAATTAAGAAAATAGGGTCTTCGGATAACAGGCCCTCATTTGATGCCGTTTAGTGACATGGGTGTTAAACCATTGTGGTGCTAAAATGTAACATTGGCGGTGAAAGGGTTAATACAGCTTACAAATTCACATATAATAATATTAATACATCGTACAAATTCACATATAACAACATTAATACAGCTTACATTTTCACACATAACATTAGTACATCGTACAAATTCACACATAACAGCATTAGTACATCATACAAATTCACACATAACATTAAAAAAGCTTACAAATTCACACATAACATTAATACATCATACAAATTCACACATAACAGCATTAGTACAACGTACAAATTCACATATAACAGCATTAGTACATCATACAAATTTACATATAACAGCATTAGTACATCATACAAATTCACACATAACAGCATTAGTACAGCTTACAAATTCACACATAACAACATTAGTACATCATACAAATTCACACATAACAATGTTAGTACAGCTTACAAATTCACACATAACAACATTAGTACATCATACAAATTCACACATAACAATGTTAGTACAGCTTACAAATTCACACATAACATTAGTACATCATACAAATTCACACATAACAATGTTAGTACAGCTTACAAATTCACACATAACAACATTAGTACATCATACAAATTCACACATAACAACAGTAGTACATCATACAAATTCACACATAACAACATTAGTACATCATACAAATTCACACATAACAGCATTAGTACATCATACAAATTCACACATAACAACATTAGTACAGCTTACAAATTCACAAAAAACAACATTAATATAGCTTACAAATTCACACATAACAACATTAATATAGCTTACAAATTCATACATAACAACATTAATATAGCTTACAAATTCACACATAACAACAGTAATATAGCTTACAAATTCACACATAACAACAGTAATACAGTATTTTTTGGACTATAACACAGCATAAGGCGATACTTTTTATCAAGACTAACACCCTTGCGCGTTATAATATGACTAATAATATAGTAAGAAAATAGAAGAACACAATGTGAATTTTGTGTGAAACTCAAAATTATAGTCCGAAAAATATGGTAAACATAACGTTACAAAGGAAGCTTTCAATATTCATTATTTCAAATCCTTTGAGAAAACTGAAAACGAACACGCAAAAAGTTCAAAGACCTTATTATAAGGCGCACGCCCAAAATTTAGATTTTGTTATTACTTTTTCTTACTATATGTGATGCAGCACAGGAAAACCAGGCTAATGTCGTAAATGGTGGATTTTTATTAATCCCTACTATCTATTTAACTTAATACTTACCAACACCTGAAACAACTGCATTAGCGTTAAGCGACCTGGAGCTATACCATAGCATATAGAAAAACGAAAGTAGGCATCTGGCCTTGACCCCTAGCCGGATGTGGGGCGGGAGTGATCCCCCCTTACCGGTCTAGCAGTGGCTAGGCCAATGAGCGCCTACTTCCGCCATTACAAAATTTTACAGGAAGCATCTTTATTAGTGAGGGAGGATACAAGGGAGGGTACCTCGTTTGTTTCAGGTGTTGGTAAGTATTAAGTTAAATAGATAGTAGGGATTAATAAAAATCCACCAATCTACTTTAACCATACTGTACCAACACCTGAAACAACTGCAGATTACCAAAGCGGAGGAGGGTAGATGCTTCAGTACCCCAACCCAACGCGTGAGAGCGAGACCTGGGCGCTTTTTCCCTTAGGGGGTTTAAAAAAGTGGTAATTCCACTAGACCCCCTTCCCAAAAAGCCCCGAGTAACCCCTTTTACTCCTTTAGCCTATATGCGGCTTTAGAAAGGGAAGGTAAAAGGCCTGCTCCAAATATTGCCCCAAAACATCATTGCAATGATATACCCACTAAAGTACCATAGGGGGAGTCGTTGGGAGCTTGTCTCCGTACTGACGGTCTAGACGGAGACGGCGGTCTGGGCAACAACTATCTTCCCGGGAGACCAAACTTTCCTGATAGAGAAAGCGTCGCCTTCGTTCCCGGCCTCGATGTCTCGGAGGTCGAGCTGAAGGAACGTGTCGCGCGACCTCCAAAAGCTTAGAGAAGCTTAGTTCCGGAAAGGAGAAGCCCGAAGGCCCCGACCGGACAGAGAAAACGGTCCGAACCGTCGGGGCCGAGGACGGAACGAAAGATGGAGATGCGAACCAGAGGCGAGGGAACGCCGCCTAGCTGATTCTAAGCCCCGAATTCTGGTAGAAAGATCAAGGTGACCGAAGAGTACTCATCCGAGAACTCTATGACGCAGGCCAGGACGCTGAGAGCATGAAGACCGCCGATCCTTCTGGCTGAAGCTACCAGAAAAAAAAAAAAACCGGTTCAGAGAGTGAGAAGCTTGAAGCTAATTGTAGCCAGGGGTTCACATAAAACTCTCAATAAGGTAAGAATCAGAAACACGACCGACTGAGGGACTCGAGAAGTCCTGGCAGGAGCTTGGAGGAGGACCGCGTCCAAGAAGAGAGAGACAGGGGTGACGTACAGAAAAGGCATGGCCAAGGAAATCGTAGTGATGAAGGCTGCTCTGTACCCCGAAAGGGTCCGGGCAGAGAAATTTCCAGACTCGTGAAGAAAACGCCAAGAGTTCTACAGACTGTACGTAGAAGGTCTTAACGGATCGTACTTCCTGTCACCACCGAAGACGAACCGAACGAAAGAGTCCTGGAAAAATCCAGGAAGGCATCTCAGGAAAGAACATGGCTGACTAAAAAAGCAGCCAGGAGATGACAAACCCCGCATGGAGTCACCTAGAGCAGCCAAGGCCGATACAAAACGGACTATGAGTGGCCGGACCGGGCCACCACACGCTGCTACGCCCTTTCGACCGGAAAAAATATCGATCGAAGTGGCGAGACTGAGTCAAAAACAAATTGGCCCACATTTGGACAAGACTTGTTCAGAATGACGGGCAAGCAAAGGACCGACGACGGGAAGAAACAGCTAGTACTAAAAGATTAAGATGAGAATCCGCAAAACAGCAGATTCAACCTCTAAACTAGCAAACTGAGAAGCCAAGGAACGAATGTGCAACTGCACTTCGTAACCAACTCTACATGCTAGGCAAAAATAAAAACTGCCTCTGACGTAGGGACAGACCGAAACAGCAACATAGTTGCTATCGCATGACGTCAAATCAAACCAGATGACGCTGAAATGTCCCCACCGAAAAGGAAACATGTAGACAAAAGCGGAACAGTGTGCAAACGTGACGTAAACACACCTCGACTTAACCCATTTCAACGGCACTGACTCAAAATGGGGGTGGGGGGCCTGAAGGAAGGCCCAAAAACACCCAGTCGAACAACTTAAGTTGAAAACTGACGTTTAGTGATCTGACAGCTGGGCATAGAAGATCATGTTAGCCGGACAGATGAGTCCGATCGGGACGGAACCAGACCGAAAAGGATGACTGGAACGAGTGAACGAGTCCACTGGATGAACAACTCATGGTTGTAATGAGAGGAAACGAGGGTCTGAAACAGAGCAAGTAAAAACCATGCCTGCCAGAACAGACATCATTCGAAAGAACGGCGAAGCCGGGGCCGTTCAGAAGGAAGGCAACAAGGGTACGGTTGAACCACTCTCGGTTGCAACCGTGAAAGAAGGAGCGCACGCTCCGACTTCTCTCTGCATTGGCCTTAGTATACCTTGGCAGGAGGAAGGAGCTCCGAAACTGACTCCATCAGACTAAGAAGTCTGAGGAGACGGAAAAGTGTGACCGACTTCGTACTGAGAGGACGGACACCAACAGAGAAAACGAGGACAGTGTCCTCCGAGGCTGAGACTGTGAATCCGACCGTGTCGAACCCATCTCCAGACAGTCTTTAAAGAGCCCCAAAAAGAGTCTCTGGCCAGAAGAATCACCAAGAGAAGCTAGAGCCACTCCAAAGGTTGGTTCAATCACGGACTCAAAGAGCCTGAAAATCGCAAGAGAGGTCGTTGGAGAGGTTTTGTTCAAAGTACAGCAATGAACCGAATCAACAACGTCACAAAAGCACAGCCCTTGAGGGCTTTGGACAAAGATGCTTCCAACTGTATTACGTTGGAAGGAACAAACTTGACCGGGCAAGACTCTTGTCACAATGGAGTTTCTTCGCTACAGCCTTAGAAGGCTTGGAGAAAGAGGGAAACGGGAGGTAGTCCATGGACACCTAGCACCGACTTGAACGGATGAATCAACAAAAACAAAAAACAAAAAGCCCACGGGAACTGAATCTTCCTTGGGCCAGGTAGACCTGCCCAAGGAGAAACGGTTAGTTACTGCGAGAAGCATAACAGAGTATCCAAGTGACGTCAGGATAACCATGGAAAAATCCAATTGAACGGTACTGACTGAAAGAAACGGTAGAGGATTGAGGAACAAAAATAACCGTTTAATTAAACGGCCATGACTTGTAACGAGTAACCCAAGTAAGAAAAACAAGGCCTGACAGGCTGGGCCGAAAAAGGCCGGAAAAGTTGATAGAACGGTTGGCAGGACCGGTTGAATGAGTAATCAGGTTGAACAACCCTTGTTGTAACCAGAAAAGCATTAAACTGAATAGAGCAAGAAAACCCATGCTCGTCAGAATTGAAGAAACGGACCAGAGGAGCCGTTGCAACAGACATGAATGAAACAAAGAAAAAACAATGGATCATTCCCAAAAGCCACCGTGACAAACGGGAGGTCAGAATCATCATGAGGTTCTTGAAGAACCGGAACGGAACCCGACGGTCCGTTGCCCAACCCGGTAAAATGGATCGGTGAAAGCGATCGATCAGAAGCACAAGAGCTCGAGATCAGCAGATCGAAGTAGATCTAACCAGATGATTAGATGGTACAAGAGAACTCTTCTTGTGAGAAAACCCTTGAAGAGCCCGACGATGAACCAAAAACCGATAGAAAACGGCTGGTTCATTCACGGACTCAAAGAGCCTGAAAACCACAGGAGAATTCCTAGGAGAAAAAACTTCCCCAAATTCTTTGTGATGGGCCGAACCAACGAAGCCGCAAAGCCACAGCCCTTGAGGGCTTTGACAAAGATTCCTCCAAAAAGTTGGAAGACTTAATCTTGGTCGGGGCAAGATTCCTGTCGCAAAGGAGCTTCTCTGCTTCGGCCTTAGAAGGCTAAAGAGAAACGGTTAGCTTCTGCCATCTTCCCGGCACAAAGGAAAGCCTCTGCTTTCCGATTGGAGTGGTCCAGAAGCTTAGGAGCTTGCAAGAACCAGAACTCCTTTCCCTGGTGAGTGGCCGGACCGGGCCAGAACACGCTGCTACGCCCTTGCCTGGATGAAGAACGGACTTAGCTAAGTCCACGTCCGAATCCACTGGAGAGCGCTGACGTTACGAGCCTCTGGGGTGGACTGTCTGGTCAGAACCAGGAGAAACCACCCGAGCTTTTTGAGGACGAGTACCCTGAAGCAGAACCCGGTGAGGGACCACAGGGGGACGGTGAACGCCCAAGCCGGACCGTGTGGTAGGGCGGACGGACGGTGCACCGGTGACCGTCTGGGAACCGTGCGGTGAGTCACCGTGCCGCCGGCTGGACGCCGGACGGACGGGAGACCGCTGCGTCTTGACGGGGGTGACGGTGGACGGGCTGAAGAACCGCTACCGTTTCCATCTTATGAGGGACGGTACGGGGAACCGACATCGTGCCCTCGGGCCACGGCGGTGGCTACCGCCGGTGGCTACGGTCCACGGACCGTAGCGGGCGGTGACGAAACCGCCGGTCCACGGACCGTGCGGTCCGTAGCGGACGGTGACGGAGACCGTAGCCGTCTGACCACACGGTCTGCCGAGGCCTCCCACCGAGGGAGGCCCGGGTCCGCCGGGGGCCCGGCGACGGAGCCCGGGGAGGCCATCTAGGCCGCGGCCTCCGAGCACGGCGCCCGAGGCCTCCCACCGAGGGAGGCCCGGGTCCGGAGAGGCCTAGGACCGGGGAGGCCGCGGCCCCCGGGCACGAAGGAGGCCCAAGGGAGCCGGAGAGGCCTAGGACCGGGGAGGCCGGAGGCCGCGGCCTCGTAGGTCGGGGCCTCCGAGGCCTCCCACCGAGGGAGGCCCGGGTCCGCAGGAGGCCTGATGGAGCCGGAGAGGCCTAGGCCGGGAGGCCTCGTCGGTGGGGAGGCCTCATCCGTCCGTAGACGTGTCGACCGGCCTCCTGGCCGGGAAAAACACTCAACCGATGTAAACCCAATGGGGCGAACACCGGGAGAAACTCTCGGACAGAGGCCCGCGCGAAGCGTCCGAGAGTGACACCCTTCACGCCGTCGGAGTGTCCCCGACGACGAGGGGGTGTTTGCCGGTAGGCCTCGGCCTCCCCGGCCGGGGAGGGCCTCCCCGGCCGGGGAGGTGTCGAGAGGCCTACGGCCTTCCGGGCTCGAGTTCCCATCGAGACACCGGGATGTCTGCCTGAGGCCCCAGTCATAAGACCTCGACCAATGGTCGGATGGGGACCTCCTTCGCCCTCCCTCCAACACAGGGTCGGAGAGGTTAGGGAGACTAGGCGGGCCCCCGAGTGCAAACTTGCCACTCGGAGCGACAGACATGCGCAGCTGCGACTTATCCAACGAAGTTTGTCCAGACGTCCGTGTAGAAGTGGAGGCCGTGAAGAGAGGCCTCCTGGAACAGAAAGGCATGGCAGAAAAACACACGGACGAAATGGGCCTAGAGGCCTTCTGCACAACCGAAGCAGAAGGAGGGCCGAAATAAACAACCCGTGAAGACCAGTTTATGGCTGAATGAGACGAGAACCGAAGAGGCCGCAGGTGTACTACGACCGTAGAGGCCTATAGAGGCCCAGACCGTTTAGACTTTTTAGAAAAAGTTTGAACGGATGAATTTTTCTCAAGAGGACCGAATCGGAACAATAAGAATAATATCGTGGAAGAGAACGAACCGTAGAGTCCGAAAGAACTTGACTGATAAATAGGAACTCGAGTTGAAGAGACCAAATGACGCGCGCGCGCGCGCGCGTGCACTACTACTAGTACTACTAGCAGTGCACGGTGTGTGACGAACAGAAAAACTAAAACTGTGAAAGTTCTAGAGAACTTAGGCTATAGAAACTGAGTCAATCGAGACTCAGTATTACACTGAAACTGATGATAGAGAGGAACAGGAACGAACCCACCAGTTAAGAGTGTTGTAAACCAAAAAAGGTAGAAGCCAGGCAGCCCAGGTCAACAAAGAAACGCTGGAAAATTGTAATGGCGGAAGTAGGCGCTCATTGGCCTAGCCACTGCTAGACCGGTAAGGGGGGATCACTCCCGCCCCACATCCGGCTAGGGGTCAAGGCCAGATGCCTACTTTCGTTTTTCTATATGCTATGGTATAGCTCCAGGTCGCTTAACGCTAATGCAGTTGTTTCAGGTGTTGGTACAGTATGGTTAAAGTAGATTGATCACTTTTGACTTATTCATATTTTCAGAAAGGCCAGACAACAGATTAACAGGCAAACAACAGAATTCATCTATCTCTAATAGTTCATTTTTAACAATTTTTCAATCAATCAAATCTCTCTCTCTTTCTCTCTTTTTCTTTCTCTCTCTCTTTCTCTCTCTTGTGGCTGCCCGACTTTAGCCTCCTTTTGCTGTGCTGCATCACATATTATCAATCACATTATAAAGCGCATGGGTCTCTCTCTAACTGGGGGGGAAGTATCGCCTCATAGTCCAACAAAAATACAGTAGTTTGGTTGACAAGACAAAGAAAGAATTCTTTTCACTGACCTCGTTCTGCTCCCTGTCCACTTTGACCGCACTGACCAACAGGGACACCACTTTACACCGAAGTAACCGCGGCAACAGGAACAAGTCCATTGTCTGGACAGACCTGCCCAACAAGACGCAGAAAGGTTTTTATGCAAAAATGGGGAGGCGGGGAATTTGACGTACAAAGTTACCTTAAGCCTTCACCTGCGTCACACTACATGGGACAGTTGATGAGTTAGTGTGCTTGATCTAGCAATGATCCACTACTCTCATACTGTCACTTCAGATTTCTTTTATTTTTGGACCATTCTGTCTTGCACACTTCTAGCCATTTACACCTTTTGGGTTCGCTAAACTAGCAATGAAGCACACCCTAGAGTTCATAATCTTTTAACTTTTAAACTTAACAATGCCGCCGCTGAACCCTTTTGGGTTCACTAAACTAGCAATGAAGCACTCCCTAGAGTTACTTAACAATGCCGCCACTTAACCCTTTTGGGTTCACTAAACTGGCGATGAAGCACTCCCTAGAATTCACAATCTTTAAACTTTTTAACTTAACAATGCCGCCGCTTAACCCTTTCGGGTTCGCTAAACTGGCGATGAAGCACTCCCTAGAGTTACTTAACAATGCCGCCACTTAACCCTTTTGGGTTCACTAAACTAGCAATGAAGCACTCCCTAGAGTTACTTAACAATGCCGCCACTTAACCCTTTTGGGTTCACTAAACTGGCGATGAAGCACTCCCTAGAATTCACAATCTTTAAACTTTTTAACTTAACAATGCCGCCGCTTAACCCTTTTGGGTTCGCTAAACTGGCGATGAAGCACTCCCTAGAGTTCATAATCTTTTAACTTTTTAACTTAACAATGCCGCCACTTAACCCTTTTGGGTTCGCTAAACTAGCGATGAAGCACTCCCTAGAGTTCATAATCTTTTAACTTTTTAACTTAACAATGCCGCCGCAAATGTCACATTTATGCACAATGGTTTAACACCAATGTCATTAAAAGGCATCAAATCAGGACTTGTTATCCATAGACTGTTTTCTTGATTTGGGGAAGTAAGGATAGGCCTAATGTTATTCATGTCACAAAAGAATTCCCAATATTGCAGATAATTTTTTTTCTCTACCCAGTTAAGTCTAATGGTATTTTGTGGCTGGCTGCGAAAGGGTTAACGCTAAACTAGCAATGAAGCACTCCCTAGAGTTCATAATCTTCAAACTTTTTAACTTAACAATGCCGCTGTTTAACCCTTTTGGGTTCGCTAAACTAGCAATGAAGCACTCCCTAGAGTTCATAATCTTTAAACTTTTTAACCTAACAATGCCGCCGCTTAACCCTTTTGGGTTCGCTAAACTAGCAATGAAACATTCCCTAGAGTTCACAATGTTTTAACTTTTTAACTTAACAAAGCCATTCCTTTGGTTTAAATGATTTTTTTTTTTCAAATGCACATTAAACAAATATTAAACAAACATAACGGCAACAACAAGCTTAAAGCTTATATATTCCTTTGTAAATGATCATTCGTTCACAAAGCAGAACCATGCATTTACAGTAAATGCAAGTTTCTAAGCTATACATTCTACACGTAAAGCAAAACTAAATAAGCATAGAACTATAACAGTAAAGCCATCAACATAAAAAGGCAAAAGAAGAAAAAGTGACAAAGCATAAACAAACTGACACGTAAAAGCCAAATAAATAAGAGTATGAGCAAATATAAAAAAAAGATGCAAAACCCTGAATACTTAATAATGCAATATATGTCCACATTCCAACAAACACACACACTCTCTCTCTCTCTCTCTCTTCTCTCTCATAAGAGGGATAAGGCCTTTTGATAATGACAATAAAACATCAGTCAAAGTCTCTCTCTCTCTCTCTCTCTCTCTCTCTCTCTCTCTCTCTCTCTCTCTCTCTCTCTCTCTCTCTCTCTCTACCCAACTGTCGTCAGTTTTCCAGTATCCAAGGTATCTCTCACCAGATGTGTTGGTAGCACAAAATGTAGAGAAGCCTTGACAAAAAAAACAAGAGAAATAACTATTAACACAAGAAAATCTAAATTATCTTTTTTTTTAAAAGCAAAACTCAAAACTTCAGATGAAGTGACGCACTGGGCAAGTGATCCTCATTTTTATTTAAGACCAAATAAAATCAAACATTAAACTAGTCACACAAAAATTGCATGCAAAAAAAAAAAAATAAAAAAAATAAAAAAATTGGGTGGCGCGCCTCCGGCTGCGACGCGCTCTTCATGTGGGAGCAACCTGAATTTCACAGAGACGCCTCTGTGACAATAAAGTATTACCTAATACCTAAAAAAGTTATCCAGTAGCCTTGGGACCTGTACAGTACAGTTGCCCTTATTGTGGATACAGGGGTGTCCATCTAAAGATGCTTGTGAAAAAGGAAAAGACAAGGACATGGGTGCAACTACAAAAAATGAAAAAAAAATGAAAAGCCGGGGTCTAAGGGTAATGTCCCCCTGCGGCTGAAGAAAAAATTGATTCATGAAGGTATTTTAGCTTACGTTTTCCACAATTTATACAAATGCTTATTTTAAAGTGTTTGAAAAATACAGTAGACACACAAAGATATTGTTTGACAAACTTTAACCCTTTCGCCATCAGCCGTTTTTCAGCCAAAAGAATACCATGAAATAACTTAACTGGGTAGAGACAAAAAAGTTATCTGCAATATTGGGAATTCGTCTGTTACATGTACAAAATTAGGCCTATCCTTACCTCCCAAATTTAAGAAAACAGGGTCTTCAGATAACAGGCCCTGACTTGATGCTTTTTAGTGACATGGGTGTTAAACCATTGTGGTGATAAAATGCGACATTGGCGCTGAAAGGGTTATAGTGTTTGAAAAATACAGTAGACACACAAAGATCTTGTCTGACAATTTTTAAAAACAGGAAATTCCTTTTCTGGTAAAATTCAAAAAAAGGAAATCCTTGTATGCCAGGAAAAGTTTCACCCATGCACTATTGTCACACATAACTTGACATCACATTGTAACAGTGAAGCGACTGATCAGTCAACCAATTCAGGGGCGGACCAGATGATTTGTAAGGGGGGGAGTTCCGCCGGGGTTTAATGGAGCTGCAGCTCCAGCCAAGAAATCCTTCCAACAGGATTTTCCACCACCATCGGAAGCTTTGTTGAGCAGGGAGGAGGGGGGGCAGGCTACCAGCTTGCACGCATGCCACAACTTCCAATCGAAACTAAACCTCATCATCTCTTGAAATTTTTTATGATGAAGGTCTACGAACCCACCACTAGCATCAGCAGCACCATGTTGCAGCGTTCCCGGTCTGTGAGGCGCGCAGTGAACATATCTGTCACAAAGCTGGGTCTCTGGGTGGTGGTGTCCACGCTTCCAGGTTTTCTGTGAAGACACAGAGAATCACAGTTCTACACACTAGTTCAGCCTTCATATGTCCCTGAATGTTCATAAACTCAATGCTTCAAACATTCAGTTAGCCAACATTTTAGCTGGACAAAGATTTTATAATAAATCGAAATATCGCTCTTTTAACACGGTGTTGCTGATTTTATTTTGTCTTTTTTGTATTCATAAACTCAAATCAAAAACACTGTATTTTCTCTTGTGGAGAAATTACATCCTGGTGCCGGTGAAAACAGAGACATAACAAGTCAGCATGCATGAATATAAAGTGCCCATGCAATGAAACAAGTCACATGAGTAATACATACATACATACATACATACAGTGGAACCTCCCTTATAAGACCTTCAAAAACCGGTGATGATGAAAATAGGGTTTTACACC
Organism: Phymorhynchus buccinoides; assembly: GCA_017654935.2. Lineage (NCBI taxonomy): Eukaryota > Metazoa > Mollusca > Gastropoda > Neogastropoda > Raphitomidae > Phymorhynchus > Phymorhynchus buccinoides. Next base: position 73,413,483 of record CM065681.1, read on the forward strand.
CTCTTCGGCCTTTCGGCCATGTGGGGCATTTGTAAATATAAAGATGGTGGGAACAATACTGGAGGCAATACCCGGAGGCAGTGCTTAACCAGTAAAGTCCCGATCTTTTTTTAAAATACAGATATGTGCAGCAGTAACCACGCCTCGGATAAACCTCATCGGCTATGGCACTACCACAATGACTAGTTTTTTTACCTTCAAAAAACATTCAAAATGAGGCCTTATAAGGGTGGGGTCAGTAAAGGTAAAGATGTGCCCCCCTCCCCCCTCCTACATTTCTCGGTTCTTTCCATTTTTTCAGTCTTGCCTTTCTTACTGCAGATTGAATACTTCATCCTCTATCGTTCGCTATATTTATCACTAATTTTCATCCATTTACATCATTAAATACATGCATTCAATAATAGTAGAAGATAAAGACAGAAAAAATGCAATGAACCAGGACTGTGACAAATGCTCCGCGGCTGTTGTGTGTACTGCACTACATAGGGGGGGGGGGGGGGGGGGGGGGGGGGGGGGGGGGGGGGGGGTGGGGTGGGGGGTGGGGGGGGTGGTCTATCATGACTGCGATTAATTATTCAACAAAGATAATTAGCTCCAAAAAGTTGATAAGATACAGCTTAATGTTTGGTAAGAAAGGCAGGTGTGAAAATGTGGCAAGAGCTGAGAAATGTAAGAGGGGGGGGGGGGGCACATCTTTACCTTTACCGAGGGGTCTTATGTGGGAGGTAATTTTAAAGACTTACAAACAAAGACAGTGCAATTTTTAATACCGTATTTTTCGGACTTTAAGGCGCACCTGATAATAAGGCGCACCCCCCAAATTTTACACAAAATTCAGATTCTGTTATTATATTTTCTTACTATTTTATTAGTCATATTATAAGGCACAGCGGTCTCAGTCTGGGGAAAAAAGTATCGCCTTATAGTCCGAAAAATATGGTACTTACAAATAAAGACAAATGTCTCAGAGAAGTAGGTCTTATGTGGGAGGGAGTCTTATAATGGGGGGTCTTATACGGGAGGTTCCACTGTACATAGCATATTTTTCGGACTATAAGGCGATCATTTTTTCCAGACTGAGACCCCTGTGCCTTATACTTATAATATGACTAATAAAATAGTAATAAAATATAATAACAAAATCTGAATTTTGTGTAAAAATTGAGGGTGCGCCTTATAAAAAGGTGCGCCTTGTAGTCCATAAAGACACTGACACTCAGGAAGCATTGAGCATAAAGTACATATTCTAGGATTACACAGGTGGCATGAGTCTTCTTCTTCTTCTTCTTCTGGCGTACGCCTGCTTGCTACACAACCAAAGAAGCTCTGCTGACAAACAGAGCCGTCTTCTCCAGCTCTTCCTTGGACCCATAGAGCTCGGTTGACAGCGGTGTGCTGATGGGCCACACTTCGTCTCTAGGTGGCATGGGTAATACAGTGGAACCTCCCTTATAAGACCTCCCATTTTAAGACTCCCTCCCACATAAGACCTACTTCTCTGAAACATTGCTCTTCTTTGTAAGTATTAAAATTACCTCCCTTATAAGACACTCCCTGTAGTGATATTATTAATATAGGTGTGTAGCCATAGTTGCAATAACTATTGAATAACTAGCTGACCTCATTCTTCCTTCTCTATCACTCATGCACATCACATGCACACTCTTCATTGGTCAGTCTGGCACCAAGCAACGCTATCTCTCCCCTCCCTTTCTGCCTACTGGCACTCTTCTACTAGACACGCTATCAACAGCGAGCCCTTGTCTCTGTGTTCCATGCTTATCCTATGTACTGTGTAGTTTTAATAAACATGCTTAATACATGACCCTTGTAGTCAGCTGTGTTTCTTCTTGATGTAATGCTCACATGTGTGAACCCCCCAACAACAGACAACTCATTATACTCCCTTAACCTCATTTTGGATGATTTTTTGAGGTCTTATAAGGGAGGTTTCACTGTACCTGCATGAAAGATACACATTAAAAGCTACATGCATTTTTACTTTTGAAGCATCAGACAGACACTAGACTAATAACAGTTTTAGTTTCATTCCTTTTTTTGTGTCACCCTGACAAAGGGGTTATGCCCAGAAACGTCGTTTTTTTGTTTTTGTTGGTTTTATAGTAGGGTTGGTTTTTTTTGGATATCCCAAGCCCACCAAGTTAATTTTAAATTTCCCTGAGATACTAGGCTGTCGGCCACACCTCAGTTTTCTCACCTTGCTGAGTACTGCCACTCCAGACTGATGTCCGCTTGAAGACTCTGAGCCAAATACTGCAACCTCCTCCAGTCAGTCTCTGAAAGAGAAAACAAGAGCGCATGCCGCAATGACTCCCTCATACACAACTTTGTTGGTCTAGATCTAGATGTGGAGTCACTCACTAATTTGCTCATGTCTCTATTTGTTTCACAATCTTACTAGACGTCATTTCTTTTTTTTTTACATCTCAAAGATGACATCATTTCTTTTTGACTAAAGACCACGACCTGTGTATGCTTACATACTTTAGGAATTGACTTTTTTTTTACTCAGGAATTAATACTTATTTCCAACCAACTTATTCTAGTGATTTTTTAAATAAAAGCATATAAATATTGTTAATGGATACAACTAAAGAACAAACAAACAAACATACAAAACAAAAACAAACAAAAATGTGCCCATGCCGAGAATCAAACTCGGAACATTCGCATATGAAACAAACGCTCTACGCAATGAGCTATTGAGGCGTTCACTGTTGAAGACTTTCTTAACTTATGTTGCCGATTCAAGTTTTTCTAAATTGATTTGCATCCAATTTGTTCAAGTGACTTTTGAATAAAGGCAATCACTGCAGACATAATGTGATTTTTGAGCAACCATTATTCCCTAAATCATAATTTGCATTTCAAAACAGCAATTTTGGGATCACTTTCCAGGAGGTTTTTGAAATTGTTAATGTTAGAAGCAAGTTTAGTTTGTGCAGGGAGATTGTTCCAGTACTGAATGAAGTTAAGGAAGACAAAATAATAAAATGTGATTGATGAATAGTAAGAAACTATCACAACAAAATCTTAATTTTGTGTAATGGGGTGGGGTGGGCTTATAATAAGGTGTGCCTTATAGTCCCAAAAATATGGTACAAACAAAAATATAAAAAGTATTGCAAAAAGGTTCATATTTTCAAACAGTAAACCGTAAAAGTCAAACATAACGTACCCACATTAAGTACGGCGTTCTTGGGAAAAGTTCTCATACAAACAAAAATATAAAAAGTATTGCAAAAAGGTTCATATTTTCAAACAGTAAACCGTAAAAGTCAAACATAACATACCCACATTAAGTACGGCGTTCTTGGGAAAAGTTCTCATACAAACAAAAATATAAAAAGTATTGCAAAAAGGTTCATATTTTCAAACAGTAAACCGTAAAAGTCAAACATAACATACCCACATTAAGTACGGCGTAAAAGTTCTCAACAAACAAAAATATAAAAAGTATTGCAAAAAGGTATATTTTCAAACAGTAAACCGTAAAAGTCAAACATAACGTACCCACATTAAGTACGGCGTTCTTGGGAAAAGTTCTCATACAAACAAAAATATAAAAAGTATTGTAAAAAGGTTCATATTTTCAAACAGTAAACCGTAAAAGTCAAACATAACCTTCTTGGGAAAAGTTCTCATACAAACAAAAATATAAAAAGTATTGCAAAAAGGTTCATATTTTCAAACAGTAAACCGTAAAAGTCAAACATAACATACCCACATTAAGTACGGCGTTCTTGGGAAAAGTTCTCATACAAACAAAAATATAAAAAGTATTGCAAAAAGGTTCATATTTTCAAACAGTAAACCGTAAAAGTCAAACATAACATACCCACATTAAGTACGGCGTTCTTGGGAAAAGTTCTCATCATGTGTATTGCCTGTTTTAAAACAACAAAACAAAAACATAACAAAAAGTAAACAAAACAAGTACAATGATTAAAACTGATTCACAAACATAGATCAAACAGACTAGTCCAAAAAACATACATAGAGCTCTCTTTGTTAATTAAACAAACCACTAATGAAAGGAGATGGCTGTTGCAGGCAATTATATATAAAGTGGTAATTTTGTTTCCATCCAGAAATGGGTTAATTACTTTTGTGGTTAATTACTTTTGTACAAAGTGTGTGTGTGTGTGTGTGTGTGTGTGTGTGTGTGTGTGAGTGTGTGAGTGAGTGTGTGTGTGAGTGTGTGTGTGTGTGTGTGTGTGTGTGTGTGTGTGTGTAGGCAGGTAAGCAGAAAGAAACACACAAGCCTTTGTTTAAAAATATACTGCTCAACATTTGCTAAGGATACAAAATTATCAAAGATAAACATTAAGCTTTTTTTTTCTCGTTCAGTTTAATTAACATGTCATCTTCACATTTTGACAGAAAACAAGGTCTGAGAATGATTTAATTGGCTTACCTCAAGGAACGTTTGTGACACCCCTTCAAAATGCATAAAACAACCGAATGGAGCGGATTTTTCATGTTCAAATGTTTGGGGGGTTTTAGGCAAGAAAAGTCATAGATAAACATGTGCGAGACCGTAGCCGATCACGTTTTCCTTGACTTTCTTCTCATGAAGATCAGAGCTAAGACGATCGAATTCGCGTCCTTAAGGAAAAAAGCTTCAAAAGAAAACGAAACAACGTTAGAAAACAAAATTAGATTAATAGAAAAGAAAGAAAATAAGACTGAAGGAGATATACAAAATATACAAACTCTGAGTCAAGAGCTAACTGCAATTAGGGAAAAGAAAATGGAAGGGGTTTTAATACGTTCAAGAGCCAGATGGGTGGCGGAGGGCGAAAAGATATCAAAATATTTTTGTAATTTAGAGAAAAGGCATTATGTCAGTAAACACATCCCTCACCTATTGACAGATAATGGGGAATCAATGAAAGATCCTAATAAAATAAGGTTAGAGGTTAAAAACTTTTATGAAAATCTTTTCAAGGAAAGAAAAGTACTAGATTGTGATATTGATGACTTAGTTAATGAAGTTCCAAAGTTGTCTCCAGAGGAACAGTTAGATCTTGAAGGCGAAATTACCCTTGAAGAGGCCGGAGAAGCACTTAAAAATATGAAGAACGGGAAAAGTCCCGGAACGGATGGCTTTACTCCCGAATTCTTTAAAGTTTTCTGGAGACGGCTGGGTTTTTTGGTTGTTAGGGCTTTAAATAAATCTTTTAGAGAAGGACAGCTAACATGCACTCAGAAGGAGGGTATCATAACTTGTATTCCAAAAAGTGATAAACCGAGACATTTCATAAAAAACTGGCGTCCTATTTCTCTATTAAATACGGTCTACAAAATAGGATCTTCATGCATAGCACATAGAATAAAGTCAGTCCTGCCAAACTTAATCAGTGAAGACCAGACAGGTTTTATGAAACACAGATTTATTGGTGATAACATACGACTTATCTATGACATTATTGATTATTTAAATACTAAGCAGAAGCCTGGCATGTTGATCTGTATTGATTTCGAAAAAGCTTTCGATTCTTTGGATTGGGGTTTTATGCTTAGAACGGTAAAATCGTTTGGATTTGGTAGTGACATATGTCGATGGATTGAAACATTTCATAAAGACATTAAAACCACTGTTACAGTTAATGGCAAATGCTCAGACTGGTTCAGTATACTTAGAGGATGTAGGCAGGGTGACCCATTGTCTCCCTATCTATTCATTCTTGCAGCAGAGATCTTAGCAATAATGATAAGGGAGAATAACAATATTAAAGGAATACAGTTACAAGACACAGAGCACAAAATCTCACAATTTGCAGACGATACGCAACTTTTAAATGAAGGAGACAGGGCATCTTTCGAAGAAACTATGGAAACATTAGACCGCTTTGGTAAAGCCTCTGGTTTGATATTAAATGTTGAAAAAACAAAAGTAGTATGGGTTGGAAATAAAACTTCATCAAATGTTAGATATATGCCTCATTTACAATTGGAATGGAACCCGAGTGAATTTAAAATTCTTGGGATTTGGTTTGCAACCGACTTACGTAGATGTTATAACTTGAACTTTGATGAAAAATTCAAGGAAGTAAGAGCCCTTTTTAAAGTCTGGATTAAGAGAAACATCACGCCCCTTGGCAGAGTTGCAGTTTTAAAATCACTGGTCTTGTCAAAATTAGTGCACCTTTGGCTACTCTTACCTAATCCTCCTGATGATATTATTGATAAACTTCAAAAAGAATGCTTTAACTTTGTTTGGAATAACAAACAAGACAGAATTTCAAGACAGACAACAGTAAAGCACATAAAAGACGGTGGCCTTGGTATTCCATCTTTGAAACATGTGGTTTCTGCCCTAAAACTTTCATGGATTCGGAAAATCTTAGTAGGCTCACAGAAATGGGTCACATTATTACAAGACATGTTTCCAATTACAAAAGACATAGATAAATATGGACAAAGTCTTCCTAGCAGCATGTCTAAACTAAACACTTTTTGGAAAGATGTTTTTGAAGCGTACAGGCAATTTGGTAGAAAACTAACTATAAGTGATTCGGCTGATATGATGGCAGAAAATCTTTTTTATCACGAGAGTATAAGAATTGACAAAAAGACCATTTATTTTCGAAAATGGTTCGAACAAGACATTCATCGAATTGCAGATTTACTTAATCCTGACGGGACATTCTTGACTTACCAACAGTTTAAAAATAAATATAATGTTCAGACAAACTTTTTACAGTTTTCAGGTTGTGTCAGAGCAATAAGAGAATACTGTAAAAAAACAAATATTACATTGTTAGGCAGCAAGATAAAAGAGAGGCCAAAATATATGAGCATCATTCACAGTGTTATTAAAGGCACTCAAGTCTACTATAAAATATTGCTAGCAGATAACAATCTTCCGAATTGTTGTAAAAAATGGAGTAATTCAATTCCGGAAGTAATTAGTTGGAACGCTGTGTTTGAAACAATCCACAAAATAAAAGAAGTCAAACTTAAGTGGTTTCAAATTAGGTTGTTTCATAGAATTATAGCAACTAATGTTATCCTAGAAAAAATGCATATTGTTGAGTCTTATGCATGCACGTTTTGCAAAACAGATAAAGAAACGATAGAACACTTATTTTGGAATTGTACAGTAACACAAAACTTTTGGATTGATTTTGCAAGACAGCTAAACGAGTGTGACATTGCAATAAGGTTACGGTTAACAAAAGAACTCATAATCTTTGGTAAGGATAACACGAACAAAACAGACGAAATATTCGATTACGTCCTCTTATGTGCGAAATTCTATATCTACAAAAGTAGGTGCGAAAATAGTACCCCCAAACTAACATGTTTTAGGCATTATCTTAAATATAAGTATAATATTGAGGAGTATATCGCAAAGAAAAATATGCAACAGAATGAATTTCAACGAAAATGGTATTGCTATAAATCGTTGGTTGAAGTCTAATCCATTGTGTTCTTCTGCTATTCCAATGTCATTAAATTAAATGTCATCAAATGTCATTAAAACAATGTAAATTTGTAATAGTAATATAGATATAAAGCACACAGTGTGTGTGTGTGTGTGTGTGTGTGTGTGTGTGTATATATAGTTTGCTTTGATAAAGCTATATATTTGCTTATGATAAAAACAACAGCACATTCTTTCATGCTATATTTTATATGTATATATACAGAATGTATGTGTATGTATATATGTATATATATGTGTGTATACATATGTGTGTATATATATATATATATATATATGTGTGTGTGTGTGTGTGTGTGTGTGTGTGTGTGTGTGTGTGTGTGTGTGTGTGTGGCGGTGGGTTCGATGCTGGGTCGATGGACTGTCTGGGGATGGCCCGTCTTGACTCTAAGGCACCGATATCATTGTCGGTATTTACGCCCGATGCGTGTTTGTCCACAAGTGTTCTGTTGATATTTGTGTCTGTTTTTTGTTTTGTTTGTTTTTGGTATTGTTATTTTGTTTGAAAAAAAATCGAAACCCTTCTCTCGTGTGAAAGACATAATTGATAATTGAAATGATTCACTTCAATAGAGGTGAATATTTAGATATGTTAGCATTAATATTACTCCTTTGTATATATAAACTGTTGATGGATGAAGGTGTGTGTGAACGAAGGAACTGTGGAGAGGAAGAATGAAAGAGGAAGGAATAAAAATATGTTAAAAAAAAAAAAAGGAATGAACGCACACAAAAAAAAAAAAAAAAAAAAAAACAACCCATGTGCGAGACCCCCTCACTGCAATTCCCGCTTGGAAATGCCATTTTGTGTTCTGGAGGAGCTTTTGAAGCTCCTGCTGATCCAGGGTGTTCCACTCCTCTAACAGGCACTGTTCTGGGTCATGTAGACTTCTGAGCTGCTGTGAACGGCTTCTAACGGCTGCCTGGAGCATGTTTCAACATTGTTCTATCAGACTGAGGTCTCTGAATAGGGAAACCTACCTCATATGGACGATGATCTCCTGCTGCAGGTGCGCGTCAACAACCCATGCTCTATGAAAAGGTGCAATTATCATCCATGAAGATGACGTCATCTCAGATCAGGCCAGCAGAAAATTTGACGAGGACATCAATGACCTCATCCCTGTAGGGAACAGCTATCAGGGATTCCTTTTGAAGAATTTGTGACACTATCATCCCGACCATGCCGATACAGGCCCAAACTATCAAAGACCCACCTCGAGATTTAGCATGCTCTCTGACTCACATTTCCTGGCAATGCTCTCCTGAGAATCTCTACACCCTAGCAAGACCATCCATGAAACTAAGACTGATCCTGAACTCGTTGGTGAAGAGAATTCATGTCGTTTCATAATGTCCAGATGGTGTGGTTCTGGGTTCTCAAAAGACAACACTGTTCATGAGCTGGAATGAGCAGGATGCCCAAACATGCCCATGGGAAGTAAATGGAGCATCATGGAATCTGTTCCTCACAGTTTGGATGGAAATGTTCCTCACTGAAGCCACAGAGCATCTCACTGAAGCCACAGACCATGTGTGAAACAATTTTGGCAGACCTAAAAAAAAGCAGAAAACATTCATTTTTTATTACATGTCTCCCAAACTCTGCCACCTTCACGACGTCTATCAGCAGTACCAACCTCATGGCAGTGAATCCAAGCTCTGGAAGCGACGCATTGCGATATTCCAAACACTAATGACACAACGAGTCTGCAAACAGCTGATCTCCAGCATGCCAACACAGAAAGACAACTCTTTGCGTGTCAAATGACGTCATTATCTCACTTCGGCCATAAAACTTTGTCTCTTGTATATGTTTACGATGTGAGCAAGGAATGTCATTGATTCTGATATTTTACTCACTTTTATATCATCACTCCATTTCAGCGAAATGACACTTTTTGGGGGTGGCATGCGAAAATCACGTAATACACGTGAACAGGAAGTTGGATAAAATAAGTCTGAGTGAGCCTGTGTTCATGTATGATTGCTCTTTCCGGTCATATCATTTTTATTGCTTACAATTACACCACCTTTTAGCAATCAAGGTTATAAAAATCTATCCTTAGCAAATTTTGACCAGTGTAAAGTAAGTTGCAGTACAGTGGAACCACTGCATAATTTTACAAAAAAGAACGCTTTCTAAGGTGTTGCTTTTATCCAAACTTCAAATCAGCTCTTTGTTTGGGTGTTTGTTGTTGGGTTTTATTTTGGGGGGTTGCTTTTATTCTCTAACAAAATCATCAACATGTTGTACCTTTTCTCCAAAAATCCCATCGATTTCAATCTTCTTCAAAGTGCTTGGTACAAAGCTGTCCTTCTTTAACTTGCGTCTCTGAAAAAATAAAGATGACAAGGTCAAGGTCAGCACAGTCATGAATATTGAAAGGAACCTTCCTTTTCAAGATGCCTACCCCTCTGCCAAATTTTATTAAAATCTGTCCAATAGTTGTTGTTTTTTCAATCTACTTACAGACAGACAGACAGACAGACAGACACACACACACAAATAGACCTGATCACAATATCCGTCCTCTGGACAGAACTTGTGCTTATGTGAATGTGTGTGTGTAGAGGGGTAGGGATTGGGGGGGGGGGGGCTAAATGTGCCAGTGTGTAAGTTTGCAGTGGTGTGGGGATATTATATGCTTGGTGTGTATATTGTGTTAGTGTAAGTGAGAGAAAAGCTAGATTTGTTTGTTACTGTCAAACTACATTATCTATTTTCATGTACAGGCCGGTATCTTTTATTCTCAGCTAAGTGATTTTTACTTCTTTTTTTCTCCAGAAAACCATGCAGCATGTACACATGTGCGCACACATACACACATACACACACACACACACTCACCACAGGCGTATCAGTCAGGCCAGAATCATGGAAAAACTGTCGCACTTGAATCCGTTCTGCAGCTGAAAGCAAACGCCAGAACACATGCTACAGACTCTGTCAAACCAATGCTTCATTAACGTTATCAACAACATTAACTTTACAGAAAACGTTTGAGCACAAAAAGATGTGTATGTTTGTTGTTTCAATAATGACTCCCATATAGCAGAGGGGACAGCTAGCAAAAATATTATTCTGGCAGACTGGGCTAAAATTTGTTTACAATAGAGATGCCTTGAAGTTTTCACATCAACAGCAAAAAGAAAAAGATTAAATTTGTGCTAGGTACAATTCTGAATGTCTGTGGAAAGATTGTTGGAGTGAAACAGGACGGTGAGAGGAAAGGGTTGAATGATTGCGAGTGATTCCAGCCATGGCCTTTGTAGATTTTATGAGCCTTTACCATTTGGCAGGCGTTACCGAACGCCAAAGTTTAAAACTCTTAGGAGCAGAAACAGTTTTATCCCCATGTCAATCTCTTATGAACAGTGTTTTTACCCAACTATACTTTCTTTGTTTTTACCCAACTATACTGTCTTTGTTTTTACCCAACTATACTTTCTTTGTTTTTACCCAACTATACTTTCTTTGTTTTTACCCAACTATACTTTCTTTGTTTTTACCCAACTATACTTTCTTTGTTTTTACCCAACTATACTTTCTTTGTTTTTACCCAACTATACTTTCTTTGTTTTTACCCAACTATACTTTCTTTGTTTTTACCCAACTATACTGTCTTTGTTTTTACCCAACTATACTGTCTTTGTTTTTACCCAACTATACTTTCTTTGTTTTTACCCAACTATACTGTCTTTGTTTTTACCCAACTATACTTTCTTTGTTTTTACCCAACTATACTTTCTTTGTTTTTACCCAACTATACTTTCTTTGTTTTTACCCAACTATACTTTCTTTTAAATTAGCATTTTCATCTTAACCCATGTGTGTGTGTGTGTGTGTGTGTGTGTGTGTGTGTGTGTGTGTGTGTTTGTGTGTGTGTGTGTGTGTTAGGAGGGGTAGCAGTGGGGGATGCACATGCACGCGTGTGTACATGGGAGTGTGGCTGTGTCAGTTTGATGCATGCTCTTGCAAGTATGTAGGCGCACGTGGGCGCACACATGTGTGTGTGGAAAAGAGGGGTGGGTGGGTGGGCTATGGTGGTTGGAGTGTGTTTGCATGTGTGCTATGCATATATACATACCTGTGATTTGTTTCTTAAATGTATTAATATGTACATAAATATGGTGTAATAATGGCAAGTCGTCTTATATATAATTGATGTCTTAAACATAAATGTGTCTTCAGCTATTGCATCTGTGTATTCTTCTGTAGAGCTGCCTGTGTACTTTCATGTCTTGTTTTGTATTTAAGCATGATTTGGAAAAAAAATGTTCTATGTGATGTCTTATATGCTAAAATCACGTGTGTTGCCATACTTAATTTCTCATTATGAGATGATAAAGATTTGTTGAAGTTGAAATTGAAAGTCCTTTAGCCTTCTGGCCATAGGGTCAGTGCATTGTGTGCAGGGCTGAAGGCACTGGCAGGCGAAACGCAGCCCTCTCCTTCCACTACTTTAAATCTTCTTAGCGCCATGCATTGCTTTGACATTCTTGATTGTCTGTTGCATCTCAACCAACTGGAGGGGAGTAACTATTTTTTTCTGAGTGTGCATGCTGTTGCTTCAATGGAAGAAACAGAGATATAAGCTCTAAAAAGCAGACAAACACGTGGCAAGGTGCTTGGCAGTGACTGTCTTTGTGGTTGGTGGGAGTGTAGAGTGATGTCTTGGGCGAATGTATTCGCCCATCGTGCTAGAAGGACTAAGCTCCCCCAAGCTGAAGTGAGGTACCCATTTACACCTGAGTGGAGTGAGGAACAATAGGAGTAAAGTATCTTTCCCAATGGCATAACACAAAACCAAGCGGGATTAAACCCCTGATCCGCAATCCTTCCAATTACAAGACAACAGCCTTACACTCTTAGCCACAGTGCCTCCTTGTCATCAACAATGACTGAAATAATTCCATACAATTACCCCTAAATCTAAACATCGTGACTAATACAGTGGAACCTCTCTTATAAGACCTTCAAAAAATCATCCAAAATGAGGTCTTATATGGGAGGGGTCTTATAATGGAGGTGATTTTAATACATGTACTTACAAAGGGCAATGTCTCAGAAAAGTAGGTCTTGTATGGGAGGGAGTCTGGGAGGTTTAATAAGGGAGGTTCCACTGTAGTACTAAATGTTTTAAATGGACAATGGTTTAGTCATAAACAGTCAATTAAAAAAATTTTAAAAAAATCTTTACAGCGAACTAGGATTTGTCAGCATTCTAATACGAAAAACAATCATTTTTTAGTCAAATTACAGACTGAATAAAACAAAGAAACATCGGCAAAGAATAGCACAGACCTAGGTTACAACGCCCAAGGGCAAAGGACAAGGACAAAAACGACGTCAACAACAAAAAGGGTGGAGAAAAGGGGAAAAAACCCTCACATGTCACAATCCTTCCATCCAGCATCCACACGTTAGGCAGGCAGTCGATCACGTGAATGCGATCTGAAGGACAAACAGGAGAAGAAGAATTGCATTAAAAATCAGTTCATCAATCACATGAATACAACCGTGACAAGACCAAAAAAAAAAGAATCAGTTCATTGACAACACGTGCAAATGATCAAAACAACAAACACAAAAACGCAGAGCTCAGGCAAGCAAGCAAAAATCAATCCGCTCAATACATGAACAACCAATTTCTTAAGATTTTCAATTAGGTATGCCAATATGTTACAACTAGGGCTGTTACATCGCAAGGGCAGATACATAAGTTAGCATAGGTAGATATTAGGATCGGCTTCAGCACTGCGTTCACGGTCAATGGAGTTGATCAAATGACCCCTGTGTTTTAGCATACCGGTACAGGTAGATATTAGCAGCGGCTTCAGTTTTGCATTCATGGCCAATGGGTTGACCCCTGTGTTTTATAGCTCACCTCTTCTTCGAATTTTGTTTCTTTACTGTTCATTTTGAGGGTTTTCCATGTACCCTCAAGGGGCTTTTCGGAAATAAACTTTGAACCTTTGAACCTTAAATTGTAGTGATACAGAAGGGAAAAGGGGAAGAAGAGGAGATTGATGATAATCAAGGGGTAGCCGTAAGGTTCATAGAGAAGAAAGAAAATATTGTACATTGTCTAAAACGATGACAATGAAGAAAAGAAAGCGTTAGAAGAAATGTAACGCTTTGGGGCGAAAGTTATCGTTTTTACATTTCTTGTACCACTCCTTTGATTTTTCATACAACATAAACTAAATCAACTGAGTAACCATATATCCAAGTTTTAAAAAAATCAATCACTTAATATATGTGTTACTTTACAAAAGTGTGTGTGTGTGTGTGTGTGTGTGTGTGTGTGTGTGTGTGTGTGTGTGTGTGTGTGTGTGTGTGTGTGTGTGTCTGTGTCATTCATTTAACATATATCCACTAATCGTGATATTAGATGTGTGTGTGTGTGTGTGTGTGTGTGTGTGTATGTGTGTGTGTGTGTGTGCGTGTGTGTGTGTGTGTGTGTGTGTGTGTGTGTGTGCGTGTGTGTGTGTGTGTGTGTGTTTGTGTATGTGTTTGTGTGCATGTGCGTGTGTGTGTGCATCAAAGTCAAAGTAAAATTTTTATTGTGCTTGTGTGTTGAGAAAGGTGTGTGTTTGTCTCTGTCTGTTTCTCCGTGTGTTTCAAAGTATGTGGGTCTGTGTATGCATCGTTCTTTAATGTAACGTCTATCCACCTTACAGTGATCTTAAGACGAAAATGTGTGTGTGTGTGTGTGTGTGTCTGTATATGCATGAAGAGGATGTGTGTGTGCAGATGCACATATATGCACATCGTTAGAGAGGTGGGGAGGGAGGGAGGGAGGGAGGGAGGGAGGGAGGGAGGGAGGGGCGGAGGGAGGGAGGGAGTGAGTGAGTGAGTGAGTGAGTGAGTGAGTGAGTGAGTGAGTGAGTGAGTGAGTGAGTGAGTGAGTGAGTGTGTGTGTGTGTGTGTGTGTGTGTGTGTGTGTGTGTGTGTGTGTGTGTGTGTGTGTGTGTGTGTGTGTGTGTGTGTGTGTATGCATGAAGAGGATGTGTGTGTGCAGATGCACATATATGCACATCGTTAGAGATGTGGGGAGGGAGGGAGGGAGGGAGGGAGGGAGTGAGTGAGTGTGTGTGTGTGTGTGTGTGTGTGTGTGTGTGTGTGTCTGTGTATGCATGAAGAGGATGTGTGTGTGCAGATGCACATATATGCACATTGTTAGAGAGGTGGGGAGGGAGGGAGTGTCACTGTGTGTGTGTGTGTGTGTGTGTGTGTGTGTGTGTGTGTGTGTGTGTGTGTGTGTGTGTGTGTGTGTGTGTGTGTGTGTGTGTGTGTGTGTGCGTGCGTGTGTGTGTGTGTGTGTGTGGGCATGCGTGTGTGTGTCCGTGTGTGTGTTCACATGTGCGTGTGTGTCTATAAGCTAAATATGAAGTGGGGGAGAGGGGTAATGGGTGTGGGTGTGCATGTGTGTCTATCTATGTGTCTGTCTCAGTCTGTTTGTGTCTGTTCATGTGTGTCTATGTATGTCTGCATGAGCAGATGCACATATGCACATCATGAGACAGACACACACTCACACACACACACACACACACACACACACACACACACACACACACACACACACACACACACACCTCTTCATCATCAATTGACTACAAGCACGACCCACAACTGCATCATAAATCCGCACCTTATCAATCTGCCGCGCCAGATTGATCAAAATTGATCAAAACGATCAATCAACATCAATCTACTCCCACAACTGTGCCAATACATGTAAATTAGCCCACTTCCACAGCTTGCTGGATCGCAAAACAAAACCCACAACGAATAAAAAATAAATAAACCATTGCACATTCAACAATAAAACACACACCACAGTTCTTTATTGTGGATATTAAAACAGGAAAAAAAGAACCAGTGATTAGCCCTACACAAGAATTAACAGCGCATGTAATACAGTTGATTCAGCACTTTAACCCTTTCACCGCCAACGTCGCATTTTTGCACCACAATGATTTAACACCCATGTCACTAAAAGGCATAAAACCAGGGTCTGTTATCCAAATACTATGTTCTCTTAGTTTTGGGAGGTAAGGATATTAGCCTTACTTTAAATATGACACAGAGGAATCCTCAATATTACAGACAGATTTTGTTCTCTACACAGGTAAATTTAATGGACATTTTTCGCCGAAAAATGGCTGGCGGTGAAAGGGTTAAATCAGGTGGACAAAACAGCTTAGCAGCAATTTTTTTAATAGTAGTTATTCCAATGTGTTAAGAACTTCAGACAAGAGGTATCGTAGTTACAGAATTGTTTAGCTCAGCAATAGTTAAACTGCTTTATTTTTTTGTTTTAAAACTGTCAATTTGCACTCTAACGCTGCTTCATAATATACCATTATGCCTCTCTCACACAAGTCAGATTCATTAATTATTTAGTGAATAATATTGCTTAATTCTATCAAACTTAACTTCAAACAGGGAAAGGGGGAGGCAACATAACAACTGTAGACCTATTTCAAGATCCAAATTATCCAAATGACCATTTTCTCTTTGATAATCTGAATTATGGTAACAAACAAACCTAAGAAGAGCAAACCTCTACCAGGCGTGTAAAGACCTCTTTCTCCCTTTCAATCAAACTTGTAAAAATCAGTGAACGGGTTTGCTGATTCTGACAGTTTTAGTCCCAGATTTAAACAAGATTGTTGATGCTGTTTGTTTGTTTTCTTTTAATAATGATTATATTTTCAACCTCATTCTTCACCTCTTGGAAACAAAAAAAGAAAGAGTGAAATGTCAAGCAGTTGGTGTTAGGGAGATAAAGAAAGGATAAGAGAAAAATAATTTGACAAGGACAAAAAAAAAGAAGAAGACAAATAAATCTTTACACCAGAGACTCTGTCAATCAGGACAGTACAAACTCGAAGACCCAAAAGAAGAATACCCTAAATCCTGAAATAGAACATTGGTTTCTTAACAAGAAAAGCCTATCCACCTACACACACACACACACACACGCACACACACACAAAACAAAGCACAAAGGGAAAAAAGCTGCACCTATTATAGGACACTGCAACAACCATGTTTTGCTAGAGAGAATGCCCTTGGTAGCTGCTTGAGTACTGACCAAACAAGTGCATAACTCTCGCCAATAACACTATTTGAGGCCACTAAACGACTGCCTTTCGCAAGAGTGAATTCCCTTTTCAGTACTGACCAACAAGGGATTCACTCTCACTGTCAAGGGCGTTAATAACCCTAGTTGCAGAGGCCAATACCCGGACAACACAAAAGGTCATCAGACACCGTCTCCGTGACGTCATTAATTATCACCCCTAACCAATGAAAAGCGGGGGCGGAAAGACGCTCTCCCGCCATATTTCTGTCTCCTACCCCACTCCAACGGCCTTTTCAACTAAACGGATTAGGCCCTTGAACAGTGGGAAGGCGGGCACAGAGAGACCGGGACTCTTGCCTATCTCCGTCTCTGGCCTCCCTCTCTAGAGAGTGATGGAGGATGTTCGGGTCTAAAGCTGGACCACCCCTGGAGAGATGCTGAGCCGACGGAGAGAGAGACACCTCAGAAAAGGGCAATGTTGATCATTCCCTGGCCCGAGCCTGTGTAAAGTTTTCCCCTCCAGAAAGGGCAGCGTCGCCTTTTTTCTTCCGTGGCTTATTGAATCCCTTCCTCGCTTTCCTGTCTTAATTGGTATTGATTTCCCCCTTTCTGTCTCTTTCTGTTTCAACAATGCTCTCTCTCTCTCTCTCTCTCTCTCTCTCTCTCTCTCTCTCTCTCTCTCTCTCTCTCTCTCTCTCTCTCACTCTCTCTCTCTCTCTCTCTCTCTCTCTCTCTCTCTCTCTCTCTCTCTCTCTCTCTCTCTCTCTCTCTCTCTCTCTCTCTCTCTCTCTCTCTTTCTCTCTGTTTCTGTCTGTGCTTCTGTCTGTCTGTCTCTCTATCCTCTTTTACCATCTCTACCCTGTTTTCTTCCCTCTCTCCGACTCAAGTCACCAGCCCTGTCATATGTGTTCCACTCCCTATCACCTTGCAAGGGGTTCTTTTGGAAAATATTAAATCCATGATTCCGTTCCTTGTTTTGGGTTTTTTGCTTTGGTTTTTAACACTGCCTTGTGATCTTCATCCATTAATTTTCGCTTGCTTTGATTTGGTTTGTCGTAATTTGATTTGGTTTGTCGTGTAGTTTGTTTGTTGCATGTTCCAGTGATGTTGCAGTCTGTTTCAGTTTTTTTTAAATTTGGTTTGTTAAATTAACAGCTTCTTTTAAATTGGCAGTTCAAGATTACACCTCTCGACTTCAATCAGTACAATAGAACTCTACCAAAATACTTTTCTTTAGTGTACTTATCAAAATGCAACATCTCTTGTTCTTTTTATCTTTTATTAGTTTGTTTTTAGTCTGCTTGCACATGCTGTGGAAGAAAATTTTCCATTTAAACCATGTTTTAATGGACAATAAAGTTTTTGAATTGAATTGAATTCAATTGAATTATGTTTAACTTTAAGCGTATTTTGTGTTAAGCGTGTGTACCGTACGTGTGTTCACTACTCACAAGCACAACAACGCGAGTGTCATATACACATATACACACTCCTCTGGGGACATTCCCGCCCTTTCAACTGCGTTGTGTGCAGAGCCGAGGGTCTATGTGATTAGTGTTATTGATTGACAGGCCAATTAAGGGCAATCCTGGTCTCCCCTACATAATCCCTCAGGAAGACAGGTCAATACACACTGTCTGCTCCCTGACAGGATGCTGCCTCTGTGTTTTGCCTTCCTCTCACAGACATTGTACTTGAAATGACATTTGGGGGATGGTTAATCTGTTACTGGTTTACTAAGGACGTGTACACACATAAGCGGATATGCGGAAACCTGTGCGCAATCCATAAATAAGTGAAACAAAGAAGGGAAAAGATTTGCGCACGTGTCCGAATTTCCCCTATATGCGCAAACTTTTATCCTTCTTTCTTCCACTTATTTAAGGTTTTCCGTGCGGAACTTACGCGTCTAATGTGAACCCGGCCTAATGCTGTACGGTTCAGCCTTAAAAGCTTCTGAGTGTCTTGTTTTAAGTACTTTCCATGAGGAAGCATGAGAACTGATTTCCTGGTATGGTAATGTTGTCATTTATCCCTATAAGAAGAACCTTCGAGTAAAGACATTGTTGAGTTTTTCTGCTCATCCATAAGGTATTAGGTACTTCATAGTCACATAGGCATCTCTGTGAAATTCGGGTTGCTCCCACCTGGAGAACGCGTCGCAGCCAGAGGAGCGCCACAATTTTTTATTTTTGGGGGGCATGGGGGGGAGGGGGTAAATTTTGACCAAATAACAACTTTTTCATCGACACTCTACACTCAGGTATTAAGTATTAGGTACCCTATAGTCACAGAGGCATCTCTGTGAAATTCGGGTTGCTCTCACCTGGAGAGCGCGTCGCAGCCAGAGGCGCGCCACCCAATTTTTTTTTTTTTTTAATTTTGCATGCGGTTTTGGTGCGACTGATGAGGAAGAAAGGGGGGAGGGGTGTCAATTTTGACCAAATGACAACTTTTTCGTTGCCACTGGGTTTAACATAATTATGCTAAGTGCATGGGCACACGGGACCTTGGTTTATCGTCTCATCCGAAAGACCATAAGGCGTAGCGCAAAGTGACAGGAAAAATCCCCTGTATCCAGGTTCGAACCAGGAACCAAGGTCCATCTCACCCCAACCCCTGTATCTTCTTACAGTACTGGGTTTTGCCCACCCTTCTTCTAACCTTACCCCACCCTTTCTATCTTCTTCCTGTCTACCCCTTTTCCTTTCTTAACCATCTATCCCCCCACCCCCTCTAGAGTCTTTTAGTAAGGATTCTTAACCAACACCCACCCTCTCTCCTAACTTATTCCCCTCCCATTCCTTTACTCTTGCAGTACCCCCCCACCCCTCACCCCACGCTTCCCCTTTCTATCTTCTTGCAGCGAAGGCCCTTGTCCACCCTTATTTCCCCTCTCCTAACCTCTCCCCCTCCCCCCCCCTTCCCCTTTCTATCTTCTTGCAGCGAAGGCCCTTGTCCACCCTTATTTCCCCTCTCCTAACCTCTCCCCCTCCCCCCCCTTCCCCTTTCTATCTTCTTGCAGCGAAGGCCCTTGTCCACCCTTATTTCCCCTCTCCTAACCTCTCCCCCTCCCCCCCCTTCCCCTTTCTATCTTCTTGTAGCGAAGGCCCTTGTCCACCCATACTTCCCCTCTCCTAATCCCCCCCTTCCCTCCCTTCCCCTTTCCATCTTCTTGCAGTAAAGACCTTTGTCCACCTGTATCCCCCCCCCCCCCCCCCCCCCCCCCTCTTCCAGCTTTTGACCAACTACAACATCAATATCAACTCTTGTAAGCCTGGCAGAGGACCGTGACCAGTGGCGGGGGCTGACCACTCAATCCAGCATGGTACCCCGACGACCAAGCCGGTCACATTTTTCAGTAGAATCCACAAATGACGGCATAAGGATGTGCACACCGTCACACACATGTACACACATACATACTACAAAGACAAATTACTTTCAGGAAGTGAAGAGAGAGAAAAACAAACACATTTTGGGGAAGAGCATCGCAATCGGTTTCTTCTTTTCCTGAGCCGAAACATACTGCTTATGTTTCGCCGATTGAACATGACGGCAATCGTCTCTACCGCCATGATTCACAGAGAAGTCCGCATAGCAGAGGTTGCAGTGAGCATGGTTCGCACCGAGTCGACTTCCGACGATGCAAGGCCACTCCTCCGTGTAAGCCATTTTGAAAACTTGTGCGGCAGGCCGATGTTTTTTCTTAAAACAAGATGGTGCGCCAGATGATTTTCGTTTTCTGGTTTGGGTTAGTTTTCTTCGTTTGAAAGATCTCCCGAATCGCTACTGCTGCTGGAGTCCGCCATTTTTTCAGAGAAAGTAATAAGAATGCATGCGCAGTCACTTTGATAAAAATGGAAGTGACTAGGTTATCACGCGTCTGCTCTTGGAAACAGACAAAAACGGGAACTGCACAAGCAAAAATAAAATGCGTCGGCAATTTTTTTGTGCTTTGGCTGTTGGGATCTTCTTCTTCTTTTTCTGCGTTCCCAGGCCATATGGCCATAATGGGTAAGGTAAGCATGTGTCCGGTTTTCAGTTTTCACTGGTCTCTCACAGCCAACACATTACGATTTGGAAGATTGTTTTTTTTAAAAGGCAGAATCGGCCAATAAGTCAGAAAGATAGTAGATGATAGAAAGCAAAGTGAAAAGGCAGAGTCAAAGAGAGTGGCAGATTAGAGGAAGTTACAAGCACAGAACTTCCAGAAGGTGGGGGAACTATTTTTATGAAAGACCCCACCCCCAGGGAGAGACTCGTGGAGGGGGCGGGGTCGTCCAGCTCCCCGTACGAGGCATCCACCCACTTCCCCATGGCTGTAGGGATGATCCCTGGAGTCTTTCAGCCAGGGTATGTATGTCAACAACAGCAACTCCTTCACACAAGTCTACTGATTAGATGGAAACCCCCCCACGTCGTAAGCGTCATAATCATCAAATTGTTGATGGAGGACGCTATATATGCAAGAAGAACTCACAGTAGGGGTCTTTTTCCAGCTGGGGGTTTCCCTGGAGGCTGAGGGTGAGGATGTGCAGGTGTCGCAGGTGGGTCAGGCTGGCCCACGTGAGCTGGTTGTTGGACAGCACCAGAGTGCCCAGCGACAGGAACCGCGACAGCCCCTCCACACTGACCAGCTGAACAGAAACCGGACACCGTTCACACTTTGCATACAAATTCACATCGGTTTATTGAGAAACAGAGCCTGACCACTTTTACAGGGCGTGCTAGGCCCCTGTTTTGTGTAGAACAACTATTGATCGAGTCCTAAATGGCTGAAGAGAGTTCTGCATTCAAGACAGAATTGAGTTGGAGGAACATAAGACCTACTGTGACGTACGTTATGCGCATAGGCCGACCAATCGGGTCGAAAGAAAAGCGTGGGAGATTCACCTTTTTCCATTATTGCGCTCTCGATCAAAAGAGGACTGAAATCCAATCAAGCAAATCAATTTAGTTTGTGGAAGAATGGGGAGCAAGGAGGTGCATAGGAGGAAGGGTGCATTTACTAAATAAAAACAAAATTTTTAAAAACAATATCGGTTAAATGCATGCAACAATCAAGCCACTGGTATGCATAGGCTGTACGTTCTATTCAAAGACGGAGTGTGGCTGCCCATGTAGCAGGGTAATCAAAAACGGTCACAGGCATAATGTTCTCATCCCTAGGTGATGCATTTGTACCATAGTGTTCAAGTGCTTTGGCTGTTGGGATGATCCCTGGAGTCTTTTAGCCAGGGTACATCATCAACCACACAGCTCCGAATCTTACAGACTACAAGGCGATACTTTTTTCCCTAGACAGAGACCTCTGCGACTTATAATGTGACTAATAAGATAGTGGGTGGAAGCCTCGTGCCTCCATACGGGGAGCTGGACGACCCTGACACCTCCACGACTCTCTCCCCGTGGGGATACCGGGGGGGGGTCTTTCGTAAAATTTAGTTCCCCCACCTTCTTGAAGTTCTGTGCTTGTAACTTCCTCTAATCTGCCACTCTCTTTGACTTTGCCTTTTCTCTCTGCTTCATCTATCTTTCTTACTAATATTGGTCCATTCTCCTGCCTTTTTTCAAAACAATCTTCCAAATAATTTTTCTCCTTTGAGCTCCTCCCAAATCCTGTCGGCTGTACGCAGCGGGGAGACCAATGAAAACTGAAAACCGGACACATACATACCTTACCCATTATGGCCATATATCCTGGGAACACAGAAGAAGAAGAAGAAGAAAGGGGGCTTGCCTTATAATCTGTAAAATACGGTGCTGTAAGTGTAACACACATTCATTTCTGTTTCATTCCAAGTCGCTTAAAGAATTTAATGCTATTCTTTCGGGATGTAATGGGTAACTTTTCCTCTTCAGATTTTGATCATTGTTCTTTGAAATAAGGTATGTTTGAATATTCTTAAAACTGTATACGGTTGATTTACCAATGGATTCAATGAAATTGTAGCACTAACAAGCTCAGCATGGTTCCAGACCACAGACTTACCTGATTATTGCTTAGATCTATGTGCCAGAGCTGCTGACAGGACTCCAGACCACCAATGCTTTGAAGATGGTTACCCCGCAGAATCAGCGATGTTAACTTGGGGCAAGACACCAACCGTCCCAGTGACACTGTCACATTGACACAAAGACAGAGAATAGACAATAGCATAGATAGCATCAAGAGAGGTAGGTAGACAGAAAGAGGGAGACAGTCAGTCAGACAGACAGATGAAGAGACAGACAGACAGGGACAGACACAAAAACACATACCGGTATATACACACACACACACACACACACACACACACGCACACAAACACACACACACACACACACACACACACACACACACACACACACAAAGACAAAGCAAACGCGTTCTTATGCATACGGCCCCAGTTCGTAAAAACCTGTTGGTGGGACCGGAGGTGAGGGAAAATAGCCTCAAACCTACTTTCCCACATGAGGTAAATGGCTACTGCCTTGTGGATTGCATCTACAAGTTGTGAGATTCTGCATAGTCAGAAGGTTGGGATTTGTTTTTTAATCAAAAGGCTTTGTAGTCTATTATGTCAAATTACTCATAATCAATCAATAAAATAGCAGCCTCTTAAGTCATAACTCATATCAATAAATTAGAACATGATTATCCACAAAACATTGTAAAGCATAGAAATACAATGCATACCAAGGCCAAGTTCTGACAAATCCAAATACTCCACAGCGTTCAAAGGCCCGACTGATCGGGAACGCAACATCTGAAACACACACAATCAAACTTGAAAACTCTGGAGCTATTGTCAGTTCCAACCATTATATCAATCAATACAGTATTGAATTGATTGATATCAGTTATTATCAGTGAATGGACCTGCTGTTGTGAAGTGACGTACGCAAAAAGCGTGCGTTGACTAGCTTCATGAAAAAGGTGGGTTAGTTGTTGGCATTCCACCTGCATTCGCAGTGGCAAGAGTTTGGATTAGCAAACAGACTGGATTGCGCCCACCATACAGAAAGGACCTGTCTCCAGACCGGCAGTGCAAAGGGCTGTGTAGTCTTCAGTAGTGTTTGCTAAGCACAAGGGGGAAAGTTACTGAACACCTAGGAAGACATACCTACGCATAAGGGTTTGTAGTCTAGGGACAGTAAGGGCTAGGGTTACTAGCAAGGGAGTTAGTGATAGTACTCTAGATGTGTAGTAGTGGGGCTATAGCTTAGGGTAGATAAGCAAACTGAAAGCTGAATCCTGTGACCAAACACCACAGTTGAGGCTCCAGCGTAATATTAGTGTAGACTGTTGTGGAGACCTGTGACTGTGAGAGACTGTCTGGCTGTCGAGGCATAGCAGCTGTCGTGGATGATTCCTGTAACATTGCGGACCCTTGAACATAGGGGTTTGCCATCTGAAAGTGGATCATTCTGACAAAGTCAGAGTCGTGATGTTTTCTGTCCTTGATGCTCCAGGGTGTAATCAGCATTGGCGACGGGGGAAGAAGATGGTGTAGCATTGTGAGACAGCCCAAGATTGTCATTGATCTCCTGTAGCCCGCTTTGCTTGTCATTGGTTTGGTGAGCAACCCCTCCCTCAAAGGTTGTCTCCAGGACCACAAGGCGGCCTTCTCCGTACCTAGGTGTTGGTGTCATCGACACACGGGCGGGAGACATACGGTCGAGTCGAACAGTCTCTGCAGGCGGATGATGCCCCCCCCAGCGGACACACAACCCACAACCCACTTGATCCAGCCTTGGAAAACTTGCAACTGGTGCCTGCTGGGCATCAGTGGTCTTGTTGGCTCAACGGCCAACACTGCAGAGATCATCCAAGTCGCCGTACATCGCCCTGTCCGCATGCCAAGTCAACCATCACCCATGGTAAGGGAGGATGACTGCACCTCCCTGCTACTGTTTGTTCTCAGCAACACATCGAGTTGCGTTTCACCCCACAACTCGGAATGTGGTGTGGTGCCATCCCAAACCCTTTTATACCGCTGATAGGGCATTTGCCACGTGCCGGCGACCTTGAATTTCACGGAGTTGAAATTAGAGAGTTTAATTAGAGAGGTCACAGAAACTCAGGCAAAACAAGCGCAGGCAATTTAGTAGTCTTGTATAGACTATATATAATAGAGTACGAACACTCATGGCAAATGCCCTATTGAAGTACATTGGTCTTGTGTGTTGGTTGTGTGACTGCGTGCGCTTCAGTGAGTGTGTGCAGACAGCTGTGCTGAGTGTGTGTCAGTCTGGAGTAACCCCGTCAAAGCCAGTCAGTCACCATACAATTTACCATCTAGCACAAAAGTTGCACAAATTGTTAATAAGTTTTAAAATCTTCTGGGTGAAGATCCAAACATGAAATTTTGTTACAAAGATTTTGGTAAATAAAAACAACGGTCCATTCCTGACATTTTCTTCTTCTTCTGTGGTGGCGACCAAGATCTTTGCTTAGAAGCAACTGTATGCACAAGTTTAGGGATGTGATCATACAAAAAGAAAAAGAAAAAAAAAGGAAAAAAAAAAAGCCTATAGCGATTGAATGATTAATAATCTTTATTGCTTGGAAGCTGTTGACCGTCTTGTTTATGAAGCGTTGAGCTTTATCTTGTTTATGAAGCAGCTACACACACAAAAAGTGAACCATAGGCCTTTATTTTGCAGTATCCAGGCAAGACCCACCTGGCTACCATGGCGGTCACCGGGGACAATCCCGACCGGCACAGCTCCTGCCCTTAATTTACCACTCATTTGAGCTATGGCTCCTAATTCCCTAATTAGTAATTTACTCTTTTGTGGTTGAGAGCCCCACTGCTGATGCATGCACTCCTCCAAGGGCTGAGGTGTCAGTGTCACTGTAATGCTTTCTGGCAGACGATTTCACTCTGGCAACCGCATTGTTTGGGGAAAGAATGTTCCCTGCCGGTGCTGGGTCCTGTGCGCATGGATGTCGTAGGCCTTCAAGTTCGTCTGTCGCCCACTTTTCTTTTGATGGCTTGTGGTTGGGGCCTGCTTGGTTTCCATCTTGAGGAGGCCGTTTGAGTACTTGTACATGGTGATCAGTCGGGCATTCTTTCTCCTCTCATGCAGCGATAGCCAGGTGAGTTCTTCCAGCATGTTGTCAATGCTGGAGGTCAGCTTGTGGTCCTGCATGGTCCGGACACCTTGCTGCATGCCTCTGGATTTTCTTAACGGAGACGATGCAAGTCGTTGTGGTGGGGTCTAATACAGGACTCGCATACTCCAGCACTGGTCTGACAAGAGCTTTGTATGCATTGTTTCTTGGCCTTACGACTTCAGATCTTCAAGAACTTGAAACAAAACAATACAAAACAAAACAAAACAAAACCTTGGGCTTTGTAAAACGTAACTTTACGTTTTACAAAGCCCAAGGTTTTGTTTGCTTTGTTAATCATGTTGTTGATATGGAGTCCCATTTCAAGTCAGTGGTCAGGGTCACTAAGGTGGTACTTTTATTTCGAAGCCATAATTTATTAGTAAAATAGGACAATTTTGCAAACCACCATAATTCAGGTCAGGTCAAACCAAGAGGAAGGAAAAAATAATTATAAATTATAATTTAAATTAAAGGGTGTACAAGAGCTCAAATGCCTACATCAAGCCTAATCACGACTCCTACAACCATAGTCAAGATCTTCATCTTCAATCTTCTTCAAAAGTTCTAGGTCACATCACCTCAATAGACCTTAAGTGACTTGGGGGTTGCGCTAGATGCATACAGTGAAACCTCCCAAAATGAGGTCTTATAATATAAGGGGTCTTATAAAGGAGGTAATTTTAATATTTGCAAAGGGCAATGTCTCAAAGAAGTAGGTCTTATATGGGAGGGAGTCTTATAACGGGAGGTCTTATAAGGGAGGTTCCACAATACTTAGATTTTTTTAAAATAAACAATTACAAATTCAAACAGTGGCTACAGACAGGTTGCTGCAACACTCAAACCACATTCAGGGATAGTAACTCTTCCTAGTCAAATGTTTCAGCAACAGTGCATTTTCTTGTTTCGTATATTTCACGCATCTTGGTGAGGAATAAGGGTAGGGATAGGGTTAGGAACATGTCAGAGTTAATATTAGTATTTTTTTAAGACATTTGCGCACAATTTATGCGTCCCGTGATTGAGCGCCGTACCCGTAGCCTGGAGAATGTGAGATACGGGAACGTATCCCGAGCCTCTGCCAAATTCAAACCAACTTTTTAGTTAGTTTAGGTTGCTATGAACTAATGAAGTGGCAGCATATGATCATGCTGGGTGTACGCTGAACATGCACTGGCTGGCCAGGTCATAAACCTAGATTAAGGCGTGCTCTCCCCAAGTGTCCGTTTATGTAATGCTACAGTGTGGCTCTTTCAACTAGATCCTGAATCAAGATCAAGATCTATAAATTCATAACATTAAAAAATACAAGTTATTATAAGTTATTATTATTGTCAACTCATCTGTCAAGTACTTGTCTTCACTGCCTAGGCTCAAACTACTGTTTATAAGTACATTTCGAATAAACCTGAATACCATATTCACTCTGAATAACTAACCTGGTTGTTCAACTTCATGGTTTTATAT
>CM065681.1:73450633-73465633 GCA_017654935.2 Phymorhynchus buccinoides
AAGGCATCCGCGCATAAATTATTGCCGTTGTGCCCTTCACCTTGGTGTATGACCTTGAAAACCGAAAATATGTAAGGGGCTATAACGTCCACACCGTTGTACTTAGGGACTTCAAGCTTGGCATGTAGGTACTTTGGCTTACGGTTTTTCTGATGATTGCATACCGATCAAGGTCACGGTCAAGGTCATGGAGATCGGTAGGCCATGAAAGTAGTAGGGGTCTAAAAATTGGGTTTTCAGCCACAAAAATAAAAATATAACATTTCATGGACCCAACGAAACCGGTACTCAGAGTTACCAGTACTTGGCGTTACCTGTGCTAGGCGTTACCGGTGCTAGGCGTTACCAGTACGGGGCGTTGCGCTAGTCTTTTTAAAGACCCCGCGCACGTCACGTGAATCGAAAGTTTGTTTTACGTCCTCCCGGCTAAAGCCATATGGGACATTACGTTAAATTGAGTTATATTTTCTTTTTAATAGAGTTAGGGACGTCATGTGTCATATTCCCTCTTATACTAGGAATATTTCTTAAAGACCCACCAGATCACGTGTCAAAATCACGGGTTCCACGTGTTTTCCCTCTTATACAAATGCCCCCCAAATTCAAACCGAAACATCATTTTAAAGAGCAGCCTCAATGTGAAGTTGGGAACATTTGTATGTGGGTCACAGCTACCCAGAAACAAAACAAGGGATGTAATCGTGGTGGGTCAGTGTGTCCTTAAGATTCCTTACTAGCTATAAGAGGGAAAACACGTGTTTCTGTTTCTGTCTGGATACGTCGCAGACGCCACTTCTGACGATAAATCGCGACGGAGGTTTCATAAGACGTGAAAACCGTGATATTGACACGTGACGCGCGGGGTCTTTAAACGTCTGGCACGTTTCATTAAACAGTACAGACAGTATCTTGCAACACGACCAAACTCACGTGCGTGTGTGTGTGTGTGTGTGCGTGTGCGTGTGTGTGCGTGTGCGTGTGCGTGTGCGTGCGTGTGCGTGTGCGTGCGTGCGTGCATGCGTGCGTGCGTGTGTGTGTGTGCGTGTGCGTGCGCGTGTGTGTGCGTTCCCGTGCGTACGTGCGTGCGTGTGTGTGTGTGTTTGTGTGTGTGTGTGTCAGTGTGCGCGCGCACGCGCACGCGACATAGTCCTCCTCCACTATGTGGCGGATGGCAATAATAAAATATGCAATTTTGGTGGATTCTTGATTTCCAAAGCAAATGCTTTATGTAGGCCTACTGGTTTGCAACTTTTAAAGCAAAACATTTGGGGGGTTCTTTGGTTGTCAATATAAACACGCCCGTTAAAGAATGAAATTCTAAAAGAAGCTGAAGGATTTGGCTTTGTCATCTGAACATAGTATTCTCTACCATCAGTCCACTTCCACACCCCCACCTCCCCCCTAAAAATGACGAAGACCATAATCGCCATATCATATTTGTTATCCCTCCCCCCCCCTCCCCCTCCAAACAAAGGTAGGGGAAGACGGGGTAAAAAGCGCATGGGCGGGTAAGAAGCCCACCCCAATTATCTCTTGAAATGAAGCAAATTTCAGTCTCATTTTGCCCATGAGACGAGCGTTAATGTCTAGCATTCGTCTTATGGGCAAATTTGACTGAAATTTTCTTTATTTCATGAGATAATTGGGGTGGGCTTCTTACCCGCCCATGCGCTTTTTACCCCGTCTTCCCCTAAAGAAAGAAAGAAAAGTTACCACAACTTTCAAATTAGGTGGGAGCGGCAGAGAGAGGGGGGGGGGGGGGGGGGTGGTGTGCGTGTGTGCGTGTGTGCGTGCGTGCGCGTGTGTGTGCGTGTGTGCCTGTGTGTGTGTGTTGTGTGCGTGCGTGTGCGCGCGCGCGCGTGTGTGTGTGTGTGTGTGTGTGTGTGTGTGTGTGTGTGTGTGTGTGTATGTGTGCGCGTGCGTGCGTGCGTGCGTTTGTGTTTGCATGTAGACCTATGTGTGTGGATCCATTTGTTTTGTTTAATTAACACTTATAAATATCTCGAGTTGAATGAAAAATGGTGTTTTACGTCCTCTCGGTCTGGAACAGACACATATGGGACATTTGTAAATACAAAGATGGTAGGAACAATACTGGAGGCAATGCCAGGAGGCAGTGCAACTCCAGTAAAGTCCCGATTTTTTTAACAATACAGATAGGTGTAGCAGTAACCACGCCTCGGTTAAACCTCATCGGCTATGGTACCGCCACAGTATAGTATGAGTATACAATGTAAACATAAAATATCTCGAGTTCTTGTATTTTGTATGTGCGAAGTTTATATTGTGTTTCATGTGTATGTTGAAAGGCGTATTAGGCTCATTTATTTGTGTTCATTATAATCATTGTTTCTATAATGTCTGTATTGATTGGTGCTTCCTTACATGTTAATAACTCATTTATTAATTATTGTTTCTAACGCTTGTGTTGACTAATGCTTGTTTTTATGTTGATTATTATTCACTTATTCTTGGATTGTGTTTCATGTATATGCTTACTCATTTGTATTCTAGTGTTTAGTTCTTTGTACATCGCTTTGAGCTCCCTGCACAGGAGTAAAGCGCTTTCTTCTTTTTTTTCTTCTGCGTTCCCAGGTCATATGGCCATAATGGGTAAAGAACGTATGTGTCCGGTTTTCAGTTTTCACTGGTCTCCCCGCTGCGTACAGCCGACACATTCCGATTTCGGAGCAGAAAGCGCTTTATAAGTATCCAGTATTATTATTATTATTACATTAGACTCACCGAAAGTTTACTGACATTTACATAGTTTATTCTTTCTTCCCCACCCCGACCCCCCACCCCCACTCTTTCTCTACCTTTCTCTGATCTCAAATCAAGAAGACTATGCTCAAATGAACAGTCTACGTTAACTTTCACCTACCTGTTTTACTTGACCGTAAACAGGATGTCGCCCCTCCTCGCCCCGCCCCCTCGCATCCTTGTGAGAGTAGGATAAACAAAAGCTTTATCAGCTTACTCTTTAAAGACCCGCTGACCCGCCACGATTAATTCCCTTGGTTTTTTTCTGGGTAGCTGTGACCCACATACAAATGCCCCCAACTTTAAATTGAGGCTGCTCTTTAAAATGATGGGTTGTTTTCAATTTGGGGGCATTTGTATGGGAGTCAAACCTGGTCAAAACAAGATTTCTTACCAACTATAAGAGAGAAAACGCGTGAAACCCGTGATTTTGACGCGTCATCTGGTGGGTCTTTAACCCTCTAATTTTGACTTGACCCTTGACCCCACGGAGTTAAATTCACCCTCCCTTCACGATGCAAAGCTGTTTTCCATCGACTTTTGTTACCCAAATGTGGTCATTGCATGGCCTCGCCTCCTCCGCCAAGGGAGTTGTGTTTTCGTGTTCGTTGATTTGTCTGTTTATTTGTCTGTCTGCAACATTACTGACCTGTTAGTTTTATTTCAAACGCCCTGCATTGATGTTCTGGAAGAACCCAGTTAAGTTCAAAAACTTAAAGGTGGACCCTGACGGATGAGTTTTTGCAAGAAACATGTCGAGATCACTAGAAAGACAGCCTTTTTCAAGGATCGGAACACTCACTTTGCTCTGGTTTCCTAGAAATCAAACCGTCAAAACGGCGATTCCTCCTTGGCGGAGATGCCAGAGTGATAAGCCATTTTGGATGGGGTGGGTGGAGGACACTCATTGTGGTTGAAGCTTTTTTTCTTTTTTGTAGTGCAGTAAAAAAAAAAGGAGCTATTTCCTTTATTGCGAGCGAAACTCCTTTAGGTTAACTGTATAACATTTAAAAAGAAAATAAATTAAAAGGCTTGTATTGTGAACATTTCGTGCAAACGATTTGGTTTAAACTCAGGCGCCATTAGAAAAGAGAAGCCACATGCCTTCTCTTTCACTGAAAGAATTTGACTTCCAGCACCCCCGCCAAGGAAGAATCGCCGAGTTGAAGGTTTGATTTCTAGGAAACCAGAGCAAAGTGAGTGTTGCGATCTCTGTAAAGGGTGTTTTCCTGGTGATCTCGACGTGTTTCTTACAAAAACTCATCCGTCAGGGTGCCCCTTTAATTATCCTCCGTGCATTCAATAGATCCTTCAAGCGGGCAAGGACAACACCCCTAGGCAGTCCGCAGTCTTGGTGTCACTTTGGATCAAAGTCTCTCCCTTCAGCAGCATGTGTCTAATATCTGCAGATCTGCCTATTTTGAGCTTCGTAAGATTAGTTCTGTTCGTCACTATCTCTCCACTGATGCCACAAAAACCTTGGTCTGTGCATTTGTCCTCTCGAGAATAGATTATTGCAACTCTCTTCTTGCTGGCCTTCCAAAATACCTTCTCAACAAACTCCAAAGAATCCAAAATAATGCTGCACGACTAATCCTTAAGTCCTCCAAGTTTGAACATGTTTCTCCCCTTCTGCACTCTCTGCACTGGTTGCCAATCTCCAGCAGGATCAACTACAAGCTTTCTGCTCTTACCTTTGCTGTCATGTCTGGCTCTGCTCCTACTTACCTGTCTGATCTACTTCATACTTACATTCCATCTCGTCAGCTTCGTTCTTCTTCTGATTCTCGTATTCTACAGCCTCCCTCAATTAAAACGAAAACTTATGGCGAGAGATCCTTTTCTTTTCAGGCCCCAGCTACTTGGAACAAACTCCCTCTGTCTCTCAGACATTCCAACTCCCTGTCAGTTTTCAAAACCAACCTGAAAACCCATCTATTCTCTGAACACTACTGTCCACCATGATCGGATTGTGAGAATGAAAGCGTGTGTGGATGATGAATGGCATGGGAAAGTTGGGAGACAGAAAGTGTGTGTGTGTGTGCATGCGCGCGCTGGCATGTGCTTATGCACGTGTGTGGAGATGTGTGTGTGTTTGTGTCTGTGTGTATGTATGTATGTACGAACGTACGTACGTATGTATGTATGTATGTATGTGTGCATGCGCGTGTAAATGATATGCTATGTTCGTCAGTGTGTGTGCTTGTGTGCGTGCGGGCATGGGTATTGATGTGATTTGATTAAATGTATTTTTTGTAAAGCGCCATGAGCAGCTAGCCTGGAATGTGCGCTATATAAGTTTTCTTCATTATTATTATTATTATTATTAGGCTTAACTAAACTCTATTTTACGTCGTACCTCGAGTCAAAACAAAGTGTCATATACGCAGTTTGGAAAAAAAACCTCTCAGAATAGTCAGCTAATCAAACAGCTGCATAGTTCACATGCTTCCCCTGCTTTCGTTGGCACAATTGTGTGTGGACTATTTCTGACACCATGTGGAGGCGTTTCTACCAAACCTGTCTCCTCAGCCTTAATTTCGATTAAAAAAAAGAAGAAAAAAAGCTTTTGTGTCATTAACATTCCTATCCCGTTTGGGAATGGATAGACTACGCATTTTATACGAATGTATGTTTTTGTTGCTATTGTGTACCTTTCCAATTAAACGTATGAGCCAAAGTAGCATAACCGACTGATTGTTGATCGGTTTATTCCTGAACCAAAAAGAATAGTGTGAGATGTTTATCATGAGGTATAAATAGCCGTAATATTTTCTTATATCCAGACATCTTATAGATTTATGATTCATAAGCATCTCTTTATTGCTTGAAAGCTCGGGACTTTTCCTGGTATTGCAGTATACCTCCAGGATCCATCATCGTCCCACCATATGTATATCCATGGCTACATGTGCCTGTTCCAGGCCAGAGGACGTTAATCGGATTTTTATAGAAGAAATTTTTTTTTTATTATCAAGACTGGCGATTTGTTTTAAAACGAAGGTAGGGCCCAGTCCAAACCTCTTTCATAGTTCATCATAATTATAGTTTTCAATATCAGTCTTGTTTGGCAAGGGCCCCGGCGACAAATATGTCCTCAAAGTTTTAAGACCTATTGTTGTTCTTGGCCAACAAGCTCTGCTTGGACCGACATGTTAGGGGAAGACGGGGTAAAAAGCGCATGGGCGGGTAAGAAGCCCACCCCAATTATCTCATGAAATGAAGCAAATTTCAGTCTTATTTTGCCCATGAGACGAGCGTTAATGTCTAGCATTCGTCTCATGGGCAAATTTGACTGAAATTTTCTTTATTTCATGAGATAATTGGGGTGGGCTTCTTACCCGCCCATGCGCTTTTTACCCCGTCTTCCCCTACAGATAGATAGGTCAAAGAGACCGGAAACATTAATCAGAAGTCAAATATAATCGATTGCTCCTTTACTTTTTATGAAAACATCAACTAGCAAAGAGGCAGGTGATGGTTGTGTGACAGCTGTCATTCTTCTTCTTCGTCTTCTTCTTCTCGTACATCGTCAGATGTACACGAGCTGTCATTCGTCAAACGAGAAATACAGCATTGTCCTGTCATTAAAGACCCACTTACCAACCACGATTAAGTCCTTTGGATTTTTTTTGGTGGGTAGCCGTGACCCACATACAAATGCCCCCAACTTCAAATTGAGGCTGCTCTTTAAAATATTTCGTTTTGAGTTTGGGGGGCATTTGCATGGGAGTCAAACCTGGTCAAAACAAGATTTATTACCAGCCATAAGAGGGAAAAAACACGTGAAACCCGTGATTTTGACACGTAATCTGGTGGATCTTTTATGTTGCACCTTCCATTGCCAAACTTAGACCAAAATGACCGGAAAACACCCAAACAACTCGCCCCTTATAGTCTATCAACCGGCCAGCTTCGATGCAGACGTTGCTGCTTCTGCCTCCAGACTTAATGATCCAAAAGGTCCAAAACAGCTCGTGCGTGTTAAGTAAATGACGAAAATAACTCGCCCCCCAAAAAAACCTTTGCTGGGATACTTGGGGGATTTAAACATTATTATTGTTCTATTTCAAGCTTGGTCGAACTGTTTTCAGTGTGGTGTCGTCTGCCAGACTGGTCTGTTTGACACTGTATTTGCTTTATTTTTCTCCCCTAATTTGCTTTGTTGTTTTGGGGCATTGGTCAATTATTTCGTGCGTGTGCTTGTCAAGACATAAAATCTGTTCCCGGGCGCTAATGACACGAGTTATTGTTTCTTTTTGGTTTGGTTAGTTCGTGAGCTCAGTTGTTTTCGGTATGAAGTCAATATAATTTTCTTTGCGTGGGGTGTGGGTAAAAACATGGAAACCATAATGACATAGGACAAGTGAAGAAGAAAGAAAGGAAGAAGAAAGAAAGAAAGAAAGAAAGAAAACAGGGAAATGGTAAAGCCATATAAACTGTACTCTCAGTTCATGGTAATTTGCTGCAATATTTCAACAAGCCCCAGAGCCAGAAATGACCGCAAAGCAAATTTTCCACCAAAGGATTCTCGATAAGTTTCTGGATGTGAAGAGTCTGTTGATATCAGAGAAATGCAAATGATGTCTTGAGACAGACCATTACATACTTATGTAGCAGCATAATTGTGGCGGTACCATAGTCGATGAGGTTTAACCGAGGCGTGGTTACTGCTACACCTATCTGTACTGTTAAAAAATCGGGACTTTACTGGAGTTGTACTGCCTCCGGTCATTGCCTCCAGGATCGTTCCCACCATCTTTATATCTACTAATGTCCCATATGTGTCTGTTTCAGACCGGAGGACGTTAAACGGATATTTTATAGAGCCATAAATGACAGAAAATGTATGGGATCAGGCGGGGACTGAAAGGCAAGGCTAATGGCCATATAAAAACATCGACAAAAATAATACTCAAGTAAAACAAAATCCTTATCACAAGACATAAGACTTTTTATTGTCCATAATGCAAAAAGTGCATGGAGAAGTGGTTTCCACCGTGTAAACAAAAAAACACGGTAAAACTCAAGAAATAAAACCAACATAAGAACTAAATTATACGCCTTCACACAAATCCATCCTGCATTGAGCATTTCACACACACACACACACACACACACACACACACACACACACACACGCACACACACACACACACACACACACACACACACACACTATTCTTATCCCCACCTCTTCCATCCTCACCCACCCACTTACTCACTGACCTGCCTTCCTCACAATTAATATCAATTTAACAAAAACTGCATAAATGTTACAATAACATAACAAAATAAAAATATTTCAAATATTTAAATAGACATCATAAACTCAAATCAATTAATAATTAAATATAAAAGTCAGCATGTAGATATATACAGTAAATATGAAGAGGAAAGCAATACATAATGACAATTGCTTGTAATATCACATAAATGCTTTTGATCATAGAACAAAGATTGTGGCGGTAGGGGAAGACGGGGTAAAAAGCGCATGGGCGGGTAAGAAGCCCACCCCGATTATCTCATGAAATGAAGCAAATTTCAGTCTCATTTTGTCCATGAGACGAGCGTTAATGTCTAGCATTCGTCTCATGGGCAAATTTGACTGAAATTTTCTTTATTTCATGAGATAATTGGGGTGGGCTTCTTACCCGCCCATGCGCTTTTTACCCCGTGTTCCCCTATAGCCGATGAGGTTTAACCGAAGCGTGGTCACCGCTACACTTATCTGCATTGCTAAAAAAAAATCGGGACTTAACTGGTGTTGCACTGCCTCCGGGCATTGCCTCCAGTATTGTTCCCACCATCTTTGTATCTACAAATGTCCCATATGTGTCTGTTCCAGACCGACAGGACGTAAAGCACCATTTTTCTTCTTCTTATAGAACAAATTCAGGTTTACTTGGAGTGTGTTTATACACACATTAGCATACTATTTGGCAACATTGACATAGAGTGTATCATCGCCAAGGGTAGGATCGAGGCACCACTGAATTGTTTAGCCCCCGTCGAGTGGCGTCAATCCACACATGCCCTCTCTCACTGCCAACCGATCCATCACGACCACCCTCCTGTGTCATGGTTTTGTCTTTGTCTTCTTCCACGCTCATTTGCCTGCACACCCTCGTCACCCCCCTGCTGCTTTAATTGTTACCCTCACTTCCTAAGCATACCCCTGGTTCAGCATTTGTGCATGCGCAACAGTGCAAGCGAAAATGTGAAGTGAAATGGGTGCTTTTGTGTCACGTGACAAAAAGTCTTCGGTCACATGCAATGTTGTCACCCAGGCATTTAATACCAGAATTAAGTGGGTTTATCGTCCCATCGTCAGCGACTAAAATAACACTGCACCAAAATGCGTCGTCGAGTCATCCAAGAAGCGCCGCTGTTTTTGCCTATCGCATGCAATCAGAAAACTTATAGACTTAAAATAGTTGTGATGCAATGACGGTATTTACCTAGGCCTACGAGGGATTCTCGATAAGTTTCTGGATGTGAAGAATCTGTTGACATCAGATAAATGCAAATGATGTCATGAGATAGACCATTATAATACTTATGTAGCAAATTTTCATTATTTTTTCACCTGACTAAAACCGTGGCGCAAAGCAAATTGTCCACCAAAGGATTCTTGATAAGTTTCTGGATGTGAAGAATATGTTGACATCAGCGAAATGCAAATGATGTCATGAGATAGTCCATTATATACTTATGCAGCAAATTTTCATTATTTTTCACCTGACCAAAACCGTGGCGCAAAGCAAAATGTCCACCGTGGCACCGTGACTTTATCTTAAGTTATTATCTTATGCAAAGCGCCAGTTAAAGGTGGCAATTCCAGAAGATTGAAAATGTCCAAGGGTTCGCTGAGGGCTCCATTTTGACATACCTCAGTCAACCTGGTCTGGTGCTACATGTATAACTGTTCGCTTTGAAAGGATGACTAAGTGTATGTGTGCTTAAGAAGGATGCCTAAAAAAGGTAGACTGGCCAGAAGAAGTGTACACCCTCTCAGTTCTTTACATCCAGAAACTTATCGAGAGCCCCTCGTATATGAAAATACCACTTGCATCAAAACTCAGATTTTCTATTTTAGCAACAACAACAAATTTGTATAGCAGAAAACAGGGAAGGGGAGGGCGGGAGTTACGCAGTTGTTAATGAGCGGTTCTGGCTGCCCCACTGGATATCACTCTACTGGCATATATTACTTCCTTTTGTATAATATTATGGCGAAATATATTCTTGCCACACGCGGGCGAGAGAGGGAGCGAGACAGTGAGAAAGAGAAAGTGAGTTTTGCATTGCTAAGAAACTGCCTCCAAATGAAACGCCACCTGAAATCAAGGGCTAAAGGTCATAACTCCATCTAAAACATTATGTTCAGGTGTTTTTTTCTTCGTAGCGTGTTGTTTGGGGGCTCATTTTAAATCTGATGTATCCTCCGAAATCGGAGTGTGGCTGCCCACGTGGCGGGGTAATCAAAAACGGTAACACACGTAATATTCTCATCCCTAGCTGGTGTATTTGTACCATAGTGTTCAAGTGCTTCGGCTGTTGGGATTAGAGTACCTTAATATATAAAAGTACTGTAGTTGGGATGATCCCTGGAGTCTTTTAGCCAGAGTATACAAAAACAAACAAATCTGACGTGTTGCTTGCAGGGTCTGTGATTTAAACACGATTCGTGAGTAGAAACAAACACATTCTCTCTCTCTCTCTCTCTCTCTCTCTCTCTCTCTCTCTCTCTCTCTCTCTCTCTCTCTCTCTCTCTCTCTCTCTCTCTCTCTCTCTCTCTCTCTCTCTCTCTCTCTCTCTCTCTTACGCAACAGGTAATCAATTCCTTAGTATTGCCCAGTGCCTCTTTGGGTGGTCTTCGATCGCAAGGTGATAATTATGACTCATAAACTCGATCAATAGGTTATTATACACATGTGATATTGATCGATCACACGCCAACCCATGTGATCTGTATCTTAAGCCTCGTGGTGTTGATCACTTTTTTCATACTCATGTCAGTAAGTATATCTGAACTTGCTGATAAGCGCCTGGGCTTAGTTTCTCTAGATAACGGTCGCCGCGCGAATAACTGTTACGCCAAAAGGGGTCTAGGAAACGCCCTAAACGTTTGCTAAAGTCAGATAACTCTTTAAGCTTACTCTTCAGTTTTGAGAGAGAGAAAAGGGTTGCTATCAAAAGGGAGATAAATCATACCTCTCTGTCATTTTGTATAAAATTTCGATTTCATCCACGTCTATTTGCATGCAGAAAATTAAAATGGCAGTATATTATGCCATCTAACATGATGACAAATTCAGAAAGAGCACTCAAAAAGACTTTCGTTCGTTTAAAGATCCACCAGGGGCGAGTTTCTCTAGATAACGGTCACCGCGCGAATAACGCTCACGGCAAACGGGGCCTAAGAAACACTTTAGAAAGCGTTTGCGGAAGAATGTTACAAGCTCTTGTCTGATTGGTAAATTTTTTTATTATTTTAAGCAAACTGTAATGGACCAATCAACAACAAGAAGGCATATTCACCCCCTACTAGTTCCGGATAGTTCGCCGCTTGTCACCTTTCGACTGAGAGCAAAACGCCATGCGAACTATCGGCGAACGAAGGGTATTTCTTATACCGTTTTTGCTGATTTGAGCGAGCGCGACGAAACGTTAGCCCTTGTGAAACTCGCCCCAGATTACGTGTCAAAATGACGGGTTTCACGTGTTTTTTCTCTTATTGCTGGAAATAAATCTTCTTCTTTTTATTGAAATTTTTTTTCTCTCCACATTATTTCACAAGGAAGAAAAACAAAACAAATAATAGGCAAAAATCAAATAAATACATACAGAAGACAAACAAACACATTTACACACATCTGTGCCGTGGAAGTCATGCTGGAAATAAATCTTGTTTTGAGCAGGTCACACTCCCATACAAATGCCCCCAAATTCAAACGGAAACATCATTTTTAAAAGCAGCCTCAATTTGAAGATGGGGACATGTGTATGTGGGTCACAGCTACCCAGAAAAAAAGGGA
Organism: Phymorhynchus buccinoides; assembly: GCA_017654935.2. Taxonomy (NCBI): domain Eukaryota; kingdom Metazoa; phylum Mollusca; class Gastropoda; order Neogastropoda; family Raphitomidae; genus Phymorhynchus; species Phymorhynchus buccinoides. The sequence goes on from CM065681.1 coordinate 73,462,438, forward strand.
CTTAATCGTGGTGCGTCAGTGTATCTTTAATTTGCTGAAATCATCCCGGGTTTTTTTCATGATATACTAAAGAATAATATTGCGTTAACGAGCTTGTTGTTTTGGTCTTCCATTTTTAAAGTTAAAGTCACGTTCATGCAAGATATTAAAAAAAAAGCCGGAAGTATTAATATTATCCATGATTCTTCAAATAGTTTGTCGCTTGCTACCTCAATAGCAGCCACAAAACGTTTGCAGCAAACGTCGGCAAAAGAGGTGTTTCTTAATACCGTTTTTTGTCGATTTGCGCTCACGCTACGTAACGTTAGCCCTTGTGAAACGGCCCCCTGTATCGATGTGATTAATGAAACGTGTTGTTGTTAGCCTACATTGTGTTCATTCAGTCTTGTTCGTAAATTTCATTAACCGACTAATAACTTTTACAGCAAATCATGTGCGGGCATCATCATGTTCAAAGCGATGAACAGGAATCGAGCAATGAAGAAATTTCTGTTTAACGTCCTCCGGTCTAAAACAGACACATATGGGACATTAATAGATATAAAGATGGTGAGAATGATCCTGGAGGCAATGCCCGGAGGCAGTGCAACACCAGGAAAGTCCCGATTTTTTAACAATACATATATTATTGTGACCTTATCGAGCAATGCCTCAATGAGCGTTTATAGAACATTCTCTGCCCCTGTCTCGTGACCTGGGATCCGAACGCCACCTACTAGATTATCACCCTTGCCTGTCAGGAACTAGTAGTATATAGCCACAGGAAATTATGTGCTCCTGACTCGTCAGCAGGGGGCATCGGCAGTTCGGGCCTAAAATTATGACCCTTTCATGTTGGCAAGGAGTAGTATAAAGCCTCATTAGGCCTACGTCTCCATTCCAACTTCAACTTTTAAGGCAACAGAAAAAAAAGTTCTTCCATATAGTTCCATATAGTTGTCAAGGTTATAATGGTAAGACATGACCTTGACAACTATATGTCAAGGTCATAATGGTAAGACATGACCTTGACAACTATATGGAAGAATTTTTTTTATAACATGCATACATTTGTAATGTAGGCCTATGTAGCCAAATAACTATCTAAATTAACTTAGAATGTTCATGATAAAAATCCTTCATGGATCTTCTCTAAGTATCTATATATCCCGTTGTAGGTAATAAAAGGTAGTAATTGCTAGGCTTGGGTTTTAGGTTCGGAACACAGATATTCGTTTTTCCACGCAATAATAATTTATTACTCACATAACACATATAATATTATAAGCTTAATGCGTGGAAAGTGTCTCTAAGAACTCAACTCATATAACTCAATTCGTGCATCACCAAGGTCAAAATGAGACCATATAGAGCCAATAAAGATTCGTTTCAAATTAGAAAAGAGCGTTTTAATGGGCTCTGCCTCTGTCATGACACACACAAAAATAATGGCCAGCTGTTGTTTTAATCGATTCATAAAACAACACGTGTATGTATGTATAATCATTGTGATGTCTGTGTCAAAAGACTGTACAGTATCTTTGGTCACATCTTGACTGAATCCAAGTAGGTGAAGCTAGGGGAAGACAATTTCAGTCAAATTTGCCCATGAGGCGAATGCTAGACATTAACGCTCGTCTCATGGGCAAAATGAGACTGAAATTTGCTTCATTTCATGAGATAATTGGGGTGGGCTTCTTACCCGCCCATGCGCTTTTTACCCCGTCTTCCCCTACGTGTAGGGCCTACACAAGGGTGCTGTTCCAAAAGTGTAAAACCCCGAAAATTAACCCTTTCACCGCCAGCCACATTTCAGCCCCCACAAAAAAATGTCCATTCAGTTTTGGGGATTCTTCTGTGGCACACATAAAATAAGGTCTATCCTTACTTCCCAAAACTAAGACAATAGGGTCTTTGGATAATAGACCCCAATTTGATGCCTTATAATGACAAAGGTGTTAAATCACTGTGGTGCGAAAATGCGACTTTGGCGGTGAAAGGGTTAACGATTGTATTATTTGTTTGTTTGTTCTAAATCTTAATTAATAACTAATAACAACTTGAACCAATTTTTGCAACTTTTTGTTGTTGTTGCCTAACACTCTCTTAATTAACCTTGCAAAACGTTTTTGTTGTCCAGCTTGTTTGGCGGCGATCTGATTTGCGTAATCGCGCGTGAGGTTTGCGTTTGTATGTGAAAAGGGGTTTATTTTGTTTCGATTTTTAAGAGAAAGATTAGGTTCAGTGTCACAACTATCCGTCTGGTTCATCCAGTCATTTTTTCGTTTTTACATAGACCTGTTTGTTTAAAATGCATTGATGTTTCAACTGCTATTATCATTCAAAGAATGGAGACTGTAAGGACATCGGCTAATATAACCTGAAGCATCAGAGACAACGATCTCTCTTCAAACAGTAATTTGACCACAACATTACCATGAAGGGGATGGGGGGCAAAGAGAGAGAGAGAGAGAGAGAGAGAGAGAGAGAGAGAGAGAGAGAGAGAGAGAGAGAGAGAGAGAGAGAGAGAGAGAGAGAGAGAGAGAGAGAGAGAGAGAGAGAGAGAGAGAGAGAGAGAGAGAGAGAGAGAGAGAGAACGAAAACGAAAACGAAATTTTATTTAACCAGGGGACATGAGATAAGCAAGTTACATGCTTTTTTCCACCCAGCACTGGGGGGAAATTAAGTAAATCAGAGAGAGAGAGAGAGAGAGAGAGAGAGAGAGAGAGAGAGAGAGAGAGAGAGAGAGAGAGAGAGAGAGAGAGAGAGAGAGAGAGAGAGAGAGAGAGAAAAACAGACAGACAGACAGACAGACAACCAGTGGAGCGTTTTGTCATGTAGCAAGACCCTTCAATTACCTACCCACTGTTTCCTTTTATTCGCATGTATAACTGCACACTGTAGCACGCCTACATGCAAACCCGCATTCTTTGGTGCAATGCAGCGCTTTTGTTTGAACGTACCCATGCATAAAAAGACAAGGTGTGCACATTGTGCAACTGCATATTTTGTCAACCTCAGCCTTTTGTCCACTTCACTCTCTTGGTTGTTTTTGGTGTTAGTTCTTTCTTTCCTTTTATTTGGCCGGGAGGGGGGGGGGGGGGGGAGAGAATGAAGTGTCGATGTTGATGTTGTTAATAGCCCCGTCGACTGCTACGGCCATGTCAGGGCTGTCACCACGTCAAAATTTGAGCACATGAGATCACAGTTTAAAATC
>CM065681.1:73468133-73470633 GCA_017654935.2 Phymorhynchus buccinoides
TCTGACTCAGTCGGCCCCAGTCAGGTGACAGGGCCGAATAGGGCGGGTTCTAAATCGAGCTGATCGAGTCAGATGGCTTGTGACCTCTTCTGTGCGGGAAACAAAATTTGATCTAGTCACGACCTGATCGAGTCATATGAGGCAGTCGCATAGTAGTCTATCGCCCGCTTTAAGGAAACACAATATTGGATCGAAATACTACTCACATACTTTTGTTACTGGTTTCTCTTTCAAATATAAATAGGTCTAGACGTGAAAATGCGAAAATATGTTAACTGTTTCCTGTATTTAAAACAAAGCTTGTAGCAGGGGCCAACAGTAACATGAGAGCTGTACCGTAGATGATTTTCTACAGTAATGGAAAATCATTGTACAGTTTAGTCTCTTGTGGAAGACTATGACTATCAAACAATGGGGCCTTGGCACCGGCTCTGGTGCTCAGGTTGCAGCCAAAGGGATGGGTTGGCCTTTGGGGACCTTCCCCTCGCCAGCAGTCCTCAAATCCCTTTGGCTAAGAGAATGGGGAGGTACCCTGGGCAAGGAATCTCCACTGTAATAAGCAAATTCTTGCCCTGCCCGCCAGAATAGTAGCCTATCTGCCCCCTCTGCTATCAGAATTATTCTAGCAGTCATGGTTGTCGGAAACGACTGACTGGCATACAAATAATATAGTTTCACAGGTACATGTAACGCCATCACCCACATGGTTTCGTTGACCATTTGTAGAAGAAAAGAAAAGATATGTAAGACAGTCAGTGACAGAAAGAAGAGAGGGACAGACAGGGAAACAAACATAAAAGTTTGTCTTCTTATGATGGCATACTAGTAGTGATGCTGATCAAGGAAAGAGAGGAAAAAAAGAAGTGGAGGGTGGCTGATGAAAAAAGGAGAACAGCAAGCAGTGGTGAGTCGTGTTGCCGCTGCATGCACCATAGCACACACACGCGCACGCACACGCACGCACACGCGCACACGCACGCACGCACACGCACACACACACACACACACACACGCACGCACGCATGCGAGCACGCGCACACGCGCACACACACACACACGCGCGCACACGCACACGCACACACATACCGCATATATGCGCATAAACATGCAGAGACACAGACAGGGGGGGGGGGGGGGGGGGGGTAAGACGAGATACAGAGAAAGACACAGACAATCAGAGACAATGATTAAGATTAAAATTAAAATTATAGCCCCGTCGACAACAAAGGCCATTTCAGGGGCTGTCACCACGTTGCATCACACCATGTTAAATCTCACCACGTATTAAAAAGGGATAAAAAGACAATGAAAGACAGACTGAAAAACCTGAAGAAGAAGAAAAATAACAAATACAGGCAGCTGGTGAAACCAAAGTCCCGTGTATCTAAATAGAGAGACGACTAAACAAATAATGTTGAAACTAAGTTAGTATCGATCGAATGTGTGACCTTTTGCCCTTATAACAGCTGATCTGTGACCTGACCGGCAAAGCATGCTTTACCGGCAGTGCCTGAGGCGAGATAGCAGGTGGGTGACAACAACCTCTAATGCCTACGTGGTGGAGTCTGACAGCCTGATAAAGTTAAACGAAGATACGTACGTGACTTCGCGCCCATCATCACCATGCACCACCCTCTTTCACTTGTAGGATGCCATGCCGTGACACAACAGCTTAGCAACTTGTTACGTCGACTGCTTAATAGGTTCGGTTAATTCCCACGAACATCAATATTCTTTGTTTGGTTTTCTCCCTATATACTGGAAGTATGTTACAATCTGAAGGAGATGATTTGTGCGTTTTAACGTCCGTCTATCTCTGTCTGTTGGTCTGTCTGTCTGTACGTTTATCTCTGTTTCTCTTTCTTAGCTCGTGCGGGATGGTGTGCTTAACGTCATGTTAGGCGTTGCCTCTTAAGGACAATATGTTCATGAAGACTTGGTCTTCCTGTAGATGAAGATGAAGATGATGACGATGAGACAGAAGTCGAGACGTAGCAGCCGTCGTAGTTGATTCCGGAGACGTTGCGGACCCTCGAACGTTGGGGTTCGCCATCTGTTTACAAGATCATTCCGACGGAGTCCGAGTCGTGATGTTCTTTCTGTCTTGATGCTGGAGGTGGAGTCAGCATCTGCGTCGCGGCAGGAGACGGTAGTGCATTGTGAGACAGCCCAAGGTTGTCGTTGATCTCCTGTGATTCGCTTTCTTGTCGTTGGTGTTGGTGAGCAACCCTCTCCTCAAAGGTCGTCTTCAGGACCACCGGGTGACCTGCTCCATACCGGGGGTGCTGGTGTCGTCACACACGGCCAGGAGACACACAGTCAAGTCGAACAGTCTCTGCAGGCGGGTGATTCCCTCCCAGTAGATGGAGCTGCGATCCCCATCCACTGGGCACCGGCGGTCTTGTTGACTCAGAGGCCAACACTGTAGAGATATGGTCCAAGTATCCGTACACCATCCTGTCCGTATGCAAGTCCACCAACACCCATGATGAGGGATGAA
>CM065681.1:73475633-73510633 GCA_017654935.2 Phymorhynchus buccinoides
CGCTGACGATCTTGTCCCGCTTTGTCGCAACCATCAACAAACATGGGAAACTTGGCCGCGGTGGTGGAAGGCAACTCGTCACCTCATCACAAGCAGACGTCAAATCCACAAAGCTGGGCTTATTTAAAGCGTTAAAACTAGAAGGTATCGACGATTTAATTGTGGCGGTACCATAGCCGATGAGGTTGTAGGTAGATTCTGATCGCTTCTCGGCCTTTTGGCTAAGACAGTGATTCAGGAACATAATTTTTTGTTTATACCCTGGTTGGTTTGTTCAGCCCGTCGTACATGGCGAAAGCCGATACGCGACGTTAAACTGAACTTCCATCCAGGTATCGACGACCTCAGATATGTCTTTGCTCGCCATCACCACCACCCACACCCACACCCCCACCCCACCCACCCCCCACACATACACATATCAACACCACCACCACAGCACCCCCGTGTGGATACCGGAGAATCTGTCAGTACAAATAGTACCCCCACCTTCTGGAAGTTCTGTGCTGGCAACTTCTTCTAATCTATCACTCTCTTTTACTGCATTTTCCTTTCTTTACTGTCACCTGATGTTTTTCTGCCCATTCTCCTGCCTCCCCCCAAAACAAATATATAAACTTTTAATCTCCTCCGAAATCGGAATGTATTGTTTGAGTGCAGCGAGGAGACCAGTAGAAACTGAAAACCAGACACATGTGTATTTAACCCATTATAGCCATTTTGTATGGCCATGAAACGCAGAAGGAGGAGAAGAAGCCCTTGGCCGTGTTTCTCTTCCGCAGATTTTCGTTGGATTTAGCACAGATCACAGCACATACATCTAAACAAACTAGCCAATGAAAACAAAGTACTCAATCTAAGCAAACTTTCCTTTGTTAGGCCCTAATTTAGGTTGATATCATAGGTTCCAGAAACAGCTAGCAAGAATACCGCTACTGCCTAGGAGGAGGCCTAGCCAGCTGGGGCCCATCACGACGACAACCAGAGGAACCTTCATCCAACGACAACACCAGATGCAGACCTTAATCTGCATGAAACCTACATCAGAGCGGTCACCTGCCACGACCCGCCTTCCTTCATGACCTTCCCTCATCGCCATTGCATCGTCTCTATCCCCGGGAAGACCTCACCGTCTTCAGGAATAGTGTCCATAAGGGTCTTTGATCGATTGGACGCTAATCTCACATTCTCGCGTTCCACAAACTTTCATCTCCACCCTTTCATGATTTATGCATGCATCACCACAACAACCGTGACAATAGCAAACAAAACTATAAGAAAATGTTTTGATTTTTGGTCTATTTCATTGTACGGTAAATTACTGATTTTTTTTTTTTGGAGGGGGGGGGGGGGGGGGGGGGGGCAGGGGGAGATTTGTGATGTTCAAGTTCTCAACCTAAATGTCCTCAAGGTTGGTTCACGTCCTTTACAACAAGTTCACAGATGAGCAAAAGGACGAACAGACCTAGAAAAAACCCACCTCATTCACTGAGGTACAGTAATAAAAATGAACAAGTACAACGCCGAGCGGCTGCAAAGTCCCCTCGCGCATCACCGAGGTACTCCGAAATCGGAATGTGTCGGCTGTACACATACATAAAAACGCATCAAAACAGCACGTAAAAGGCATCAAAACAGCACGTAACTGAAGTTTTTTTATATAGGGGAAGACGGGGTAAAAAGCGCATGGGCGGGTAAGAAGCCCACCCCAATTATCTCATGAAATGAAGCAAATTTCAGTCTCATTTTGCTCATGAGACGAGCGTTAATGTCTAGCATTCGTCTCGTGGGCAAATTTGACTGAAATTTTCTTTATTTCATGAGATAATTGGGGTGGGCTTCTTACCCGCCCATGCGCTTTTTACCCCGTCTTCCCCTATAGCCTTGGGGTTCGGACCCGTGATTTGAGCGCGCGCGATCATGCGCACACGCGCGCACAGACAAATTCATGACAACTGTGTTATAGACCATTCATCAAGAAATGTGGTGGAAAAAAATGCATTAAAATACATGCAAAACTTCGCGAGATATTAGCGATTATGTGTTGCGGGGTTTGAACCCCGTAGTGCATTAAAATACATGCAAAACTTCGCGAGATATTAGCGATTATGTGTTTCGGGGTTTGAACCCCGTAACTGGTGCGACCTTGACCTTAATGTAAAACTAAATACATCAGTGGATAGCTTGCATCTTGGCAAACTAGTATACCAAATTTGATGATGATAGATTGAATAGTTTTTGAGAAAAACGGACGAATAGCCGGACGGACGGAGGCACGCCGGACGGACGGACCAGACAAAAACAATAGCTCCCCGAGCCGAAGGAGAAAGTGATAAACCGCTTGCTCATTTATAGCTTCGTAGTTTAAAGCTAATTTCCAAGCAATCGAAACATCTGGACCCTTGTGAACAACGTGGCCGGGTAGGTCTCAAGGATGTTGATGTTTTTTCAGTTTCGAACTTCATTAAGTTCAAAAGAACCTGACAGGGACTTTCTCCCCCTCCTTTCCCCAAGAACTAAATTAACAGCAATGTTCCATAATTATGGCCTTTGGCCGAGAGGACATAAAACTTTTAACTTACCATGACAGGGACAAACCACAGACAACAAGAATGCACCAAAGCACTAACAAGAATCATGTGCTATATTTACAGTGTTGTTGTTGTTGTCTTACACTGGCTTAAAGACTCCAGGGATCATAACACTTTTAACTTACCATGACAGGGACAAACCACAGACAACAAGATTGCACCAAACCACTAACAAGAATCACGTGTTATATTTACAGTGTTGTTGTTGTTGTCTTACACTGGCTTAAAGACTCCAGGGATCATAACACTTTTAACTGACCATGACAGGGACAAACCACAGACAACAAGAATGCACCAAACCACTAACAGGAACCACGTGTTATTAACAGGGTTGTTGTTGTTGTTGTTGTTGTCTTACACTGGCTTAGCGACTCCAGGGATCATCCCAACAGCCGAAGCACTTGAACACTATGGTACAAATGCACCAGATAGGGATGAGAACATTACACGTGTGTGACCGTTTTTGATTACCCAGCCACGTGGGCAGCCACACTCCGACTTCGGAGGAATTTATAGTGTAGCCTACAAAAGATAGACCTGGTATTGCAGTACCTCCAGGATCTGCTCCGAGCATGTCTACGTCAGCTTTGCTGCGAGAGAGAGAGAGAGAGAGAGAGAGAGAGAGAGAGAGAGAGAGAGAGAGAGAGAGAGAGAGAGAGAGAGAGAGAGAGAGAGAGAGAGAGAGAGAGAGAGAGAGAGAGAGAGAGAGAGAGAGAGAGAGAGCAATTGTTGTAAGACACCAATTGTTGTAACCAATGAATTTGATTTGAGAGAGTGTGTTGATGCTTTATTCAACTGATTGTATTTGGTATTGTGTTTTTGGATGGGGTGAGTGGTGGTGATGGTAACGGTGTGTGTGTGTGTGTGAGTACGTGTGTGTGTGTGTGTGTGTGTGTGTGTGTGTGTGTGTGTGTGTGTGTGTGTGTGTGTGTGTGTGTGTGTGTGTGTGTGTGTGTGTGTGTGTGTGTGTGTGTGTGTGTGTGTGTGTGTATGTGCGTACGTGAGTGTATGTGTGGGTGGTGTGTGTATGTGTATGCCTATTTGCATGTGCGTGAGTGATTATTTGGTTTTGTTGTTGAATTTCTTGCTTTTAATTTTTGTTGTTGTTAAGCGCATAGAACTCCACATTTGGTGGAGGAATGCGCTATATAAATGAATCACTATTATTATTATTGAATGATGGTTGGTTGATGGTTCGTCCCTTATGTGCTGTTTTGCAACCGAGTGGACGTAAACTCTAACTCTCTCTCTCTCTCTCTCTCTCTCTCTCTCTCTCTCTCTCTCTCTCTCTCTCTCTCTCTCTCTCTCTCTCTCTCTCTCTCTCTCTCTCTCTCTCTCTCTCTCTCTCTCTCTCTCTCTCTCTCTCTCTCTCTCTCTCTCTCTCTCTCTCTCTCTCTCTCTCTCTCTCTCTCTCTCTCTCTCTCTCTCTCTCTCTCTCTCTCTCTCTCTCTCTCTCTCTCTCTCTCTCTCTCTCTCTCCCTCCTTCCCTGTCCCTCTCTCTCGAATGCCCAATCTCACTTTAGTTTACCCTTTTCAAGTTTTTATTTCCAACTTTCTTTCCCGAATATAAGCATACACACATATTTAACCTGCTTTGGATGTGGTGGGTTTCTACTACACGTTCTGCTAATTAGGAGTTTCCTTATCCCCGTGGGGATATTGGGGGATCTTTCGCAAAAATAGTTCCCCCACCTTCTGTAAGTTCTGTGCTTGTAACTTCCCCTAATCTACCACTCTCTTTGACTCTGCCTTTTCCCTTTGCTTTCTATCATCTACTATCTTTCTGACTTATTGGCCCATTCTCCTGCCTTTTTTTCAAAAAAATCTTCCAAATAATTTTTTTCATTTCAGCTCCTCCGAAATCGGAATGTGTCGGCTGTACGCAGCCAGTGAACACTGAAAACCGGACACATACGTACCTTACCCATTATGGCTATATGGCCTGGGAACACAGAAGAAGAAGAAGAAGAAGAAGAAGATGGAGTTTCCTGGATTTTCTATTTCTCTCCGCTTGACAGACAGTTTCATCACTAGCTTTATTGGAGGCGGTCAAGATTATCCCTGTAGAAGGACTGACTGTAGGCTGTACAGAGATTTTCGCTTGAGCTACTCTCTAGGGTAGCTTTGCTGGCCATAGACCGTGAGAACCTTGGGTTTGATTGTGGTCATTGTCACACTGGCCGCTGTTCATTCGAGTGAGTAGGTGGATGTGATGGTGGACTGAGATTGCAGGTTAAATGTGCCTTGGGGGGGGGGGGGGGGGGGGGGGGGAGGGGGGGGGGAGGGGGGGAGGAGGAAGAGGCACCCGGAAATACTAGGCCTACCCTTGTATTAAGAGACTGGTTTCACATCCATTAGTTAGACTACATAACCCTACTTAACTGTCTGCCTCTGTCATCTTTGTTTGCGGCCTGTCTCTTTCTCTGTCTGTGTGTTGTTCAATCTCTCTCTCTTCCCCGCTCAGTTCTCTCTCGACCCTCTCTGTCTGTGTGTTTGTCTGTCTTTCTCTCTCTTTCTGCATGCGTGTGTGTGCACGTATTCGCGCGTCAGTGTGTGTGTGTGTGTGTGTGTGTGTGTGTGTGTGTGTGTGTGTGTGTGTGCGTGCGTGCGCGCGTGCGCGCGCGCGCGCGCGTGCGTGCGCGTGTGTGTGTGTGTGCGTGCGCGCGCGCGTGTGTGTGTGTATGTCTGTGTGTGTGTGTACAGAGATACTTATAATATGTGGTGTGTGTGTCAGTGTGTGTGTTTTCCCGACCTCCAACCTTTATATACCTCTATCGTTTGTCATTATAATGCTGTGCCATGCAGCTGTTAAGTCTGTGATGAAGTACCAAAAGTAACCTGAATCATGTTGGCTATTTGTAAGCCAAAGCCGGCTTTACAACCCGATCTATCCTTCAATCTTCACTTCCAATATCTACTCAATTTTTTTAAATTAATATATCTTACTAAAAAAAACGCAATTCAGAGTCATTTGAGTAGAATGAAAATCCGTTTAACGTCCTCCGGTCTGAAACAGACACATATGGGACATTAGTAGATATAAAAATGGTGGGAACGATCCTGGAGGCAATGCCCGGAGGCAGTGCAACTCCAGGAAAGTCCCGAATTTTTAACGATACAGATGTAGTATATCTAATTTGTTAGTAAAAAACGCAATTCAGAGTCATTTGAGTTACTTTTATTGGTACTAACCATTTATCCCTCCCTCGACCCGGTACAAATTTTTTTTTTATCGCGGGTATAGTTTCTTGCAGTTTCTTGCAGTAAACATGCCATGCCATCCCAGGACGTGTGACTTTTAGAGTTGAGAACCGGTTCAAAAATGCGAACCGGTTTTGAACCGATTTTCCCTCTTCGAACCGGTTTTACCGAACCGCCTTTTTTAACCAGTACTCGCATCACTAGTTTTGCAAACACATATTTATTTGTCAGAAAATTCACACACACGCACGCACGCACGCGCGCGCGCACACACACACAATAAAGAAACCTATGACTTATGACACACACACACACTCAACTCAACACTCAGTCAAAGTCAAAGCCATACACCACCACAAACTAGAAACAGCTTTTCTTGGTTTACAAACACCCAATCTGCGCTGATAATCAGTGTTGTTCTTCGAAAAGAATGCGTTATTCTAAGACAAACTCAGTTGCTTTCAATTTGCAGTTAAAAAACCGGTTCACATCAACTCGAACCGGTTTTTCGAACCGCGAAAGTTTAGCACCGGTTTTTCGGTTCAAACCGGTTTTCCCCCCCACCTCTAGTGACTTTAACCCATGTAGCATGCATTACTCAATGCGTCTTGTGTTGTTATGTTGTCGATTATGAAAATCTATTTAACGTTATCCGGTCTGGAACAGACACATATGGGGCATTATATAGTAGATATAAAGATGGTGGGAACAATCCTGGAGGCAATGCCCGGAGGCAATGCAACACCAGGAAAGTCTCGATTTTTTAACAATACAGATGTGTGTCGTGTGCGTGTGTGAAAACCCACCTGTTCCCCCGTCATGAAAGCGCCTCTCTCTTTCTCTTCTCTCTCTTGCCATTAGGTCTGTTTCTGCTATATTCCATTTATGTTATCCGTGTGTGTTCGCTTTGTATTGCGTTTGTGTTTGAATGCGCTTTGAATGCTAACGTGTGTGTGCGCTTTGATTTGATTTATATCAAGATTCAGCGCCGTATAAATAATGTATGTTGTTGTTGTTGTTGTTGTGATAATTCCCAAACATTGTCGAGTGAGTCAGACTCCCTAAATAAGTTCATCAGCTACCTCAAATTGAAAATCCGGTCGACTCATTCTCATTGATTGACAAGTCAAGTTGCCTTGGGTGGGGGGTGGGGGGTATCAAAAGGCCCGTCCACTCTTTCTTCCCCCCTCCTTCCTCCCCCCCCCCCCCCCCCCCCCCCTCCATCCTTTTTGACACACCAACACGCACACAGACGTGCGCACGCAGAGAGAGAGAGAGAGAGAGAGAGAGAGAGAGAGAGAGAGAGAGAGAGAGAGAGATAACATAAAAAGACAAATATATACCTTTTTTTAATACTACATAATACTTAGTTATTACCAATAACATGTTTTATGTTGTACTTTGGCAACAGGTAAGAACTGAAGTTGTCTCCGTCCGAGTTAGGCCCATAGGCCAGACATGAAGGCTGACTTTTGCTGTATGAAAAGTGTAGGCATGTCTGAGTTAAAAATAGACATTCGGTAAACGCACTGCGTTCATTGACGGCTGCAACGACAAAAAAATAGTTCTTTAAAGAGAAAATGAGTGCAAAGCATAATCCTCAAGGTAATCTTTTGAAAAAGCAAAGGTAATGTTTATGCTAAACATTTCCTTTTCAGTACTAAGGCAACTTAAAATAACCATTGATTTTCCCCCTGTATATTCGCTTTTGAAAGAAATATTCTTCCGCACATGCCATTTAAGTAGTCCGCCATATTAGGATCTTTCACTTCTTGCATGGTGGCCAGCCGGAGTCGACGTGTGTAACCACCCTGCCCACCAGAAATACCTTATGAATTCATATTTATCCATCTGTCATCCGTAACCCGGCAAAATTACGTCCAACGAAGAACTAGGAGTTTGGACAGAGGTTCCGACGCAGGTAAATGTGTGTTTTAATAGATATTATTCGAATGTAAAAAAAAATAGTGACAGGCGTTGAACTGATTGTGACTTGTGTTGTGGGCGGCAAGTCCCGTAGCCTACCCGCGTACCGAGCTACCGGCTTCTTGAACATGTGCTGATCATGAAACTATCACGTGGTGACCCTAGGTTACGGCTGGCCAGATGTTAACATATTTTTGTGTCCAGTCCCAATTGACATTTGCCCTTGCTGGGTTTTGATAATCTTATCGGACCTGTCACAATATAAATTGAAGAAATGGAAGGCATCTGACTGATGAAAATGATCAGCCATCATGATGAGGCAATCACATACACTTAGATCTACTGTTTTAGCTTTATTTATGTTGACTGAGCCGGTAGCAACTTGCTGTTCATTCCTTATTTTATGAGAGCAAGCAAATAAAGGTCACATAGGTCACAGGGTGTGCTGCATGTGTGTGTTGTGTAATACTAATACATGTCATGTGTCACAATCACTATACTATGTCACATGTCTGTGCTTTATTTGCTTAAAGCTCTCACTTTTAGGAGAAGAAACGCTGATTGGTTGGGAATTTTGCTCGAGCACTTTTAACAACCAATGAGAATGTAACCTTGTTTTGCACATGCAATTTTACATAATAAATCTGCTCGAGCACTTTTATTAATTTTGCTCGAGCACTTTTAGGAGAAACCACGCTGATTGGTCAGTTTTTTTGCTCGAGCACTTTTAACAACCAATGAGGATGCAACCTTGTTCTTCACAGGCACACCTAAATCTCTGCACGAGCAGATTACTAAAACTGCTCGTGCACATTTAAAACCGTAAAATTAATATCGGAAAAGAAATGAAAACTATTCAAATTGTAATGACAACAGCCGTGTCTCTACTTTTATTAATTTTGCTCGAGCACTTTTAGGAGAAACCACACTGATTGTTTTGTTAGATCTGAAATATAATTGAACTAAAAACATCAAAACGCTACACTCACACAAGGTGAAATAAACAATAAACACAGTGAATCTTTTGATCTGAAATATGTTAAAGTTGATTATGTCATACATATCCTTTATTTATAATGAAGAAAATGTATTTTCATAATAGTCCACGGATTGTTTTTACAAAACTGATCATGGCCATTCGCTCATTGGTTTATTCAGTCACGTGTACTATTGGGCCAATCAGCTGTGCGTGGTCATAAAAGTGCTCGAGTAGAATTAATAAAAAGTGCTCGAGCAAAATAATAAAATCGCTTAAGCAGATTTATGATGTAAATGTTGCCTGAGCTGTTTTTAATTCAATCTGAATTGAAACTTACAAATACATTGTACAATAAACATCGATACACTATGTATCAGTGTCTATGTGTCTTCTCTAAGATTGTACAAATGTGAATTGATTTGAGCTAGTTGTGTATTTTGACTCATCAGTGCAAAGATACTTAAACTAGTTTTCTTTTAGTTTTATACACATAAAATTTTGTTATAAAAATGTTATGGTTTCAGTATTCTAACAGTATTTTTAATTTTTAGATCTGTAACTTAACTTTCTGCTAACCCTATCCCTTTCCTGACAAAGGCAGATTGTTGAACTTTTCTCCCTCTCAGTGTAAATTTCCAAAACAAAAATTTTGGTGAGGGATGTCTAAGCTAAACTTTGTGAAAATCTTTTCGTATTTTATAAATAATTTCTGCTTCTTTTTCCCCAGGGCGGCCATTCAGCTGTCCTCTACCTCGAGAGCCCTGAAGGGCTCCAGCGTGTAAAAAGGAAGTTCAACTTCAACGCAGAGCCGCCGTGGGATCCCAGCTAGTATTTAGCGAGAGCAGGTGTTTCGCTGGCCAGGTGGGTATTGTGTGGTTTCTGTTAGACTAATGAATCAAAAATTGGCTAACATAAACTTTGCACCCCTTGTTCGACAGCACATTTCCAGGTTTGCTTTCTATTCTGTAAAGCTTTGTGTTGCTGTGCGTCTTTACTCACTCAGACTGGTTAGTGAACTTAGTCTGTAAACCACCATCTCCCCTCCACCTAACATGAGTTTGTGTTAAAATGAGTTTCTTTTTAAGTTTAAATGTACATTTCTTGATATGGATAGTAAAAGAGTGGATTGCTAATGTTATTGGATGTAAAAGTTTCTTCTCTCTTTAAGAAATGAAAGCTTGGGAATTTAAAAAGAGATGAGAATTACCTGTTATTGTTTATAATTTGGATAAAGGGGAACCCACATGTGGGTTCAAATAGATGTTCTGAGTCTTTTAACCCTTTCACCGCCGATGTCGCATTTTTGCACCACCATGATTTAATACCCATGTCATTAAAAGCCTTGAAATCAGGGTTTGTTCTCTAATTATCTTGTGTTCTTAATTTTGGGAGGTAAGGATAGGCCTTACTTTAAACATGTCACAGAGGAATCCCCAATATTGCAAACAAAATCTTTTCTTTACCCTTTTAAATTTTGGGTAAAAAAATGGCGGGCGGTGAAAGGGTTAAAAGCCTATTTTAGTATTTACCTTATGTACTACTAGAAAAAGTCTATTTGACATGCAGTGCATTGTGAAATAGCCTTCAACATACTAATGCTACTGGAAATAATTGAGTATTTCTTTGTGAATCCATGCATTAACACAACAGTGCGTGTTCTGATTTCGCCATTGAATCCAGTAAGCCATTAAACGTGATAATTATATGTTCAGAGAAGAGGTCTAGTGTTCAACCTTGGGTGTCCAGCTTATATAAGCCATAAGGTCATCACCTGTGTCATTTGGTGTGGCATTTGTGACAAAATGCTGAGCTCTGCAGAATGGCTAAGTTGTGTGAAGCCAGCGCTTGGTCTTTTTTGTTTGTGGCTCAAGCCACAAACCTATAACTCACTTTGTCTGTCGGTCGGTCGGTCCAAAATTGTCGCACATTTTGACAAAATTGTCGCACTTCAAATCGAGGCTACACTTCAAATTGAGGCCGCTCTTTAAATTGATGTATTTTAAAAGCGTACAAAATAATAAACATACGTAATACAGACACTACAACAGACACGACGAGTATGCAGTGCTTCTTTCGATGAGTATAAGTAGGATACATAGTTTAAAATGTTTTCCAAAAAATATAAAAAGTTACGAAATGGTGCAGAGATAACATTCTGGTTTACAGATTAAAATTATTGAAAAGCCAGGGGAGTTGACTCATGATTGGAGTGGTAAAAATAGACCGCGTGCCACAAACTATTGCGATTTCGCGCTTGTTTTCCTATACAGTGGTACCTCCCTGTTAAGACCATAAAAAATCATCCCAAATAAGGTCTTATAATGGAGGTAATTTTAATGCTTCCAAAGAAGGGCAATGTTTCAGAGAAGTAGGTCTTATGTGGGAGGGAGTCTTATAAGGGAGGTTCCACTGTATTACTAGTTACAGAGTGCTAAAGGCTGTTTTAATCAAGTTAAAGCATTATCGCTGATATTAAGCTAAAGAGCATGAAATCAGATTTTCATAGCAAACTTTTAGAAATACTAGAGATAGAATGTTTGATTTCTTACGGTAAATCACTAAATGTTGATAAAGGCGAGAATAGGTATAAGGTATGAAGATGGCAATCGTACAAGAAAGCATTTCATATGATGATTATTAATTATCACAGTAGTGAGTAAAATCTTGCTGAAACTTATTGTTTATTATTGGATTCGTTTCTTGTTTCAGATTGTTCATACAGCCCTGTACTTTTATCGGCCTTTTTGTCTAAACTCCAAGTAAATCAAGATGAAGACTGTAAATTTTGGACAGAACTGCAAAGTGCAATTGCACTCCAACAAGAAACCTTATATGGAGCTTGTTCAAGAACGTGTGGCCCAACTAGAGATGCAAGTAAGTATGCACTGCTGTTTTAATCATCAATAATATCGGCCCAAATATTTGCTAAAGTAATAGCCTAGGCATAAAATTTTTGTTCTTCTGAAAAAGGTGCAAAGATAGACGATACCAAAGACTGTACAGGGGAAGGTAAACATCCGGTCTCTTTTCCCTATATGAGTAGTGAGGACAGAAACACTGGTTATGTCCCTTTGAAATGTGACACATTTTACACATCGATAGGCCAGTTGAATTCTCCGTTCAAGTTCCAGTCCCCGAGTTTTTGGATAGCCTCCACTGTGAATAGTGTACACGTCCCCACTAACGATAACTCTATCAGCCCGGTTCGCCGAGCTTTTAAGTAATCCATCTTACCCTTTTAGAATATATTTGACGATACTCAGAATCAACAAGGGAATTATATCTCATGTCAGCATGATCGATCGCCTCATTATATTTATTTGGTTACACAAACATGGAAGGACTCGCAAACACTTCCCTCTTGTTTTTACTAAATGTTAACATTTCTTCTATATTATTTTCAACATGTTTGTATTAGTCATTCTGACTCATTGTTTATTTGCTTTTTGGTTTTGCAAAGTTCTGCAAGTTTGATCAGATTTTGACCACTTGTATTAGTTGTAATCATTCTTTTTCTTCTTCTTCTTTTTTAATGCTTGCAAGTTACTTACTCGCATAGTAATTCCCCCCCATGATTGTCTGATCTGTTCAGTGTGGGACTATAATTTACACATGATTCTTTTTATTATTATTTTTTCTCAAAAATAAATGCCAGACCTATTTATGTAAGGTTATCACTCTATGCAGAACATTTCATTCAGAAAGTATACCATTTAGAATTTTAGATGTGTGTATAATAATTCAGAGCTCTCCAAAACGATTTTTGTACTCTGTTACTATTTGATTGGGCACTTTCTATAAAATTATATTAGCAGAGAGAGAGAGAGAGTGTGTGCAGCAGACGAGTGCTTTAACCCTTTCGCCGCCAGCCCAAAAATACCATTAAACTTAACTGAGAAGAGAAAGCAAATATCTGCAATATTGGGAATTCTTCTTTGACATATTTAACAATAGGCCTATCCTTGCCTCCCAAAATAAAGAAAATAGGGTCTTTGGATAACAGGCCCTGGTTTGATGCCTTTTATTCACGTGTGTGTTAAATCATTGTGGTGCATAAATGCGACATTGGCGGTGAACGGGTTAAGAGAAGAAGAATTGAAATTATTAGTGTAAAAATAATGAATGGCTTTTGTTTTACAGCAACGGGAGGATGCATTCTTCCTAGCTGACCTGGGAGACATTGTGAAGAAGTATGAGAAGTGGACAGAGCTTCTGCCCAGAGTGGAGCCTTTCTATGGTATACTACATAGTGGCACCCTTGGCTACATCCTTATATTTTACTAGACCGATGTTTTGTAATGCCAGTGGAGTAACAATATCTTCTTCTTTGATCACTCGGGACAGTTTCCTGTCAATTATGAACGCAGATGCATTGTGCGCCTAAGTAAGAAATATTTAGGCCCAGCATGTCTGACTTCAGCTGGATGAAATTAGTGTATTCTTGAAAAAAGGCAGGAGAATGGACCGGAAAGGCAGAAAGATAGTAGATGACAGCAAGTAAAGGGAAAAGTCAAAGTCAAAGAGAGTGACAGATTAGAGGAAGTTACAAGCACAAAACTTCCAGAAGGTGGAGGAACTATTTATGCAAAAGACCCCCAGTATCCCCACAGGGTCTGGCTAACAATGTCTAAGCTGCCCACAAAAGGTTAGGGAATACTTTCAAAATACACATAATTTTGGTTATTTGCTTGTAGCTTTGAAACGCTTTGCATTTGGAACTTAAAATGTGGTAGTCACATACACAAGAGACACGGCCTTACAATGAAAGCAAAAATGTTTCGCGATCGCCATTGCTTTCTATAGTAATGTGAGTTAAAAACTACAACAAATTTAGTGCATCAGCATTTGTTTCATAGAGTGATTTGTCTAAAATGGTACTCATCACATGTTATTAGGAAGCTTAAAGAATGTGTACAACTGTCAATAACGTCTTTTCAGAAGAGGCAGTAAAATTATTCGCTTAGTTTCAAGAGTTGTGCAGCGAAAGTTGAGCGTTGTTGAACTTGGGATACCCTTGGTATAACTGCAGGAGGAGGTGGCTGTGCAGGAAGGTGGTCATCAACTTTAAGTATCAAGTGTCGGTCATTATTAAGCTGTGACAGTGGTTTCTGCATAGTCATACCTTCTTGCAGCCATTCCAGGGCTCTCACTAGATCCAAAAGACTCAAATTTCCCTGCACAGCCATTGTGACTCAGCAATTAACTGCATTATTATCTCTTTTGTTTCGAAAGGATCTTTTTGTGACTTGTACTCATTGTTAAGCTTCCTGCTAACATGTGCTGAGTACCATTTTACTCAATTCACATTGTGGAGAAAAAAATGCTGATGCACTGACATTGTTACATGTTTTCAATATTTTGGCACCTTTTAAAATTCACGTTACCATAGCAACCGATGACAATCGCAAAGCATTTTTGCTTTCATTGTAAGGTCGTGTCTCTTGTGTGGTTAGTTGTTTTATGACCACTAGCAATAGATAAACTTTTATATGGAACTTTCATTTTCCAGATATGCTTTTAAGTTTTATTCGGGATTTTATAACATTTGTCTTTTCTTTTCTTTCAATTGCCCAGCTGTCAAATGCAACCAGAACCCTGCTGTGCTGAAGCTACTGGCTCATCTAGGCACTGGATTTGATTGTGCCAGCAAGGTAGGAAGAAACTCATCTTTTATCCTCTATAAAATGCCATACAATCAAATAACACAAGTGCAAAGTGACATAAATGTTATTGACGAGACAAAGCAATACATGTAATGTTTCGATACTGCTTGCTTGACTGTGAAGAGGGTAAGTATTGTTCTGTGTTTGAAAAAGACATAATTATTTGTTGAAATATGACATGTTTTGTTTTGTCGCATCAATAAAATGGTTTGCACTTCTTGTGTATTTGTTTGTATGGTGTTTTGTTCAGTGTTGTTGCAGTCTTCTTTTTTATTTTTAATATCCTCTATATCTATACTAACCATACATTACCAACACTCAAAACAATAGCATAAACACCAATCGATCTGGAAATCACACATGCCACAGCAACCAAAAAACAAATCTTTTCAAAGAGTTTTTTTCCCTTGGAAAAAGTTTAGCTGTTTCATTGCTTTTGAGTTATCCCTAACATGATGCTTTCTTAAAGACCCAGCACGTCACGTGGTAAGAAATCTTAAGGAATCTTCCAAGCATAAGAGGGAATACAACACGTGATGTGGTGGGTCTTTAAAACCGAGGAAAACTTCACATTGAACTGCCCCCACAAAACATTGCCAGCTCTTATTCTTAACAAGATGGTCTTTTGTAAAAGGATTAGCTTTTTTTTAAAGTGGTTTGTAAAATGTTACGGTCTTTCTAATAATAAAAAAACCAATTTAACTTATTTTCGGAGGAATCGGGATTCTCAGCTGGATCAAGAAATCTTATTAGCATGTGCCTCTTTTTATAATTTCCCATGCCTCCTCTTTCCTCACTACACCATCTCTGTTCTGTAGCCATCCCTCTTTCTTTGAAAGAGTTACCGTAATGAATTGGCAATGCTTTTGTGCTTCCAGATGTTTCTTCATTGCTTTCAGTGGGACCTGGGAATTTAGACATTTTCCTCAGAGTTGACTTGTTATGTGCGTCTTTGCTTTGAATGTACAGTGGAACCTCCCTTATAAGACCTTCAAAAATCATCCAAAATCAGGTCTTATAAGGGAGGGGTCTTATAAAGGAGGTAGTTTTAATACTTACAAAGAAGGGCAATGTCTTAGAGAAGTAGATCTTATATGGGAGGGAGTCTTATAAGGGAGGTTCCAATGTGCTGTACACAACAGGATGAGATCAGTCGGGTGCTGAAGCTTGGCGTGAAGCCCTCGCGCATCGTGTATGCCAACCCGTGCAAGCAGACCAGCTTCATCCGCTATGCTGCCAAGGAAAACGTTGACCTCATGACCTTTGACAATGAGGCAGAGTTATACAAGGTCAAGGCTACCTATCCAAATGCACGGTAAGTTACATGTATGTGTTTGGTGATTGTAGTTACTTTGTCATTAATTATTCTGCAAGTTTATTTTCGACAGTTTCAAAATGTAATAAATTGTGAAGAATTGATTGAAGGTTTTATGTCTATATTAATATGACAATATGTAAATGATAAAGAGTAAATTGATTCGATTTCATTATTTGTTTCTCAAACTATACAGACGGCTTTTTTTTTGGTCCTGAAATGCTTGTTCTTTTACGAGAAAACTTGACAGGCTGTCTTAATTCTAAAAATATGTTATGGTAACGTTTGAATGTTTCAGATTCTTTTTAAAACAAGCATTGGGCATAGAATGATGTGCTTGACATGAAATTCTGCTAGTGAACAAAAAGTAGGGCATGAAGTAGGTATTCCAAAGGGGTTTTCAATAATACATGCTACACATTGTCTGTTGATACAGTTTGATAGATCTTTTGATCCTGATTAATGTGATACCAGAAACAAGTCTGTGTGGTAAAAAATAAAAAAGTTATGACGTTTTATGTGATGTTTGGACTTAGAAAATTTTTCGGCAACATTTTTGTGCCATTTTCACTCGCACACAGCAAAGAAACATAAAGTCACAGAGATCTCAAAGTTCTGGTTTCTAATCTTTATATACTGGTAATCAAACACACAAAATTTGTTGACATCAAATGCTTTACAAAAAAAGTTGTAAATCTCCAAACTCGGTCAAAAATTAAGTTATTTCCACAGATTCTTGGAACAAAATCGCACAATGGGGGTATTTCAAAGGTCTGGTACACAGTTGTTTTCAGTACCATAACTACAAAATCTGGATTACAACTTAATAGTAACATAGAGATTATGCTCAATTTTTTTCAGAACTCTGTTTGTGATAGTTACATCATACTGGTCCAATGAAAATGGTACATCATCGAATTTGAGCGCCTGGCCAAAAAGGATCAATTTTGAAGGTTTTTCAAATTGCTATAACTTTGTCATTTTTAATGCTACTGAGTTGCCCTTTATACCAAATTGTCAAGTTTTTAATGTCCTCTACTCTGAAAAAAAGTAAAAGTGCTAAATTTACAAAACATTTAAAATTTTAATGCTTTTTTTAACAAAAATATTCAAATTTGTAATTTTTTCACATTTTCAACTTTCTCTTTTTTTCTTCCTGAATGAAAATTATGAATAAAAACTCATACCAAATTGTACTTCTGTCTTTTGTGGTTTTATTGGTGTGCTTTTTATTCTTGTGTATGATGTGTTATAATTTTTAAATATTTGTTGAAAATACCAACCATATTGGAGATTTTGGCCGCCGCCAGAGCCTTCAGACTAAGGCCGTCGGCACCCCCCGGCACTTCATGGCTTTGGATGAGCGTGCCCCTTTACTCAATATAAACTAAAATGGTTCTATCTAAAAGAAAATTGAATGCTCTTTAAAACCATGTACTTTTTGAAAGGGTGGGGCAATGTTAAGCTGGTTAAAATTTAGTTCAAACTGTTCAAAATAAAATGTCTGATCGAAAATAACATTTTTGCATAAAAGTTACACCGATCGAAAGCTTGGGGTTTCCTCTTCCCGTGACAACATGTTCTATTTTTATCCGACCAATGGGCACGCTCAAACAATTGCCAAAAAGGCGTGCAGCGTGTGACGTCAAGTGATCATTCACTAGCTGGCGGACAACAATACAACAAGGAACAAAAAACAAATATTTTTGCATGATGCACATAGACTTGATTGAGTTATGCCGTAATGCATTATTCAAAGTGACAACGTCAAATTCTTTGGCAAGCAATGCTTTGACAGGTGAGCTTCCCTCAGTCCTGAGAGGTTCCTGGCACGTTCAGGTGGAAACCCGGAACCAGGAATCAGATCTTGGAACCATTTCGCCACCTGCAACATAATAAAACAGAATATATGCGTCAGTTCTTTGATTTAACTTTTATTTTCCGAAATGAATACTTCCATATATTTTCATCTTTAGCAACTAAGCAAGACACCACAAGTGCTTTGCGTTAAGATTCTGTTGTGAAGTCCTTACATGAATTTAAACTTGAGGGAAAAAAACAACTTCAATCCACAGTCCCATTTTTTTCCCCACCTGAAATATAATTTTCCCATCTTTTTTTTCAAAGACAAAGTAAAATGAAGCTAATATTTAAATAATCTGAAACGAATCTCCAAAATTTATTTGAAAACTCCTAATTGGCCCACTCCCAGTACGGTGATTATGAATCACATCAGGTGGTAGTTGACCTCCTGTCAGTCGTTGACGACCACGGATGTTGGGCCCTAGGTCAGGCAATTTTATAGAACATTGTATTAATTTAGTCGCACACACAGAACGAGAGAAAGGTTATGTGCGTATGTGCATGCATATTTGCATGTGTGTGAGCTATTAATAAAATTATTATAATTATATTATGTCTTTGTTGAACTTCGTTTTTAAAATTTTAAGCGCATATTTAGTCTCTCTCTCCCCTTAGTGTGTGTGTGTGTGTGTGCGAGAGAGAGAGCAGGCATGGGAATTGTCAGAGACAAAAAAATCTGAAAAGCCCCCCCCCCCCTCATTTTTACAGCATTAAAATATAATATAAAAATTGATGTATTTAGTAACTAAAAGTTTGCCTTAATTTATTTTTTCCGCGGACAATTCCCATGCCTGCAGAGAGAGAGAGAGTTTTAGGAAGTCAGTTGCCTGAAACTTGAAACTGCATCAAATTGTCTTAATTCAGGTACATCCACATGCACTGTGTGTTGTGTGTGTGCATATAACCCAGTTGGGTCTTTAATTGTATGTTTATTATTGGGTTGCTAGGTGCTTGAGTTAAGTTCCTTGTAGTGTGTGTGTAAAATAAAGCGTGCAGAAATCAAAATCTCATGTTTGTGAATGAGAAACAGCAGACCTTTATCAATCATTCAATGTATTGTTAGTGTGTGTGCATTCTCCAGTATCTGTTCATTGTTAATGAAACACAATATTGAGAACAATTGACTGTTTTTTGTAGTTTTGCTTAGCATTAACTAGTTTTGATTTTGTTGGTAGCCGTAGGTCTAGGCCAAGACAACGTTTAGTTAGGCCTAGCATGATATTCCTCTCTATCTCAGAATCTGGGTTGAACTTGAAGTTGAAGATGCTTCACTTTACTGACTAAAGCCAAGGTTTTCAATTCAGAAACAAACAGTTGAATCTTTTGCAAAATACATGCAGAAGTCTAGAAGCGCAATAATTTTAACCAAAACAATTACTGATTTGAATAAGTATTGGGCAAGTATTGGGGGGTGCCGACGGCCTTAGTCAGAAGGCTCTGTCGGCGGCCAAAAACGCCAATACGGTTGGTACTTTCAACAAATGTTTTAAAATAATAACACATCATACACAAGAATAAAAAGCACACCAATAGAACCACAAAAGACAGAAGTACAATTTGGTATGAGTTTTTATTCATAATTTTCATTCAGGAAGGAAAAAATGAAAGTTGAAAACAAGCAAAAATCGGCATTCTGGGCAGTTTGTCACAGCTGCAAGGCAGGGCTTTGGAATACCTACATGAAGTGTTAAAGGTATACCATTTCTCTCGCACAGACTGATTCTGCGCATCCTGCCGCCTGCCAACTTCAAGGTGCAGTGTGAGCTGGGCAACAAGTTTGGCTGCCACCCCAGCGATGCACGCTCACTCCTCACCAAAGCCATGGAACTGGAGCTCAACGTCGTTGGCGTGAGGTCAGTATGAATTTATGTGGGTGGTTTTGGGATTGTCTGTGTTCTGGGTGCTAGTGGGAGGAGGTCCAAAAACCTTAAAGTGGAATTCTTGAGAAAAAAACCAGTTGAAATGACATCTTGAAAACCAAAAACCTGAAATTTCTTTTAAAGTTGTTGGGGGTGGGTGGGGGTACAGAGCCAGTTCTACTTATGTCATCTTCGAAAGAAGACAACTACGTTGAAACCTCCAATCCAGAATATTCACAATCATCCTTCCTTTTGTTGTGGGAGGAGGGGTGTGGGTGTCATCTTGACATCATCTTCGGAAGACAATTACGTTAAAAAAAACTCCCACCAGGAATATTTTCAGTCATTGTACTTTTGTTAGTTTTTCTGAATCTATGTGTGTGTCAATGTCTTAAAGAGCCCCCCGATCACGTGTCAAAATCACGGGATTCACGTGTTTTTCCTCATAACTGGAAAGAAATCTTGTTTTGACCAAGTCAGACTCCCATATAAAGTACCCCAAATTGAAAGCTACAAGTCAGTTTAAAGAGCAGCCTCAATTTGAATATGGGATATTTCGATTGCGGGTCACAGCGACCCAGAAAAAACCAAGGGACGTAACCGTGGCGCGTCACGGGGTCTTTAACCTCTTCACTGCTCTGTTGAGGAACAGCTTTGTCATAGATGTCATTGATGATGTCATAACTTTTGATGTTATAGCCTTGGAGTGATGGTTTTTTGTTTAATCAAGACAGGAAAGATATATGTCTAGACCATTTTCTCAGATTGAGTCTAACATGTCTCTTTTATAAAAATGTATGAGAAAATCGATAAACTTCTCAGTTTTCCTCTAGCAGTGATGAGACCCACCACATCCATGAGTGAAAATCACAGGTTTCACGTGTTTCTCTCTCTCGCTGGTAAGCAATCTTATTTTGACCAGGTGACTCCCATACAAATGCCCCCAAATTCAAAACGAGACAGACTTTGAAGATCAGCCTCTATTTGAATTTGGGGGATTTGTATGTGGGTCGCACCTACCCAGAAGAAAAAAACAACGGACTTAATCTTGCTGTGTCAGTGGGTCTTTAAACTCAAAATGTGGCTGTAACCGTTCCAGTTTCCATGTTGGGAGCGGCGTGGCGGAGGCAGAGGCCTTCTCTGCAGCAGTGGAGGTGGCAGCCAACGTGTTTGATGTGGGCCAGACCCTGGGCTTCGACTTTGACCTGCTGGACATCGGAGGAGGCTTCCCTGGCCATGCAGCAGCGCCCATCACCTTTGAGGAGGTCTGTTGACACTGTTGATGTCTTCTTCGATCGCTCAGACAGTTTCCTGTCAATTATGAGCGCAGATGCGTCATGCTACCGTTATGCGCCTAACTAAGAAATAGGCCCAGCAAGTCGGACTTCGGCTGGAGGAAATG
This sequence comes from Phymorhynchus buccinoides, assembly GCA_017654935.2. Taxonomy (NCBI): domain Eukaryota; kingdom Metazoa; phylum Mollusca; class Gastropoda; order Neogastropoda; family Raphitomidae; genus Phymorhynchus; species Phymorhynchus buccinoides. The sequence continues at coordinate 73,496,433 of CM065681.1, forward strand.
TCTTTGAAAGCGTTTCTTAAAAAAAGGCAGGAGAATGGACTGGTAAGGCAGAAAGATAGTAGATGATAGTAAGCAAAGGGAAAAGGCAGAGTCATAGAAAGAGCGATTAGAGGAAGTTACAAGCACAGAACTTCTAGAAGGTGGGGAACTATTAATACAAAAGACCCCCGGTATCCCCATGGGGGGGGGGGGGGGGGGCACTGTTGATGTGAACTGGTATCTTTTGTTTTTCTTTTAGATAAGTTGCTTCTGGTGATGACAGCTCTGAAATGATTCTCTAGAATCAGCCCGGTTTTGAAGCCTCTTGCTGTATGTTGGTTTTTTTGTGAGAGAAACAGGTTTGCGAGTTTTCTGCGACTACACAAGTGTTCAGTCGAAAGTAAATTGCATCCAGTTTCTGTTGGCAACATTTTATAGTGGGTGAGGGCTTTAAGCAAGATTTGTCTTCAAGTAGTAGTCTGTGATTGGTATCAAATAGATAATTATTCTTCCTTTTAATCATAACCACATCAGGTATGTTATGTATGATGCTATTCTAGCAAGGTTTGAAAGAAGTATGCTGACTGATTTTAACAGAGAAACACAGACGTAGAAAGACCAGTTAGAGAATTCTGACTTCTTTGAACAAAGAAACACAGACTTAGAAAGACCAGTTACAGAATTCTGACTTCTTTGAACAGAGAAACACAGACTTAGAAAGACCAGTTAGAGAATCATGACTTTTTTTAACAAAGAAACAGACTTAGAAAGACATGTGAGAGAATTCTGACTTCTTTGAACAGAGAAACAGACTTAGAAAGACCAGTTAGAGAATTCTGATTTCTTTGAACAGAGAAACACAGACTTAGAAAGACCAGTTAGAGAATCATGACTTCTTTGAACAGAGAAACAGACTTAGAAAGACCTGTGAGAGAATTCTGACTTCTTTGAACAGAGAAACAGACTTAGAAAGACCAGTTAGAGAATTCTGATTTCTTTGAACAAAGAAACAGACTTAGAAAGACCAGTTACAGAATTATGACTTCTTTGAACAGAGAAACACAGACTTAGAAAGACCTGTGAGAGAATCCTGACTTCTTTGAACAGAGAAACACAGACTTAGAAAGACAGTTAGAGAATCCTGTCTTCTTTGAACAGAGAAACACAGACTTAGAAAGACATTTAGAGAATTTTGTCTTCTTTGAACAGAGAAACACAGACTTAGAAAGACAGTTACAGAATTCTGTCTTCTTTGAACAGAGAAACAGAGACTTAGAAAGACTGGTTGGAGGATAGCTTTCCAGTACATCTTTTATAATTCTACATTCTGTTAACTTCTTAAAATTTCACAACGCTCAAAACAGATTTTGTTTGTTGAAATTGCCATCATTGTGTGATTTGTCTAAACAATTGATACCTAGTTTACTTTTTCTTCTTCTTCTTTTTGCATTATCAACTTAGTCAAAAAATGTTGGAAGACAAAATATTGGCTCGCTACATGGCATAGGGATCATGTTTTCCACCATGCTTTCCTTGCAGATTGCCAAAGTGCTGAACGAGTCCCTGAACAGGTACTTCCCTCCCAAGAGGAACGTGCGCATCATTGCCGAGCCTGGCCGCTTCTTTGTGGCTTCAGCGTTCAGCCTCACCGTCAACGTCATCGCCAAGCGAAGCATCAACTGGCATGCTGACAAAGGTGCGTTCTTCGTTTTCTCCTTCTTCATTGGTGTCAAGGGCTTTACTGGCTCTGCTTTTCAGATTTGTAGACAACCCCCACGTATCCAACATTCCATTTGTTATATTGTGGTTTTGTTTTTTCTTTGGAGGCTTCCTGTTCCTTTATGGAGTTTGGTACAGTGGTACCCCTCTAATAAGACGCTCGCAAATGCGACTTCTCCTCACATACGACCGATTTTTTTTTCCCCCGAACACATTCCACTATATATCCTATGCCGCAAATACGACTTTTCCTGAGTTCCGACTTACGACCCGATTTCAGGGGTTGAGATGCGACCACAATCTTATCTTTTTGCAGTCAAGTTCGTGCAAATCGATCTCTCGATGAAAAGCAGACGAACTCGTGATCGAAAGTCATGGCAACGGGTCCAATGGCAACTTCGATGGCCCATGTTGCACTCACACACAAACTACACATAACAGTACAGACCTAATCTTCGTCATAGCGGACCTACTAAATACTGGATTATGCACAACGACACAACACAACACAAAACATGACAAAGTAACGCTGTGGCAGTTCATTTTTAGTCACAGTTTGCACACACAGAACTTTTACCACGCATACAACTCAGCTGACAACATGGCACCGCAGATACGAAATCACGGCAAACGCTAATGCGCCAGCTGCTTTCATTTATCGGATTTTGTGAGTTGTTTGCATTCAGTGAGAGTTGTAGTGCACACACTAACGCCGATTTATCAGTCTGATAGCGGAAAGGAGCTGCTTTTCAACTTTTTTTTTGGTAAAGTGAAACCATTCTGATTCACTGAGTTCCAACTTATGGAGTATGACCGATCACCTAGTTTCAACTTGGAAGTTGACTTCGCATTTACGTGTGCACAGAGTTCGTAAAGATCAAACACGATCGCGACTGTTTCAGTTCACACTTTGATCATAAACTGCTCAGTGATGACACATGTGCATAAAAGTGGTGACATTTAGTGGTCAGATCGTGATATGGCTGATTAAATTCTTCAATTTCGACATGAGAACGGTTCGTTTTTACCGAGATTGACGATGTCTACACGCACAGGTCACGACCAGCATAAAAAAAAATTTTAATCGATTCGGGAAAATCCGCGTATGGCAAATCGGAAAAGATGCTTGGTCCTCTAATAAGACTTTTTTTTCACCGCACTTTCAAGGTCTTATTAGAGGGGTATCACTGTATAACCATTAATTTGGTGGTTTGTTTGTTTGTTTGTTTTTTCCCTCGAGTCAAACGAAGAAAGCAATTTTGCAAAGTATCTATTTGGTAAATATGATGGCTTTGTTTTTTCTTGCTGATTGTTATGCAAATTGAGTGTTGTTTTTGAAGGTTAAGTAAATTTATAAAATCTGATTTTCTTGGGGGGGTTCAATCATTTTTTATTTTATTCAAATTTTCTTGGAAAAAATGTTGATCTTTTTTTAAAATATAGATTTAAAACAACTCTTTTTAGACCTCTACCATTCTTGGATCAAAAGGCTAAATCTCATGAGTTTTTTCTTTGTCTGTCTACAATATCTTGTGAATCACTTAAAGCTTTTTTCCGGAGATATATTGTCTATAGCAGAATGTAATCCTGTCAAGTATCTGTTTGCACATGCATGTGGTTTGTATCCCAGACGAAATGTACAAGAATGGGAAGGGCGCCTTCATGTACTATGTCAACGATGGCGTCTATGGCTCCTTCAACTGTCTGCTGTACGATCATGCTGAAGTCGAGGCTAGACTTGTCAATGTGAGTTCAGTTGATTTCACGCGCTTCTCTTTTGTTTTTACTTTTCTTAATCTAATAAGTTACATAATTACAATTTGAGATAAAATTCAAGTTCCAGCCATATGTAGTCTGGAATTAACAGACAGCGCTGTCAATTTGAGGCATTTGCTTTAAGGGAAGTAAATCTATGCACCTTGGTCACTTCTAAACTCGCTTCCCTCCCTTAGACCACAATTTTGCCTGTGGCTTTGCTTTTGTAGTGGTTTCTTGTGGGGTAACCAGTCGGTATAGAGAGTTTTTCTATATAAAGTCTATATATAACAAAGTCTGATCTACCACTTCCCTATGTCTAAACCTGAAGTAAAAACCTGTAATCTTTCATTTCTCCTTTTGTTTATGTATATTTTTGTTTGTGTGTATGTCTGGAGTGATTTGTGAGGTTTTTTTAGTAATTCAAAATTGTTGCGATGCGAGTGAGTTAACTCTGGCATACAATCTTAACAACTGTTTGTCTCCCCCCCTACATTCTTGTTGAAAATTAAATTCTCTGAATACCCTTTGCAGTCCATGTACACAACCAGATTGTTTCATAATCTACGTCATTTTATGAAGTCATACTTTACTGTATTTCCTCTTAACCCTTTAGTTCGGTGAACATTCGAGAACGTTCAGAAAAAAAATCGGATCGTAACTGCCGGGAACGTACGGATTCCACGTAGCCGGTTTGGACGCTTCCATTTTGTTTCTATCACATGGCAGTCACGTGGACGCTTCAGCCTCGCTTTCGCAATAGATTACCTTCCGCCCTGTTGCTTGCAATGGCTTCTAGGACGATTGGTTTGGAAGATATGAATTTTTGAAAATTAGTGACCGACTTCGGCATTTTCGTGATTTTTCCAATATGGATGACAAACATTGACTGAGGAAAATGATGAATAGTCGTATTTTTGTGAAAGATGGGACTTATGAGATCGCGAAATGATGAGTAAGGAGTGTACTCTGACCTATTTCGGCAGCGAGCTTGTTTTTGTTCGATCGATGTGAATTTTTGAAATCGTGTTACTAACATCGGCATTTTCCCAACTTTTACATCATGGATGATGAATCGTTATTGCATCCACTGAGTGATGACAGCGATGAAAATTCCTTTTTTTGTGAAAGATAGGAATTGTAAGATCGTGAAGTGAAAGGGTAAGTGAATGATTTTGATCTACATTTCCATTTCAGTCGTCTTAGGCTTCACCAGTGGTGACCAGTCGGCAAAAAGTAGGCAGTGAATGCAGTTTGCAACTACACTTTGGCATTTTAATTTTTTTTTGTGGAGCCATGCATCCCCATAACATCTTGAAATTAATTTTGCAAATCAGACAGACATCTCGGCAACACATTCCAAAAAAAAAACCCACACAAAATCTGCTAGGGTATATTTTATTTTATTATTTTCCTGACGCTACCCCCCCCCCCCCCCACCCCCCTTTTGTATGGAGTGACGTCCCTTGGGCTAGGATTTCAGAGGTGACAGAGCGTCAGGACTTAAAGGGTTAAGTCAGGTTACATCATGTTTTGAAGAAAGAAAATCTACATTGTGTCTAATTATTAAGAAAATGAGAAAATCTTTTGTATAATGACTGCTCAGTCCAGTTGTTTTTTTTTGGATATCCTGCTAACAGAGCTTGAACCATGACTGACGCGACTGCAAACAAAAGCTTGCAATTTAAAGTTCAGATCCTGTTAGCAGATGATTTTAAACCATCAGCATCGGAGCTAGAACCATGGGTGATATTATCATTAAATTTGATTAACAACAATTCACGAAGTTTAGTTCAAATCCTACCAGCAAGCTGGAACCGTGCATATTCTTTCTTAATAAAATAGTCTGAATCAAGTTCAATTCAGTACTAACATGGTTGAAGAAGCTTTCATCTTTACTTTATTTTTCGGACTATAAGGCGATACTTTTTCAGAGCTTTGGATTGTCAGTGGGCCCGGGTCATTGACCCATACTGTCAGTGAAGTGGCCCCTCATTTTGTGCTGCCATAGGTCGTCTGACCCACGAAGTCTGCATTAAATTTAGGTTTAATACTACAGTGACATATTAATTACTGGCCCATTATTTTGGAAATTGGCTCATCATTTTCTGCAATTAGGGGTCATATGACCCATGAAGTTTGAAAATATCTGAAGCTTTGCTTTTTTTCCCCAGACTCGGACCCTGGGCCTTATGACTAATAAAATAGTAAACAAATATATAAACAAAATCTGAAATTTGGGTAAAATTTTGGGGGTGCGCCTCACACAAAGGTGCACTTTATTGACCACTGCAACTAGGGTTATTAACGCCCTTGACAGTGAGAGAATCCCTTGTTGGTCAGTACTGAATCTTTAATCCTACTGCCAACGTTCCAGGCGCCAGTCAACCCCATGGAGTTCCTGACCAGCGTGTGGGGCCCCACCTGCGATGGGCTGGACCAGATCCTGAAGAACGCCAAGCTGCCCGAGCTGAGCGTGGGAGACTTCCTCAACTTCCCCGACATGGGCGCCTACACCCTGTGCGCTGGATCCACCTTCAACGGCATGCCGCGCCCCGATGTGTACTACCACTGCGCCTCCCATGTCTGGTGAGCTTAGAGCAGCGCTTTGGTGTTCTTTGTCTACTGTGGGGATTCCAGTCCTGTCTAGCCCTTTCAGGCATGAGATTGGGGAATTATTATTTAGGCTGAAAAAAGGATGAAGGCCCCTTAGCCCTTTCATTGCCATTGTCGCCTCTTGGCACCACAATGATTTAACACCCATGTCACTGAAAGGCATCAAATGAGGGTCTGGTATCCAGTGACCTTGTGTTCTTAAATTTGGGAGGTAAGGATAGGCCCTATTTTATGCATGTCAAAGGGGAATCCCCAATATTGCAGACAAAATATTTTCTCTACCTGGGTAAGTTTAATGGTACATTTTGGCTGAGCTGTTTTTGTAATCTAAGCCTTTAAAACAACAGAAGTAGAATGTATATATTTAGTTAATTTTTATTCACATAGTACTAGTATTTCTGTTCTCAATTGGTCTCTTTTTCAGTATTTGATGTAAAAAAAAACCACACCTCTGGGGCCATCAAAAAGCCCGAAATGAGCATAAAGTCTGAAACATCCCATGCCTGCTAGAATGTGGTAGCCTCTTCTGCTGTGAAGTTGTACTCAAACATGACTGACAGATACACACTTGATGTATAAGTACCACATTCATTTTACGGACTGTAAGGCGTTACTTTCTTCCCAGACTGAGACCTGTGCGCCTTATAACATGATGCACAAAATAGTAAGAAAGTGTAACAACATCTGAATTTTGTGTAAAATTTGAGAAGTTACCTTATAGTCTGAAAAATATGATACATGCTTAGGATAGTGAAGAGAAAAACTAATCAGAGGCAAAGTTACATTATCCTAGGAAATATTGTATTCTAATAATGTATTGTATCACCTTGTTTAAATTAATCACCCAATGCACTATTCAAAAGGTAAGTGGCTATTTAGAATCAAAGCTAAACTGGGTAAGCTTTACCAAATTGCTGCTTAATCAGCTACACGTTATCAGCTACACAGTATGATCAGAAAAGTGTTTGGCTGTTGCAGGCTAACAAATAATGCTCGTTCGCATCGCAACGATTTTGAATTATTAAAAAGTTCACAAATCACTCCAGCCATACATACACACAAACAAAACAGACATGAACAAATGGAGAAATGAAAGATTACAAGTTTTTACCTCAGGTTTAGACAGGGAAGTGATAGATCAGACTTTTTATATATAGACTTTATATACTTTAGTTTTCAATAGTATAGCATAGAAAGTTAGGGGTGAGCACTGAATGCGAAATTAAGTTGTGATGTGAATGTGAGATCTTCTCATTTTAACTGAAGATAACCTTACCTGGCTTCACTCGATCATTGGAGTCCCCCGAGGAAAGTTTGAATAAAACTGAAATATTGGGAATATTGAAGGTGTTTTGTTTATCTTTTTGTCTAGACTTTATATAGAAAAATTCTCCACACCGATTGGTTTCCCCACAACAAACCACTACAAAAGCAAAGTCAGAGGCAAAATTGGAGCGAAGTGAGTTTAGAAGTGACCAAGGTGTGGTGTGCACACAGATTTATTTCCCTTGAACTTGAAGCAAATGCATCAAATTGACAGCTATATTAATTCCGGACATATATGGCCGGAACGACTTGAATGAGTTAAACTTAACATAGTCAGAAAGGTGTTGGTTGTCTGTTTCAGGCCAACACATAATACTTTAAACTTAACATAGTCAGAAAGGTGTTGGTTGTCTGTTTCAGGCCAACACATAATACTTTAACCATATCAAAGTCAGAAAGATGTTGGTTCTCTGTTTCAGGCCAACACATAATACTTTAACCATATCAAAGTCAGAAAGGTGTTGGTTCTCTGTTTCAGGCCAACACATAATACTTTAACCATATCAAAGTCAGAAAGATGTTGGTTCTCTGTTTCAGGCCAACACATAATACTTTAACCATATCAAAGTCAGAAAGATGTTGGTTCTCTGTTTCAGGCCAACACATAATACTTTAACCATATCAAAGTCAGAAAGGTGTTGGTTCTCTGTTTCAGGCCAACACATAATACTTTAACCATATCAAAGTCAGAAAGGTGTTGGTTCTCTGTTTCAGGCCAACACATAATACTTTAACCATATCAAAGTCAGAAAGGTGTTGGTTCTCTGTTTCAGGCCAACACATAATACTTTAACCATATCAAAGTCAGAAAGATGTTGGTTCTCTGTTTCAGGCCAACACATAATACTTTAACCATATCAAAGTCAGAAAGATGTTGGTTCTCTGTTTCAGGCCAACACATAATACTTTAACCATATCAAAGTCAGAAAGGTGTTGGTTCTCTGTTTCAGGCCAACACATAATACTTTAACCATATCAAAGTCAGAAAGGTGTTGGTTCTCTGTTTCAGGCCAACACATAATACTTTAACCATATCAAAGTCAGAAAGGTGTTGGTTCTCTGTTTCAGGCCAACACATAATACTTTAACCATATCAAAGTCAGAAAGATGTTGGTTGTCTGTTTCAGGCCAACACATAATACTTTAACCATATCAAAGTCAGAAAGATGTTGGTTCTCTGTTTCAGGAACGTCCTGTTCCCAGAGAACTTGAAGATGCTGGAATCCATCCCCAGCAGCCCCGTGACCAAGGCTCTGCCCATCCTGAAGGCAGGGCACCAGCGGGAGAAGGATCTGGAGGTTCTCTCCGTCTCCCCCTCCCCTGTGGGTGTCATGGACGAAGAGGAGTGCCTCCACTGACTGAACCAGGAACGGGCTGCAACGCTGCTTCCAATCACCACCATGACAATAACTCTGTGTTGCAAAGGCACCAGTTTTGAAACAATCTTCTTCTTTTTTCCTTACAGTGTATTTTTTTGGTCTTCATTTTAAAGTTTTAATTTTAACAAATCATTAACCTTTTCCTTCTTTTTCTTTAATTCTTTGAAAGGGGTTTTCTTTCTTTTTTTAGCCCTCTTTCTCTTGGCATTTATCTATATTTTTTATTTGGTGGGGTTGTACGTAACTACCGGGTAAATGCAGTTTTGTTTTTTAATGTGTGTTCTTTCTGGGTAATATTTATTTTTGTGGAAGGAAGTAAGTATTAGTAAGTGTGGTTGCTTTGAGAAAAAAAATGTATAAAGTTCATTCTTTAAACTTTCAGTCCTTGCTATTTGTTAAATAGAAACCTGCCTTGCGAAAAAGATCAAAAACTCATGAGACATGTCTACACACATGTATTTTATTGTAAATTAGTTTTTCATTTTATGTGTGACATCAGAATGAACAATTCATAGCTTGAAAGAAAATAAACATTTCTGTATCTGTCTTTACCACAGAATTGGTATGACATGATTATTGTTGATTGTTTCTTTGGATGGATAACAACTGAAACTGAATCCATGCAGTATCACTCGTAGCAGAGAGTTCACCAGCATCAGAAGTACTCAACAGATAAGTCTCAGACTTACTCTGTTGAGTACTTCTGACGCTGGTGAATACTTCGGTGAGATAGTACATGCCTGGGAGTATTTCAAGTTTCATAAATAAATAAAAAGAAAGCAAGGTGTTTTTTTAAAGTTTCCTAAAGTTTTCTACTTTTCCTTGGGTGGTGGCAAAAGTAAAATCGCTTTGAATGAGTGGAAAAAAAAATGGGTGGTGGTTTTCTCTTTTTACCCTTACCCCCCCTACATCCCCAGTATTCAGGCTGTTTGGTAAATGAACTGAGAACTGATCATAGTCGTAAGCAAACAATCATAGAACTGTGTATATGATAGTCATTTAATTAGTTTTCGCTATTGACAGCAAGTCATTTCACGTGATTGGACCAATTATAACTGTTCACCATCAAGTGGGGCATTACTGGATTCTTAGTTTCATTTCATTCACTTTCTCTGTTCTTTTGTTTTGGGTTTGTTTCATCTTTTCAAAGACCTTGACTTGGTGCTTTGTGGAAAACAGTTGCCATTTTTAAAGACCAGCAACAATTATTACCTCGTGTTCAATTTTTGTTTTTTTTGTTGCTCCATATAAATATTGAAAATCAAGGCGCTAACCATCCAAAGTATGAGGCTGTATGAACATTCGAAACACCTGCTTGTATCCAAACATGGCCAGAAACTGATGTAGTATAATTTTATTTTTGTTCATGTACCTGTTTATGGTCAAATAAAATCTAAAATGTCAACAATGTGTGTGTATGTTCTTTGACTGAACATGATTTTAGACAAGAAAGTTGTTTGTGAGTGTGTGTGCGCGCCTATGTGTGTGATTTAGAGAAGTTGGAATTCTAGTGTGTTTTTAGTTTTCGTATAGATTACCTTTCCCTGAACGTCTTCATGAACAAGTATAGTTGCTTTTATTGTAAATAACACCCCAACCCTATCCTGTACATAGCACATGTAGGTAATTGCGTACTCTCACATGATCTTTCATTTTCTCCGATTTCTTTCTGTTGAAGTGCTTTAGTGTGTATGTGCACAAGAAGAGCGCAAGAAATATCAGTACAAGTTCATTTGTTTCAGGACTGATTAAATTATCCCAGATATCCAGCATTGAAAAAGATCATCTTTGGGCAGTTCTGTGAACACTGGTTGCATAATTATTCTTTGGACATCTGTCATAATCATGGGTGCAACTCCCCAAAATGAACACACACACACGGGAAGTTCCACTGTGTTTCTGTCTGATTTTTTCTTCTCTGCTTTCTCTCTGTCATGCGTACATGCACACACACACAGAGAGAATTATGACTCATTATATTCTCATTTAGAGACACATCTACTCGCAACTCAACCACACCGCAATATAATTTTGTCTGAATCACTTTTAGTGGAAGGACGTTAACCCTTTCACCGCCAATGTCGCATTTATGCACCACAATGGTTTAGCACCCATGTCACTAAAAGTCATCAAATCAGGGCCTGTTATGCAAAGACCCAGTTTTCTTAATTTTGGGAGGTAAGGATAGGCCTAATGTTAATCATGTCGTAGAGGAATTCACAATATTTCAGATATTTTTTGTTCTTTACCCAGTTAAGTTTAATGGTATTTTTTAGCTGAGAAATGGCTGGCGGCGAAAGGGCTAAACTGAAGGACATACACAAACACATAGGAGGTTCCACTGCCAGACCTGTTTACTATACTCTTTTCGAGTAGTATTCTACTCAATTTGAACCTCTACTACTCTTCACAATTGAAAATAATGCTCCAATTACTCTTTTTCAGTGAACATTGTTTGATGGTTTAATGAAGAGGACTACTCATTTCACACCAAAACTACTCATTTCAGCTATCCAGACTACTCAAGACTTGTGTAGGGGGTAAACAGGTCTGCACTGCATGTCTCAGTCTGATTTTTCCTCTCTGCTCTCTTTCTTTGTCACACGTGTAAACACACACACAAAGCCAGCACTGGAAAAATGCAAAGCTCTGGCAGGGAGAACGTGGTGCTTAGTTTGCTTAGACGAGTTGGAGCTCAGCTTGCTGCAGTGGTAGCTATCACATTTTTCCATCGGATTAGTGGTACCATGTGTTGAAAATACGCTGTTGGGAACCAGCGGTATGCGGATCCACTAATGTGTGGATCCAGTGGTTTGTTGTATGTGAGACCACTGACTGAAAACCTAGTATCCCGCCACTTCTATAAATCCACATACTGTACTTATGTTCCTACATACCTCTACTCCCACATACTTGAAAGCACACATACCATTGCACCCACAAGGTATTTTTGTTGGTGACTATTCAGGGGGGGGGGACAAAAACTATGCATTCTGATTGGCTCCTGAACAAACAGCAATAATATGTATATACTTCCAAAGCGATGCAGCTAAACATCAAATGGTATCGTGTGATATCAGATGGTACCAAATGGTGTTGAATTGTACTTCTTCGATCGCACAGACAGTTTCCTGTCAATTATGAGTGCAGATGCGTTATGCGTCTAACATTAGAAAATATTTTTTGGCTAACGGAGTTGCCAAGTATTCGAATAACCTCTCTGCACAAATCAAGCTTGCACCAAACCTTAACCAGTTTAAAAACCTCCTGGACAAAGACCCTAAATTGACAGAATTGAGATACCAACATGACTGATTGTGTCATCAAAAACCGTCACAGCTGTGCTCAATACCACAAAAACTATATTGAAAGGGCACTTCAGAGGCCGCGAGGCCTAGTTGCCCTCATTACCTGACCTGACCTAAGAAATAGGCCCAGCAAGTCCGACTTCCGCTGGAGGAAATGTTTTCGAAAGTGTTTTGTGAAAAAAAAAGGCAGGAGAATGGATCAGTAAGGCAGAAAGATAGATGACAGTAAGCAAAGGGAAAAGGCAGAGTCAAAGAGTGACAGATTAGAGGAAGTTACAAGCACAGAACTTCCAGAAGGTGGGGGAAGTATTTATGCAAAAGACCCCCCGGTGTCCCCACGGGGGGTGGGTTGAATTCTACTAAATGATACTAATCAGTGACAAGTGCTGTCGAATTGTACCAAATGATGCCAAGTGGTACCAAATATTTCCGAATTGTACCAAATAATACCAAACAGTGCCAAGTGGTATGGAAAGGTGCCAAAGTGTGTCGAATGGTGCTGTATTGTACCAAATACATGTAATACCAAACATTGCCAAGTGGTACTGAATTGTACCGAACTTTGCTGAATTGTGTTTAATAATAGTAATACCGAATAGTGCCACTAATAGCCCCTATTATGACCTGGGTACATCCCCATTCATACTGGTCTTCGACCTCATAGGACTGATAAACACCAAGTCTCTCGAGATAGGATAAAAGCAATATCCCACAGCAAAGTCATAATAACTGATAGTGCCTAGAGTACATCCCCACTAATACTAGTCATGGCTACATCAGTAACGGTGCCCAGGATACATCCCCGCTAATACTGGTCATAGCTACATGCCCATGGTACATACCCACAAATACTAGTTAGAGGTATTGTGTGCTTAGAGCGTGCGTATATGTAATATCTTTTTTACGTTCATTTATTCTTATTCTCTTGAGGGCCCACTGTCAATGAGCTGACCATTCTGGCTCCTTTTGAAAAAAAAAAAAAGACTGAAAAAGAGGGGTTCCGATTGTGTTCAAATTTCAGTTCGCAGTGGTGGTGTAACACAAAAAAAGGGGGAGGGATTGGAGTGGGTAAAGGAGAAGCCAGGGAGGGGGGGCGAGACTGATGAGCTACTGATCAGCCTGCAGTCCTGACGTGCCACGCACGTCAGCAGTGAAGGCTGCGATGGCGTCCTGCCGCAGTTCGTTCCACTCCCTGATGGTCCTTGGGAGGAACAAGTTGGATCTGTACTTAGTGCGGCGCTGAAACTGCAGGTAGTGTCCACGCCTTTGCCGAGATGCAAGCGGCACCCGCTTGGCTTGCAGATTTGGGCAGTATACAGCGTCTGTGCTGATCTCTAGGGCTTTTTTTTTAAAGATTAAGCGGCACTAGAAATGTTTATTATTATTAAAGCCGCAATAAAGGGTACTTCCCCACCCAGTCTTCACACAACGTGTCCTTAAGAGCGACCTGCTAATAGGACGTTAATCCAATCATCACCAACCACTATCCACTGGTACTAGTCGTACTGTTCCCAGGGTACACCCCCACTAATACTGGTAAAGCTTGGGTTTTTTTCATTCACACACACAGAGACGGAGAAAGCAAAAAGGTCCTTGTTCCAAATTCATATTATTCTCCTGTTTATAATAGTCTAAGAATAAGTCTAAAAAATAACCTATGTGGGACTTAGCGCACTTACACATATATGCCGAATATTTTTCATTCTTCTTTTTACTTATCCATGGGGTTTTCTGTATGGAACTTCCGCGTATGTGTGTACGTGTGCTTAACGGAATCATATAATAAAAAGGCAAGTGTCTGTGTGTCTGAAACACGTGACAAAACGGGCCTTATAACTCCGCCGTTTTTCGACCGAATCGCTCCAAATTTGCTGTGAGCCCTAACGGGGCGATGGCAACGGCAACCGAGGTGGCCGTGTCATTTGCGCGGTTTGGCGAAACGCGTATCCGCCGGCCTCTCGGCGCCCGTATCTCCGGTATTTCTGGACCGATTGCGTTAAATTTGGCAGGTAGGGGAAGACGGGGTAAAAAGCGCATGGGCGGGTAAGAAGCCCACCCCAATTGTCTCATGAAATGAAGCAAATTTCAGTCTCATTTTGCCCATGAGACGAGCGTTAAT
>CM065681.1:73515633-73573133 GCA_017654935.2 Phymorhynchus buccinoides
AATATATCCAGCAGAACTATGATTAACATTAGGAAAGTTAGGACAAAATTATGTTCTAACAGTCACTCAATACTGGAACAATCTTCCTGCACAAATGAAATGTGTTTCTAAAGCCTCCTGGATAGTGATCCCAAAATTGCTGTGTTGAAAGACACTATAATTATGATTAATGCATCAATGAATGCTCAAAAAGCGTCACAGCTATGCCAATCTATAATGCCAAACAAAGTAATAAAAACGAACAATAAAAGAAAGGACACATCAAGCATAGCTGTCCTAAAAGCCTGACCTGACCTGACCAAGTAATGGGGTGGGTCTAATGGAATGTGTACCAACGGTGTGTGGGACCAGTGGTATGTGGGAATAATGGTATGCATCCGATGAGGGTAGGCCTGCGGGGACACATGACTAAAACCTTACGCTGAACAAAGAAAAAATAGACCCCATTACAAACTTATAGAATTAATCCTTGCCCCCCAAACTCATCGTTATTACAGTATTGAATGGTGTTCATTTTAGTTTTATTGAAAACTGAATTTGTGTTTTCTTATAAGACAAATAAAAAAAAATTCCCTTGAAAGTAACGTGAACTATTTTTATTATCGGAAGACCAACTGTGTTACAAAGACTAACGCCGCAGTAGCCGCCATCAATTTTGAGAACCAGTGTAACACGTGCAAAGTGCAGCAAATTTACAAAGCTTCGTCAAAATGTCTCAGATTAATGGCTATAAAGAGGAACTTCAAGAAGAACTGCAAAAGGCAGATCCCAGTTCTCATGCCAGTAGATTGTTAACACAAGGTAAGATAAATGTAACTATTTCAAAATCAGTTCAAAACGAGCACTGTTCGGAATCGGTGTTCGCCGGTAGCTGGCGGAGCGCCATGTTGAATTTGTTACTGAAAAATTGTCATTTTCAGCTTAGTTAAAAATATAGCAAGTTGGCACCGTAGGCTTCTGTTTTAAACCTTTTAAAGATAATCAGCTTGGCAGGTTCATTTCTTCATTACAGATTTGTACTTTTAAAAATTGACAGCAGTATAGCTATTAAAAAAAGTATAATTATATTGATATCACTAGAAACGATATCAAGACTCGGGGCAAAACTGAAAAGGCTTCAAAAATAAGCTATTAGCCTTGTGCCAAATTGCTCTTCTATGCAAAAAAAAATCTTCCAGTAGCCTAAGTCACCATAGGACTTTGGGTAAAGTCCTATTTGACCGTTTTTTTGACTCAGACTGACATTGTGACAAGGGAGACAAAGAGGTCGAATAAAAGAAAGAAATGAAAATAAAGTGGGAGAGAGAGAGGGGTGGGTGGGACTCTGGGAGATGGGTAGACAACCAACCAGACAAAGAGGACCCCGCTGTAGCTTAGTTGGTAACGGGTAAGCCCTGTCGCATGAAAAAAGGTAGCTCGTTAAAAAAAGTAGCTCGCTACCTATGAGAGTCTGTATTTGCGGTATTTTGCGACATTGAGCATGAACCACAAATTTCACTTTTTTCTAGGGATAGGGTTAGGGTTAGGTAAATGGTTAAAGTAAAGAAAGTGAAATTTGTGGTTGTCGCAAATACAGACTCATAGTAGCGAGCTACTTTTTTTAACGTGCTACCTTTTTTCATACGACAAGCCCCAGTCGCTAGTTGTAATCCGTCAGGTTTGCAAGTGCAGGGGTTCGAACCCAGCTCAGTTCACAGTGTTGTGTCCTTGGGAAAGGCACTTTACTCCTATTTTCCTCACTCCACCCAGGTGTAAAGGGTCAGTTGGGGAAAATGTCCTTCGGATGAGACTTCCGAGGTCCCGTGTGCGAACGCATGCACAAGATCTTGCACACACATTAAAGCCCATCCCACTATTCGGTACGAGTAGGCAGTGTGTGCCGGTGGGATGGTCATGGATGACACAAATTCACATAGCACGCATCCTGTGTGCTATAAATGAATGGTCTGAATGAAGACCAGTGAGCGCGGGGCAGGATAAACGTCCCCAACTCGAATTTCAACACTAAACTGACCCAAAACCTATCCCAAGCCCTATTCCTAACCCTGAAACTGTCGGATACACAAAAAATAAAGTTGCTGGTACGTTATGAGATTACTGTCAATTTCACGCAGGCACACATGAATTGAGACTAGGCTAATCCGAGGAAGCAGGATGGATTATATGCAGGGTGATTTTTCAGAACATGAGACCAATATTATTTACCGATCGCCAGAAGGACAAGAGGAAAAACAAGGAAGAAAGGAAAGAAGAGTGGTCTTGAGAAGGGGCCATTTCAGGGTATTCTTGAGGTCTGCCAATCGTATCACACAGAAGTCTCGGGCCACCCATCTTGCAGCTTGGCTCTGGGTTCTTTCTGTGGCATCGCAGTGTTTCCCATAGGGGTGAAATGCAAGAGTCCCAGGGACTCCCTGTGCAAAATGTTAAGAGTCCTTTTCATATTTTTAAGAGTCCCCTAAGTATATGATAAAAAATGCTTTAACAAAAGCAAATACATGCTAAACACACATGCTACATGCACAGTGAATACACAGGCAAACACATGTGCATAACCCCTTGAAATGGAATAGGCTGACTACAGAGAGAGAGAGAGGGGGGGGGGAGACAAACAGATCGAGATATGGACAGAGAGACAGGCAGACAGACACACAAGCATACAAACACACTTGCATATGCTAATGCAGTAGCTTATGTTTTTGAGATGATGCCATTCACATCTCTAAAAGAACGGCTTGATGCTGCTGCTTTTTCCTCTGTCGAACTTGCAAAAACCGTTCAGATTTGGTCATCGAAGAAATCAGACCTAAAACTTGAAGCACTTCACTCTCGCGAACAAGCACTCAGATGTAAACAAAGATCGTTTTGGAATGACCGGACATGTGTCTGCTTTAGAAAGGAAAACCCCTGATTGGTCAGAAACAAGACTGACAACCAGGAAAACTAAAGCAAAAATCGGGTTAGGAGTTTTGATATGGAAAAGTTGGGGTGGCTTGACCTAGTTCCAACGATCCTACAAGTTGCAGACGATGTCTGAGCGAGTCCGAAACTAGGCCTAGCAAACATATTCTTCTGCCCCTTTCCTACTCGTGGCTTCTTTTTGGGAGGCATGGCTGGTTTTAAACACGAATTGTTGTCAAAAGGCCGAGAAACGATAGCACTAGAAGACTAGGTCACGCTGGAACTTGATTTGGTCTTCAAAAAGTTGGATCGGAAAAGCTTTACCGAATGTGCAATGTCGCCATTTCTTCGTTTCGGCGTTCGTTTAGCCAGATACAACTTTTTAGTTCTGATTATGGTCCGAGGCCGCGGAAGAACTTAGCAGACGACAGAATCCTTGAAGTTGTTGACTGCTTTGACGAAAAATCAATCGGTCAGATGACCGCCTGCCTGCTAAAACTATCGGTCAAAATCGAAGGTTTATGAGTCAATGACCGATGACCGACACCAAGAATGAACCCTGCTGAGTGTCTCGGTCTGTTGAAAAAAGTGTGCGTCCCATGGGACGCCCAGAGCTGAAATCAAAGAGTCCCTCTGTGATTTTTGTGCTTCAGGGACGCACATATGTGCGTTATGGGAAACACTGCATCGATGCTGCCCTTGTGGGGGTCCCAGACTGGACTGGCGTATTCCAGAATGGGGCGGACCATTGCCTTGTAGGTCTGCTGCTTGAGCTTCTTGTTATTGATCTTCAGGGCCCTCCTCAGGAAACAAGGGTTTTGTTAGCCCTGTTCATTACATCATTGACATGGGTGTCCCACTTGAGGTCAGTGGAGATAGTCACACCCAGGTATTTTGCATCCATGGGGCATGCTCTAGAGTTGGTGTCCATGTAGCAAGTTGGCCGCCTTCAAGGTGTTTCTGCATCTTGTCATGTGGAGAACAGCATTTTTGAGGGTGGAAAGCCATTCTCCATCTACCTTGCTATGTGTCGAGCCTATCAAGGTCATCTTGGAGCGTGCTCTGATCATTTGAGGTTTTGATATCCATAATCCTGGTGACAGATGGTGTCATCGGCAAATAAGCGCGCTGTGGAGTGGAGACCATCGGGCAGATCATTGATATGAACTACACGGACCCCTGTGGGACTCCTTATTGAAGAGGTGCTGGGTCAGAGTTCACTCCTCCCATGATGATTGTTTCCCGTTGGTCAGGAAGTTTTTGATCCACCAGCAGATCTGCTGTGGAATTCTGTATTTCTTTAGTTTGTCAATATCTGAGACGAGGAGGGCTGACTTTATCAAAAATTATCCATTATCCATTTCCACATTAAAATGATTAGATGGCTTCCAAACTCTCAAGACAGTCCTATGTCATATGATGTGAATGGAATGCTAGGCCTGTTAATAAAGGCAATTGAAAAGTCATTAACATGTTCTATCTGAATGAATTGTTTCAGAAATTGAACGCCTGGAGAAAGGGGATGACCGGAAAGAGAACAGATCTGTTGCATTCATTGATATTCATCCCAATCAACCACAGAATGCTGGCCTCAAAGTCAGAATACCAGTTCAGGAATTCCCCAGGGTAATGTTTTATTTTATTTTGACATTAAACAAAGTTGTGTGGATATGGTTTTATTTAGTACTGTAAAATTCTGGTTAAAATGTATGTAGTATGATGACTATCAATATCATGCTATTTTTTATTTTTTATTGTGGAGCCAATTGGTTGTAAAAAACAAAAAGGTAGAAAGGAAGCACACAATTTAATAATTTATGTTTGATGCATTCTTTTAGCGACTTTATTCCTTGCCAACATTATGTTTGCAACAAGATGGCATTGTATAATTAACACGAACAGAAATGCTGAATGAAATAGTGATTTTCATGTTTTTGGACAATGTGTGAATTTGTATTTTCATTTAATTTTTGAATTTTTTTTTTTTTCAGTATAATTTTGTTGGAAAGCTGCTGGGACCTAAAGGAAACACATTGAAACGCTTACAAGAAGAGACAGGCTGCAAAATGGCCATCCTGGGAAA
Source organism: Phymorhynchus buccinoides (assembly GCA_017654935.2). Classification (NCBI taxonomy): domain Eukaryota; kingdom Metazoa; phylum Mollusca; class Gastropoda; order Neogastropoda; family Raphitomidae; genus Phymorhynchus; species Phymorhynchus buccinoides. Next base: position 73,520,615 of record CM065681.1, read on the forward strand.
AGGTTCCATGAGAGACAAAGCAAAGGTAGTTATTGTGTGCATTTCAACTTGATTACATTGCACTAGTACAGGCAGGCTTCATTCTTGCCACAGGACATCATAGGTCATTTGACCAGTTGGCAGAAAAATCAATAGGTCATTTTCCCAAAACAATAGGTCACAGATTTACCGCGGTACATACCATGTTCATGAAGGTTAGCAAACAGATGTGGCCTTTCCCCATGGTTGAAAGTTTTCATCAGATTTTTTTTTAAATTTCTCTTCCTCCCCCCCCCCCCCCCCTCCCCCCCCCCCTTTCTCTCTCTCTCCCACCCACACACAGACACCCACGCGCATACACACACACAGACACACACACGCGCACATACACATACACACACGCACAGAGTGTAAAATGTACCTTGCCATTTCATAGTTTAATGTAAAAATAAAGTCAGGAAACTAATCCTGCTCACAATTTAACCCTATGATCTGCTTTTAAAAAAAATGTAATCTCATTCTCATTCATAGTGTTTATGCACAGTGAACACACAGGCAAACACATGACATGTGCATAACCCCTGGAATAGGCGGACTACAGAGAGAGAGGGGTGGGTGGGAGACCAACAGATCGAGATCTGGACAGAGACGGGCAGACAGACACAAGCGTACACACACACTTGCATATTAATGCAGAGCTTATGTTTTTGAGACGATGCCATTCACATCTCTAAAAGAACGGCTTGATGACCGTTCAGATTTGGTCAACGAAGAAATCAGACCTAAAACTTGAAGCGCTTCGGTCTCGCGAACAAGCATTCAGATGTAAACAAAGATCGTTTAAGAATGACCGGACATGTGTCTGCTTTAGAAAGGAAAACCTCGGATGGTCAGAAACAAGACTGACAACCAGGAAAACCAAAGCAAACAGACTGAACGCTGTGGCACGAAGCGAAAATCGGGTTCGGAGTTTTGATGTGGAAAAGTTGGGTTGACCTAATTCCAACGATCCTACAAGTTGCAGACGATGTCTGAGCGAGTCCGAAACTAGCAAACATATTCTTCTGCCCTTTCTTACTCGTGGCTTCTTTTTGGGAGGCATGGCTGGTTTTAAACACGAATTGTTGTCAAAAGGCCGAGAAACGATCTTAAGAAGAACGATCTTGTTTAGCACTAGAAGACTAGGTCACGCTGGAACTTGATTTGGTCTTCAAAAAGTTGGATCGGAAAAGCTTTACCGAATGTGCAATGCCGCCATTTCTTCGTTTCGGCGTTCGTTTCGCCAGATACAACTTTTTAGTTCTGATTATGGTCCGAGGCCGCGGAAGAACTCAAGTTTAGCAGATGACAGAATCCTTGATGTTGTTGACTGCTTTGACGAAAAATCAATCAGTCAGATGACCGCCTGCATGCTAAAACTATCGGTCAAAATCGAAGGTTTATGCGTCAATGACCGACGCCAAGAATGAACCCTGTACAGGGTTCGTACAAGGTCCGTAAAAGTCCTGGAAAATTGACTTGGCCTTTTCCAGGGCTTGAAAAGTGTTTGAAAAGCAGTAAAGGCCCAAAAAAATCTGTCCTCAAAAAGTATTGAAGGTAGACAAAATAAAAATAAAAAGAAATTAATAACTTTTAAGGTCACACGGATAGTGCGATCATAGCAGATGGCATTTGCGCGAGTTGTCTGCCGCTGAAGTTGCTTCGCTTTACTGTACTTTGTTTTCAGTGATCGATGTTTGGCTGCAAAATTGAATAACCTGGTCAGGACTGGAAAAGTCTTGGAATTTTTCTGTACGAACCTTGCTAGTAGTATTTATTATAAGAGGAAAAGATTGTTGAGTGGGGATCATTTATGTGTGGTCTGGATTTGTTTCCATGTTTTACTCTTAGAGTCAAAGTACTGTAAAAAAAGAAAGAAAAAAGAAGTTTGTGAACAGATGACCTTTCTGAAGCCTTTTGGCTTTGATGATAAAAGAATATAATCTAAGAAATCTTTCTGTTAATCTATTCTAGTTGCTATGAGGATAACATCACTTGATTGTATAAGACCATTATTTTTCTTGTGTGTTATTTCTAGTAATTTCAAAACCAGTACAACTACTTTTTCTTCAGACTGTATTCACCGCAATAGTTTCGGCTAAAGATGGAGACACTAACTCTGTTTATGCATTATTTCTTTTTTTGTTAATGAAACTACACTTAACGTTTGACTAATTTTTAAAAAAAAAGGTCCACTTTGGGTTACTATTATACAGCTTTTTACAAGTGTAGATGAGTGATATTTATTATGATTTAAATGTTTTCTTAATGTACTTTATTGATAAATGGTGACCATTGTTGCAGGAAGAAGAAATGCGAAAAGAGGGCGGGAAGAAGTATTCTCATCTGAATGATGAGTTGCACGTGTACGTTGAAGCACAAGCAGAGATGGCAGACGCATACAGAAGACTTGCCCATGCTGTTTCTGAACTGAAAAAATTCTTGGTTCCTGTAAGGAAAAATACATGTATTCTTACACTGATTTTATTTAGTTCCTATACTGTTTTTTTGTTAGTTTTCTTGTAATGTTTATAGTCATTTGAAGTTTTTCTTAATAAATAACTGATATTATAATTATGCAAGATGACATAAAAGTAAGATTCAATGTGTAGTCCCTAAATTTGAATTGCAACATAAGTAATAGCAAGATTTAGTAGTAAATAACATTCTAAGCATAGCGCCATTTGCAAGGAAGGGAAGATAACTTGCCCTGACTAGGATATGAATTGTGTGATATATTCCATGCTTGGTGATAAAACTATTAAATACTGCTTTGTGTGTTCTTTTTTCTCTAATCGGTGATGCACCGAGGACAAATTGTCCTGAATCAAGGAAATCAATATGCTGTGATTCTTGTAAAAATCAACGGGACAATGTTCGCAGTGTTAGACATTTGTCCTGATAGGGGGTAATGCAGTATGACATTTTCCGTAACAATAGGACTATGTCCTATGAATGTGGCCTCAGGGCATCACTACCTAATGCTAATTGCTTCATCCGTAATTCATGGTTAGGAATATAAAGCAAGTTTCGGTGGTCAGTGGATGTGAAATGTTGATGCATGTTCCTGCAGGATCCCAACGACGACATCCGACAGCAGCAGATGCAGGAGATGATGTACCTCGGCGGTGATGAAGGAGGAAGGGGAGGAAGAGGTGGATTCCGGGGAGGTCGGGGTGGCCCTGTCGCACGGTAGGCTAACACTTCGATACGTGGGGAAAAGTTAGCTTTTACAATTACAGACCTGAGATTGAGGAATCAGTTTTGAACTTGTGTGCATGTGTCAGGGGTTGTTTGAATCTTAAGGTGTTTTTTTCCCTCCAATTTAGCCTACTCAAGCATTGGCAATGAAGAGTAAGCATCCTGATCTCAAGTAACGTTAGTATTCATTTTATATTCGCTCGCTGTGTTAGCAATACCCTGTCCTAAAAGTGTACCCGACTTCAGGGGAAAAAAGTGGGTTGGGGTGGGGGGTAAATGCCTTAAGCAGGACTCCCATGGACCTCCATTTGGGGGTCTATGAAGTACTAAAATTCTAAAGGATCCTCTAAAAGAATGTGCAGGGGGTCCCAGGGATGTACTAGAAACATTCTTTTTAGCATTCGCAATTCCACTGGAACCCTCTATCCCGCCTCTAGGACCCTCTATACTGTAAGTGAAAGAGTCCCTTGGACCCCTTGTTTTGCAGGATGGGAGCACTGCTCAAGTATCGAGCCCTAGACCCGATTAATTCTTTGACTTGTGAGACTCTACCTTTATTGTAATAGCATGAATGACGTGTGTCCACAGTGGAGGCCCGCCTGCTGGCCGTGGATCTCGAGGTGGAGTGGCTCCGCGTGGTGCTCCCAGTCGTGGTGGGGCTGCTCCTCCCCCCCCCATGCGTGGAGGATCCTCCAGGGGCCGGGGTGGTGGTGGCGGTGCCCCCCCTCCACCCGCTCAGTCCTCCTACGATGACTACGGCTACAGTGGATCTAGCTACGGAGGTGGCGGCGGCTCCACTGTAAGTGATTTATTGACCGAACATGCTGTGAGGACTTGGTTTTCTGTTTTGTGTACATGCAACAACTACTACACAAGTGCAAAGTGATGTTATTTTATTGGTTATTATTTTATTATACATTTAAAAGAAAAAAATTCTATAGCACTAGCAGTTGACCGACACCTTGAGGCTTGTCCATTTTTCTACTCCCACACAAGCAGTTACGGATCAGTTGAGAGGGGTTGTGAAATCAATAGATTGCTGTAGACATTTTATATTGATAGAAATGATTATTTGTAAGCATCTGTAAGTGCTTTGAGTTTGAGGGGTTGTTATTTTTATTTATCAGTTTTGTGTGCTTACTGCTAAGTTCATGAGACTGGTTGGGTTGGAAGCTGGAAAAAGAACACACTGAAATATCAAAATCTCTGACAAACATGACAATTGTATTCCATAATTTTTATATAATCATTTAAAAACTCTTTTGCAAACAAGTTTATGTGTTTTATGTTTCTGTTATGCCCACTGTTTATGTTAAAATTAATCTTGAAGGTACATGTAGTCAGGCTGACACTTTACTTGAAATTTGTGTTTGCATATGCTTGAAATACCAAGGTCAGTAAATGTTCTGATTGGGCTGACTCGATCAGTCTTATTCCTCACAGCGTGGCGGTGGCAGCAGTGCTGCCTATGATGATGGCTACGACCACAGGAGCTATGGCCATGGGGATTCTGGCTACGGAAATGGACACGGACAAAGGTTTGTGACTGACACTCAGAAAGTTGTGAATTGGGTCCTTGAATTATTGAAAAGAAGTTCATGTTAACCGTTTCTTGACTTGCAACACAACAACAGACAATAAAATCTTCAGAGTTAACGAATTTTAAAATGAGGCCATTTACAAGTTTTTGAAGGATCCTAATTATAAAGAACAAAAAATTGTGTTACCCATTTTTTTAAGTATCCTGTTTTTCAGTTGAATAATTTCCATCATATGTTATTACTGTTTTTAGAATGGATTACTAACCCTCAAATAGGCAGCTGTGCAATGTTGGTAAACAATGTTGGTAACCCACTGTTTTCAATGGTGTCTTTTTTCCCAACAGTGACAGCCAATATTACGGAAGCAGCAGCTACGGTAGTGCAGCCCAGAGCTCGGCAAGCTACGATGACTATGGTGGCAGCTACGATTATGGACATGGACATAGTAAGTGTTGGCTTGTTTCTTGAGGAGTCGCATTTGTAACGAAAGGTAATTGTGGCTGAACAGGCATGGTGTGCTGACGTTGATGTCTGTGTGCAGTGCAGGTCTCTGTGTCTTTCAGTGATCCTGCCTGCCCCTCACTTCTGTTTGGCCACACAGAAAACTGCAGGACCATAGTGCTGATAGAGACCTCATTGTCTTCATCAGTCTCCAGTCTCTGGAACATACTTTTTTGTAATATCAGTAATTTTTGTCTTGTTTTAAACGTTCTCTTCTTCCATTGACTTTTCTTTCTTACCTAAGCTCTGTGTGGTCCCATTTTATGCCTGGGGGCATTTGTCATAAAAATTGTCCAGTTGCAGTATTTTGAAATGGAACAGGAGCATTTAAAATTCATTTTGAACCCTGAATTTTGCTTTACAGAGTGGGCCAAGATCACAGGCACCCATCGCAGAAATGCAGAGTATTTTGCAATCTGGTGCTGATTTTTTAGTGAAGGAGCTTAGCTGTTGCTGGTTGATCGTTACAACATGCATAGGCCCCTATTGTGACTGAAATTCTCCTCTTATTACAGTAAATGGAACAAGAAAGCTTGTGGCTGAACAGGCATGGTGTGCTGACGTTGATGTCTGTGTGCAGTGCAGGTCTCTGTGTCTTTCAGTGATCCTGCCTGCCCCTCACTTCTGTTTGGCCACACAGAAAACTGCAGGACCATAGTGCTGATAGAGACCTCACTGTCTTCATCAGTCTCCAGTCTCTGGGACAATACTTTCTTGTAAACAAATCAGTAATTGTTTTAAAACTGTCTCTTCTCCCATTGATTTTTCCTTCTTCAGTTGCCTAAGCTCGGTGTGTTCCCATTTGATGCCTGATAATAATGGGGGCATTTGTCATGAAAAGGTTCCAGTTATTTTGAAATGGAACAGAAGCATTAGGTTTAACTCATTTCAAACTGAAGTTTGCATTAGAGAGTGAGCCAATATCACAGGTACCCATCACAGAAACGCCAAGTATTTTTGCAGTCTGGGGCCGGGTTTTTTAGTGAAGGAGTTTAGCTGTTGCTAGTGGATCATGTTACAACGCGCACGCACAGGACCCTATTGTGATTGTGAAATTCTCCTATTACAGAAAATGGAATAAGAAAACTTGTGGCTGAACAGGCATGGTGTGCTGTCGTTGATGTCTGTGTGCAGTGCAGGACTCTGTGTCTTTCAGTGATCCTGCCTGCCCCTCACTTCTGTTTGGCCACACAGAAAACTGCAGGACCATAGTGCTGATAGAGACCTCACTGTCTTCATCAGTCTCCAGTCTCTGGAACATACTTTCTTGTAATATCAGTAATTTTTGTCTTGTTTTAAACTTTCTCTTCTCCCATTGACTTTTCTTTCTTGCCAAATCTCTGTGTGGTCCCATTTTATGCCTGATGATAATGGGGGCATTTGTCATGAAAATGTTCCAGTTATTTTGAAATAAAACAGGAGCATTTAAAGCATTTGAAACTGAATTTTGCTTTAGAGAGAGCCAATTTCACAGGTACCTATCGCAGAAATCCCGAGTATTTTGCAATCTGGGGCCGGTTTTTTTAGTGAAAGAGATTAGCTGTTGCTGGTGGATCATGTTACAACGCGCACGCACAGGACCCTATTGTGATTGTGAAATTCTCCTATTACAGAAAATGGAACAAGAAAGCTTGTGGCTGAACAGGCATGGTGTGCTGACGTTGATGTCTGTGTGCAGTGCAGGACTCTGTGTCTTTCAGTGATCCTGCCTGCCTCTCACTTCTGTTTGGCCACACAGAAAACTGCAGGACCATAGTGCTGATAGAGACCTCATTGTCTTCATCAGTCTCCAGTCTCTGGAACATACTTTCTGTTTTTGCATTGTAATGTAACACTTTGCATTGTAGTATACTGTGGAACTTCCCTTATAAGACGCTTCCATTAAAAGACTACTTCTCTGAGACATTGCCCTTCTTTGTAAGTATTAAAATTATCTCCCTTATGCAACTTCCTCCCATTTCAGACCTAATTTTTGATGATTTTTTAAAGTCTTATAAGAGAGGTTCCACTGTAACATGGTTTTTTTACTACTGCAAATAGATTTGGTGTGTAATTTTCAATGATATTTTGTGAGATTTGACAGTTAACATGTACGAATCACTTTCATTTCGAATGCAAATGACGTCAGTTCATGATTGTTGTTCGTCGAAGGAAAACTTTTGCGAAATATTACAGCAGGCAAAATTTAATGGGCGTTGGGGCGTTTGTCATTCAGCGTATGTAATTTTTCCAAGACACTTGCAACATTTGACAAACCTTTTCCTTTGCCTATTGTGTGAGCAGGTGACGACTACGGCAGCTCCGGTCCCATGAAGTCCTCCAGCCGTGGCGGGGCCAAGCCCAGGTCCCATCCGTACAGCGGGGGTCGTTCTGCGTACTGACTCCAATAGCCCCCACCCTGTGGCTGGGACTCTAAACTAGTGCAACTACTACGTCGCTCTCAGTAGCCGTGTCGTCGTCTCTCCACCTTTTCATTTACTGGCTTCGATGTGCCAGGTACGGGTTTCGCCTGTGCCTGGATCAGTGTTCATTTATTTTTATTTTATAAATTGATATTGTGGTTTTAAAGAGACAATGAAGTTACGGACCAAAATTGATCTAAACGTTCAATAGGAAAGGAAGCTAAATGTACATGTTTATATCAACTTTTGAAAAGAAACAATAAATGACACATTGAAACCAGTAATTAAAACAACAGATAAAACAAAACTAAACAACGCTTCAGGTTTAAAATGAAGTAAACAATTGTTTTAATAATCGGATGTTCTAAACAAATGCAAATGTTCAGATTTATGAAGTTTTTTAAAACAATAATTATAACAGTTGTGGATGAGTAATAAACTTTAAATACTTAAATGCTTAACTGGTTTTAATGTCCTTCTAAAACAGAAATTGTTTTGATTTAATGTGTTTGCTTGTTTTAAAATGTGCTTTTTAAGTTCACCAGTTGTGGAAAATAAAGTAAAATAAAAAATTAAAAAAATCACTCGAGTGTTTGGAGTTCTAATGTTAAAATGTTCCAATGTCTAAAAGGTTCATGTTGAAAAACTCTGCAATACATTGTATGCCTGATATTAACTATGCTTTGATACTTTTTTTCTGCAGCGTTCCCTGACAAATAGTCTGCAATTTCACATGACAAGTATTGTTTCCTAGTCTGGCTTCACACCGCTGAGAGAGAAACATTGTTTTGTTAATATTAAAATAACAACTTAACTCTAAAGCAAGTAAGTGTAGTTGTCACAGCTGTAGCGATTCCTTATTGGCCAACTTCCCTTTAATGGAACTTTTCTTTTTAATATGTATTTCCTTTTAAAAATTTAAATGAAAATTCAACAGTGACAACAGCAGTACATAGGTCCATTAGGATTTGTTCATTTTTCAGCCATTTAATATTTCTAAATGATTTTCATGAGTCTACAGCATGGATTAATGATGCTCTTTGTTTATCTTCCAGGATAAGTACACGAGAAATCTTTTTAGATCCTGTTGCCTCATGCAGACAAATGTCTCGCACAACACGATTAATTCAAGAGCACAAATACTAAGCACATACTATTTACGTGGTAAGATTTAATGCGGTGAAAGCCCTGACATGGCCTTTGTTGTCGACAGGGCTATAATTTTTATCTTAATCTTAAGCACATACTACCTATCTATTCACTAAAAAAGAAAAGTGGCTTTATTTCATGCATCAACTTTCATTTGCAGATGATTTTTTTTCTTTTCAGAATAAATGGAAAGTGTATGTGGGTTGATGTGCGTGTGTGTGAGTGAGAAAAAGGGAAATCTGATTTAAGCAGATTTTTGTCTTATAAACTTTATAATGCTGCAGTAAACATTGCATTTTAAAATGGCCTGGCAAAAGACCCCTTCCCTACAGATTTTGTTTCATTCATCTACAACTTTCAAACTCCCCCCCCCCCCCCCTAAGAATCTGTTTTTTAGGTATCAGGTCATTGTAATCAAAGTCGCTATAGCATGACATTTTTTTTCTTGAAGTAAAAGTTGCTGATCGTGTAATCAAAACAGTAACCCAGATCAGAACATGGTTGCGCTTGCCCTGGAAATCAAACTTGTTCCCCACCCCCTCCCATTTTTTTAATTAAATTTTTTTTTTTAATAAACATCTTTTAGAAAGTTCAAATTTTAATTTGTAAAAGAAAATATGTACTTCAGTGTGTTATTAACCTAACCTCTGAACAATGGAAGGAAAAACAAATGAATTTCAAAGAAAAGAACCCCTCGCATTACCCAGGTCATGGTTTTTGTTAAATTAATGTTAAAATTTGTATCAGGTTGTAAAGACTAAAGTCAAGTTGTATTATGTCGTATTTGAACATCTGTTAATATAAGTGAACAATTATTAGGAAGAGTGTTTAGTTTTAGTACATTTGTTGATTAATTCAGGGCTGCCTACCTAAGGAGTATTTGTCCCTGGAAACAGTTTAAGATGTCAACCTGTCCCTGGAATCCACTTTTATGTCTAGCGTCCCTGGAAACCGAGTAGAATCAAAAGTTTGTAGAGCAGTCACTTGTTAGCTGACCTTACAATCGAACACAGGAACACCCAAACCAACAGACACTGTTGACATTTTCCTAACAGACATGTTACACGTAGGTTACTGAATACAAAAGGATTTTTTGAGTATTGAAGTCCAATCCGAATTTGCAGAAACTTTGCTAGATCACAAAATAATAAAAAGTTGATGTTCGTTTTGACCCTGATGCATCATTGCATGCCATCACGATGTTTGTCCCTGGAAGTACGTCTCTGTCCCTGGTTTTTAAGTGCTTTGTCCCTGGAAACTGCAACAGAGTGTAGGCAGCCTTGGATTATGCATAACCCCAACTTGTGATCTCAAGAAGCTCAAGAGAAGAGAAGACAACGCTAAGCACAAGACGAAGGTGGAGCCTAAAACTTCACAGGAATCACTGGAACCCCTAAACCAAGGATAAACCCAGTCACAATGGAGCTGGGGGGGAAAAAAGGGCATAAACACTGACCTTAAAAGTTGTCCTGAGAATACTCTCAGGATCAACAACAAAAAGGCCGCCTGCTGAACATAAAACCCACAAAGTTAGGTGGGAAATGTGTTTATCACAGGTAACAAAACATGGTTTGTTCATAACTCAAATGTAATTTAAAGTCCTTTCGATTCTAGTAACTTAAAAGAAAAGGCATTTTGATTTTACACTTAAAGTTAAAACGAGCACAAAAAAACCCCTACGAAACAAAAAACATTAGACTAGGACTGGCTTGGAATAAATTTTTAAAATCAAAGTAAACCATGAGACAAATTGTCTGAAAATTCACTTCTGTGCAGGTAATTTGAGGAATTAAACTTGTGGAATTAAAAAAAGAAAAAGAAAAATTGAAGCCTAGTCAGAGGCGTCTTTATTTTGTATTCTCAAAGATAGACCAGTTACTGAACTAGGCAATTAAAAGGACGAGTTCAAACCTGAAAGTCTTTGAAATGGGTAAAACTACTAAAAATTAAACCGACATTAATATAACATCAAAATGCCTTTTCACTTTACATGAGTATAAGACTCGTTATAACATTTAAAAGTAATAGTAATCTCACTGTTAGTGTTTAGAACATTTTGTGTTCTTATATTTGATACTGGGAAGTTCTGAAATGGCGAAAACCTGGCGATTATGTTTTTTCTGTGAAAGAGATCACTGGATTCAAATAGAGCAAACTTAAACATAACTTGTAACTGATAATGCATTTCAAAGAGATGTTTTAAGTTGCAAAGTTTCTTATAAGAAAATATTGGTCTTTAGAAATAGTTTGGAGGCCAAAAGTAGAACAAAAATTTGGACAAAAGATTCAAAAAGGTTTATCATAATGCTTTTTATTTTTTGGAAAACATGATTTGCAATAAGATGATTGATGAGAAGTTAATAAGAGAAAAAATATAAAATTGATACCTTGAAAATAAAAAAGCATGTTTATGGTGTATTTTTATAATGTGAAGTAGAAATGTCTGGAGAAAAAAATACCCATGTGTTATGTGCAATAGTATAAAAATGTCCATGTGTGTGTTTTTACCGATGTTCATGAACTGTTTATATCAAAATGCCTATTCAAATGGTACAAAGTATGGAATAAGTCTAGTTAAGTATTAGTTTTGCGGGACATGGGAGAAAATGTTAGAGGTGTTTCAATGGAATAATGACCTTGTGAGGTTTAGGATATCAGTTTTTAGGGGGGGGGGATATGCTTCATGAGTGTTAAGGTGTAGTAGATCTGAAACCGTTTGTGCTTGGTATACAAAAATGCCTGTTCCTGTTCTGCATATAACAGCATGACCTTTGTTTATAGCATGTAGAGTGTATCTGGGGCTGTATTCATCAGATCTTGCATCATTTGCCTCCTAAAATCATAGATCTGAGAAATACTTTATACCTTTTCCACATTAGCATAGATTTTAAATATGAACGTTCTAAAGAAGCTAGTGAAATAGATAGCATAATATGGTTCTCTAAATCAGACTTGGTACCCATTTAGCTGTGAGGGAATTGGTTGCATTCATTATTCCTGTTTACCACATGATTTTAAAAAAAAGATCATTTACAACATGCCCAACAAAATGTGAAGTTGATTCATTAAATCTGATCTAAGAAAACAATTGGAGCAGGTCTGTTGAATTAAGGCAAAGAGATTGAAGGGGGAACAGCGTTTCAAGGGGAAAATGAGTTTTCTTTCACTTATTAGTTAAGTTTGGTATATTTTTCAGGTTTTAAACATGTTAGCGAGTTTTCTGTGTATGACCTCGTATGGTTTGTATTTTCAGGTGACTGGAAATGGGTGTATGAAGAACGACAGCTCACATGGAGCAAAGCTGTGGAGGTGCCTGTTCCTTTTCAAGGACAGAAAAGCAACTTGACACAGTAGGACCTGTTCAGGATCACTGAATAAACGGGTCTTCTCTTAAATTGGATGATGTTGGAATGATTTTGTTGGAGTGACTGTGGTTGAGAAATCTGAGAATGTATTTCTGCCTTTCTCGTTTTTGTGTTCCTTCTGCATTAAGTTGTTTGTGCGAGGAAGTTGGTATCAATGTGATTTGACCAAAGCATAAGGTTTAACTCTTCTAGCGCCATGTATTTTTTTTATCTTGGTTGTCCGTTGCATCTCAACTGACAAGAAGGGGAGTAACTATTTTTTCGAGTGTGAATGCGTTGCTTTAACGGAAGAATCACTGATGTAAGCTCTAAAGAAACGAAATATGCCAGGGTGCTTGGCAGTGAATGTCTTTGCATTTAGTGGTAGTGTAGAGTGATGCACTGGGAGAATGTATTCTTCGCCATGGTGCCAGAAGAGTTGAGGGAGGGCATGTGGTCTGTTCTTTCAGAACGAGGGTAGAGTCGGGGATGGGAATTATATGCCCATAGGCGTATTTACTCCCTAGTAAGGTTAGTATTACTCCCCTAAAGGTCTTTCTGTACGCCCCTCTAATGTCTGAACAAAATGTGGTTTTGGTTAATAGAACATGATTATTAAGTTACAAGGACATGAAAAATAACGGTGGTTTTTTTTTGCATCACCTTTACCAATTCATCAATCTAATTTAATCATACTATACCAACACTCAAAACAACTGCATTAGCCTAAAACAACCTGGAACCTTACCCTAGCACATAGCTAAAACGAAAGTGGCCCCATGGGACTGCACCCATACCGCAGGGAGTAGCGGGAGTGACTCCCCTTACTTCCGGGTATGACGCGCACCCTTGGGGCACCGGATATGTCATTCTTGAATTTTCCAGCCATACTTCCACACCTGGGCCTACCCTGCTCCGCCTTTTCTGACTCTTGTAGCTTTCTGGTGGGTTTGTTCCGTTTCTTAGCTTTGTTCTACTTCTTTTCTTGGGAAGCCTGTTAGTCTTCCTATCGTTATTATTTCATTGTCATTTACTGGGTGTTCGTTTTAGTTCAAATTATTTCGTTCACTCTCTTGTTAGTGTTCGGGGTGGCGTCGGCCATTATGGCTTCTTCCACCCCCTCGGTTCCCACTTCGGGCAAAGCAGTTTCTGCTTCTCTTGTTTCGGTTTCCAAGTCGGATGACCCTTCTACTCTCGCTAGGGACCCTTTGGGCAGGTTCTCTAAATCTTCTCTAGAGTCCTCTACAAAATCATCTCACAAATCTTCGTCTCGTTCGAGCAAGCAGCCTCATTCTCAGTCTCATTCTCAGTCCGTTTCGGTTACACCGGCCAAACCGGTTTCAGAGCCCGCTCCAGTCTCTCTCCCTTCGGAGGTTTCTGCTCCTTCTCCTTTTCCGTTGGACTCGCAGGCTTTGTACGACGCTTTCTTTCGTCACTTGGACTCTTCGGGTTTCAGAGTTCTCCCTGTCACTTCGACAGAATCTTCCTCCTACTTCGGTTCTATGAGTAGGCCAGAGAAGGTTCCGCCAGTTGTCTCTTCGCGTGAGACTGTCACTGGCGCAACCCTCTCTCCTTCGTCTGTTCACAGGCTTGCCTCCAGGAGGCCCTTGTCCACTAAGGCCAGCGTCAACCTCAACAGGGATAGGAAATCCCTCTCCACCTCTGGTTTCCGGCCTGTGGGCATGATGTTTTCGGAACAGAGAGGCTCCCCTCCGGGGAGCTTGCCTAGTGACAGAGGTGACTCCTCTGTCACCAGACTGGCCAGTCTGTCAGGCAATCATCCGGTGGTACCTGGGAGGTACCTCCAGGATCGGGAACGGCCTGTTCCCTTTCCTGAGTCCGGGCTCAAATCCTCCACTCATTTCGAGGGAGAAGTTACCAGGACAGTCAAATCGGTCGGTGCGGGGCACCTTCATACCGATAAGAGTCCATACCCTCCTCCCGGGGGATGGCTCTCCAGTGATCCTGGCACTGGCGCGGTTGGGGCCTCTTGGCAGTCCCGCCGCAACCGGAAAATCGCTTCTCCCGGTTGTGAGACGGTTTCCTCCGGTTCTCCCGGTGTTTACCCGGTTTCACCCGGTATTCATCCGGTTTCTCCCGGTTGTCTCCCGGTTGCTTGGCCAACACGGGCATACCGGGAAAGAGTTCGCCTAGAACCGGAAAATTCCGATGATGAATTTCCGGTTCGTTCCTCCGGTTTGGGTCAACCGGGAATGTCCCGCTCGCACGGAGGACGCCACGTTCTCCCGGTTCCTGCCGGTGTTCAGAGATCCTCTCACTCCCTACCGGCAGAGCCCTCTTCCAGGCATGGCCCTCCGGTGGTGTTTGACTCTTTGGGCCGCCCTTATCAGAAGCTTCAACGGCCAGACCCCTCCAGGGAATTCTCTGAGTTTCAGTCCGACTATGAGTCGGACATGGAACTGGACCCTCAGTCGGAGGTCCCTCACTCTCACACTGAGTCCTCGGTTCAGAATCTTCTCAAGATTTTGTCTCGATCGTGCCCTTACGTGGTACCTGTGCGTTCCTCCCATCAGGAGTCCGCCACTGATCACGCGGTTGGCTCTCTTCTGCAGGCCAAGAGCTCTTTGACTCTCCAAGCCCCCTCCTTCCTGGAGGATTCGGTGGTTAAAGCGGAGTTCACTTTGAGGACCGGCAAGGTCCTTTCGTTGAAACAGATTGCTGAGGCTAATCTGGGGCGTTCTCAGCCGGTCTCGTCTCAGGTCGCTTCTTTTGTGGTACCTAGATTCAGACCTTTCGTCCCCCTACCGACGGAATACCTGCCCTTCCCCTCCGTCTCCAAACCTTCTGCTGAGGAGGTGGAGTCCTTGAGGGGTCCTGCTGCTGTTCCTCCCGTCACGTTCAAGCCTTCGGCCTTCAAGTCTCTCGAGGAATCTCTGTCTGGTTCTCTCAGGGCTTGTGGCATGGCCACCTCTCTCGTGCAAACCTTGGCGGAGTCTCTAGGCAAATCAGCCTCTGATTCACCCGCGGTTTTTCAGTTCTTTGATCAGGTGGATGAAGCTTCCGTTGGAGTCTCTCTAGCCCTTTTGGGCAATGTGCTACAGAGCCTCTCTGATGTCACGGCTGGTTTGAAGGTTCAAACCTGTGCCTTGGCCCGGGATTCTTTTCTGGCGCAGAACAGGTCTCTTTCGTCCAGGGAAAAGGAGCGTTTTGCGCTCTCTTCCCCTTCCGGAGTCGGGCTTGTTCGGGGAAGAATCGGTTGCCCTAGTTCTCGAGTCCTCTTCAAAGAGGAAGTCAGCTGATAGCCAGGAGGCTATCTATCGGGCCCTGTTGAACCAGCCCCGTGCCCAACCCTTTCGTCCGCAACAGGACTCTCGCCCTCGTTTTGGCTTCAAGAAGTCCTTTAGAGCTGGGTACGTCCCGTCCCGCTCTAAGAGTGTGAGATACTCCTCTAGGCCTCCTCCCCAGTTCAAGGCCTTGAGGCCCCCTTCCCAGTCTTCTCGTGGCAACAGGAGGCCGAGCCTGTCCAAGAAACAGTTTTTTCAGTAGGTCCCGCACGGCCCCGAGAATCCCTAGGCGTTCCTGTGTCGAGTGTGGATGCTCTCTTACGGGCGTATCCCGCTTGGCACAAGTTTGTGGGAAATGCTTGGATTCTCGGAGTTGTGCGGGACGGCTTTCGGTTCCAATTCGATCGGGAACCCCCGCTGTCTCTGTCCCCTGTCTCTTTCCCTCCACCCAGCGATCCTGTCCGTTTGGAGATCCTCCAGAAGGAAGTGGAGGGCCTTCTCTTGAAGGGCGCGGTTACGATCGTGAACGATCCCAGTCCGGGTTTCTATTCCCGACTTTTCACGGTTCCCAAGAAGACAGGCGGCTTCAGACCGGTTCTGGACTTGTCTCCTCCTGGGCTTCAACATCAACCAGGAGAAGTCGGATTTGGTCCCCTCTCAGCGGTTCAAATACCTGGGCATGATCTTCGACACCGAGTCGTTTCAGGTTTCTGCCACCCCGGAAAGAATTCTGTCTCTCTCCAACTTGGTGTCAGAACTTCTCACAGCCCAGTCCACCTCCTTCAGACGGCTTCTGTGCCTCCTCGGTCAGATGGAGTCCGTCTCGGGCCTCCTTCCTTTAGGTCGCCTTCACAAAAGGCCTCTGCAACGCGAGGTCCTTGCTCGAGTGCGAGATCAGTCGGATTTCGATCAGGTGGTCCAGTTGGGCACCTGGTTCCGGGATTCGGTTTCTCAGTGGACGGACTCGGTGTGGATGAACAGTATGGTCCCAATCAGTCGTTTGGGGGCCCAGCTGTTCATCTGCACCGACGCCTCTCTCACCGGTTGGGGCGCGCATCTCGACTCCGAAGAGGTCTCTGGAAAATGGACCGAAGCGGAGTCAGAGCGTCACATCAACTGGCTGGAGCTGGAGGCCATTCGCCTGGCCCTCCTTCATTTCGCTCCAAGGCTTCACGGCAGGTGTGTGGTGATTTGTGGCGACAATTCCACCAGCCTGTCCTACCTGCGTCGTCAGGGAGGCACAAGGTCCGCTTCACTCTCCCTGACGGCGGAGGCGATTCTGCGGTGGGCTTTTTCTCTCGACATCTCCCTCACGGTCGAGTTTGTTCCGGGCAAACTCAATGTGGTGGCGGACCAGTTGAGTCGCTCGGACCAAATTCTGGCCACCGAATGGACCATTGCTCACCAGGCCTTGTCTCCTGTTTGGAGACTGTGGGGGAAACCCCTCCTCGACCTCTTTGCCACCAGGTTCACTGCCAGACTGACCCTGTATGTTTCTCCAGTCAGGGACCCTCAGGCCTTTGCCAGGAACGCCTTCTCGTTCCCTTGGAAGGGCATGCTGATGTATGCCTTCCCCCCAACGGCTCTCATTCCTCGGGTGTTGGAGAAGTGTCTCCGAGAGCACCCGGACTTGATTCTTGTCACTCCGATGTGGCCCACAAGCCATTGGTTCCCAGAGCTCCTCGACATGGCGCAAGACGGTCCTCTTCCGCTCAATCTCACTCCCGCCACTCTTCTTCAGCCAAGAAGCGGGGTCGGACACCCTTGCCCTTCAAGGCTAAACCTGGTCGCATGGCGACTGTCCGACTAGGCCTTCGCTCTCAGGGGTTTTCCACGCGCACCGTGGATCTGTTGGTCGCCTCTCGGCGTAAGTCTACAAACGATCTGTATGATCTTCGCTGGGCCACCTGGTTTGCGTTTTGTCAGGAGAGAAAGTTTGATCCGCTTCGTCCCTCAACGGTTCAGTTCGTGGAGTTCCTCTCTCACTTGCTTAGAACTAGGAACTTGTCCTCTCAAACCTTGTCAGGTTATAGGGCGGCCTTGATTAGCACGATCTCGTTGTCTTTAGGTTCCAAGTTTACGGAGAATCTCTCGGCTTTGCCAGTTTCTCACTTCCTGGACGCTGTGCGCCTCCAAGCCCCGTCCAGAACGGTCCAGTGTCCTCAGTGGGACATCTTTTTGGTTCTGGCTTTTCTCAGGGACAAATGTGAACCCCTGGAGTCGTTGTCTCTTAAGCTTCTGACTCTCAAGACAGTTTTTTCTCATTTCTCTCGCCACTGCCCGTCGCATCAGTGGTTTGCATGCTCTGAGTGGTCTCACCAAGGATGTCCAGTTCGAGGAGGACTTCTCGTCTGTCTCCCTTTCTTTTCTCCCGGAGTTCCGTGCAAGAACCAGTCTGGTGATGTTTCCTCTCCCTTAGTCTCTATTTCGAGTCTTCGCTCCGTTCTGGGTCCTGATGATCGTGATATCTTCCTCTGCCCCGTTAGGGCTCTTCGTTCTTATCTGGCTCGTACCAAGTCCTTCAGAGGGGCTAAACGTCGCCTGTTCGTCTCCATTAATCCCAAGTACTGCAGCGATGTGGCTAAGGGTACTGTGTCCCGTTGGATCCTCGACCTCATTAAGTTGGCCTATGCCCGCTCGCTGGTTAGGCTACCTGATAACCCCATTCGCGCCCACGAGTTGCGGGCCATCAGCTCTTCCCTGGCGGTAGTCAAGGGTGTCCCTCTTGTGAAGGTTATGGCCTCAGCGTTCTGGAAGTCGCAGAACACCTTTCTTCAGTTTTACCTGAGGGATATCTCTGCTCAGGGCGAAGACGACTCCTTTTCCATTAAGAAGGTGGTCGTTGCGCAGGTCCCGGTCTCCTTGTAGTGTGAGTACCGGTGTTTTTTGTGCCTCTGTTTTTTCTCTGTGTTCTTTGGTATATCATTGACATGACTGTTTGGGGGTATTTATTTGCATATTTTCAGGGATGTTGTACATCTTTCGGGGGATTCTCTTAGGAGTGTTTCCCTCTTTTACTGATATGCTTTTGGGGTTGTTGGTGTGTCAGTTGGCACGCATCACCCTCCACCACGGTGGTAATCTGCAGTTGTTTTGAGTGTTGGTATAGTATGATTAAATTAGATTGGTGGATTTTGATTAATCCTATCTATTTAATTTAATACTTACCAACACTCAAAACAAAAAAATTTCCCTCCCAGCCTCCCTCCTGATGCGGGGCTGTAAAATTACATGAATGACATATCCGGTGCCCCAAGGGTGCGCGTCATACCCGGAAGTAAGGGGAGTCACTCCCGCTACTCCCTGCGGTATGGGTGCAGTCCCATGGGGCCACTTTCGTTTTAGCTATGTGCTAGGGTAAGGTTCCAGGTTGTTTTAGGCTAATGCAGTTGTTTTGAGTGTTGGTAAGTATTAAATTAAATAGATAGTAGGATTAATCAAAATCCACCATTCAGGAGAGGCTACAAAATGGCTCTCAAAAACACCAAAATGTAATTTTCGGTTGGCCCTGGATGCCAAAAGGGCCTGGATGCCCCTGGACCCCCCCAGCCTTTGTACTCCCCAAATACTTTGGCCAATCTGTGTGCCTAGTATATGACTGAAATCTGATCAATGTTCAAGCATGGTAATTTTCAGAGAATTTACTGAATTCAGAGAAAACAATGTAGAAAAATAAATGTCAGATGGGGTTTTAAGCTTGAGGAGATGCCTTTTTCACAATTTTTGACAGTTTTATATATTTGTCAAGAGGAATTGGCCCCTGGTCACCATAACGGGCTCTTTACCCATTGAGACCACCATGAAACGATGTCTCCTGAAACCCCTAAATATTTTCAGAGAAAAATGCTTTTCCTCCATAATCATGCCTGATGTTGTGAAGTCCATTAATATCGTAGATATTTAGTTTGACTATCAGGCTGAAATCGAGAATTAAGTCACTGAAGCAGATGACCCATTCACATAAAGAAGTGGGTGGGTGGGGGGTGCTTAAATCAGGATATGGCGGACATAGGCTATTCAGTATTGGAGCCAAAACTCATTGTAGAAATCTACTCTACTTTTATGAACGTAAAAGTGCTTGATCATCTGGATAGCAGCGCGAGTGTAATTTCTGTCGTTCTGAAGATTGTTTTGACAGAACTAGGCAAAATACTGACCTTTGTTTGAGCCGACCTCATGTTTTTGATCTATTTCTATCTTTTGTTTGATCATTTTGCAAGAGCCTTGTGTATGTTTAAATTCAGATTTTTTCGTTATAATTAGAAGCGCCTCGTAGTCCGTAAAATGCATAAATGTTACTTTCGCTCGCGATGCGGGTCGATGCGCGCTTCGTCTATTTATTCCGCTAGGTCGGATTTTTGAAAGTTGATTTGGAAGGCAAAATGTTGCTTGCGTGTCAATTGGCATTATCTTGAAGCTGCGTCATCTGGTCCGACTTGACTGCTTTCCCTTCTTCCTCTTATAATGAAATGTTTACATCGACTTTCGACGAAGCCTTAATAGCTCCATAGGTAAGACGCTGGGGAGCAAATCCGTAGGTCGCAGGTTCGAGTCTGCCCCTCGCCACAATTTTTATTTTCTTCTTCGATCGCTTGGACAGGTTCCTATCAATTATGAACGCAGATGCTTCATGCTGGCGTGCGGAACACGGTTTATCTATTTGAAGGCAAAATGTGTGAAATTTCATCCAAGATTTGGGTCGTCTGCTTTGCCCGAAAATTGCCGAAGCTACCTTCGGAAAACGCGAAATTTGCCGAAGTTATTCAGGTCACATTGTAAGTTGGCTATACAGAGACCGTCAACTTTACTGCAATCTGTAAACTTAATCTATTTTTCTCTCCGTGGTAATGGTTATTTGAATGAACGAAAAAACACCACTTTGACAATCGAAGGCAATATGCCGATTGCTAAAATCGGTCGTAAAACTACTGTCTAATTTGGGGTGGACGGTCTGTTGGAAGCCATTTGCATTTTCAAAACGGTTCATTTTTAGACACGTGCGTGTGCTAACAGAAAACCGAGGCTAACTCACTGCACCTAGAAACTTCTGTGGTTGCTTTGGTTAGAAGGGGTAGGGGTAGGGGGAGGGGTGGCTAGGAAGGAGAAGAGGGAGACGAGTAGGGCTTTTGTACAAATAGTTCCTCTACCTTCTGGAAGTTTTGTGTTTGGTTTAACCATATTTGTTTTGAAAGGTGCATAATGG
This sequence comes from Phymorhynchus buccinoides, assembly GCA_017654935.2. Taxonomy (NCBI): domain Eukaryota; kingdom Metazoa; phylum Mollusca; class Gastropoda; order Neogastropoda; family Raphitomidae; genus Phymorhynchus; species Phymorhynchus buccinoides. The sequence continues at coordinate 73,541,219 of CM065681.1, forward strand.
AGAATAACGCATCTGCGCTCATGAATTGACAGGAAACCGAGCAAGCAATGATGAAGTGTGTGCTGTCTACTACAGTGTGTGTTTTCACAACATTTTATGCACCTACTTTTCTCAAAGTAACAAAACCTAAGTCTGTGCGGAGCTTACAATTGCTTTCATGACATCCTGTGAGGAGCGGGTTTTGCTATATTCAATAATGTACAGCTAGTCAGTTATTCAGACAGGTTCCTATCAATTTTATTGAATTATGAACGCAGATGCTTCATGCTGCTGTGCGGAGCACAGGTTTATCTAGTTACAGTAACTTACACTTTATTGCACAAACTATATTATTTTGTTTCATATTATAAAGCTTATGGGTCTCAGTTTGGGTAAAAAGCATTGCCTTATAGTCCATAAAATACGGTAAACATCTAGAAGCATTGCGCGTTAAAGGTGGACCCTGATGGATGAGTTTTTGCAAGAAACACGTCGAGATCATCAGAAAGACTGCCTTTTCAAGGATCGGAACACTCACTTTGCTAGAAATCAACCCGTCAAAACGGCGATTCCTCCTTGGCGGAGAGAAGCCATTTTAGATTGCGTGGGTGGAGGCCACTCGAGGTTGAAGCTTTTTTCCCTCTTTGTAGTGCAGTAAAAAATAAACAGCTATTTCCTTTGTTGTGAGCGAAACTCCTTTTGGTAAACTAAATAAAAAGGCTTGTATTGTGGACATTTTTTGATTTGGTCAAAGCTACTCAGGCGGCCATCAGAAAAGAGAAGGCACATGCCCTCTTTCATTCACTGAAAGAATTTGACTTCCAGCACCTCCGCCAACGAGGAATCGCCGATTTGACAGTTTGATTTCTAGGAAGGCAGAGCAAAGTGAGTTGCGATAGAGCTCTGTAAAGGGTGTTTTCCTGGTGATTTCAACGTGTTTCTTGCAAAAGCTTATCTGTCAGGGTCCCCCTTTAAGGCATATTAAGCATGTTGAAAATAACACATCATAAAGGGCAAAGGAAAATAACAATCTTAATTTCAGCAAACAGTTTTATTTCTAAGACATTCCATTCCAGAACATTTTACAGTTTTGAACTTTTCTTTAGCCTGCAATCCACAACATTCAATGCTAAAAAAGTCGGCCTCATGAAGGCTGCAACAGCAGCAAAACATTTTACAATTTCGAGTTATGCACATGTAATTTTTATTAAAAAAATGACGCATCAACATTTGAAATGAGCATAATTCAAAAGGACGGTATTAATATGTAATGAATGCATTTCCACACACTCGCAAACCAATAAAAGTCATGCTCTTGTCCACAAAACAAATGCCTCCCTAAAACATTTGGTTTTCTATTGTACATGTGCTATTCTTATAAAACAACCCTAGACTTTCAACTACCCTGTCTTGTACTTTGGCACTACAGTGCGACTTGTGAGACAACTTGTAAACCTTGATCATAAACAACCACATTCGTGTTCTCATGGCACAAATGAAAAGTGAATAATACCATCTATATTAACTAAAATCTACTTAACTAATGCATGTCTACTCCAAATCTAACCATAGCCCCTCTGCAATGCACACACACATGGTGCAACTCCCTTGCAGCCAATAGCAGCACAGACAGCTAGACACCGTGAATCTTATTTTTAAAAGTATAAATTACACACCGCATGACCAGAACAATTCTTACGATGCACATCAGAACACATAATGACAAACTAATGCATATCATGCTTCCAGATAAAACGTGATAAAAAAAATGACATGTTACAAAATGAGTACCATATGATTTGTGCAATGAATCGTTGACCACAACGTATTATTACCGTATATATACGTCCTCTATAGCTTCAGTACTTGCCACCGACCTATGTATACGTCGCCGCTAAGTAGCGATATTGCCACGTTAAAAAATCACGCGGCAAACCGGCGGCGCATGAAGTAGTAGGCGGCAGGGAAGGGGTTAAATAATGTGGGTTCTTTTTTAAACAGTATTTTGAATTATTTTATTACATACATGTGACTCGTATAAATATCAAAGTTACGATGCATTAAAAACAATCTGGTAATACTGTAGAACTCAAAAATTAAATGACTAATCCGACTTGTACATGCAACAGAAGTCATATGGGTGTGACCATTATCTAGCGGAGTTTTACTTTTCTATTTACAAATCAATTTGTGTATCCATACAAACAGGATGTAAACCTCGACTTGTGCCTCCTTGTCCTCAACCCTTTCACCGCCAAAGTAGCATTTTTGCTCCACAATGATTTAGCACCCATGTCATTGAAAGTTCTTGAAATCAGGGTCTGTTATTCAACGATATTGTGTTCCTAAATTTGGGCAGTAAGGATTGACCCTATTCTAAATGTGTCACAGAGAGATCCCACAATATTGCAGACAAAATCTTTTCTGTAGCCAAGTAATTTTAATGGAAATGTTTGGTTGAAATATGGTTGGCGGTGAAAGGGTTAAAGAAAAAAGAACCACAAAACAAGTACAACAAAAACACACCATCACCTTATTTGTTCGTGTAATAATTGTACACACACTAGTGTGTACATGTATGCGCAAATGCACACATACTCGAGACAGTTGGGGAAAAAAACAACCCCACTTGTATGCCGACTCGGATAATGCTGATGCAATGAGGCTTTATACTGACAAATCTCTGCCCCTGTCTCGTGCCCTGAGATGTGAACGCCACCTACTTCAGATTATCACCCTTGCCTGTCATGAACTAGTACTAAGTAGTATATAGCCACAGAAAATTATCTGCTCCTGACTTTTCACCAGGGGGCATTGACAGTTTGGGCCTAAAATTATCACCCTTTCGTGCCGGCAAGTAGTATAACGCCTCATTACAGCAGGGCTGCCTACTGTCTCCATTTGGGACATTTGTCCACAAAAACTAAAGGAACCTGTCCAAGAAATCCACTTGTCTGACTCCTGTCCTTGAAAACATACAAAACTTTATTGTGAACACCCAAAATCATCTGAACAGGCACATCAATCGTAGGTTACTGATTGTCTACTATCTTTAAAACATTGGGGTTGAAACGTATTGCTTGATCACCATTGACATATTTGTTTGGATAAGGATTTCACTACATTTGTCCATGGAAATCAGATACTCCCCCCCCGCGAATACAGAAAATGTGGTCAATTTCCGAAAGAATGGGCCAGTAACGTGTCATCGTTTTAATGGACTTTATGGGTCATGTGACCCCTGACTGCACAAAATGAAGGACCCCTAACAATCTGAAGCTCTGATTAGTCTGTCCCTTTAAAATAAAATGTCCTTGGAAGCTGCAAGAGGGGGTAGACAACCCTGTTGCAGGTAAATTGAACAAATGTAAAAGATGACAAGGCTTGGCAACTATCAGCTGATCAATTTTTCAATGGTACAAGAATAAATGGCAACTGGAAAAATGACCCAAAAAATCAGTGACAAATCCAATAATAAATCAAGAGTTCTTTTCTCTTGCGTGAAAGAGAAAGTAAGCCCTTCTGTTGATACAAAGCCCAGAAGCAAAACGTAATTAAGACTGCAATGGTTGGTCCTTCATATGTACATAATAAGAATGTAAATGTCATTAGAGGTAAAAAAAAATTGTCCATCTAGTAATCAGCATTGCATGTGAGTGTGCATTTTCTTTGGTTGCAAGCAGCCTGTTTTTAAACAAAAATGATATAAAAACATGGAAAAAATGACCAAAACACACCAAAAGAAGAAAATACAACCCAATGAGCAATTGATACATCCTCTACCTCCCCCACCCCTCCACTTTGTCACATAATTGAAAGCTTTTCCTCCTAAGTCGGAGTGTGGCTGCCCACGTTGCGAGGTAATCAAAAACGGTCACACACATAATGTTCTCATCCCTAGCTGGTGCATTTGTACCATAGTGTTCAAGTGCTTCGGCTGTTGGGATGATCCCTGGAGTCTAAGCCAGGGTAAGACAAACAAAATAATTAAAACAATCCATTTTATGTTGTTCACATTGAACATCAAAAGATGTTTGGAATTAATGACCAATTTCTGTTTTTAATTTGCTCAGCAACTGAACAGCCCAAAACAAACATTTTATGAAAAGAAAAAGAAAAATTTGCAGGAAAATAAGAACGTACAGAAAAGGAAAAATGTTTTGGCAAAAGAAAGCTTACAAACATGTTATTTTCAATTGAACTAAAAAGCATCAAAACGCTACACTCACACAAGGACATGAAGATGAAATAAATAATAAACGCGGTGAATAAAACCAAATTTTCGTCTTTAACCCCTTGACTGCCAGAGAAAATTAAAGAGAAAATCATGCCATGAAAAAGACAACTGATAGAGCCAATCTGGCAAAATGGTCTGGGGATATTAATCTCTTGACTGCGTTAGAGCAAAAGCCAGCATATCAGGGTTATTCCTCTTCATCTGATGACGTCATCAGTGATGTTATCAGGTCAGTACGTAATACGTCGGTGGCAGTCAAGGGGTTAAAAAGATTTTGACGAGGTGAATGAAGACAACACACTAAGCTTAACAATGACTATTGAATGGATGACGCATACTAGTAATATCATATATGACGTGAAAATCTGCTGACGATAAAGGAAAAGAATGAATTAAAAGACGTACCGTAATATTTGGGTTATAAGGCGATATTTTTTTCTCCTATTTCAACCAATGCGCCTAATGAACGAGGGGGCCCCTATTAGTGAACAAAATCGTGAGAAGAGAGACGATTGCCGTGTTCATTTCAGTCCACTGTGTCACTGTGAGTCTAGACATTGAAAGTGGTAAAGAGTTGCTGATACGACGAATACTCACGTTAAAATGCTTCAAAATCCCTATTATTGTCCTAGATATCGTCCAACAGATGCTATAACTCTTCATTGGATGTAAAAAGCATCGTTGTAAAGCTTAAAATGGCATTCTATCGGTTTCGCCAACAAAAAAGTCCAAACACAACAATAGGAAGTTGCACAAACGGAAGTTCGATGATTTGAAAGGGGAGCCAACTCTCGTTTATGACAGCAATAATGGCGATCGGCAAGCGTTTACCGGACGCGTACAGGCTTTGAAGTTTAACTTTCTTTTGGGAGGTGTGCATTGCCTTATAAACGAGGGCGCATTTTTCTTTAATTTTTTAAGATTTTTCTTGAAAATTGCCCTATTCACCTTATACACACAAGCGCCTAATGATCCGAAAAATACGGTAATCTCCTTCATCCCCTCCTGTTTTTTCATGACAGAAAATAATTTAGCCAGCAACGTCAACATTGCTATAAAGCGACAACATCAGCAGTCATGTTTTGACACTTGGTGATAATGGCGTGTTTCACATCCACTTTTCAATAAAAAATATATTCCATGCACTTATAATGTAGAAAACCCCCACCTCATCCATGCTTTTATACGCATAAGGCTGCGTACACAATAGACGCATAAATCCCATGCGCAATCCGTAAATAAGTAAAAGGAAGGAAAAAAATAAGCGCATGTGTCCATATTTTCCAGCGTCCGTATATTTTGGTCCTTTCTTTTACTTATTTATGTGTTTCCGTGCGTAACGTCCGCGTCTAATGTGTACACGGCTTAATAAATAAACTTTTTTTTAAGAGAATCTAAATAATAATGGAGCTTGCTAAGATGCATTTTTATACATCTAATTAAATCATTTTATATATATATAAAAAAATTGTGCTACCGTTCCGCTTGAATATAAAATTATTTTACATTAACACTGTGAGTCGGTAGTGTCTCCCTCCATCGTGAACGCCGCTGACACAGACTGTTGCCCATTAGTTGATGCGGTATCTTCGCCCAGGCAGAAGTGGGTCCGTCTCGTGTTCTTCAGACTCATCCAGAGGAGGAGGGCCTCTGATCAGCTGCTCTCGCTGTTCAAGCATCAGGCGCTTCTGCTTGCGGCTGATGTTCAGAATGCCGTTCTGAAAACAGCACAGTAAAGAAATTGTTAGTAATCAATGCATACTTTGAAGGAAAGAAAATACAGTGGAACCTCCTGTGGAACCACCATTATAAGACTCCCTCCCATATAAGACCTACTTCTCTGAGACATTGCCCTTCTTAGTAAGTATTAAAATTACCTCCCTACAAGACCCCTCCCTTATAAGACCTCATTTTGGATGATTTTTGAAGGTCTTATAAGGGAGGTTCCTCTGTACTTTGAAAGTGTGAGCTAATGGTATAAAGTGTTTCGATAGTACAGAATTTTACCAATTAAAACAAGACATCAGAGCCATGTAAACTATTCCCAGTAACGAATAGGTTTGCTAACAAATTAGCATGCTATGAATTTTTAACACACTCGGGACGAATGAACCAGATCCGGCTCATGGCTTGCACAACCGTTTAGGACGAATGGCCCTGCTCTGGCTCATAAGAGTTTTCAAGAGGTTTTGATTTCTGGCGTGTAACCAGCTTTCTGGTGCGAAGTCATAACCTACTTTCAGTTTTCTTTGACCTTGCCTCTCTTGAAATCAACCAATCATTGCAGACTTTACATTCAGCTTTGGTTGTAGAGGGGGTTAAAGATCGGAGTGTGAAATTTTCCTTCTTTCTATGTGTTAGCTGTTTTCGTCAATAGGAGACAAACGATGAAGGTAAGGAATCTGATATTTTACGATCGTTTAGTGCATGGTGTTGCTAATCTTTTCTGAAAATATTGATGCCTAACTCTTCATAACTTGGTTTGGGTGATTATTTTACGAACCTAGTCAAATGCCCAGTCCCCACAGAACAAGGGGAAATAATTTGGCCAGTCCTGAGTGAGTTAACAAATATCTGGCTTTTACCTTTCCACTGATTTTCAACTCATCAATGATCCATCCATTTTTGTTGTTCTGTGCTCTTTTTCTTCTATGGGTTCCTGGAAATTGTTCTTGTTATTGCACAGTAACTAAATATTTTTATTTTATTTTCTGGACCGTACAGTGGCGTTGCTCCCACGCCGCTCGTTCCGAATCCCAATTCGCATCTACACCCCGGTTTGTTCAAGTCGCAGAATCCGAGACCAGCAGTCCAAGGAGAGCGAATCTATGTTAGGCCGTCAGGAGGCAACCAACCGAGGAGACACTGCACTTCTGCTGAGTCACTTCGGTGGAGTTCAGTGGAGCCTGTTCAGGACACCACCTACTAAGCCCCCTACTGACGACACTATTCTCTTAGTCGCGGAGTCAGCGTGAGCGAGGTCCTCCTCCGAGGGCGCCACCACGACCGTCCACCGACAGCTCCCCAGAACACACTGATCCCCATGACTTTGACCCGAACGCACCAAGGCATAGACTGGATTGGAAACCGAAACTGAGGTCACCATGAGAGCAGGGCATGCAAAACCACAGAATTTGAGACATTTTTTAATTTTATGATTGATGGAAAATGAGGCCGATGATGATGATGCTATGGAGTTCCGTATCGGTCTGAGACTGCATGGCAGGGCTGTATTCTACGCTTCCTTTCATAATGATATCCCGGCGTTAACCAGGCCCGAGAACTACAGACACCTGCAGTGTTGGTCTTGCAATTAGAGCAACACTCTCAGAATCGCATCCGTTAAGCGGATGAAACTCGACTGTGTGGTTTCAGTCTTCCCATTAAGCCCATAGCCACTCACTCTGGGTAGGAGTCGGTCCAGAACCGAAAAAACCCTCGCCTCTGATGGGATTCGAACCCAAGACCTCCCAGCCATTAGTCCGCGACGCTAACCACTACACCACGGTGGCTGGTCAGTAACTAAATCTTGATGCAATCTAAAGTAACTGGATTTTCCTATTGCCTTTTCTTTTCATTTGTTAGCATTGAATACGGTTAACTAAAGTATGGAAGAAGTGGAAGTTACACACAAAAAACAAAAACCCAAACTAAAATATATGTGGACTAATGCAACCACGCTGCAAACTCAAATTGTTATCATATTTTAAATTCCCTTGATGTGACATTGTTCTGCGTTCCCAGGCTATAAGGACACAATGGGTACGTATGTGTCCATTTTCCAGTTTTCACCGGTCTCCTCACTGCATTCAGCCGACACATTCCGATTTCGGAGGAGCTCAAAGGAGAAAATTATATTGAAATTTATTTGGGGAAAAAAAGGCAGGAGAATGGGCCAAAAATCAGAAAGATAGATGACACAAAGCAAGGAAAAAGGCAGAGTCAAAGATGGAAACAAATTAGAGGAAGTTACAAGCACAGAACTTCCAGAAGGTGGGGGAACTATTTGTACGGGAAGACCACCCCGGTATCCCCATGGGGGGATACGACATTCGAAAATCAGTGTGCTGAAGAAAAAAAAATTCAACTGTATCAGGCAGTTGAAACAATGAACGAAGTGTTACCCTCTTCTTGTCCACAATGTTGAGTATGACGGTGGTAGCCATGCAGCACAGCGTGTTGGCCAGAAGGAAGATCATCACATACTTCCATCGCTGCAGACGCTCAGCCACATGGGAGTCCCTGCACAACAGACACAGCGGTAAAGGTGCGGATGAACACACACACACTTCGATTTCACACACACACACCCTTCGGGAGTACAAATGCAAAGATGTGAAACACAGAAAAATTACAGATACTCTTAAAGCATAACATGTGGCGGTACCATAGCCGATGAGGTTTAACCGAGGCGTGGTTACTGCTACACATATCTGTATTGTTAAAATATTGGGACTTTACTGGTGTTGTACTGCCTCCGGGCATTGCCTCCAGTATTGTTCCCACCATCTTTGTATTTAAAGATGCCCCACATGGTCGAAAGACCGCAGAGGGCGTAAAATCCTATTTTCGCTTCACAGAAAAATTACTTCTATTAAGCTCCACAGAAAGAACAAAACAAACAAAAGCATATGGTTTATGACAAGCATCAGATTTTGCGAAATGCTACTATCCCCCCTTCCCATTCTGCCCATAGTCCCCTTACCCATCTTCCAAACTCCTCCCAAACCTATTGGCCACTGCAACGACCACCTTTTGCAAGAGCCAATGCCCTAGGTAGATGCTTGAGTACTGACCAAACAAGGGAATAACTCTTGCCAATAACCCTATTTGAGGCCACTAAATGGCTGCCTTTTGCAAGAGTGAATGCCCTTTTGGATACTGACCAACAAGGGCTTGACTCTCACTGTCAAGGGCGTTAATAACCCTAGTTGCAGTGGCCAACATAACAGATGTACTGTTGAGTGGCGGTGACTGCACTGACCCTGTCTCGTTGCCGAGGATCTGCCCGACGACGACGTTGCAGATGCCGATGCCGATCATCTGCATGGAGGTGGTGATTCCCATGGCTGTGCCCACCGTGGCCTGGCTCACCACCAGGGGGATGGTCGGCCACATGCTGGCCTGAAATGACACCAGGCTATTTTGTTTCACAGTCCTTTTTTGTAAATGACAAAAATCAAGAGTTCTTTTAGGGTTCTAGTGACATAAATCAAGGGTTCTTCCAGGGTTCTAGTTATGCAAATCAAGGGTCCTTCCAGGGTTCTAGTTGCAGAAACCAAGGGTTCTAGTTACAGAATCCAAGGGTTCTTCCAGGGTTCTAGTTACAGAATCCAAGGGTTCTTCCAGCAGGGTATCTCTGAGGAATGTTTTAATCCCTGAAGGAGAACTGATTAACTGATGCTGCATAGGTGAAACAAATATAAGATAAATTTACCTTCCATAAATGTATCTGTGTAAAGCATCTATATATTGATGATTGAATGTGTCTTTCTTCAGTTTTTTAAAACCTTTTTATTTACTACGTAGCATGCACATATGCGTGGTAGAAGCTTCATCCATTCAGCACGCTGCACACATATATGTGTGGTGACTTTGACTAAACAGTGCACTGCTATGTATGGTCTAAGGGGAAAAACACTTGTTTAATTAAATTCAGAAATCAATTGTCTGTCTTCTTGGAGCTTTCCCTTGAGCAAAACTGGGCTAAATTAGTCACAAGCAGCTTTTTAAAAAGACTGTCTGAAAGCGCGGCCAATGGTGGCAAAGAGGAAAAACCATCACCAGAAGAAGATAAGTATGTTTGTAATCCTGCATTTCTGGTGCGAAAACAGAGATAAATAGTCACAGAAACTTGATGATGCTATAATAATAATAATAAATAACATTTATAGAGCGCCCTTTCTCTCTTGAGCTCACGGCGCTTCACAATTGTTTAAATAAATACATAAATCATAAATAAGCTACTACAATATCAACTATCACAAACATGCACACAGCCACAACACGCACGCACGCACACGCCCACATACACCCACATACGCGCGCACACCACAATGTGGGGGACATCATTTTAAGGCAGGAAACAGGACAAGGAAGAAATCAGAGGTATTGCCGGAAGAGGTGAGTTTTAAGAGCGGTTTTGAAAGACTGGAAAGATTTAGCAGAACGAAGTTCATATGGTAGGGTGTTCCAGACAGAAGGGGCGCTGTCAGAGACTCACTCTGTCCAACAATACCAAACACTCACACTTGACATGCAAACAAAGCAAGCAAAAGTAGAGTTGAAAATTGTCGATTTCTGTACGTCTGTAGTGAAAAGCTACTGGGAATCAGTATGGGGTGAAGTAGTTAAACTCATATCAAGTAATGGCATAGAAGTTGAAGATAAACACTTTTTATTTTAGTTATGAAAATAAATCTCAGTGAATTGCTAGCACTGTCCCCCTGGTCTAAAGGACTAAAAGCTTGACGCATTTGAAATGCAGAATATTCTGCTTTGATAAAGCCTTGTGTCCAATTTTGTGTCCACGTTTCATTCTATCGATGATTAACTCATTCAAGTCGTTCCGGCCATATATGTCCGGAATTAATAGATAGCTGTCAATTTGAGGCATTTGATTCAAAGGAAGTAAATCTATGTGACCTTGGTCACTTCTAAACTCGCTTCGCTACCTTAGACCACAATTTTGCCTCTGACTTTGCATTTGTAGTGGTTTGTAGGGGGGAAACCAATGGCTGTAGAGAGTTTTTCTATATAAAGTCTATTATATAAAAAGTCTGATCTACCACTTCCCTATGTCTAAACCTGAAGTAAAAACCCGTAATCTTCTTTCATTTCTCCTTTTGTTTATGTATGTTTTGCTTGTGTGTATGGCTGGAGTGATTTGTGAGTTTTTTTAATAATTCAAAATCGTTGCGATGCGAATGAGTTAACTACAGTACTTGCACAGAAAAAAGAACATGGGAAGGGTGTGAATTTCAGTAAACAGTTATAAATAGATCAAGTTATAGCATTGCATTTCTTTGACGTAAACTGACTTGATTTGATCCTTTTTTAGAAAAGCGAATAATAAAGTTTCAACCCCCATGAAGAAAAAGGTGCATATTCTTAAAATAATTGAAAGATTAAATTGGTCCCCAAACTTCAAGAAATGAACAATACCGTATTTATTTTACTATTATAAGGCGGCACTGCCCAAATTTTACTAAAAACTCAGATTTTGTTATTATGTTTTCTTACTAATATTGTTAGTCATATAAGAAGGCACAGGGGTCTCAGTCTGGGGAAAAAACCATCGCCTTATAGTCTGAAAAATATGGCATTCCAATGAGAGCAGTACTCACGGCAGCGAAGGAGTAGGTGATGCCCAGCCAGACGGTGGGGATGACGGGGTAGATGGTGGTAAAAGCCAGGATGCCGAACACTGGGATGGTCAGGAAAGCGCACAGGAACGCCAGGATTCCGCGCTTGCCCAAGATGTCCTGAAAATAAGAAAGAAAAACCACATCTTTGAAGTAAACATTTGCAGTTTCCCCGTTTCTGTCATTGTTTGTTTTGAGCATTTTGATGTTTTTGTTTGTTTTGTTGTTGTTGTACACTGGCTTAAAGACTCCAGGGATCATCCCAACAGCCGAAGCACTTGAACACTATGGTACAAATGCACCCGCTAGGGATGAGAACATTATGTGTGTGACACCGTTTTTGATTACCTCACCACGTGGGCAGCCACACTCCTACTTCGAAGAAAAAGCATTTTGTTTAATATTGTTTAAAAAGTTCAAATCATTTTGTGGTTTACTTGTTAATGTAAGTCAGTTTTTTTTTGCCCATCAGCGCTCCCCCCCCCCCCCTCCTACCCCACATCACCCCCTACACTCCTTCATCCCCCCCCCCCTTCCCTCGCATCATCCCCTATCCTGTCATTCATTTAACCCTCATCAACTGACCATAATCCACAACAACAAATTCCCCAAGTATGTATTTTTTTTTTTTTTTTTTTTTTTTTTTTTCATTGACTGTGAGAAGGAACTATGCTAATCATGAACTATAAACCATTTATTGTACAGTGAAACCTCCCTTATAACACTCCCTCCCACATAAGACCTACTTCTCTGAGACATTGCACTTCTTTGTAAGTATTAAAATCACCTCCCTTATAAGACCCCTCCCTAATAAGACCTCATTTTGGATGATTTTTGAAGGTCTTATGGAGGTTCCATTGTATAAACAGTCTTTCTTAACTGATTTAAACATAAACAGACTTTCATAACTGAATCAAAGCAAATGCAAACCCAGTAGTCCATGTGTCACAATCAATACACAAACAGAAGGAAACAGGAAATGTTTCGACTCACAATCATGCCTCCCAGGAAAGGGGAGATAAGCATGGAGACGTCGTAGACGGACCCAGCGATGTAGGCTGACGTTTTCTGGTTCAGACCGTACTTCTTCCCATACTTGTCCTTGATGAACTCACTGTCAACAACAGCCAGGTCACAGGACACAACAATTATAATCTCATGAGTGCAACTCCACAAAATGAAAAAAACTGAAAGGCAGGGGTCCAGGGACCCATGGCCCCAGCAGGGTACAGGGGCAGAGCCCTGTCGGACGATTCAGGGGGGCAAGTTAAGAGAGAGAGATAACGAGATAGACAGACAGTTAAAATGATAGACAGACAGTTTGAGTCTGATAAGCCTTATAAAATTATTACATTGCCTTTGTAAACTTCCAAGATAGAACAAGCAAGTTCAAAACGCCCCAAATTGCTTGTGGTCTTTTTTTGTTTGTGGCTCAAGCCACAAACCTATAACTCACTTTGTCGGTCGGTCAGTCGGTCTGTCTGTCTGTCTGTCGGTCGGTCGGTCCAAAATTGTCGCACAAAAATTGTCGCACTTCAAATCGAGGCTACACTTCAAATTGAGGCCGCTCTTTAAAATGATGTATTTTAAAAGCGTACAAAATAATAAACATACGTAATACAGACACTACAACAGACACGACGAGTATGCGGTGCTTCTTTTGATGAGCATAAGTAGGATACATAGTTTTAAATGTTTTCCAAAAGATATAAAACGTTACGAAATGGTGCAGAGATAACATTCTGGTTTACAGATTAAAATTATTGAAAAGCCAGGGGAGGTGACTCATGATTGGAGTGGTAAAAATAGACCGCGTGCCACAAACTATTGCGATTTCGCGCTTGTTTTTTTTATGAATTAAAAAACAACCTGAAGTTCAGTTTCTGGTCAAATTAAAAGTACTGAAATCAGTGTAAAACTGAAAGAGTAGCACCCATGTAATCTATATTATATTGGATAATAGGCAACAACAGATTACCATTGGTAACAATTTCTTCTTTGACCAATGCATGTTTCAAAAATTGGAAATATTTTTCATTTTCCAAATTTTCAACTCTACTGTTCTTTTTTGTCTTAATTGTCTGTAATTTATTCATTTTTTTAAATTCTTAATTACTCACGCTTTTTTTTCTTTTTAGGGGGATAATACCTATTAGTATTAATTGCAAATCCTCCCATTTTCCCTGTTATTGGGGAATCACTAATTTGCATTCACAGCACGTGAATTCCCCACATTGCGAAAGCTTTAAGTTTCCCTCAGAGAACTATTTACAGTTAAGACCAAGCACTTGTCCCAAGTTCTTCTATTTCACACCACCAAGTATTTTACCCACTGGTTGTAGTTAGAGGCAGGGAAAGACCTTACAAAGAGCAATACTATCACAAAAGAAGAGATAATAACGATGAGTTAGAGTCACAACGGACTATCTTCAGATGACCCATTGACTTATTTTGGAACTGATTGCAAAAGATAATAGCTTCTGCGACCTGAACAAGCCTGGGTGTAGCTGCAAATTGGGATTCGGAATGAGCGGCGTGGGAGCAGCCCAGAAGATGGGACAGGGAAAAAAAAGAAAAAAAAAAAAAAAGATAATAGCTTCTATTTGATGAGACTGAAAACAAAAGCAAAATCCCAATTTTTTTTTTCCATTCTCATTAAACACGTTATTATTTTTGGCAGTATGTTCCATAATTCTTCTTCTTCGATCGCTCAGACAGTTTCCTGTCAATTATGAGCGCAGATACGTCATGCTGCCGTTATGCGCTAAAGTAAGAAATAGTTAGGCCCAGCATGCCCAACTTTGGCTGAAAAATCTTTTTGAAAGTGTTTCTGGAAAAAAGGCAGGAGAATGGAGAAAGATAGTAGATGACGGCAAGCAAAGGGAAAGGCAGAGTCACAGAGAGTGGCACATTAGGGGAAGTTTCAAGCACAGAACTTCCAGAAGGTGGGGGGACTATTTTTACGAAAGACCCCCCCGGTATCCTCACGAGGAGAGACTCGTGGATGGGGGTGGGGTGGTCCAGCTCCCCGTATGGAGGCACGAGGCATCCACCTACTGCCCCAACATATTAGATAAGACTGACAAAAAAAGCAAATTTTTATTTTTATTTTTTTTCATTCTCATTTAAACCAAGTTATTGTTTTTTGCAGTAAGTTCCAAAATAAGTAATGGACCATCCAAAGAGTCCGTTTTGATTCTAAGGCATCAAATTTATGATTGGAGTGGGTTATGCTGGTGATGAGCGCTAAAAATAATCACAAACCGAAAGGATATGAAATGGAGTGCTTTGCGTAATATTCAACAGCAGAAAATGGGCTGGGGGGGGGGGAGAGAGGGAGGAGGGAGAGAGGGAGAGAGAGAGAGAGAGAGAGAGAGAGGAGAGAAGAGAGAGAGAGAGAGAGAGGAGATATTCACCTGGCGTCAGCCATGAAGGGGAACACGCCGAGTAGAAAGAACATGAGAGGCCAAGGCCATCTTCAGCCAGCCATGAAGGGGAACACGAGAGTTGAGAAGAACATGATGGCCAAGGCCACCAGAGAGAGAGAGAGAGAGAGAGAGAGAGAGAGAGAGAGAGAGAGAGAGAGAGAGAGAGAGAGAGAAGAGGGAGGAGATATTCACCTGGCGTCAGCCATGAAGGGGAACACGCCGTTGTAGAAGAACATGATGGCCAAGGCCACCAGCCAGAACTGCAGTGACAGGTTCTTGACGTCCGTCAGTTTCTGACACACACACACAAAGAAAGAAAGAAACGTCAAAATGCATTGGTTAAATCTACTGATGAAATGGTGGAAATCCCAACGGCCCTGCATTGCTTTTTTTTAAAACTTAAAAGTGTTTTTTTTAATTAATGACAACAAACAGAGGCTTTGTATTTACCCTGAGCAAATATGACATTCATGATTCATTCACCCCATCCCTTCATGCAGTGACTCTCTGCCTTATTTGTTCTTTAAAAGCATTCCAATTTAGCAAGCAAGTGAATGAGTAAGCATGAAAGAGCGCGAGAGAGAGAGAGAGAGAGAGAGAGAGAGAGAGAGAGAGAGAGAGAGAGAGAGAGGATGAGAGAGATAGAGAGGAGAGAGAGAGAGAGAGAGAGAGAGAGAGAGAGAAGAGAGAGAGAGAGAGAGAGAGAGAGAGAGAGAGAGAGAGGGGAGACAGACAGACAGACAAGTATCTTAACCCTTTCACCGCCAACGTCGCATTTCTGCACCACAATGATTTAACACCCATGTTACTAAAATTCATCAAATCAGGGCCTGTTATCCAAAGACCCTGTTCTCTTCATTTTGGAAGGTGGGGATAGGCCTTACTTTAAATATGTCACAGAGGAATCCCCAATATTACAGACAGATTTTTTTCTCTACCCAGGTAAGCTTAATGCAAATGTTTTGCTGAAACATGGCTGGCGGCGAAAGGGTTAAAGCCAATGCCAGGAAGGCATACCCACCAGTTTCTTGGACTCCTCCCTCTGACTGGCCTCATCCCCCAGCTGCCTCACCCCCCAGCGGTCCAGAGCGCTGACTATGATGGCAGACACAAAGCCCAGGAAGCACAGAACGGCCCCTGGAACACACACACATGCATATTGAGATCAACACACAAACACACACACACACACACACAGACGCACGCGTGCAAACACACACACACACACTTACTGTTACTTTTGCCCATAGCCCCCAGTGGAGCAAAAGCCGTCAACAACACTTGTCCATCGCACTCTGTATTGGGCAGATCTCTCCATGCCACTCCAGTTCAACTCATGGGTGCAACTCCCCAAAATGAAAAAAACCTGAAAGGTAGGGGTCTAGGGACCCATGGCCCTGGCAGGGTACAGGGGCAGAGCCACATCAAACGATTCTGGGGGGGGGGCAAGTTAAGAGAGAGATAATAAGATAGACAGACAGTTAAAATGATAGACAGTTTGAGTCTGATAAGCCTTGTAAGATTATTACATTGCCTTTGAAAACTTCCAAGATAGAACAACTAAGTTCAAAACGCCCCAAATCCCTTGTGGTCTTTTTTTGGTTTTGATGAATTAAAAAATACTGAAGTTCAGTTTCTGGTAAAATTAAAAATACTGAAATCAGTGTAAAAATGAAAGAGTAGCACCCATGCAGTTCGTTCCCTGCCTTTCCAGTTCTGCCGGTGTGTCCTGCCTCCAGCTGTTGCTAGGTTGGCCTCTCTTCTATTTCCCCTGAGGGTTCCAGGTCAGAGCCTGGCATGTGGTGCTGGATGCTGGTTTCCTGAGGGTATGTCCAATCCAGCCCACTTCTACCACATAATCTGTTTGGCCACTGGTTCCTGTCTTGTGCTTAATTTTATGAAGTTCTACCAAAGCTTATAAGTCGGAAACTAAACGTTGTTACTTTCGAAATTAAGTAAATCGGTTTAATGAATTTAGAAAGCCACAACGTTTAGTTTTCCACTTAAGCTTTAGTAGAACTTCATAAAAGTAAGGGCTGCTCACTGCCACATCTTTTCGTTGCTGACCTTTTCAGGCCCCTGCTTGTTGTAGATGAGCCTCAGACATGTGTTCCCAAATGTCTGGATGTTGTGTAGAGTAGCTTTAGTTGTTCACCATCCATATAGCAGAAATGATTTGAATTGACGATGCAGAGTTTGGTTTTCATGACACACACACACACATGCTCTACAGTAGAAGAATGTAAACACTACACTGATCAGCACGAGAAGGGATAATTTATAAAGAGAGAAACTCAAAAGGCATTCTCCCAACAATATACACACATTCTCCCAACAATAAACAAAACATAGAGAAGCTCAAAAAGTATTCTCCCAACAACATACATAACACATATTCTCTCAACAATAAACAATCGCGGAGAACACAGAAACAAAATGTGGATGTTACCCTTGTCTTCAATGCAAGGAAACAAAACAATTATCAAGACGCTTTGCTTCAAATAAAAACAAATTCAACAAAAACAAAACAAAGAAGCTCAAAAAGTAAGCCCCCAATATACACACACTCCCATAAACAAAACAAGAACTCAAAAAGTATCTACCTTCCATATACACACATTCTCCCAACAATAAACAAAACATAGAGAAGCTCAAAAAGTATTCTCCCAACAATATACACACATTCTCCCAACAATAAACAAAACATAGAGAAGCTCAAAAAGTATTCTCCCAACAATATACACACATTCTCCCAAGTTGAGGACGGAGCCCAGGCGGGAGAAACACAGGGTGATGCCGAAGGCCATGGCCAACTCCTTGTCTTTAAACCAAACATAGAGAAGCTGAAAAAGTATTCTGCCAACAACTGAAAATATGGCACAACAATAAACATCGCGGAAACACAGAATGAAAATGTGATGTTACCCTTGTCTTCAATGCAAGGAAACAAAACAATTATAAGACGGTTTGCTTCAAATACTGAAAATTGGCACAACAAAAAATGAAAACCCCCCACACACATCAACAAGAACTCCTTCTACCTTGCCATCTTCTAAGCATACCTCCACACCCGCACCCCCCTTACTCACCACCCCAGAGTGTGACCATGAGGCCGTAGGTCTCCTGGAAGCTCTCGGTGAGGAAGAAGTTGAGGACGGAGCCCAGGCGGGAGAAACACAGGGTGATGCCGAAGGCCATGGCCAGCTCCTTGTCTTTGAACCAGTAGGCTGTGATGCGGTTCTGCACAACTGAAAATTGGCACAACAAAAAATGTGACATTGATAAACTGAAAATGTCCCATGGCCAGCTCCTTGTCTTTGAACCAGTAGGCTGTGATGCGGTTCTGCACAACTGAAAATTGGCACAACAAAAAATGTGACAGTTGAATGATGTCCTGAGGCTTTGGTCATAGTAGGCTGTGATGCGGTTCTGCACAACTGAAAATTGGCACAACTGAAAAATGTGACTATTGCGCTGACCCCCCACTTGTCTTTGAACAAATAGGCTGTTGATGCGGTTCTGCACAACTGACTTTGGCACAACAAAACATGTGACATTGATAAACTGAAAATGTCCCATGGCCAGCTCCTTGTCTTTGCGCAACCATAGGACGTTTGCCGTTCTGCACAACTTGAAATTAGCATCACAAAAAATGTGACAGTGATGTCACTGAGGCCTCGGTCATAGATCATTGTCCTACTTAAACTGAAAATGTCTTTGCGCTTACCCCCCACCCCCTTTAATGACCTAAATGTCAGTATTATTGAGGGTTGAACACAGACAGACTTTGTCCTCATTGAACTCTTCAAGCGCCATGTATTTTTTTGTTCCACGTTCTTGGTCCATCCTTGGCGCAACAACAGGAGTACATTTTTTCAAGTGCCTTGAATTGCTTTAACTGAGTTGAAAATGAGAGAGGTCTCTAGAACTCGGGCAAACACATGCGAGGGCAATTTAGTTGTCTTGGCATAGAGTACTTTGCACTCGTGGCAAAGAGTATTTAATATGAGTCAGTATTTTCAGGGTTTCCACCCCTGAAAGAGATAACTGATTACAATCTGAGCATTAAGATTTTTGACAATTTGAGCATGATATTGTTAACAGAAAAGCAAACAAAAAGTAGTAAACATGTTCCAATCCCAATGTACTGCCAATCGGATAGATTTAATTGTAAATTCAGAACGTGCTTAGAGTAAAAACACACACACACAAAAACAAGATGGCAACGCCATGTAAACGTACTCCCAGTACCACCCCCGCAACAAATATACACCCACACAGACCTCACTATACACATGAATAACAGTATTCAAGGGAGCCAATTTTTGATCATCGGATCATTGTGTTAAAAAATTCCTGTATCGGCATGGTAATACTGAAAAATTAAAAAGTTGTTCACTATACCTACCTTGGCTTAAATCTATCCATTAATTTTTAAATAATCAGTGTTTTTTTACTATGCAAAACATTCTGACTGGGATTACGTTGGCATGGCTCGTCATTCTGTGAATCTGACATCGTGTGAAGCATCTGCAAGGTCTAAAGAATTACTGTACCAAGTTTCTTTAAGATCGGTTCATTGGTTTAGGCGCTATGGACTGGAACACACACGCACACACGTACAGGCAACGCACAGCCCTCGTTCCCATTCCAATGTACCCCCTGCTCTGTAAGAACTGGGAGTACAAAAAGAAACCAATCCAGACTCGCTTGTTTTTTACATCTGTATTATTAAGAATTTGGGGCTTTCCTGGTGTTGCACTGCCTCCGGGCATTGCCTCCAGGATCGTTTCCCACCATCTTTATATCTAGTATCTACTAATGTCCCGTTTAGCGTGTTTGTACAAGCTTGTGTATGTTTGAGTCAGTTTGTGTGTGTTTCAGTGAGAATGTGTCTTCTGTGTGTTTGATGAAATGTGTGTGGGTCTCTGTGTGTATCTCTGTGTGCAAGAAAGCGTTTACTCGCGTGCATGCACGTACGTGCGTGTGTGTCAGTCATGCGTGTGTGAGTGTTTTCTTTACCGACTGTAAAGCGCTTTGTGCTCGATAAAAAGCGCTATATAAGTATCCGTTTATTATTATTATTATTATTATTATATGTGTCTGTTCCACACTGGAGGACGTTAACAGACCTGTTTACCCTGAAATCGGGCTTCGTGTATTCAGAAGAAAGAAAAAAGTGTATTTTTCACAAAATAGGAGTACTCCAAAACGAAAGTTAAAAAAACCCTGAGTGCAAACATGCATACATTTTGATAACAACTTATAGAAATACTATGTCAAAAGTGTCATCCATTATTTACAATAACACACACACACACAAACCGCATTAGTTTCCTGAATCAGGCAATATACAGAAATGATAGTCAGATCTTTTTTTCACCATTTCATCATATTTTTCACCCATGCATCATATTTATCATATTTTTGTTAGATATGCGTACAAAATATGGTGAAATCTTATGGGTAAACAAGTCTGCGTTAAGCAGAATTTCATCAACTCACTTGTGAGGGATCCATTGCCGGAGCCAAAGAGCAGGCGTCCCAGCAGCATGAGGGGGAACATGGCGGCGGTTCCCTTCAGGAAGAGGGAGGCAGCGAACGTGGAGGACCCCAGCACACACAGGAAGGAGAACAGGAACACGCCCACTGTTGTGCAGCAGCAACACACACACAGAGACTGAACACCCTTAGTTTTAGTAAGAGCATGTGGAAGCACATTATATAAATGTCTATTCATATAAGTACCGTAAAAGCCGCAGAGATTAATACATGCATTTTGTATGAACAGTCTCACTTATTTTTAATGTTTATATTCATTGATACTTGTCTTCATGTTGATTATTTTTGGCTTGGTGTTTATCTGTATGTTAGTGTTTAGGCCTTTGTTCAGCACTTTGAGCACCCTGCAAAGGGAGTTAAGCGCTCTATAAATAATCAGTATTATTATTATTATTATTATATGTAACCTATAGCAACTTTCACCCCATACCAAGTGCTAAAGGAAGCCATTAGTAAAACGAGTAGATTCAGATCTTACCTTCTAACTCCATGAAAGTTGGTCTCTTTCGTTTGAAAAATAGTATCCGGAAGAAATAAACGTCATTGGAAAAAATGACACAAGCATGACGTGATTTCTTTACAATCTCTACGATTTCAAGGGGGGGTTACGCACTGACCCAGCCAACGTGCAGACTCATCAGTACTCTAGAAGGCACTACTTTTTCTCCCAAACTGAGAACTAGGGCTGTGCCTTATAATAGCATGACTAATAATATTGTAAGAAAAAGTTATAGCAAAACCTGAACTTTGTGTAACATTTCGGGGGTGTGCCTTATAAGGTGAGCCTTATAGCCCGAAAAATATGGTATGTACGCTTGCATACACAGACACACTTCTACAGTGTAGGTCTATCCATTCATAAAAATAGATAATCACATGCATACACAGACACACTTCTACAGTGTAGGTCTATCCATTCATAAAAATAGATAATCACGACAGTCCAGTGCAATTGAGAAGGTACAGAGGAGAGCAACCAAACTGATAAAATCAATGAAAAATTTGGATTATGAGGACAGGCTAAGTAAATTAGACTTGCCATCTTTAAAATACAGAAGACTAAGGGGAGATTTGATAAATGTTTACAAGATTCTTCAAGGCAACAATACTAACAAAGGCTTGTTTCACTGTAACGAAATAAGAACCCGTAATAGTGAACTTAACACCTAGACCAGGTACAGCAGAACTAACATTAGAAAAAACTTTTTTTCTAACAGAGTCACCCAATATTGGAACAACCTCCCTGCACATACTAAACTGGCCTCAGATACTAACAAAGTCAAAAACCTCCTAGACAATGATCCAAAATTGCCATGATTAGTGCATCAATATGGATGCTAAAAACCGCCACAGCAATTGCCAAACTAACCAAAAGGAAGGACGCATTGAGAGGCTGCAAGGCCTGGTCGTCCAAATACACCTGACCTGACCTGACCATACACAGATATACACACATACAAGTACACACTCACATGCCTGCACCCAATCTCACAACCATAAACATTTTTTTCCCCATCTAATATCATGAGAAGTAGATAGACGTTAAATGAAAGACACACACACAGACACACTTACATGTATCAAGCACACACTGTGACACACAGATGCACACATGCACTGTGCACAATAAAAAAAACCACAACAACAAACATTTACTGAAAGTAAAGTTAAGTTCCACCAACCTCTGTTGCCAAGTTTGTCAATCAGGAATCCTGCTGCTATAACAACTGCAGCATTTCTGTGAACAATTATAGATGGTACAGTTAAAGCGCATCAAATAAACATAGTCTTCAAAACTAATAGCAGAATATAATTAAGTCAAATGTGCACAGATTTGATTTGAGCAAAAAACTGATTTACAAAAAGCTTCCCTGATCAGCATTACACTACATAGCAATCAAGCAATAATGCATAAATGTTTTCAAAGCATTTCGGTTGTGTAACTTACTATTAAAAGAATTCTAGACCCAGGGCATACATATTTTTTACATAAATTCAAGTTACACAGGGATCAATCTTGTCACAGGACATCATAGGTCATTTGACAACTGAAGAAAATATAATAGGTCATTTTCATAAAACGATGTCATAATGCAAAAAAAAAAATAATTAAGGAAATACAACTTGAGTGCAACAAAAACTGTTTTTTGGGACACTGTTACAATGAAGCACATAGTTTCACAGACTGCATGTTGAAGGAATGACAGGAGAAAACTGTTTTCTGGGACACTGTTACAATGAAGCACATAGTTTCACAGACTGCATGTTCAAGGAATGACAGGAGAAAACTGTTTTCTGGGACACTGTTACAATGAAGCACATAGTTTCACAGACTGCATGTTCAAGGAATGACAGGAGAAAACTGTTTTCTGGGACACTGTTACAATCAACCACATAGTTTCACAGACTGCATGTTCAAGGAATGACAGGAGAAAACTGTTTTCTGGGACACTGTTGCAATCAGTCACATAGTTTCACAGACTGCATGTTCAAGGAATGACAGGAGAAAACTGTTTTCTGGGACACTGTTACAATCAACCACATAGTTTCACAGACTGCATGTTCAAGGAATGACAGGAGAAAACTGTTTTCTGGGACACTGTTACAATCAGTCACATAGTTTCACAGACTGCATGTTCAAGGAATGACAGGAGAAAACTGTTTTCTGGGACACTGTTTTGCAATCAGTCACATAGTTTCACAGACTGCATGTTCAAGGAATGACATGAGAAAACTGTTTTCTAACACTGTTGCAATCAGTCACATAGTTTCACAGACTGCATGTTCAAGGAATGACAGGAGAAAACTGTTTTCTGGGACACTGTTGCAATCAGTCACATAGTTTCACAGACTGCATGTTCAAAGAATGACAGGAGAAAACTGTTTTCTGGGACACTGTTACAATCAGTCACATAGTTTCACAGACTGCATGCTCAAAGTTGTTGTTTTTGTTTAAAAAAATAACAATTTATGTATTAATTTTTTTCCCATGAGAAAAACTAGTACAATGTTATGTAAAGTAATAATAGGGCAATTATTTTTAGTCTATTGTTTCACTAAGTCAATCTGATCACTATGGAATCAGTTGCAGTGCACATCAAAATCCTTTAAGTTGCTAACAGACACGAAGTGAACATAATAGGTCATATGACCTATTACCTGCACAACCAATAGGTCATTTCAAAATTGTATCAGTCAATGACTGATGACCGGTGCTGAGAATAATCCCTGGTTACAACAATATGTGTCAAAAACCAGTCTGACAATAGTTTAAAAAAATTAATACAATTTTTTAATTAAAAAACCCCCAACAACAACAACAAAACAGCCAAACATAAACAAACAACACAATTCCTTTTAAACATAGTGCAAACAGCATACATCAGGCTCAATGCATGTGACAAAAGTAATTTTTCTTGGCAGTAGAGAAATATTACAGGTAATCCCACTTCTAAAGGTGTGAAAACAATCATACACACACATGCGAAAGCAACAGACTCACTCACTTGAACACACAAACACACTTGCCCAAATTATAAATAAATGCAGGCATACACACACACACACAAACGCACACACACACACAGAGACAAAATGTAGAGTGGCACAGAGGCAAAGCATTCGCCTCGTATACAATAAACCTGAGTTCGAACCTGGGTACAGGGGATTTTTCCTTTCACTCAGACTCTGCACTAGGCCTTACAGTCGGAATGTGGAGTATTTCGGACAAGACGATAAACCGAGGTCCCGTGTGCCCATGCACTTAGCATACGTTAAACCCAGTGGCAACTAAAAAGTTGAAATTTACCCACCCACCCCCTCTTTCCTTCCTCATCAGTCACAAAAATCGCATGCAAATGAAAATTTTTTAAAAATGGGTGGTATGCCTCAGGCTGCGACGCGCTCTCCAGGTGTGAGCAACCCGAATTTCACAGAGATGCCTCTTTGTGATAAAGTACCAAATACCAAGAGTAGTGATGTACACACAGACACACAATTTCTAGTACATTTGTTTTTTTATCACTCTTTTCCCATCAACATACCGTATTTTACGGACTATAAGGCGATACTTTTTTTCCTAGACTGAGACCCCTGCGCCTTATAATGTGACTGATAATATAGTAAGAAACTATAACAAAATCTGAATTTTGTGTAAAATTGGAGGGGTGCACATTATAATCAGGTGCGCCTTATAGTCTGTAAAATACGGTAGTAACACCTAGCCCACACCAATCAAAATCAATTGTCTTTAACCCTTTCGCCGCCAGACATTTTTCAGCCAAAAAATACCATTAAACTTAACTGGGTAGAGAAAATAAAATATCTCCAATATTGCAAATTCCTCTATGACATCATTAGGCCTATCCTTACCTCCCAAAATTAAGAAAATAGGGTCTTTGGATAACATGCCCTGATTTGATGCCTTTTAGTTTTAGTGACATGGGTGTTAAACCATTGTGGTGCTAAAATGCGACATTGGCGGTGAAAGGGTTAAACCATAAAGAAATTCTTTGTCTGGCATGCACATAAAACACACATATAAACATAGAAATAATAAGACATGCATAACATACTGTAAATACATCATAAGAATTAAATTACAATGCAATAGAAAACACTTGGAAGTATACACACACACGCCCACACACACACCACCCCGTCCCGTCCCCTTCCCCACACATATTCAAAATCTCCACCCTCAACCACGCCTCTCCCCCATCACACACACACACAGAGCTAAACAATAAATTTGCATAAAAGCAACAATAGGATAAAATGCATAAAACAAATGAAAATGGATAGTATGAATTGATATCACAAACGGTACTAAATCATATAATAATATAATAATGTATGTTAAAATTCAACACAGCAACAAAGTCTTCCCTCTCTGACCCCCCCACCCTTCTCCCTCCCTAACCCTTTCTCCCACACAGCAAACAGTGACCCCACAAAAAAATGCTATTGCTACGAGACGTACGTCCAGGCATAAATAGCGTAGAGGAGATTGTAGTTGTCCTGCGACATGCCCAGACAGTCGGTACAGTTATTGCAGGAAGAGTTGGACGAGTTGCCCGTGCTGTGCATGTAGTCGAATGAGAAACCATCGCCGGTGCCACTCCCATTGGTGCAGTTGTTTGCCTGCGCAAATTCATTATGCTATTGTTTTGAGTGTTGGTCAGTATGGTTGGAATAGATTCTGCTTTTTAGTCCATGGTGCGCATTTCCATTTCAACGGAAGTTCTTCACATAGTCATATTTAGTGTTAAGGATTTCTAGAACTTGTGATTTTCAGCCAAAATTTAAAGACCGGTCTCCCATAATAAAACTCTTCTATGACTTGGGTACTAGCGCCATGCATTTTTTAAAGTTCATTGTTGTCCGTTGCATTTCTAGAACTTGTGATTTTCAGCCAAAATTTAAAACCAATCTAAAACTCTTCTGCTTTCTAGCGCCATGCATTTTTTAAAGTTCATTGTTGTCCGTTGCATTTCAACCGACATGAGGGAAATAACTATTCTTTTGAGTGTGCATGCATTGCTTTAACGGCAGAAACATTGATAAAAGTTCTAAAAACAGACAAACACATGACAGGGTGCTTGGAAGCGAATGTCTTTGCATTCAGTGGGAGTGTGGAGTGATGTCTTGGGCGAATATATTCGTTTTTGGTACTAGAATAGTTAAAACTCCTAGTCCTATACCAGAAAAGAACAAAAATGTGTCTGTTAGTGTTACATTATCAAGTCTTCAACTCTATCAACAATTTCATCCACCTTTTTATTTGGTCAAACCAGAGATCGAAATGAAAAAATGCAATGAACTCCCACTACATAACTTTTATTTCTTCTTATCACAATATATTTACACAACACAATTCACTCGGTCAATATTACAAGTTTACACATTGTGAATCAATATTAAATTTGCATTCTTGTAATATGAGCAGTTAATGATTAAATGAATGATATCATAATTCATATAAACCCTTCCATATACAGAAGAAAATTAACAAATACCCCAAAACACAAGCTTCTCTTGCAAATATTTGTAAAAAAATCCCATCTCTATATATACAGTAAAAATTGCTTTAGTCAAAATTGAAGGGACTGAAATTGTATTTTGAGATAGCCAATATTTTGAATTAAAAAGACTTCAAGAAGTTCAACATTGAGATTATTATACAGGGACCAAAAAAGTATTTTGAGTTATCAGTTCTCCACTGTATTAAAAAACCTTCCATCTCTATATATAAGATAAAATATAAAAAACCCATAATCAGCAGCAGTTAACTTGCAACCAAACGACCCTTAACATTGAAATAAATGAACTCACATCTGTGAATGAATTCTGCAAGACACTGGGCATATCAAAACAAAAATATGACCCAAATGTCAACATGCAGTTGAAGAACAGCACAATGAAGCGATAGGAACCTGAAAACACAACAAAAGACAAATTATATTATAAGATTTGCTGATTCCAGATTTTAAAAGAAATGACACCACAAAATGTCATCCACTGGTATGTTTTTCGAAGAACATGCTCAATAGCTTAACACTCTCTAGACGAGAGTACGTTATAACGTAGTTGTACATAATAAATGATATAATCAAGGATGGGACGCTTGAAAGCCTAACGACTATGTTTAGTCCCTATATCCTAACCTAACCTAACCTATTCAATTCAATTCAATACAACTTTATTCATCCTTGTGTGGAAATTAAATTGTGCGATCACAGGCTCGATAAACAATACTAAAAACATTCAGATTACATAAATCGAAACACCACAGTTAAGACAATAAGAATAAAGATGCATATAACATCATCAAGGAATTAAATAAAAGAGGGAGAGAATTTGATTAGAATTATGTGAAAAACATGAAGAACGTACACTCATAAAAACTACTAATATTTACCTAAAATAGATGAACCAATTAAGATTAATATTAAGATTACAAGGCCATGCCAGGGCTGTCACCACGTTAAACTTCACCACAAATTAATAAACAATATAAATCAATTAATATAAAATATCGCGCGCGCGCACACACCCAATGACATGTTAAGACAGCTGGCCTACATTCGAATTATACAGACGGATGGCAGAGGGAATGAAAGAGTTTAAGTGCCTTGATGTTCTTGCACGTGGGGCTCGCAGTCTGTCGCTTCTGTCCGATCATCTGCTGTCAATGTCATCATGTAAGGGGTGTGTCTCGTCAGTCATGATCGTCCTCAGTTTGTCAGTCAGTTTTCTGTTGTACATGTCGTCAAAGGGTTTTTGTTTTTTGCCCACCACCCCACCCGCTTTCTTTATAACTTTATCTAGTCGACCTTTGTCTTGTTTTGAAATGTTCCCTCCCCAACACACCGCACCAAAGGTTAAAACACTACAGATCACAGAAGAATAAAACATTTGAAGGATTTCAGTACGAACGTTAAAAGATCTCATTTTACGAAGACAGTACATACGACTGTTGAGTTTTCTTAAAAGAGCACTAGAATGTTCACACCAAGAGAGGTTTTTATCTATAGTCACACCAAGATATTTGTAGGTATCAACCTGTTCAACAATTTCATTTTTTATCGTGATCCGACTTGGTACTGGGGACTTTTTCCTGAAATCAATAACAAGTTCTTTCGTTTTCTTTACATTAAGTACAAGGTAATTATCGTCACACCATTGGACAAAGTTGTCGACTTCGTTCCTGTAGTCAGTGTCGTCGTCGTTAGTAATCAGTCCTGTCAAAGCCGAGTCATCTGCGAATTTTGCAAGGGGACAGTTGTCAACAGCATTTCTACATTCATCTGTGTAAATAGTAAACAAAAAAGGTGACAGCACTGTACCTTGGGGCGCACCAGTGTTAGTGGCCACATTAGAAATGGAATTGTTAAGTTTCACGAACTGAGGCCTATTGGTCAAATATTCAAGTACCCATAAAATAGTTGGAAAGGGCAGTTTCATGCTCATGAGTTTCTTGGCTAAAATGTGAGGCTGGATGGTATTAAAAGCACTAGAAAAATCAAAGAACAGAACACGAACAGAGGTATTTGCTTTGTCAAGGTGTTCATACACTTTGTTCAAGACAAAAAGAATGGCATCATCCACACCTCTGTTCTTTCTGTAGGCAAACTGCATGGGGTCAACAAAGGGTTTAACAAAATCATGCAAATGGACAAGTACAGCTATAACGTAATACCTCGCAAAAAAGTTCAGCACGAGAGAGCGCTATAGTGTTCACAACATTCACGGTTCACAACTCAGCAAACCCATGCAAACCAAACTGGTATGAAAGTATTCCTCTGCGGTCCCTTGGTAGTTTTCAACCAATGAAATGACTTCTAGTCTATTTTAAGGACGGCAATGAATGAAAACGAGTGCTCACCCCTCTCTTTGTTTTCTTTATCATGCTTTTTTGCAAAATGTCATTAATCGGCCTGTAATAAAAATGTTGCCATAGAACAGACGTTATTAGCTGGCTTTAATATTATAAATAATGCCGCCTTGGCATAAGGCTGTGTCAGATGAATTGACATTTATAAGATAGAACACTAAGGTTACATCAAAATGTGCACATCTGTATTGTTAAAAATTTGGGACTTTACTGGTGTTGCACTGCCTCCGGGGCATTGCCTCCAGGATAGTTTCCACCATCTTTATATATCTACTAATGTCCTATATCTATACATGTATGTGTCTGTTCCAGACCGGAGGACGTTAAACAGAATTTCTTCTAGTTCTACATCAAAACGTAGTTATGGTCTGCATAGTTATGCGTGGATTGTCTTTAGCCATGGCAAGCTCCTCGCATAACATCATCAGCTCAAAATCCTCGGAAGTCGGAGTGCGGCTGCCCACGTGGTTGGTAATCAAAAACGGTCACACACGTAAAGTTCCTAGCTGGTGCATTTGTACCATAGTGTTCAAGTGCTTTGGCTGTTGGGATGATCCCTGGAGTCTTTAAGCCAGAGTACGACAACAATAACAACATAAACAATGCCACAAAGTTTCAAAACTGTACCAGTACGCATTAAAAATACAATAATTTTAATGTGATTGATGCAAACCCGGCTGGTATTATTGAATGGTTGCAAAGGGAAACTAATAATTGGGCAGTGTTGAATAGGACACCAGGAGGAAAATCATGTTTTACATCCCCTTGGCTGTAAACAGCACATGTGAGACCTGAACCATCAACCAACCATTGATGCATTGCAAGAGTAAGGACAACAGGTGACGTCACTGAAGACCGAATATGACTGTACACAACTTACTGGTAACAATTTGGCCATGGCTTGGCAACACCAGGGCTCCCAATCGTCCCGCAAAACAAGGGGTCCCAAGGACTCCTTCACTTACAGTATGGAAAAAAGGGCAAAATGTGTAGTTTAAACACCACCATCATCACCCTCAGTGCCAGTGGTGCTGTTGCCTTTTGATTTTTTCCAGTTTTTCAGGGGTGCGTGGTAAGTCAAAGATTTCGGCTCTGTTCCCCCAAACTGGGTGTTAAAACAAATAAGTTTTCTATGCAACATATAAAAGAAATATTTCTTCAACACTTTTTTAGTTTTGTAAACCTTTGTTGCCTAAGACAGAAAGCTTAAAAAAACTAAATACATGTACTTACAATTTCTTGGATCTGCACACGCCATTTTGAACAAGTAAAGTAAGTCGGTCACGTGACAGTCACGAGAAAATGAGAAGTAAGGTTACTGTGGGAGACCCCGGTTGACCAAAGTCAACAGCTTCAAAATCCGGAAAAAGAGACTAGAGCAGTAAAACAGTAAAATAATCATATAATAAAAAGGCAAGTGTGTCTGTGTGTGTGTGTCTGTCTGAAACACAAAACGGGCCTTATAACTCCGCCGTTTTTGGACCGAATCGCTTCAAATTTGCTGTGAGCCCTAATGGGGTGATGGCAACGGCAACCGAGGCGGCCGTGTCATTTGCGCAGTTTGGCAAATGCGCGAAACGCGTATCCACCGGCCTCTCTGCGCCCGTATTTCCGGTATTTCTGGACGGATTGCCTTCGACGCTTCAAATTTGCTATGAGCCCTAACGGCGCGATGGCAACTTGATGCCAACCGAGGCGGCCGTGTCATTTGCGCGGTTTGGCAAATGCGCGAAACGCGTATCCACCGGCATCTCGGTGCCCGTATTTCCGGTATTTCTGGACCGATTGCCTTTGAATTTGGCAGGTAGATGACCAGGGACGGTGACTATCGATATACCGAACCGAAAGCGAATTGATTCAGAAACGTGCGCGATATATGCCGCTTCACCTTTTCACAAATAACTCCGCTGTTTCTTAACCGAAACGCTTCAAAATTGCTGTCAAGCTTGCTGTGGCCGGGGCTAAGCCTGGCAGCAAATTTGAAGAGAATCGAGAGAGCGCGTCACTCTCACAGCAGCGCCAACGGGAAACGAGGCCTTATAACTCCGCCTTTTCTTAACCGAATCGCTTCAAATTTGCTGTATTCAGCGTTACCAGTACTTGGCGTTACCGTTACTAGGCGTTGCCGTTACTAGGGAGAGCGCATCACTCTCAGAGCAGCGCCAACGGGAAACAGGGCCTTATAACTCCGCCTTTTCTTAACCGAATCGCTTCAAATTTGCTGTACTCAGCATTACCAGTACCTGGCATTACCATTACTAGGGACAGCACGTCGCTCTCAGAGCAGCGCCAACGGGAAACAGGGCCTTATAACTCCGCCATTTCTTAACTGAATTGCTTCAATTTTGCTGTACTCAGCGTTACCAGTACTTGGCGTTACCATTACTAGGCGTTACCGGTACACAGTGTTGCGCTAGTCTTTATATGAAAAGCCAAGTGTCTATCCCTGTGTGTGTCTGAATGAACGAAAACTTAGCTTTACATCCTCCCGGCCGTAGCCATATGGGACATTACTTTTTATTTAGTTGGAGGTGTGTCTGAAACACAAAACGAGCCTTATAACTCCGCCGTTTTTCGACCGAATCGCTTCAAATTTGCTGTGAACCCTAACGGGGCGATGGCAACGGCAACCGAGGCGGCCGTGTCATTTGCGCTGTTTGGCAAATGCGCCAAATGCGCCCGTATCTCCAGCATTTCTGGGCGGATTGCCTTCGAATGTGGAAAGTAGATGACCGGGGACAGGGACTATCGATGTGCCAAACCGGAAGTGAATCGATTAAGAAACGCGCGTGATATACGCCGTTTCATCTTTTCACAAATAACTCCGCCGTTTCGTAACCGAATCACTTCAAATTTGCTGTCAGGATTGCTGTGGCCGGGGCAAAGTCTGCTAGCAAATTTGAAGACAATCGGGAGAGCGCGTCACTCTCAGAGCAGACGCCAACGGGAA
>CM065681.1:73578133-73583133 GCA_017654935.2 Phymorhynchus buccinoides
ACTGCTAGATATCAAAGGGGACAGATATACTAGTATGACACGCTGGGATAGAATGTATTTATAGTGAAGAAGCCTTAATAAGTTTTACTTCATTGTTATTTACTCAACATCAACTCATTGAGAAAGGTGGCAGAGTGGGTAAGACGTTCGCCTGCCAAATGTAATGCGTGACTGCAACGTGAGTGACCCAGGTTCGAATCCCGGCCTCGCCCTTTCTTTCTAGTTTGACAGGAAAATCGAACTGAACGTCCAGCCCTTCGGATGGGGACTTAAAGCTAGTCTGATCCGTGCGCTTTATGCACGTCAAAATCCCACGGCAGTTGAAAGTCGATAAGAGCAGGGAGAAATCCCGCTGCCTGGTATGACCAAATTGATAGCTAGGTTTTCCAAGTGTGCCCACACCCACTCCTCACCCTGTGCCCCCCCCCCTTTAAAAAAGTTTTTGGGTAGGCGCTACACTTGTGGCGACGCGCCTCCGGGGGAGAGCAGCCCGAATTTCACAGAGATAAGTCTCTGTGACTAGAATATACCAAATACCAAAATACTATTGTTGTCTACTCAACATCAACACGGATTTCATCGTCAGCAAGTCCAGTTTAAGGCCTAGGCAAACTTCTACCATTTCCTACAATCGGTTGTTCATCTCATTCTCCACATAATCTCTGTTCCTTCTCTTGGGCATCAGAGATGCACAGTAAGTCTAGTTTAACCCTTTCACCGCCAGCCATCTTTCAGCCAAAGATGTCCATTATGCTTACTTGGCTACAGAAAAGATTTCATCTGCAATATAGTTGGATTTCTCTGTGACACATGTAGAATAGGGTCAATCATTACTGCCCAAATTTAGGAACACAATATCATTGAATAACAGACCCTGATTTCAAGAGTTTTAATGACATGGGTGCTAAGTTATTGTGGTGCAAAAATGTAACATTGTCGGTGAAAGGGTTAAGGCCTAGGCCTACTTCCACCATTTCATACTACAATCGGTTGTTCATCTCATTCTCCACATAATCTCTGTTCCTTCTCTTGGGCATCAGAGATGCACAGTAGATGCACAGTAAGTCTAGTTCAAGGCCTAGGCAAACTTCCACCATTTCCTACAATCGGGTGTTCATCTCTTTCTCCATATCATCTCTGTTCCTTCTCTTTGGGCATCAGAGATGCACAGTAAGTCTAGTTTAAGGCTCAGGCCTACTTCCACCATCTCCTACTACAATCGGGTGTTCATCTCTTTCTCCATATCATCTCTGTTCCTTCTCTTTGGGCATCAGAGATGCACAGTAAGTCTAGTTTAAGGCTCAGGCCTACTTCCACCATCTCCTACTACAATCGGGTGTTCATCTCTTTCTCCATATCATCTCTGTTCCTTCTCTTGGGCATGCACAGTTTCAACTTCTTCCAGAATTTGAGAAGTTTCCGATCGTCTTCGGCCGTGTTTTGAGGGTAGTCGAGGAGAGCCACGGATTCTAGAATGGTCCTCAAGGTAGGGTTCAGAAGGTCGTCGGGAGAAGAGCTGATGTCTTCCAGGATGATGGGAATGATGCGGAGCTTGCGTTTCAGCATTTCGTGGAATGCTCGTTGGGATTCGAATCTGAAACAGATTATAGGGTGTTATAATCGGTGAGCCTCTATTCGCCTACGTGCGTTTTGCCAACTCGCGTTTCGTCGACTAACTGATAAGTAGGGGAAGACGGGGTAAAAAGCGCATGGGCGGGTAAGAAGCCCACCCCAATTATCTCATGAAATGAAGCAAATTTCAGTCTCATTTTGCCCATGAGACGAGCGTTAATGTCTAGCATTCGTCTCATGGGCAAATTTGACTGATATTTTCTTTATTTCATGAGATAATTGGGGTGGGCTTCTTACCCGCCCATGCGCTTTTTACCCCGTCTTCCCCTAGTCTCCTTTCGCCTAAATAATGTTTAAAACAATTAATGGCAGCAAATATAGTTACAAAATGTTAAGAAAAATATTAAAACTTATGGCTTACTCTCTCTCTCTCTCTCTCTCTCTCTCTCTCTCTCTCTCTCTCTCTGTGTGGCAAATACTAGGGATGCGTGGGCGAAACGAGACACTCAGTGTGGGCGAAACGACACAGCCGACACAATAAATGCAAATGAAGCGGCAGATTACGCGTGCATCAAAGAGTAGGCGAAACGTGCGTAGGCGAAGTGGACTGCACCCGTTATAATTGTTATCACCATGAGTAGTTGCTGAATCACTGCTGCCAGACTTTAGATGTGTGGTCTATTCATACCTGTAAGTATATGTCCATCTCTGTGTCGTTCTGCATGCTTTGACTGTCGTGTCTCAAACGTTGGAAAAAGTTATTTGAACATCTTTTGGCAACATTACATTGATCTCATTGCTATCATCACCATACACATAATGTTACCGTTGCTTCTGTTTATGCCATCTGAGAATCAAACCGTTAAAAAATAACAGTGTTGCTATCGTAAAGTGCTGTAAAATAAAACAACAAAAACAAACAAACAGAAAACACAAAGCAATAACAACATAATATTCTGTAACTCACATCCTTTAAAAAACCCTCTTCAGGTCTATATAGTATTCAGTGAATGAGCATAATCACCCAGCCAGCCATGTCATAAAAAGGAGCAATTTAGCCGTCCATTATGCGATACGATTCACGACACAATTGTGGTTAGGTCTACCGACTACAAAGCAAAGACTAGGCCTACAAACTAAATAATAATATACTGTTTGCACCCAAGTCTTCCTCCATTTATGGCTCTAAAGCGCTCTCTTTTCACACTGAGTGTTTAGTCATTACTTTTTTTTAAAGTAGGTCTAAAAGTAACCCACTTGTTTGCATTGAAAAAGACGACTACAATATTGTCATAAAGCAATAAAACAAAATTCATGTGGCAGCTTTTTATATAAAATATTGTGCCTAGGCCTGTACGTCTGTGTTTGCACGTTTTTGACTTTTAGTCCCTTACCACACCCCGTGGGGATACCGGGGGGTGTCTTCCGTACAAATAGTTCCCCCACCCACCTTCTGGAAGTTCTGTGCTTGTAACTTCCTCTAATCTGTCTCTCTCTCTTTGACTCTGCCCTTTTCCTTGCTTTGTGTCATCTACTATCTTTCTGACTTTTGGCCCATTCTCCTGCCTATTTTCCACACAAAAATCCATATAGTTTTCTCCTCGAAATCGGAATGTGTCGGCTGAATACAGTGAGGACACCAGTGAAAGCTGGAAAACGGACACATGTATACGTATCCATTGTGGCCTTATGGCCCAGGAATGCAGAAAAAGAAGAAGAAGAAGAAGAAGAAGAAGAAGAAGAAGAAGAAGAAGAAGAAGAAGAAGAAGAAGAGCAAGAAGAAGAAGAAGAAGAAGAAAGAAGAAGAAGAAGAAGAAGAAGAAGAAGAACAAGAAGAAGAAGAAGAAGAAGAAGAAGAAGAAGAAGAAGAAGAAGAAGAAAGAAGAAGAAGAAGACCTTCAGTCGTGTTAACAACAGGCTAAATGCTAATACACTGCTGAAAAAGAACATCATGAGTACTCTTTTTTTTAATGAAACTGCCTACACAAGAGTATTCTTGTGCTGAACATTAATATTTTATTTGTGAATCATATGGAAATGTGTGTTATAAATTGCCAACTTGATGAATGTGAGGCTATTATATTAATACAAGCCTAATTATATTACTATTAGTATTATATTACACAGTCGGTAAAGGAGTTCTGACAAATTGTGTTATACGTAAACAAACGATGAGAAAACTAGAGCGTTAAGACGCTAAACCAGTGACCTTGACCTTTGACCTTGATTTTCGAGCTTGGTCTAGATATCTTTAGTAACTATCTACAAACAACATGTGAGTGTTCTAGGTCCCTCCGTTCAAACGTTATAGTGCCAGGTGCTCGGCAGCATTTACGTCTCCAGTGACCTTGATCTTTGACCTATGACCTTCATTTTTAAATTTGGCCTAGATATTCTTAGTACCTATCCATATGCAAAATTTGAGTGTCCTAGGTCCCTCCGTTCAATCGTTATCATGCCAGGTGCTCGGCAGCATTTTCGGCACCAATAACCTTGACCTTTGATCCTCATTTTTGAACTTGGCCTAGATATCTGTAGTACCTATCCACATGTAAAATTTGAGCGTCCTAGGTCCCTCCGTTATCGTGCCAGCTGTTCGGCAGCATTTTTGGCTCCAGTGACCTTTGACCTTCATTTTCGAACTTGGTCTAGATATTCTTAGTACCTATACGCGTGCAAAATGTGAGCGTCCTAGGTCCCTTCGTTTAAACGTTCTCGTGTTAACATGGATAGTCAGTCAGTCAGTCAGTCAGCCAGGAACAGAATCCACTGAAAACATTACCAGCTTCGCTCTCTTCGTTCGCGGCTGGCAACAAGTAGGCCTGCACAAGCCAGAAGTTTTGTACTGTAACATGACTTAGAAAAGGTCACTTAAAAAAGTCGAACCGGGCCAGAGAAGAAAATTACTGTAACAGGCATTAGGATGAAGCACAACGGCATTTAGGGCAATTAATGTACACAAATTATATTAATACCATCATTAACCAGCTGCGAAGCGAAAGCTGGTCCGTGGCTGAGTAATGTTTACCAGCCGCGAAGTAAAGCTGAGTGAAACTGGTAACGTTTTCAGAGAACTCTGTTCCTATCTGACTGGCTGGCTGACTATGTTAACACGATAACATTTGCACGGAGGGACCAAGAATGCTCAAATTTTGCATGCCAAGTTCGAAATTGAAGGTCATAGGTCAAAGGTCAAGGTCACTGGAGCCGAAAATGCTGCCGAGCCCCCGGCACAATACCTAGGACGCTCAAATGTTGCATGCGGGTAGGTACTAAGGATATCTAGACCAAGTTCTAGAATGAAAGGTCATGGGTCAAAGGTCAAGCCGAAAATGCTGTCACGCGGCTGGTGATCTAGGTGATCTAGCTTCATAGCGCTCAGTTTCAGAGCTTTCTGTTCCTGGCTATCTCACTGTCTATGTGGCTAT
>CM065681.1:73588133-73593133 GCA_017654935.2 Phymorhynchus buccinoides
CGCGCGCGTGTGTGTGTGTGTGTGTGTGTGTGTGTGTGTGTGTGTGTGTGTGTGTGTATGCTGTGTGTGTGTGTGTGTGTGTGTGTGTGTGTGTGTGTGTGTGTGTGTGTGTGTCTGTGTGTGCGTGTGTGTATGTGTACGTGTGCGTCTGGATTTTTTTCAGTGTGTGTGTGTGTTCAGTTTGTGTTTGCGTGTGTGTGTGCGCGCGTGCGTGCGCGCGTGCGTGCGCGCGTGTGTGTGCATGCGCGTGCGCGTATATGTATGTGCGCGCGCACGCGTGTGCACTATGTGAGTGCGTGTGTGTTAGTGTTAGTATGTGTGTGTGTGTGTGTGTGTGTGTGTGTGTGTGTGTGCGTGCGTGTGTGTGTGTGTGTGTGTGTGTGTGTGTGCGTGTGCGCGTGTGCGTGCGTGTGCGTGCGTGTGCGCGTGTGTGTGTGTACGTGTGCGCCTGTGTTTTTTTGTGTATGTACACACACATGTGTTTGTGTGTGCATGTGTGTGTATATGTATGTGCGTGTGCGAGTGTGTGTGCGCGCGCGCACGCGTATGCACTATACGCTTCTGCATGTGTGTCTGGCAATGCCTTTCAGTGTGTGTCTGCACAGGGGATGCTGAAAGATAATAAAAAGTACATGAAATACACGAGAGACATAAACCTGTTCAAGGGTCTTATCTTCAGCAAATCCGTGAATTTCAAATCTTCAGGTAATAGGCATAAAAGGCCCACATGTATATGGCTTGTACCCACGTGTCGTCATATCCGGCCACAAGGAGCGTGCCATATTATGGGAGACCGCCATCTTAGTCAGTAACTTTGTTTGAAAAATGCCAGATCGATGCTGTTTACACACAAATCTGACTAAGATGGCGACACTTCCGTTGGAAGGGTCGAGATGCGCACGCAGGTGGGGGGGAGCCATACCTCCACCAACAGGGAAGTCTCGCTGGTGCAGACACAGGTTGAAGCCCATTTCTGTCTCCAGCTTGGGCCTGAGGGTGTGATGCACGAAGTGTTCGTCAGCATCCTCCACCACGTAGGAAACAAAGGCATCATACTGCCGCCCATCTGCCAAAAAAAAAAGAAAAAAAGAAAAAGAAAACCAACACCAAATTATAAATTTGCTTTATTTCATGAGATAATTGGCACAGGCTTCTTACCCGCCCATGGGATATTTGACCCCGTCTTCCCCTACCCTTTTTTTTTTTTTAATGTAGCATTTATATGCACGTTATTAGTTCCCGAGCGAAGCTTCGGGAAGTATGGTGAAGACGGGGTAAAAAGCCCATGGGCGGGTAAGAAGCCCATGCCAATTATCTCATGAAATGAAGCAAATTTCAGTCACATTTTGCCCATGAGACGAGAGTTAATGTTTAGAATTCGTCTCACGGGCAAATCTGACTGAAATTTTCTTTATTTCATGAGATAATTGGCATGGGCTTCTTACCCGCCCATGGGCTTCTTACCCCATCTTCCCCTATTGTTTTTGTTTTTTTCGTCCGTGCATCCGTGCGTGCGTCCGTCCAGCTGCGTTTAAAAAAAAACACCTTTCAATCTATTTCAATCACGTTTAGTGTACAAGTTTTAGAGGGCAAAACCTATCGACTGATTACTTTAGTTTTATTCTAAGGTCAAGGTCATGCTGATTAAGGAGTTCAAACCTCAAAACACTTAATCGTTAATATATCGCGAACTTTTGCACGTATTTCAATGCAGCCTCCCCCCCCCCCCCCCCCCCCCCAACGTTTTCTGATGAAAGGGCTATAACATTATACAATCACGAATTTGACTGCGCCAATCACAGCGTTCGAACCCTAAAGCTGTATCTCAAGAACTGTTGCACGGAATTGCTTCAAATTTACTGTGGTAGTGCATCACAGTACACGAAAGGCTTCATACAAAAATAATAACCGTGCTGACCTTGACCTTGGTTGTCTTAAAACTTTTTTTTTCCAAGTTATGTGAAAGCATCAGTCATGCATAATAACATTATAACATGACGCCTTGGCTTAAGGCTGTGTCAGACCAATTGACATAGGCTAGAACACCAAGGCTATATCAAAATATCGCAATGCTATGCAATAGTTATGTGGGGATTGTCTTTAGCCATGACAAGCTCCTAACATAACATCATCATGCAGTCTCCAAAATCCCTACCAAGACGGAGTGTCGCTGCCCACGTGGCGGGGTAATAAAAAAAAAACCCGGTCACACACGTAATGTTCTCATCACTAGCTGATGCATTTGTACCAAAGTGTTCAAGTGCTTCGGATGTAGGGATGATCCCTGGAGTCTTTTAGCCAGGGTACGTCAACAACATCAACAACAACATGACATGACAGTTAACAATGACTTTCAAATGGCAGAAGGCACAACTGTTGTTCTGGAAAGATGGAAGTCCTGTAATTTCTTTGTGCACAGATCCCTCGCTCTATGGCCATGAGGACTTTAAAGGGGCACCCTGACGGATGCGTTTTTGCAAGAAACACGTCGAGCTCACCAGAAAGACAGCCTTTTTAAGGCTTGATGGTTTTCTGAACATATTAAAGCGCAAGAGGTGATATTCTCAGGGACACGAGCAGAGTCTTAAAATTATGTTTGCTTTAAAACTTTAAGGCTACCTGTTTCCTTTTGTTACGGAATGCAGCAAGTTCCCATGTCTTTGCAAGCAGTCATGGCAAAGAAAAGAGCAAGCTTTCCGCTGCTTACAGAAAATATTTGTATCTGTTTCGCGTTTCTTTTTTTCTATGTAGATACTTAAGCAATATGATTTGTGTTTTGTGCGTGTGTGTTTAGCATTTTGTTATTGTTAGATGGCTTGGTGAAAAAAAGCATGTATTTTCGCTTATTCAATGTCCATCCTTAAATAAAATGTTGACTTTTTGACGCACACACACACACACACACACACACACACACACACACACACACACACACACACACACACACACACACACACATACGCACGCGCGCGCGCGCGCGCGCACACACACACATACACGTACCACAACTGAATACTTTCAACCGATACACGTACCATTGTCTTCGTAAGGCAGGAAGTAGTAGACGACCTTGAGAGCGAAAACGAGGCGCTTCCGCCAGAGGTAGAACATGAAGACCGCGCCAAGAACCAACAGGACCACGAAACCCACAGCGAACGACCCGCTCAGCCAGTAGACCAGAGCCTGGTCTGTTGCGCAACACACACACGCGCACGCACGCACGCACACACACACACACACACGCACGCACGCACACATGCACAAACCCACATACACACAAGCGCGCACGCACGCACGCACGCACGCACACGCACGCACGCACACACATGCACACAAAGCGCGCACGCACGCACACATACACGCACGTTGCATTATTTACCTCTCAATAAGAAATCGAAAAGTACCCAAAAGTAAGCCTCTCGGGTTGCCTGTTAAAAAACAACCCACTGACATATAAAATGGCTGCACTGACTAACTATAAATTCTGTCTATAAGAGACAACGCCTAATTAGACTTTAAATCAATGCCCCACATGGCCGAAAGGCCGAAGAGGGCGTTAAACCCTATTATCATCGACGTTAAACCAGCCAGAGAGAGAGAGAGAGAGAGAGAGAACTATAAATCCAACATCCAGCATTTCCACTGGTGGGTAGGTCAAGAGGACGTAAAGCTCAAAATTACATCCACTAGTGGGTAGGTCAAGAGGACGTAGAGCTCAAATTCACATCCACTAGTGGGTAGGTCGAGAGGACGTAAAGCTCAAATTTACATCCACTAGTGGGTAGGTCGAGAGGACGTAAAGCTCAAATTTACATCCACTAGTGGGTAGGTCGAGAGGACGTAAAGCTCAAATTTACATGCACTAGTGGGTAGGTCGAGAGGACGTAAAGCTCAAATTTACATCCACTAGTGGGTAGGTCGAGAGGACGTAAAGCTCAAATTTACATCCACTAGTGGGTTGCTTTCTGATGTCCCGTCGACTGCTGGTGTACAATGCATATGATTATGCGTGAAAACAAGCTGCAGGCCCTATGACTTATGATTGGTGTTGAAGAGATTCTGCGGGAAGGCATAGCACTTCATAGACAACAGATATAAGGTACTAGGATACCTCTACACTTACCGTGTTCAGGCTTGCGTTTATTACAGGTGTCTCCAGTCCAGGGCTCGGGGCACACACACTTCTCCTTGTTCAGAGGGAAGTCGAAGAGCTCGCACACTCCGCCGTGGCTGCACTGCTTGAAGCAGCCCACGTCACAGAAGAAGCCCTGCCAGCCGGGGTCGCACCTGCAGGGACCCCTGCTGAAATCCGTGGCGTTACAGTACCCGTGAAGGCACGTGGCGTCTCTGCACCGCCTCTCTTCTACGGGACGGAGGGTGGTGGTACTGGGAGGGGGTGGGGGAGGGAAAAGGGTGGTGACTCGGGAATCGGAGTAAGAAGGGAGATCCGTGGTAGTAGTAGTAGTAGGCGGCAAAGGACTGCACGAGGTCTGATCGTAGAGCCGAGGGTCGTGGTAAGGAGGTGGACACAGGCAATGCACTGTACAGGTCGTGGTGTTGTAGTGACACGTCCCGCCATTCTCGCAGCTGTAGCCGTAGTCGCACATATTCATTCCGAAACAGCCGGGATGGTTGGGGCCGTCGGTGCCGCCATCACTCGTAGAGCTGTCAGAAGGATTGACGGCGGTTGAGGAAGGGGGCGCCGTGGGAGCGGTGCCCAAAGCGCGGCACGTGATCTGATCGTAGAGCTGAGGGTCGTTGAAAGGAGGCGGGCAGTCGCAGCTCACCAAGCACGTGGACGTGTTGTACACGCAGGTACCACCGTTCTCACACTGGTACCACCACAAACACGCGTTAAGCCCCCCACATGGAGTAGTAGTAGAAATAGTAGTAGTCTTCGCTGAGTGTGTGGTACCCTCTTGTTGCGAAGAGTCTTGAGATCCTCCTCCTCCTCCTCCGGTGCTTTGAGAAGAGTTTTCAGCGTTGGTGTTCCGCTCTGT
>CM065681.1:73598133-73615633 GCA_017654935.2 Phymorhynchus buccinoides
ACACACACAAACCGACACATAAACACGTGCGCGAGCGCGTCGGGTAGGCCTACACTCAGTAATGCCTACAGAAGACATAGGCGCAACACAAACAGGAAACAGGGGTGGTTTGTTTATTTTCCCCCCAAATATACGAAGGCTCACATCAGATTCCAGTCCCAATTCATTTTTCTTTTTTTTAAATAACTCTTTGAAGGTCTACGCCCCCTTCTCTCCGTTATTCATAACTTATTTAGGCCCACCCGGGGCGGTGGGTGGATGCCTCGTGCCTCCATACGGGGAGCTGGACGACCCCGACCCCTCCACGAATCTCTCCCCGTGGGGATACCTATGTAAAAATAGTTCCCTCACCTTCTGGAAGCTCTGTGCTTGTAACTTCCACTAATCTGCCACTGTCTTTGACTCTGCCTTTTCCCTTTGCTTTCTATCATTTACTATCTTCCCGACTTATTGGCCCATTCTGCTCCTGCCTCTTTTTTTTCTTCCAAAAAAAGTCTTCCAAATAATTGTTCTCCTTTGAGCTCCTCCCGGAAATCAGAATGCGAGGGGAGAGCAGAGAAAACTGAAAACCGGATACATGCGTACCTTATCCATTATGGCCATATGGCCTGGGAACCCAGAAGCAGAAGAAGAAGAAGAAGAAGAAGAAGGCCCATCCCTTTTCCTGGAACCTTCCGTCAAGCTACTGTCTACACGGATATGTCGCAGTTGTAACTAACTGCAATCTTTCGCAATGAATGAAAGTTATTAGGTCTTACTCGGCTGCAAAACAGCACATATGGGACGAACCATCAACCAACCATCATTCAAAGCTCTGAGCAGATCCTAGGAGGTACTGCAACATCAGGTCTGGTCTTAACTAGATATAGCCAAAAATACTCTAATAGGGTCCTTGATATAGCTATATGGTGTGAAAATATTTCGCAAATGTAGGCCTGTCTTATGTCTATAAACGTTTTGAATATAGGCCTACCCGTTTTGTCTATCGATATGACAAAATAGCTAGAAGTTAATTAACATGACTGAAAGTGTGTGTGTGTGTGCGTGCGTGTGCGTGTGCGTGTGCGTGTACAGCGTATGTGTGTGTGTGTGCGCGCGCGCGCAGGTAGGCTTGATGAGGACTTGTAATCAGTGTAATAGGGTGGTGGGTTTTTCTGTTTTTCGACCTACGTAGTTTATTTACGCCTTGCAACACGCTTCAGGGTTTACCTGTAAACTACAGTGACTCTCTGTGCCTACTACTACTACTACTACTACTACTAGCAGTAACTGTACAGTCATGACATCGTGACAGTGGTTTCAATGACGATTCGCTTCAGCGCTCCTTGACCGATTTCTACTGTAGTCGGCTCAGCGGGGGATTGACCTAAAATAAATGTATGGTTAGCCTTAGATGTCAAAACTGGATTGCTCGGAAATTAGTTTAGGCATTCTTACTTCATTCTGGTTTCTATGTGTATGTATTCTACTCACAGGCATTCACCGATTAAAACTCATTCGCAAATACAACGCGCGCGCACACGCACGCACGCACACACACGCACACACGCACTTGCACGCACGCACGCACGCACACGCACACGCACACACACACACACACACACACACACACACACACACACACACACACACACACACACACACACACACACACACACACACACACACACACACACACACACACACACACACACACACACACACACACACACACACACACACACACTCGCAATATAAAAAAAAGTAAATGGCAAGAGAGAAAACTCAGGATCCTAAAAGCAACGCCTATTGGCTTTGAGCCAGTCTAAAAAAAGAGTTTCCAGCTCGCCAAATCACTGCCAGCTGAAGAAAATACAAAGTCAGCATGCGCTGAAAATGAGCCTAATGAAGGTAAATGCACGATAAACGTTTATACCCTGTACACAGTTTACTGGAGTGAATGAAAAGGCACAATAAATGAAGAAGATGATCATCACAGGCAGAAGAATTTATAACAGAGCCTATATAGTTATATACAGACTTCATTGGTTCTGATTACATTAATCGGGTGGGGTAGCCTTTCGTATGGTTCAATAGTTATATCCGTGGACACGGAAGGGCAGTCTCCGAATAAATGTTGTAAAGTTAAAGAGGGCCTGCATCTTCCCCCCCCCCCACACCCTTTTTCCCCAAGAAAATTCCGGTAAAGGTCAAGATGCACTGAGAAATGTAAGGGGGGGGGCGGGGGGGGGGGTGGGGGGGGGGGGGGGGGGCATCTTGACCTTTACCGAAATTCCACATATTTTCGTTGTTATTCTGGTGTATGTGTATGCACACAGCAACTATTGGTATTGGTATTACTGTTATAGTAACAGATGCTCTATCGTCTCTGTGAAATTCGGGCTGCTCCCTCATGGAGAGCGTGTCGCAGCTATTACTGCGCCACCTTTTTCTTGGCATGCGGTTTTTCTGTGACTGATGGGGAAGGGATAAACATTGACCAAATGACAACTTTTTCTTTGCCACTGGGCTCTTTAATTTAACGTGCGCCAAGTGCATGGACACACGGGTGTTTTTTGTGGTCTCATCCGAAAGACTTATAGAGCGTTCAGACCATTATTAAGGTTACTAGTGGAAAGCGAGCGGAAAACTCCGCTGCGGCTAGGAACGATCCCGGGTTTGTTGCACTGATACGAGGCGAACGCGTTGCCTTTGAGCCGCCCCAACACTAGCCTTAAGGCCAAGCACTGTTTGGAAATGAAAACGGAAGTAACAGACGAGTTGTGTGCCCGTTAGGACACTTAGTTCCGGTTAGGCGAAAATGGTGTTTTACGTCCTCTTGGTCTGAATCAGACACATATGGGACATTTGTAAATACAAATATGTTGGGAACAATACTGGAG
Source organism: Phymorhynchus buccinoides (assembly GCA_017654935.2). Taxonomy (NCBI): domain Eukaryota; kingdom Metazoa; phylum Mollusca; class Gastropoda; order Neogastropoda; family Raphitomidae; genus Phymorhynchus; species Phymorhynchus buccinoides. Next base: position 73,601,016 of record CM065681.1, read on the forward strand.
GCAATGCCCGGAGGCAGTACGAAACCAGTAAAGTCCCGATTTAAAAAAAATTAATACAGATAGCTGTAGCGGTAACCACGCCTCGGTTCAACCTCATCGGCTATGGCACCGCTACAAGTATTTAATTCTCTTAATTAGTTCCGGTTAGGAAATGCTGTAAACACGGCATGGCTGCTCCGTAATTGAAATAGAGGGGTGTTTAATTGCTCAGTTATTAGTTTGTAGATTTACTAATATTAAGTCCTGTTTCATGTTTCTTTTTTAAAGTGTTTACATTCGTTGACTATAAACAGTTATGCTCTTATTTGTTTACTTGATACGACCACATTAATACCCTAAGACTTGAAGACAAGAACAAAATATAGTTGTTCTTTAAGGTAGGTAACTTCCATTTTTTAATTCTAATTTTGAACCGGAACTACCCCAAACCGACTTCAAGACGAGACAGTAAGGACAGATAACCCCAAAAGACCGAATTATAAAACAGTGCTTATACAGAGACACAAGCACGAACATCGACCGTGAGTGCGATTTCTTTCTATAATCACCTTCTTCGACATTTTTTCTTTTCCTCACTCAAGACACTGTACATGTGCGCTTTTTGGCGACACGAGATGACCATACAATATATCAGTTTAGTTTCTCTTGAGGCCACCGGATTTCTTTTTTTTGTCGGTCCTTTACCTGTATGCATATTCAAACAGAATTTACGGGAGAAAAACAACACATCCACTATTATTCGTATAATTTGGCTTTTGGCGACAGAAGATTACCATACAATATATCAGTTTCTCTTGAGCGAACATTCAAGGCCATCGGATTTCTTTCGTCGGTCCTTTACCTGCATACATATTCAAATAGAATTTACGGGAGAAAAAAACCCATCCACTATTATTCGGCGGTACACTTTGAACGTCTGATGTAAACTTCCGCCCAGAAACCCCTAGCTCCTCTCTTTTAATATCAAGCCTGTTTGCAACGCAACTCGAAAAGCTTTCGCCACATACCCATACAACCACATGAACATATTTAGGAAGGAAGTTAATAGAGTGATTGAGACGTTTGCCTGCTAATTTCAATGTTTGACTGACCCGAGTTCGAAGTCCCAGCGTCCGGTCCCTTCTTTCTGGCTGGACAGGAACACCGAACTGAACCTCGAGTATTTCGGATTCTGGACTGCCAGCTTTGCGTACTTACGTAGAAATACCACGGCAGTTAAAAGTCGATAAGAGCAGGGAGAAATCCCGCTGTCTGGTATGACCGAATTGATAGCTAGGTTTCCTAAGTCCGCCTCCACTCCTCATCACACCCCCCCCCCCCAAAAAAAAAAAAAAGAACAACAAAAAGAAAAGAAAAAAGGGTAGCGCAGCTCTTGTGGGGACGCACTCTCCAGATGGGAGCAAATGCCCCAAGCACCAAATCCCAAATTACTGATCAGCATTAGCTTACTCAAAGCATGCGGTGTGCCAAATTTGGGATGATGCAAACATCCATCAAGAAGGTTAGAGGGAGTGGGATGTCGTCGAATGGGAGGGTATGCCTACAAGGATAAGCATGACTAGAATGAGCTTCAAAACAACAGGATACTCTCTCTGTCTGTCTCTGACTCTGTCTCTCTCTCTCTCTCCTCTCTCTCTCTCTCTCTCTCTCTCTCTCTCTCTCTCTCTCTCTCTCTCTCTCTCTCTCTCTCTCTCTCTCTCTCTCTCTCTCTCTCTCTGTCTGTCTGACTCTGTCTCTCTCTCTCTCTCTCTCTGTCTCTCTATCTCGGTCTGTCTGACTCTGTCTCTGTCTCTCTCTCTCTGTCTCTGTCTGTCTCTCTCCCCCACCTCTCTCTCTCTCTCTCTCTCTCTCTCTCTCTCTCTCTCTCTCTCTCTCTCTCTCTCTCTCTCCTCTGTCTCTCTATCTCTGTCTGTCTGACTCTGTCTCTCTCTCTCTCTCTTCTGTCTCTCTATCTCGGTCTGTCTGACTCTGTCCCTGTCTCTCTCCTCTGTCTCTGTCTCTGTGTCTCTCCCCCACCTCTCTCTCTCTCTCTCTCTCTCTCTCTCTCTCTCTCTCTCTCTCTCTCTCTCTCTCTCTCTCTCTCTCTCTCTCTCTCTCTCTCTCTCTCTCTCTCTCTGTGCGTCTGTTACGGTCTGTCACACAAAAGCATGCAAGAGCCTAAAGTGCGCGCGCGCCGAAATATCCTGTTTGTACATCAAAGCACGAAACACAGACAGACAGACAGACAGACACACACACACACACACACACACACACACACACACACACACACACACACACACACACACACACACACACACACACATACACACACACACACACACACACACACCCTCTCTGATAAGTAGCTAATTTCACGGCACAATAACTCACAATGTTTTAAATTGTCAAAATCCGTTCTCATGGCCCCTAGGCATATACAGTGGGTCGCCTGCATTAATTAAAGCACTCCCCAGCAGGCCCTGTAGCCATGAGTACGTCTTAGACAGTCAACACGGGTAGCAAGCAGTATGTAAATTAGGCTAAACGTTCAATCGGTCCGGGAGTTTAGCCTAATTTACATACTACTACCCGTGTTGGCTCTCTAAGACGTCGTCGTGATTACAGGGCCATGCAAGACCTTCACTTTGCCATGTATATCTCAAGATCATCGATAAGTGAGACATAATGTGGCCGCATTGGGGCGTGTAACGTTAAAAGGGAAGTCCTATAATAAAAAAAAAAAAACCCAAAAAACAAGAGACAAAGCCTTCAAGGCTCACTCGAACAGGCACACGTGGGACAACAACAAAGATTGAGGGGGTGTCTAAAGTACAAGTTTGCCAATAAAATCTTAAAGTACAAATGAAACTATCGTTAATGGATACAACTAAAAATAAAAATAAAAGTGCCCATGCCGAGAATCGAACCCGGAACCAATATGGCATGACAGACAAACACTCTACCAATGAGCTATCGAGGCTTTCAGTGTTGATAAGTTTATTAATTCGTGTTGCCTGTTGAATACTCTCTAACCCACTAATCTAAAAAGTTATCTGTTTGTCATCTGTTTACAGTGTTGTTTTAAGTATTTAATTATTCAAATCATTATTGTTTGAAAGCTTGCATAAACATCTACGTGTATGCAAAGTTTGAACAATGTACGCCTTCTATTTCTCGAGAAAATGCCAACGTTAAAGATTGGAGATTAGACCACGGACGCAACACACACACACATACACACACACACAACCGAACAACTATCATACTATAGACTCACTTCGTGTTAAATTCGTTAACACGAGTGAGCCAAAAAGCAAACAAGAACAACACAAAAAGATCCAACAAAACAACAACAAATAGCAGAAACAAAGGAAACGAAGCAAGCATGCAAACAAATACAATCATATTATTAAAAGGCAACTGTCCGTGTGTGTGTGTGTGTGTGTGTGTGTGTGGAACACAGAACGGGCCTTATAACTCCGCCGTTTTTCGACCGAATCGCTTCAAATTTGCTATCAGCCCTAACGTGGCGATGGCAACGGCAACCAAGGCGGCCGTGTCATTTGCGCGGTTTGGCAAATGCGCGAAACGCGTATCCACCGGCCTCTCGACGCCCGTGGGGGTGGGGGTGGGGGTGCGGTGGGGTGCGGGGGGGGGGGTTGGCGTTACCGGTACTAGGCGAACTTGAGAGAAGAAGATGGAAGGAGGGAGAGAGACAAAAGTAATAATATAATATTTTGCGGACCCGGCGAAAACCAGTACTCAGCGTTACCGGTACTTGGCGTTACCGGTACTAGGCGTTACCGGTACTCGACGTTGCGCTAGTAAATATAATACACAAGACTAACCCAACCATGATCTTTTTGCGTTGTGAATGCGAAAACTAAGGTGTTTAGAGATAAAGGAAGACTTGTAGCGCTCATCAAGAAACCCAATATTGTGTGAATACTTTTCTGCATATGTTTTTAATTTTTAACGGACAGACAGACCGATGGAGATGATTTGAAAGGAAACGATTGAGGAAGAAGAGGAAGAGGAAACGCTTTTTTTGTCTTTTTTCTTTTTTTCTTTCTTCTCTTTTAGCTCAAAGCTTGAGAAAGGCCATGGCGTCGTCTTGAGGAATGTCCATGGCAAACAAATCCCTTTCCTCCCCCCCCCCCCCCCAAGTCCTATCTAGTTACCGTCAGCTTGCACACGTTCTACCGAAGGCCAGTCTGTCTGTCTGTCTGTTTGTCTGTCTGCGGTCTGTCTGTTCATCTGTCTGACTGTTTGTCTGCCTCCTCTTGTGCATGACTATGCACCCTTCTTCTTTAACCCTTTCGCCGCCAGACATTTCTTAGCCAAAATTATCCAATAAACTTACATAGGTAAAGAACAGATTTTGTCTGAAATATTAGGGATTCCTTTACTGCATGGGTTTTTTTTTTTAAAAAGGCGGTAAAGGTCAAGATGTGCCCCCCCCCTACATTTCTCCGTTAATTTTATTTTTCCGTTTTTGCCTTTCTTACCATACATAAAGGTGTATTTTAGGAACATTTTTAGCTAATAACCTTTTTGGAATACTAACCCTATCCCTAACCCTAACCCTAACCCTAACCCCCCTACCCCCCCCTAACCCTAACCCTACCCCCCACCCTATAAGACGGAAAAACGCAACGAACCACAACTGTGACAAATCGCGGTGTACTGCAGTACATAGTGGGGGGTAGGGTTAGGGCTTTAGGGATAGGGTTAGTATTCCAAAAAGGTTATTGGCTAAAAATGTTCCTAAAATACACCTTTATGTATGGTAAGAAAGGCAAAAACTTAAAAATATAATTAACCGAGAAATGTAGGGGTGGGGGGTGGTGGTGGCACATCTTTACTATCCTTAACGCCAAAGATCAAGAACACAAAAATAATTGGATAACAGACCCTGAATTCAATTTTTTTTTAATGACATGGGTGTTAAATCATTGTGGTGCAAAAATGCTACGTTGGCGGCGGAAGGGTTGATCATGTTTATGACCCCTTTGTTTCTGGAAACCCTTCTTGTCACCATCCCGCACCATCCTATTAATTTTTAATTACCACTGCATGCGAAGAAAATGTGTTTAAAGACACACTGACGCACCACGATTAAGTCCCTTGGGTTGTTTTTCTTCTGGGTAGCTGTGACCCACATACAAATGTCCCCAACTTCAAATCGAGGCTGCTCTTTAAAATGACGTTTCGTTTTCAATTTGGGGACATTTGTATGGGAGTCACTAACCTGGTCAAAACGAGATTTCTTACCAGCAATAAAAGGGGAAACACGTGAAACTCGTGATTTTGACACGTGAACTGGTGGGTCTTTTAAGACCCCCCACGTCACGTGTCACATTCTCTCTTATGCTTGGAAGATTTCTTATCAGCTATAAGAGGGAAAACACGTGGAAACCATGATTTTGACACGTGACGTGGTGGGTCTTTAACGTCTTCTGACCTGGAAGACGTACATATGGGACATTTATAAATGTACAGATAGTGACTGAGTGACCTGGTGGGTCTTTAAAGACCCAGTACGTCACGTGTCAAAACTGGAAACTGCAATACCAGGAAACCAAACCTATTATAACTGTATACGTCCCCGTGGGGATACCGGGGGGTCTTTCGTAAAAATAGTTCCCCCACCTACTGGAAGTTTTGTGCTTGTAACTTCCTCTAATCTGCCACTCTGTTTGACTCTGCCTTTTTTCTTTGCTTTCTGTCATCTACTATCTTTCTGACTTATTGGCCCATTCTCCTGCCTTTTTGAAAAAACAAAATCTTCCAAATAATTTTTCTCTTGAGCTCCTCCGAAATCGGAATGTGTCGGCTGTGCGCAGCGGGGAGACCAGTGAAAACTGAAAACCGGACACATATGTACCTTACTATTATGGCCATATGGCCTGGGAACGCAGAAGAAGAAGAAGAAGAAGAAGAAGAAGAAGAAGAAGAAGAAGAAGAAGAAGAAGAAGAAGAAGAAGAAGAAATCACACACACACACACACACACACACACACACACACACACACACACACACACACACACACGCGCGCGCGCGCGCACACACACGCACACGCACACGCACGCACACAGCAGTTGGTGTTTTTATGTAGCATACTTGTTTCACTGCTCTTCGTTTGGTGTTGTTAGTTGTTGTTTCGGCTGCTCTGCGTTTGTTGCTGTTGTCGTTGTTTTGTTGTTGCTGCTGTGTGTGTTGTGTGTGTGTGTGTGTGTGTGTGTGTGTGTGTGTGTGTGTGTGTGTGTGTGTGTGTGTGTGTGTGTGTGTGTGTGTGTGTGTGTGTGTGTGTGTGTGTGTGTGTGTGTGTGTGTATGTGGCGTGCGCGCGCGCGCGCGTGCGTGCGTTTATGCGAATCTCCTTAAGGTCTGTGTACACGTTAACCATATTCGCAAGATATCTCTACTTTCCCATGGCAACACAGAGTTAGGCCACTCATAATATGACTTACAACTCTCTGTGCTGACATGGGGGAAATAGTGATATTTTGTGAATAATGTTAACGTGTACAGAGACCTTAACAGTCCAGTTGATTTAGATAAGCCAACTTATACTTAAAACCAAGATGTGTGTTGCGCCAATAATACCAGAAATAATATTTGATCTTTAATGAAATACCCCCAAAACAAGAATAGGAATTCACAACCCAGTGTTTTTTGCATGCTTAATTTATGCCCTTCGTTTTCATCACGGACTTCTATACACAGTGTATAGAAGTCCGTGGTTTTTATTCTCCATCTCTCTCCCCCCCCCCTTTTTTTTTCCCCCCTCTCCCCTCCCTCCCTCCCTCCCCCAGTCCATGTCTGCTGCACGCGCTCTCCTAAAAGTTTGGAAAACGCTGTTTGAGTTTGCGTGGAAAATCTAGGATTGTTTGATTTGCGTGGTGTGTGTGTGTGTGTGTGTGTGTGTGTGTGTGTGTGCGCGCGCGTGTGTGTGTGCGCGTGTGCGTGTGCGTGTGCGGTGTGCGTGTGTGCAGGTGCGTGCGCGCGCACCGCGCGTGCGTGGGGGTTTCCGTGCGGTGACCAGACAAGCAGGACCCCCTCCCCCTAATCCGCCCCTGGTGCGTGCGTGTGTGTGTGTGTGTGTGTGTGCGTGCGCGTGTGTGTGTGTGTGTGTGTGAGTTGTTGTTTTTTTTACAGCCGAGGGGTGACCAAGCAACCAGGACTCCCTCCCCCCATGATCCGTCCCTGGTGTGTGCGTGTGCGTGCGTGCGTGCGTGCGTGTGTGTGTGTGTGTGTGTGTGTGTGTGTGTGTGTGTGTGTGTGTGTGTGTGTGTGTGTGTGAGAGAGAGAGAGAGAGAGAGAGAGAGAGAGAGAGAGAGAGAGAGGGGGGGAGAAGAGAGAGAGTATGTGTGTGTGTTTAAGAGAGAGAGAGAGCGAGAGAGAGAGAGAGAGAGAGAGAGAGGGGAGAGAGAGAGAGAGAGAGAGAGAGAGAGAGAGAGAGAGAGAGAGAGAGAGAGAGAGAGAGAGAGAGAGAGAGAGGCTATCAGCGTTGTCAGTTGTCGCCACGGTCAAGGGGGGCTACTGGCTGAAAGGTGCACACAAAAGCAGACGTCAGTTTGCCTGTGTCCACAACAATGGCTGAGGCTGAGTACGAACAGATGCAAACCCTGTTACAATCTGATTCACAGGTAATTGATAAGATATTTAATGTTATTAATACATGATAATCAAGCGTTGGTAGCTAGTTTAGAGTAATTTTGTACGACGCGTTTATATTAATTAAAAAAAAGGTACAAACGAAAGTACAAATTATTTATTATACTGTTATAATATAGTTCCAGTCTGTTAAAATACCATCACGTTTTATTTTCATTAATATTATCAACATTGTAAATGTATTTCTTTTACATTCCACTTCTATTCACGTAGGAATGAATCCCATTTTAAACGCAAGTGATTCTAAATTTCTGTCTGACTTAGTAGGTCTACCTGATGATTGTTTGATTGAACAGAGTTTAAGGGGAATATAGTTGGACCCTGACGGATGAGAGATGTCCCATATGTGCCTTCCCAGGTCGAGAGGACGTAAAATTCCAAAATTACTACCTGACGGATGAGAGTAAAATATATACTTATTTTACACTATACTTGTAGCGGTGCCATAGCCGATGAGGTTTACCCGAGGCGTGGTTACCGCTACACCTATCTGTATTAATAAAAAATCGGGACTTTACTGGTTTCGTACTGCCTCCGGGCATTGCCTCCAGTATTGTTCCCACCATATTTGTATTTACAAATGTCCCATATGTGTCTGATTCAGACCAAGAGGACGTAAAAAACCATTTTCGTCGCCTGACGGATGAGCGAAGATACACAAATTGATTCATAAGAATCAACTGTGGCGGTACCATAGCCGATGAGGTTTCACTGAGGCATGGTTACCGCTACACCTATCTATAATGTTAAAAACTCGGGACTTTACTGGTGTTGCACTGCCTCCGGGCATTGCACCCAGTTTAGTTCCCAACATCTTTGTATTTACAAATATTCCATATGTGTCTATGACCGAGAGGACGTAAAACATCATTTTCACCACCATCACCCTGACGGATGAGTTTTTTTGCAAGAAACACGTCGAGATCACCAGGAAAATACCCTTTACAGAGATCGCAACACTCACTTTGCTCTGGTTTCTGGTTTCTGATTTCAAATCGGCGATTCTTCCTTGGCGGAGGTGCTGGAAGTCATTTTTTTCAGTGAAAGAGAAGGCCTTCTCTTTTCTAATGGCCGCCCGAGTTTAGACCAAGTCGTTTGCACGAAAGTTCCACAATACAAGCCTTTTTATGTTTAATTTTATAATTTTATACAGTTTACCAAAAGGAGTTTTGCTCACAACAAAGGAAATAACTGCAATTGTTTTTTAAAACTGCACTACAAATAAGAAAAAGTTTCAACCACAATGAGTGGCCTCCACCCACACCATTCAAAATGGCTTCTCTCTCCGACATCTCCGCCAAGGAGGAATCGCCGTTTTAACGGTTTGATTTCTAGGAAACCAGAGCAAAGTGAGTGTTCCGATCCTTGAAAAGGCTGTCTTTCTGGTGATCTCGACGTGTTTCTTGCAAAAACTCATCCGTCAGGGTCCACCTTTAAGATGCTGTTATTGTATCATCAACTGAGTTAAAGATCCATCAGATCACGTGTCAAAATCACGGGTTTCACGTGTTTTCCCTCTTATAGTTGATAAGAAATCTTGTTTTGACCAGGTTCGACTCCCATATAAATATCCCCAAATTGAAAACGAAACATCATTAATTTTTAAAGAGCAGCCTCAATTTGAAGTTGGGGACATTTGTATGTGGGTCACAGCTACCCAGAAAAAACAAGGGACTTAATCGTGGTGCGTCAGCGTGTCTTTAAGATTGATGTGAAGCGTGGGACAACCACCGTGTTTGATTTGTTTTCTTCTGTGTTCTATCTTGTTCTTGTCCTGTTTGGGAATCTTACCCTTTGGGGTAATTGAACAGTTTCAAATGATGTTTCTTTTTTGGTTTTTCAAATTCGTACATGACTAGATTTGTTCTCTCCAAAATGACATCTTCAAAGTTCAATTCTAATGTCCTGTCACTGTTGCCATTAAATCAAAAAAGCATTCTGGGGGCGGGGGTTACAGTGGAAATAAGCGTAATTTCTGTTTTGCATTTCAGATAGACTTTATCTCCTTTATAACACTTTTAGTCCACAAGGAAACAGTACATAAACAGTACATAAAACGATTTAAAAAAAATTGTTTTCCTGGCTAGACAATTCTAAATGGTATTGGTAGTATGATGTTTAAGAAGTATTATGTTTAGGGTTTGCCTCTGTTAACTTAAATTCTTAAATTCATGATTCATGTTACTCTCTCTCTCTCTCTCTCTCTCTCTCTCTCTCTCTCTCTCTCTCTCTCTCTGAGTCCTCTATTCTATCTTGTTCTGATTGAATATTAACAGCTAGCTGACTGCAGTAATTGTAATGTGTGGAGATACTATTATCATGTGTATTGATTGTTGATGACGAGATGTATTCCAAATTTTGTTATTTGATTGACTGCTATAAGTTAATAATGGTTATTGATCCTCTCTCTCTCTCTCTCTCTCTCTCTCTCTCTCTCTCTCTCTCTCTCTCTCTCTCTCTCTCTCTCTCTCTCTCTCTCTCTCTCTCTCTCTCTCTCTCTCTCTCTCTCTCTCTCTCTCTCTCTCTCTCTCTCTCTCTCTCTCTCTCTCTCTCTCTCTCTCTCTCTCGGTTTTAAATGTGCACATTTCTAAGTTGATGTTCTTTCAGTTATGTTGTGTTTCAGTCATGCTGTTGCACCTAACCTGAATTTCTCTTTTGGAGGTATTAAAGTATACTTGAACTTGAACTTGAACTTCATCAATGTGAAGATATAACCGTTTAAATATACAAACCATAATATTTCTTAAAATACTTCCCCTCTACAATCCCATCTGTGAATGAAGCATTGTATTTTGCTCCTTTTGTTATCTTTGCTGTTTCATGTTTTCTTGTGTATCTATGTTGATAAAGGCGCATTCGCCGAAATGTCCAGTTGTTTTGCTGTGTCTCTTGTGAATAAAAATAACGTCACTTTACACTTGTTGCAGTCAGTTTCAGCTTTTTGGAAAGAGACAGAGACACACACAGAGAGACAGAGACAGATAAAGGGAGACACAGATAGACACAAAAGAGAGAGACAGAGAAATAGACACAAAAAAGACAAGGAAAGCCAGAGAGACAGAGACACAGAACCAGGGAATGAAGGGAAGAAAAAAATGGAAAGGGAGGATAGAAAAGGAAGCAAAGGGGATAAAACATCAAAGCTATCGACAAAACGCTGAAAGTCTCAGAGAAGGGGATCACTTGTAACACCCCACTGATAGTGTGGATGGCCTGAAACCCACATTTTCCATAAGAGGATTTCATTGGCCATCAGGATCACATGACCGACTGGTATACAAATGGCGATTTCCCGGTTTGCATAGCACTCGGATTTACCTGTTAAGTTTGTCTGGATTTGTGAATCCTTTGACAAGGAAAACGCCAAAATTAAAGGACAGGCTTAGAAAAGAAGGGGGGGGGGGGGGGGGGGTGGGGGGGGGGGGGGGGGGGGGGGGGGGGGGGGGGGAAAGAAAGAAAGAAAAATGCTGGAGGGTACGATGGTCTATTTCTTGTATGTAGCTTTAGGATATTTCTTCTCTTTCCCCAGGCCATTGCCATAATGAGTAAGAAGAAAAAAATGTCCATGTTTCTTTGCTGTCCTCACTTTATGTTTTGAGGAGCTTAATGGAGAAAGCTGTTTAAAAGCGTTTCTGGAAAAGGCCAAAAGAATGGGTACTAAGATACTAAGTAACAGGAAAAGGCAAATCGAAGATGTGTGACAGACCAAAGGAAGTTAATGGTACGAAACTTCCAGAAGGCGGGGAACTATTTGTACTGAAAGAGTCTTTTTATCAGTAAAAACCCGCCTTTGAACTAGACTGGTCTTGCACCAATGACTTTCGTATTGTTACACGTTCTAGGCCATACTAAAGCGCAGTGATGTTCTGAGGCCCCGGCCATAGGCCATTGACCTATTAAAATTGAAAATGTCTTATTGTGTTTTCCCCTATCAGGACAAATGTCTGATTAAATTGTTTAACACTAGCACGTTTTGTCTTATTGATTTGTGTAAGAGCCAGGACGTTCTCCTATTGATTTATCTTATGTCAGGACAGTTTACCCTATCTCTTTTTGATCCTCGGTAAATAATAAATTATAATAATAATTAATAACATTTATATGACCTCGATACATCACTGAAAGCGTTTTCTTTTTTTAGAAGAAAAAAAACCCAAACCCAAGTGACTAGGGCAGAAAAACCCCAAGTAGATAACAACAAGAAAATGGAAAAGCATCGTCAAAGAGAGTGATCAGATCAGAGGACGTTGATAGAGCAGAACTCACAGAAGTCGCGACAATCTTTATACTAACAGACCCCCATAGTATGTATCCCCACAGGGAGAATTGATGCTATTTTCTTGTTGGAATCGTTATTTTGCTTCCCCGTCTCTCCTTCCCCCTCTTCACGTTTGCCTCCTCCTCCTCCTCCTCCTCCTCCTCCTCCTCCTCTTCTTCTTCCCCCTTCACTGACTGAAGTTTGTTTTACGTCCTCCCGGCACAAAGCCATATGGGACATTTCTTTGGATGAAGTTAGATTTTCTTTTTTTAATAGAGTTGGGACCCCCTTCTCCTTCTGCTCCTCCATATATTCTTTTTAAAGACCCTGCACGTCACGTGTCAAAATCACGGTTTTCACGTGTTTTACCTCTTATTGGCCATTGCAAAGGCCACCTTTTGCAAGAGTGCATGCCCTTGGTGGGTTGGGGAAATGCTTGAGTACTGACCGAAGAAGGGCATAACTCTCGCTAATAACCCTATGTGAGGCCACAGAATGGCTGCCTTTTGCAAGAGTGAATGCCCTTTTGGATACTGACCAACAAGGGCTTAACTCTTGCCGTCAAGGGCGTTAATAACCCTAGTTGCAGTGGCCAATAGCTAGTAAGGAATCTTAAAGATCCACCAGATCACGAGTCAAAATCACGGGTTTCACGTGTTTTCCCTTTTATAGCTGGTAAGCAATCTTGTTTTGACCAGGTTTGGATCCCATAAAAATGCCCCCAAATTCAAAGTGAAACATCATTTTAAAGAGAAGCCTCAATTTGAAATTGGGGGCATGTGCATGTGGGTCACAACTACCCAGAAAAAACCAAGGGACTTAATCGTGGTGCGTCAGTGTGTCTTTAAGAAATCTTCCTAGCATAAGAGGGAATGTGACATGTGACGTGCGGGGTCTTTAAAAAAGATGGGTTCTTGGGCATTGGTGGGAAAATGACAGGTCTTCGTAAGGGCACGTACAAACAATGGCTGTTTTTCCACCTGCATTGCTGTTATTTTTCAAGCGCCTGGGAGACATTCCCCTTGCCACTGTTCATAAGCAGAGCGAGGGGAAGAAGTGCCTTGGGATGGAGAAAGTTGTTGGGCAATATCTGGAGGCCATTTCCCTTATCATAACAAGGAGGATGAGGAAGAGGAAGAGGATGAGGAAGAATTTAATGTATGAAAGCTATAGAAACAACCTTTAAGCTATGTGGGAGTTTCACTCACACAGAACTGAAATTGAGTGCGAATCCTTATATAGCTTGTCGTTCGCATGAAATAATTTTGCGTACACTGCAAGTGCAACGCATTGTGTCAATAACCTTTGTTTCAAACAAATTGGGTGCTAGTGTTGGGCAACTCAAAAGGTGCTGGACCATCACTATTTGTCGTAATCCTATGCTTTATCGTAATCTTAGTTTGTAATGTATCTTCCTACGCCAACTACGAATAGTTAGAGCTATGCCCCCCCCCCCCCCCCCCCCCCGAAAAAACACAGCAACCAAGAACAACAACCCCCCCCAAAAAAACCCACAAAAACATCCATCCATCCCCTCTCCCTAATCCCATCATTTCCACGTTTGGTTTAAACAGCAGCAAAACACGCTATGAGCTACTGTGATGTCACAATAGTCTTTTTTTGTTTGTGGCTCAAGCCACAAACCTATAACTCACTTTGTCGGTCGGTCGGTCTGTCTGTCTGTCTGTCGGTCGGTCCAAAATGGTCGCACATTTTGACAAAATTGTCGCACTTCAAATCGAGGCTACACTTCAAATTGAGGCCGCTCTTTAAAATGATGTATTTTAAAAGCGTATAAAATAATAAACATACGTAATACAGACACTACAACAGACACGACGAGTATGCGGTGCTTCTTTTGATGAGTATAAGTAGGATACATAGTTTTAAATGTTTTCCAAAAGATATAAAAAGTTACGAAATGGTGCAGAGATAACATTCTGGTTTACAGATTAAAATTATTGAAAAGCCAGGGGAGGTGACTCATGATTGGAGTGGTAAAAATAGACCGCGTGCCACAAACTATTGCGATTTCGCGCTTGTTAATTTTTAAAGCTGATATCTTTTATGATGAACCAAGCTTCACAAGTTTTCAAACCCTTTTTTTGCCCTTTGGAATCGTTTTTGCTGGGTTCACATTAGACGTGTAAGCCCTAAATAAGTGGAAGAAAGAAGGATAAACGTTTACGCATATAGGGGAAATTCGGACACGTGCGCAACTCTTTTCCTTTCTTTGTTTCACTTATTTATGGATTGCGCACGGGTTTCCGCATGGAATATCCGCTTATGTGTGCACACGGCCTAATACAGTTAATATTTGAAATGCGGATAAACTGAAGTAACAAAAATACTATTAGTGAGTCAGTGATGTTAATCTTTTTACCCTTATTGTTTTTATAGCTAGATCAGGTTAGTAATTTAGGTTATTGCAATCCCAAAATACTTTTTAACAGGTAGACAATGAGGAAACCGTTTTAGTTTCAACACAAAAGAAGTTTTCATATATATGAAATTAGCGAAATATGATTAATTTACTAATAACCTTTTTATTATCTGTGGTGAGATTAATTAATGAAGAGCAGTTTCAGTTTCCAATAATGGTCTTTAAGCGTATTGAAAAAAAAATTATAACGTTCAATTAAAAAAAAGCACTATTAGTTTGCTTTAGGCAGGCTAAAAATGAATGTTTTCTCTCAAA
>CM065681.1:73620633-73625633 GCA_017654935.2 Phymorhynchus buccinoides
TGTGTGTGTCGACTTTCTGTTGTATCTTTTTCTTTTTTTCTCTATCTTTCCGATTACTTCTTCTTGTATGCATCTGCCAGTCTCTGTCTCACTTGAGTCTATGACACGCATCTGTGTGTTGTTTCTATCTCACTGAAAGTGTCTCTGTCTGTCTGTTCGTGTGCCCCCTTCTCTCTCTCTCTCTCTCTCTCTCTCTCTCTCTCTCTCTCTCTCTCTCTCTCTCTCTCTCTCTCTCTCTCTCTCTCTCTCTCTCTCTCTCTCTCTCTCTCTCTCTCTCTCTCTCTCTCTCTCTCTCTCTCTCTCTCTCTCTCTCTCTCTCTCTCTCTCTCAATCTCTCTCTCTCTCTCTCTCTCTCTCTCTCTCTCTCTCTCTCTCTCTCTCTCTCTCTCTCTCTCTCTCTCTCTCAATCTCTCTCTCTCTCTCTCTCTCTCTCTCTCCCTCTCTCTCTCTCTCTCTCTCTCTCTCTCTCTCTCTCTCTCTCTCTCTCTCTCTCTCTCTCTCTCTCTCTCTCTCTCTCTCTCTCTCCCTCTCTCCCTCTCTCTGTGTGCAAAGATGACTAGTGTGTGTGCCCCCCCCCCCCCCCTTCTCTCTCTCTCTCTCTCTGCTTTCGCGCGCATTATCAGTGTATCTCTCTCTCTCTCTCTTTCTGGCTGACAGTCTGTCTGTTCGTTTGTTCATCTGTTTATCAGTCTCTCTGTTTACCTGTCTGTCCATCTATTTGTCCTTTTCCATGGTGCACATCTTCTGTGATGCTATCATTTTGCTCTCCAGAATGAGGACGAAGGATCGGACGATGCGTCAGCCTCCCTTCCAGAATGGCTCATCGGGGTCATCGTCGTCGTCATCGTCCTCGTCTTCGTCTTCTTCGCCTTGGTCGTCTACTCAGTGATGAAAGAAAGAAGAAGGTAGTTCCTGGCAAATAAGCAGATTACCCCCCCCCCCTCACCCCCCCCCCCCCTCTCAATTTCCCGGTTCTTTCCGTGGGTTGTTTTCAGTCTTGCGTTTCTGACTGCAGATTGAGCACTTAAACCTCTATCGTTTTCTATATTTAACGTTAATTTTCATCCATTTAAACAATTAAAAATATGCATTCGCTAATAGTAGAATACAAAGGCAAGACTAAAAAAAAAAACCACCGCAAAGAACCAAGACATTGAGGGGTGGGGGGTGGGGGAGGGCCGGGGTGGGGGTGGGGGGGATGTGTGTGTGGGTGCATGGATGCTATAATAATGTGTCCATGGTGGGTGTTAGTCCTCAACGAGCCTATTTGTCTATCCGTCTGCCTTTCTCTCATTGCACTCTCTGTTTAAAAAAAAAAAAATCTTGTTGAGTTTATTTTTGGGGGTTTATGTCTGTCTTTTAACCATTTCACCGCCAGCCATATTTCAGCCAAAGATTTCCATTAAATTTACCTGGGTAGAGAACAAAATCCATCTGCAGTATTGGGGATTCTTCTGTGACAGATATAAAATAAGGTCTAACCTTCCTTCCCAAAACTAAGACAATAGGGTCTTTGGATAATAGATCCCAATTTGATGCCTTTTAGGTCCTGTCATGTCCAGTGTTCTGTTTTGCACCGTATTCAAAATCATATTCTTATAATGTTATATGCTATTCAGTCGTTGCTCTTGCGCATAAACATAGCCTACACACGAGTGCGTTCATGTCCACATAATCTATGAGCAGACAGACAGACAAGCAGACAGACAGTGCAAATAAGCAGACAGCCAAACAGACAGACATACAGGTGGAGACTCGGTCCAATGACTTGCATATCACCGCGTTGCCATGGGGAAAGAGTACAAATTAGCAACATGGTTTGTGACATTACCAATGATACTAGTCATACACATTTTAGTTTTGATTTCAGGTTGTGTAACCCAGTGTAAATTTACAGTGTTTCAAATTTCCTATTATTCTGAACCACAGTATCGAAAGTATTTTTTTTCACAAAACAAAAGAAAGCAATTAGCATTAATTTCCAAACTGAAATCGGTAGGTATACCAAAGACTGTACAGGGGAAGATAAACATCCGGTCTATTTTCCCTATATGAGTAACGAGGACAGAAACACTGGTTATGTCCCTTTGAAACGTGACACATTTCACACATCGATAGGCCAGTTGAATTCTCCGTTCAAGTTCCAGTCCGAGTTTTTGGATAGCCTCCACTGTGAATAGTGTACACGTCCGCACTAACGATAACTCTATCGACTGACTGACTGACTGACGTTTTGATTTTACGTCCTCTCAACCAACTAAGGGTCATGTGGGACATTTTTATATATTATCGGGGATTTATGAGTAAGATAGTTAAATTTGGAGATCTTATCATGGATTATTACAAGTCAGTGAGATTTTTTGATCTTAGTTACCAAGGACTCAAGAGGGGGATTTTATTTACCAAGGGAGGGGCATCGCGGGGGGGGGGGGGGGGGGGGGGGGGGGGGGTGGGGGGGGGGGGGGGTGGGGGGGGGGGGGGGGGGGGGGGGGGGGGGGGGGGTGCGGGTGTGGGTGGGGGGTGGAGGGGGCAACTAACTTGCTTCCTCCTTCTTTTTTTTTGATTTTTTTATAAAAAAAATTTGGATTTTGTTTTTTTTGTTTTTTTTTTGTTTTTTTTGTTAGATAGAGAACAACGATTATGTAACTCACAGAGTTAAACAATAGGATTTCTTTTTTTCCATTGAAATCAATGTATAAGGATAGACAAGACTTCGTTGGGCAACGAGTATTGATTTTTTTGAAAAGTGTAGTAGTTTATTAAAAACGAAAACCAAAAGAGGTTTTTTGGAGATTTTGCGCAAAAAGAACCAGAAGGGTCCAATCTTCATCATTATTATTGATCAGCGTATGGTAATTATAGGTTTTATTGGCTTTGGAGGTAATATTTATAACTTCGTGAAGTTCTAACTGAACAAGAGGACAGTCTGAGAATAGGTGTTCTAAGGTAAGAATATGATTACAATCACATACATATTCGTTAAATTTACAGTAGTATGAATTTGTCCGAAGACGGAAAATTAAAGATGATAGGTGATAAGGAATTGGTAAGAATAAGCCTTTTTTAACTGGTCTATGATCCCAATGATGATCTTTAGCATACTGTTCTAAATCAGCTTTCCAGTTAACATAGGAGGTATCTTTAAGTAAGCTATTACATTCATTTACTGATAACCCTATACTGCAGGAGGCGAGATTTAAATTACCAGCTGCTTGTTTAGCTGCACAGTCTGCTTGATCGTTACCTTTAATACCACAATGGGATGGGATCCAGGTTAGAGTAACCTGGATTCCCTTACAATTAATTTGATGAACTAAAAAAAGGATTTCTTGTATGATTTCTGCTCTGTTATTTTGAGGGGATTGAAGACCCTGTAGGGATGACAGTGAATCGGTGTATAACACCACATTGGTAGCGAGTTGAGGGAGATCGTTTACAAAGTCCAGAGCCTTGAGTATTGCCCAGAGTTCGGCACTGTATATAGATAGATGAGAATTTAGTTTGAAGGATTTAGTAACATTAAGACCTGGAATTGTGAAGGAGCATCCTATTTTGGTGGGTGCAAGTTTGGAGCCGTCTGTATAGATTTGAACTGAGTGGCGTGAGTAGTAAATCTTTTCTTTAGCTGCTACTGTTAGCTGATTAGTGTCTTTTTCTTTAGAGTATATAGTTAGACTAGTATCTATATTTGGAGGTTCGCATTCCCAATTAGGGATACCATGTTTAGGGTGTAATACCACGTCCTGTAGTTGAAAATTAGAATTGTCTATTAAATCTTTAGAGAATTCATAAATGTGTTGGTACTTAGGAATTATATGCCGTTCCTGTACTTCGGTGAATTGGAAAGCGGAACTGACTGTTGAGAAGAATTCTTCCTTCCCATATACATTTGCTGCCTGAAGGCGAACCATAAATTTTGCACAATTTAGCTTAATAAGATGTTCTATGGGAATCCAGTCGATATCCCTATAAATTAACTTGCTTACAGCGTAAGGGGGGATCCCCAGGGCTAATTTAAGTGTCCGGAGTTCCAAGGAGGCTAATTTCTTTAGTTGATGTTTGGGGAGTGTGTAAAAGGCCTCCATACCATAGGTTAGCCTACTCCTTACTAAGGCTTGAACCAGGTAAATTAAGAATTTTGGATCTTTAGCCCAGTTTTCATGAGATAGAACCTTTAAAAAGTTAATAGCATTAGTACTTTTAGTGACTAAGTGTTCAATATGAGCATTCCAGTTTAAATTTGAGGACAGGATTACACCTAGGAATCTTACTTGTTGAACTGGTTTTTTGATTTCATCATATATAATGATGTTATACTGATCGTTTAGGAACTGTCTCCTGGCAAACACCATGAAATGACACTTTTCTGGGGAGAGGTAAAAACCATGAACCTGCATAAAACCTGCTATTAAGTCTACATTATGTTGATGTTGTTTAAGGGCTTTATTAATCTGTTTTTTTGTTTTTCCATTCTTAGGGTTAGTCCAGATCGCTATATCATCTGCGTACATGGAAATGTTACAGTGTTTAAACGGAAGTTTAGGTATTTCATGTAATATTATGTTAAACAAAGTGGGGGTTATGATACTCCCCTGGGGAACTCCCATGTCTATTTGATGCTTAGTTGATAGGTGTTGACCTACTCTGACCTTGATTGTTCGGTTGGTTAGAAAAAATTGAATAAAATTTAGCATATTACCTTGAATACCTATCTTGTTAAGTTTAAGTAATAGTCTACCCCGCCAGACCGAGTCATAGGCGGCTTTTATGTCGAAAAAGGTGGCCAGTCCATCTTACCCTTTTAGAATATCTTTGGGTATACACGCTTTTGATCCACATATACCGTACAACTCTGACTGGCACAACAAAACCGTCACTATGTAGGCCCTATTTCTATTACTGTGATAGAGGCCTACAAACGATTCCTTTATCCTTTATGACGCCAGTCATTTTTCAGCTAAAACTTTCCATTAACCCTTTCACCGCCAGGCCATCTTTGA
>CM065681.1:73630633-73635633 GCA_017654935.2 Phymorhynchus buccinoides
CTCTGTGACATGCATAACATTAGGCCTATTGTTACCCTCACAAAGCTAAGAAAATAGGGTCTTTGGATAACAGGCCCTGATTTGAATCCTTTAAGTGACATGGGTGTTAAACCATTGTGGTGAGAAATGCGACATTGGCGGTGAAAGGGTTAAAAACCAACCAACCAACCAACCAAAGGAAGGCTATGTTTTGCCACGGTTGGTTGGTTGGTTGGTTTGGTCTGATCACTTTGGACTGAATTTGTTTTTTGGGGAACTAATTATCGGATATGGATAACATTTTGTATGAAAATGAGGAGAAATAAAGAACGTTCCATGCATTGAATTTTGGAGGTAATGTGGATAATTATCTGGAGCCAGATATCTAAAATGTTTTAGTTAAGTATAAGTATATATCAATTGAACAAAGGGTAAATACTCTCTCTTCTAATAAACTCTCCTCCACAAAAGTTGATTACGATACCATTCACCTAGCAGTGCGTGGGTCAGAACCAAAGTGAGACAAACAAAGCATCATTCTCATTGTTTGTTTGTCTCACTTTGGTTCTGACCCACGCACTACTAGGTGAATGTCAATGAGAAAAGAGAGTATTTACCCTTTGTTCAATTTCGCGATCTCCTCTCTTGGCCTCACTATTTCATTCTATAAGTATGTAATCTGTGCATTTCTTAGAGAATGTGTCATTTGATGATAATTATGATTAGTTGGACCAAGTAGTGGTTTTGGTGGCTGCTTATTGTTAAATAATAGGAATGGCAAATCGCAGAATTGAAAAAACAACAACCCAATGTCCATTACATCTATGTTTCTCAATTCTTTTCTGTACGTTTTTAGAAATGTATCGATTTGAATGTTTTGTTCGAAATGATGATAGCAGAGCTGCTTTGATAAAAAAAATTGCGTTTCATTATATTTACCTGTCTTTGAGAATGACCACACATAGATATGCACATGACCTTACATGGTCCCTTGTGTTGTTATCTATGATATGCACATGACCTTACATGGTCCCTTGTGTTGTTACCTATGATATGCACATGACCTTACATGGTCCCTTGTGTTGTTACCTATGATATGCACATGACCTTACATGGTCCCTTGTGTTGTTACCTATGATATGCACATGACCTTACATGGTCCCTTGTGTTGTTATCTATGATATGCACATGACCTTACATGGTCCCTTGTGTTGTTACCTATGATATGTACGAACGATATGGGTGAAGTAGAAACCAATTATGTGCCATTTCCCTCTCTTTCGTTTTCTGTCTCTCTCTCATCTTTCCTATAATTGTATTTTTTGTTGTTGCTGCTAGGCTTATTTGTTATGCTTATTTACTTAGATATGTGTGTGTGTACAAGATAGTACATGCTTGATTATAAATGATTGATGATACATTTGATTCATTTTCATTCTTTTGTTTTCTTTTTCTTTTCTTTACATGTTATTATGTCTTCGAAAAAAAAGAAAAAAAGTATCAATTAAAAAAAGAACAGAAAAAAAAAGAAAAAAAAGATTGCGTTCCCTGAATGGTTTCCATTTGATTGTCTCGTGCCAGCAGTTTTCATAGTAAAGGTCTCAATACACGTTAACATTTGTACTCTTTCCCCATGGCATCACGGTGATAGCCACTCGTAAGATCACTTGCATATCACTGTGTTGCCATGGGGAAAGAGTGAAAAATGTTGACGTGTACTGAGACCATAACCGTCGAGGTCTAAGCTTTGAAACGCTATGTTAGTGCTACCCTTGTAGAAGACCGTAAATAGCTTTATCTTTTGCAGAAATAATAAACTTTTGAATTTGTTTGGCTTGCTTGTTGTTGTTATTATGTTGTTGTTTTCTTTGCTGGATCGATCGAAAATGTGTCTTATTTGCCTGTAAGAAGCAATGTTGTTTGCTACTGTATATTTAACGTTTAATAACGCGCGCGCGCGCGTGCGTGTGTGTGTGTGTGCGTGTGCGTGTGCGTGTGTGTGTGTGCGTGTGCGTGTGCGTGCGTGTGCGTGCGTGTGCGTGTGCGCGCGTGCGTGTGCGCGCGTGCGTGTGTGTACCCAGACGAAGGAGATTCCCTTTGTTTGTGTGTGTGTACCCAGACGAAGGAGTTATGCTTGGAAACGTCGGTTTTGTTTTTGTTTTTGTTGTTGTTCAATGTTTTGGATTTCCCCAACACTAAACAACGTTATTTTTTTAATTTTCCTGAGGCTTTGTGAAATCCTGCAGTCCATTTATTTCGTTTTAACTACATTTATGTTAGAAGATAGTTTTGTGTACAGTCTGGTTTAATGTGCGTGGAAGAAGATAATTTGTCAACACATACCGGTGATGCTGAAGATCCTTGCTGCGGTCTCTTACCGATGACTAAGATACCAAAAAATATTTGCACGATGGCAATCATATTTAACTCTTATTCAATAACCAAATTATCTGTTTGTAAGCCATATTTCTAGTTCATATTATATTTACCATATTATTTTGTCGACAGGCCACTGATATGTATGGAAGTGGGGGTGGGAGTGGAGAGGGAGGGGGGGACTCTATGGATACCAATGCTTTTGCTGGATGATGCATGCATTTTCTTTCTCTCTATCATCCTCCGTGTGTGTGTGTGTGTGAGATAGATAGAGAGAGAGAGAGAGAGAGAGAGAGAGAGAGAGAGAGAGAGAGAGAGAGAGAGAGAGAGAGAGAGAGAGAGAGAGAGAGAGAGAGAGAGAGAGAGAGAGAGAGAGAGAGAGAGAGAGGAGAGAGAGAGAGAGAGAGAGAGAGAGAGAGAGAGAGAGAGAGAGAAGAGAGAGAGAGAGAGAGAGAGAGAGAGAGAGAGAGAGAGAGAGAGAGAGGAGAAGAGAGAGAGAGAGAGAGAGAGAGAGAGAGAGAGAGAGAGAGAGAGAGAGAGAGAGAGAGAGAGAGAGAGAGAGAGAGAGAGAGAGAGAGAGAGAGAGAGAGAGATTGAGAGAGAGAGAGAGAGAGAGAGAGAGAGAGAGAGAGAGAGAGAGATTGTTTTCGCTTAATTTGTGTTGTGTATTGTTTTTGAAATTATAAAATGCAAAAACATGAATAAAAAAAAATAAAAAAAATTGAAATGCAAAACTCGGTTTTTTTTACTAACACCAAAAAGGGTAAATGACCAACCCACCAGGGTCAATAGGAATTGTTCGGAAATAACTCGAAGTAATCACTCTTTCTTTTTGGTGGTAGTTTTTTTACACCAAGTATAATGATAAGCAATTGCTTTCTTTGAAACAAGCGCGGATTCGCAATCGTTTGTGGCACGCTTTTCTTTCTCTTTTGCAATATGTGTGACAATTTTGGACCGACCGACCGACCGACCGACCGACAGACAGACCAATAGACCGACAGACTGACTAAGTGAGTTATAGGGTAGATGTCTACGCAAGCTTTCAAACATTAATGATTTTGATCATTAAATACTTAAAACAACACTGTAAGCAGATAACAGACATATAACATTTTAGATTAGTGGGTTAGAGAGTATTCAACAGGCAACATGAGTTGAGAAAGTATTCTACAGTGAAAGCCTCGATAGCTCATTGCGCAGAGCTTCTGTCTCTCATGCCAATGGTTCTGGGTCCGATTCTTGGCACGGGCACTTTTAATGGATAGTTGTATCCATTAACGATAGTTTCATTTGTACTTTAAAATTTTATTGGCAATCTTGTACTTTAGACACCCCCCTCAATCTTTGTTTGTTGTTGTCCCACATGTGCCTGTTCGAGTGAGCCTTGAAGGCTTTGCCCCTAGTCCCAACGACATGCTGCGTATCTAGAAACCAGATAGTTGTGATGTAGCTTATGACACTTTTTATACGATTCCCTGAAGAAAAGAAAAAAAGAATAATATTTGTATGGCGCAATATCCTGATAAATTCAGTTCAAAGCGACTTACGATAACAAATTACAACAAGGGCATCGCTGAGCGGCAGATATGTCCTTTGCCGGTTACGCCCTGTACATGCCACGCCCTGTACCTCCCTTCCCCCTCACATCTTAGGTCCCCGTCCTCCTTGTGACCTTTGGGTGAAGCACCTACACACCCTTGACTGGGTGCAAATCGTTTTCCGGGATGCACACCCTTAATTGGTGGGGTGCACACCCTTAACACTGAGACATGTCTGCCACTCGGCGACATTTAAGCCCCACGTGGCACATTTTGTGCTAGGATGTCTTTTACGTTTAGTATTAGACCCCCTCCTTTACCGGGATGTACACCCTTAATTAGTGGGGTGTACACCCTTAACTCGGAGACATGTCTGCTGCTCGGCGACATTAAAATCCCACGTGGCATAATTTACACTGCAATGTCTTCTACTCTTCTTTTTACACCCCCACACAACATTTAGAGTGATTCTATACAGTATTTCACGAGATATAGGAGGGTGAAGAAAAACGGAAGCATGTCTGCCGCTCGGTGACATTGTATATTCGAGGGATAATTTATGTACGAATGTGTTATACTCTTAGTGTCACAAAATTGGAAGAGATTCTGTCTTCTAGTTCACGAGATACAGCTTGGACAAGAAATATATAGCGCAAAGAAGGAAATTTCGGTTTTCAAGGTCACACTTCAAGGTCAAGATCAGCATAGCGATAGTTTATGCTCGGATATTTTCTACTCTAGGTTAAACAGTACCACACACAATCTGAAGCGCTTCTGTCAATTACAAATGCGGAAAATATGGCAGAAAACCCACTTTTTATACCCCTACCACTTTCAAGGCCTACCGATCTCCCTGCCCTTGACCTTGACATTGATCGGTATGCCATCATCAGAACGGCCATAAGGTAAGCTAAAGTACCTACATGCCAAGTTTGAAGTCTCTAAGACCAACGGTGTGGAAGTTATAGCCCATAAAAGATTTTTGGTTTTCAAGGTCATACGCCAAGGTCAAGGTCACGACGACAATAATTTATGCGCGGATGCCTGCCTTTCATAGTGACACGCCACCACACAAAATTGGAAACGATTCGGTCAAGCGGTTCG
>CM065681.1:73640633-73645633 GCA_017654935.2 Phymorhynchus buccinoides
GAGACAGCATGATATGCGTACTGCACCTAACAGCCAATGTACATCGTAGGCAGTAGATTGTTAGGCAAATGTACATTAATTTACTATTTTTAAGCAACCACAGCATAAAACTAGCCTTCACAAAACATTTCAGCTTTGGGACTGTAGGGCCTATTATTAATGTAAGCTTCTGGCGTTAGATTGAAGATTGCCACAACTTTATAAATAAGTAATGTCCCATATCGAGGGGTGAATGCCAGAACTTGAAGATTGCCACAACTTTATAAATAAGTAATGTCCCATATCGAGGGGTGAATGCCAGAACTGTCTAACTGTGTTCTTTATTCCTTTTGAGATAGACCGTTCTGACAGGCACCCCTCGATATGGTCTTTTGAATGAAAAAAAAGAAGAAATAAAAAGATTGAAGATTAGGCCTAATTAAAAGATAGACTTGTTCACAGTGACGCTGTTTTTTTTAATTTTTATCACGGTGACTACAGGTACGGCATTGCTGCAACACTCAGACCATGTTCAGGGATAGCAGACCTGTTTACTCTAAAGATGTGCCACCCCCCCCCCCCTACATTTCTCGGTTAATTGTATTTTTCCGTTATTGCCTTTCTTACCATACATAAAGCTGTATTTTAGGAACAGTTTTAGCTAATAACCTTTTTGGAAGACTAACCCTATCCCTAACCCTAGCCCTAAGCCTAACCCTACCCCCCCACCCTATAAGACGGAAACACGCAACGAACCACAACTGTGACAAATCGCGGTGTACTGCAGTACATAGTGGGGGGTAGGGTTAGGTTTTAGGAAAGTTGAAAGTTAAGAGTTCAGGTAGGGGAACTATTTGTGAATTGATTTTCTAGAATAAACGACAAGAGAAAGGACACAGAAGGCAGAAACATACTAGATGACAGTAAGTAAAGGAAAAGCAAAGTCCGGCACAAAACTTCCAGAAGGCGGGTAAACTATGTAAAACCCACCCCAACTATCCACATGTAAGGTATGTAATGAATCTTTGATAAAAATGATAATCTAAGAGTGGCGTAAATTGTCACGTCTTTTTTTTACATGTTCTCCACTTAACTGGGCGCGTACTGCACTATCATCATCGGGTCACGTGACCATGACAATGGCCACATATTTCCAAATGCTATGACAAATGAGAAGTTAGCAAAAGATAAATGTGGATTCTAAGAGAATAAAGCAAATTTCTACGACGAAAATAAGCGATTTGTGTTGAAGACAATCCAGCTAACAATCGCCTTCTGTTCTTTGACAGTGATATGTCCCAAGAAAATGTTAAACAGTAATAGCAGCCGAACGTGGTTGAGTGGGGCCTCTTCTGTGAACATTCTCTCTGGTGTCCAGTCTGCACTCGAGTTTTGCAATGCACATAGCAGCCGTAAACGTTAAGTGCGATTTTCAAATGAAAAGGAAACGGATAAATTAAATTAACAAAAAATCAAGCTTCGAGGTTAGGATGCCAGGTGTTCCTCCAATGCGAAGAAACCTTTCTCATCATGTAGCCTCAGACATGTTGTGTCTTCTTCGGCTCACCCTAGATGGGCGGCGTGATGTTGAACGCATCGACACTCACACCTCCTTTCACAACGTCACGCAACGACTCGTCGTCGTCAAAAGACGGACGTAAGCGAACGGGATAGCATGACGTCACAACACGAATCTCCCACGCCGGTAACAACCGGAAACGAGGAGACTTCTGGGTCCAAACCGGAAACCTATTTTCTCCGCCCTGTCGGCTGGCCGACGACAACGACAACAACAACCACAACAACCACAACGGGGGGTGCCACGGGCAAAACCGTGCGCATGGCCGGACCTGGCGATGTTCCTCGGGAGGAGAATGAAGAGGACGGTGATGGTGATGGTGGTGGTGGTGGTGTGTTGGACAAGGAGGACCCGGAGAGCGACAGCGGGCAGCGGGTGTTGCTGAACGTGGGCGGGGTGCGGCACGAGACCCGCCTCTCCACCCTGAGAGCCATCCCCAACACCCGCCTGTCCCGCCTGGCGGACGCCCACACCCAGCTCCTCCTCCTTCCTCCTCCCCAGGGCGCCAGCCCTTCCCCGCTCCTCACCAGCCCCACCCTGTCGGGCCCCGGGGGGGTGTCTCCCCTCACCCCTACCATGCTGGCTCCCCCCACCGAGTACTTCTTCGACCGGCACCCCTCCGTGTTCAACTCCATCATCGACTTCTACAGGACCGGTGAGTAGAGTAGTAGCTGGAAAACGGTAAAAATGGGGATTGGGATGGTGGACGGGAGAGGAAGGGAGCTTCTAGAGTGCGTGTTTATACTTAAGATTAAGATTAAGATTAAAATTATAGCCCCGTCGACAGCAAAGGCCATGTCAGGGCTGTCACTACTTTATTGGCCAATGCAACGGCAAATGTTAAGAATAGCCCCCTCCCTTGCCCCTTCCATTCATTTCAGACGGTTTCAGGTTAGGGTTAGGGTTAGAAATAGGGTTAAGGATAGGATTAGGGATAGGTTTAGGGTTAGGTTAGTCATCAACTTTTATTCGTGTGTGTATTTGGACACTAAGCTGACCCTGAACCTATCCCTAACCCTATCCCAAACCCTATTCCTAACCCTAACCATAAACCATCTAATCCACACACAAAAAAGAACAAATGATGGTATGTTATGAGATTGACACTTAACTGATCCCAAGCCTATCCCTAACCCTATCCCAAACCCTATTCCTAACCCTAACCCTAATAACTGAAACCGTCTGAAATGAATTGAAGTGGCAGAGGAGGGGGCTATTCTTAACATTTGCCAATGCAACCAGGGTTATTAACGCCCTTGACAGCGAGAGTGAATCCCCTGTTGGTCAGTATCCAAAAAGGGCATTCACTCTTGCAAGAGGCAGCCATATAGTGGCCTCAAACAGGGTTACTGGCGAGAGTTATTCCCTTGTTTGATCAGTACTCAAGCATCTACCAAGGGCATTCACTCTAGCAAAAGGTGGTTGTTGCAGTGGCCAAGAGAGTGTTGCGTTTTAGCCAGTGCTCGCGTTCACTGGTAATTATCAGTAAAATACTGACTGCCAAAACCAAAATACTGAAAAAAACCCCAAGCAAAACATGACCTGCCAGTCCCAGGGATTGATGCATGTTTGCTGGGACTGATGAATGTTTTTTTAACTGAGGCTTTGATATTGCGGTTTTCGCTGGGTTTTTTTGTTTGCCTGGGACTGGTTTTGACACTGGTTGTGGGAGGGCTTTGTCGCTGATGGGACTGGTTTTCAAAAATTCCTAGCGTGATCACTAGTTTTTAGCAGGAACAGACAGAGAGAAAGCCTTTCTCTCTCTCTCTCTCCCTGGTTTCAGACTTCGATGCTATGAATAATGGTTGGTTGATGGTTTTTCGTCTCCCATGTGTTGCTCGCAGCAAACCTGACCTTCATATGTTAAACCTGATCTTCATGTTAAACCTGATCTTCATATCATGTTAAACCTGATCTTCATATCATGTTAAACCTGATCTTCATGTTAACCCTTTTGCCGCCAGCCATTTGTCAGCCCAAAAATACAATTAAACTTAACTGGGTAGAGAAAATAATATTTCTGCAATATTGCGAATTCCTCTGTGACATATGCATAACATCTAGGCCTATCCTGTTAACCTCCCAAAACCTGATTAAGAAAATAGGGTCTTCATATGATAATAGGCCCTGATTTGATGCCTTTTAGTGACATGGGTGTTAAATCACTGTGGTGCTAAAATGCGACATTGGCGGTGAAAGGGTTAAACCTGATCTTCATGTTAAACGATGTTAAACCTGATCTTCATATCATGTTAAACCTGATCTTCATATGTTAAACCTGATCTTCATATCATGTTAAACCTGATCTTCATGTTAAACGATGTTAAACCTGATCTTCATATCATGTTAAACCTGATCTTCATATGTTAAACCTGATCTTCATGCTAAACTGTTAAACCTGATCTTCATATTAAACCTGATCTTCATATGTTAAACCTGATCTTCATATCATGTTAAACCTGATCTTCATATGTTAAACCTGATCTTCATATGTTAAACCTGATCTTCATATGTTAAACCTGATCTTCATGATGTTAAACCTGATCTTCATGTTAAACCTGATCTTCATGTTAAACCTGATCTTCATGTTAAACCTGATTTTAGTATGCTGGATTGTTTTTGTTTGTCCCTCCCTGTAGGCCTATTCTAAGCCAATCAGCTGTGCTACTCTTATGATACACCGATCTCTCTACACTTTAGCACACAACCTTGGCATTGCTCCGTATTTATCCCCGTGGGGATACTGGGGGGGGGGGGGGATACTGGGGGGGGGTTCTTTCGTACAGATAGTTCCCCCAAGTTCTGGAAGTCCTGTGCTTGTAGGGGAAGACGGGGTAAAAAGCGCATGGGCGGGTAAGAACCCCACCCCAATTATCTCATGAAATAAAGAAAATTTCAGTCAAATTTGCCCATGAGACGAATGCTAGACATTAACGCTCGTCTCATGGGCAAAATGAGACTGAAATTTGCTTCATTTCATGAGATAATTGGGGTGGGCTTCTTACCCGCCCATGCGCTTTTTACCCCGTCTTCCCCTACCTTCCTCTAATCTGCCACTCTCTTTGACTCTGTCTTTTGAAACCCTTTGCTTTCTGTCATCTATCTTTCTGACTTATTGGGCCGTTCGCCTGCCTTTTTAAAAACAACACACTTTCTTCCAAATGTTCCCCTTTGAGCTCCTCCGAAATCGGAATGTGTCGGCTGGATGCAGCGGGGAGACCAGTGAACACTGAAAACCGGACACATACGCACTGCAGCCATTATGGCCTTATGGCCTGGGAACGCAGAAGAAGAAGCAGAAGAAGAAGCTCCGTATTTCGCATTGTGTCGTTGCTTTCTAGTTCTTTAGTGTCACACGCTTTGACGAATCGGTTGCTCATGTGTTTCAATTGTTAACTTAAGACGACGATTTTACCGCCAGGGGGCAGTCAAACCAGTAGGG
>CM065681.1:73653133-73658133 GCA_017654935.2 Phymorhynchus buccinoides
TAAACACCAACATACTCCCGGTGAGGAGGAATGTAGAGAGGTGTGCCTGGATCAGGTAGACTGATGCGCTTTCCTTCTTCCAAGTATAATATAAACGTACAAGAATTGAAGAAGGAAAAAACAACCACACCATTAAACTTTCCTCTTATATATATAGTTTGCTTGAATAAAACTTTTTTTTTTGTGTCCAATATTTAAGTTTGTGAACCCAAGAAAGACACTGAATAACTTTAATTTCAACTTTACAATTTATTCTGTGTTCTGAAAAGAATAAAAGAAAATAATGTGCTGATTTACTTTTTCTCCCAATGGGGAGATAGACAATGCCTTATGCAAAGACAGCTGTTTCGTCTTTGAGAAAGACTCTTCAGTCTGCATATCGGCCTTCAAAGAATATATATATATATATATATATATATATATATATATATATATATATATATATATAGCATATATATATATATATATATAGAGAGAGAGAGAGAGAGAGAGAGAGAGAGAGAGAGAGGAGAGAGAGAGAGAGAGAGAGCGAGAGAGAGAGAGAGAGAGATATTGCCTGATTTCTGTCCACATTATGCAAGTCTGTTCACATTCGGCAAAAAGCAGTTGTCTAATGTTAACATTACGCAAATATCTGCCTAATCTTGACATATTTTACACATTAGGCAAGCGAATTTCTAATGTTAACATTAGGCAAATTATTGCCTAATGTCAACATTAGGCAATTGTTCACATTACGCGTAACATATATATGTCGTGCCGAAGCCGCGTAATTGCCGATTCCGCGGAATCGGCAGTCATTTTGCCTATTACGCGTAATCGGCAAATCGCTGCCTATTTCACGTATTTAGCAACGATTTGCCGAGTCTGTGTAAAGGGTGTTATGTCTTGCCTATTTCACGGAATAGGCAGCCGATTACGCGGAATGGGCAGCCGATTACGCAGAATCGGCAATGTTGCCTATTCCGCGCACTCGGCAAGTTTTGAATGACTTATCACATCATCAAACCCGTCAATGTCATACTATCTTATCAGTGTTGGTGATGTCAATTAATTGTCGTGTCACGGTCAAGCGTTTAGGTATAGGCTGCAGAGAAGTTTGTGATAGGTTGTCAAATCTTTTTAAGCGGGGATAAACGTTCAATGGTAAGCTATAATGTTGTCTGACATAATAACACCAAAGAGTTATGGTTTACGTTTACGCTATGGCTTTGATCTGGGCTGGAAGTTGAAAATAAAACTTGAAACTTGAAACTTGAAACTTGTTAACAGTAATCAGACTGAGGTATATATATTAGTTCAGCATGAATTCGTAGTCACAATGTCAAGTCATAGTCTGTTGCTGTGATCTTTAGGCGACGTGGTGATCTCAGTTTCAGTTATTTTGTGATTCGAGATTCGAGATGGAGATGGAGTAGAGTAAAACACGATTCACATCAGAAATGGAAAAAGCTCCTTTTTAAAAAATACTCTCTGCCAACAACGGAGGACTACTGAAACCATCGTTAACATTCTGGCAGAAGATAGGGCTGATGTTAACCATGACAGGGCATATTATGTTAAAGACAAGTTTTCATTGATTGAAGTGGGAAGACTGAAAAAAGGAATCAAAGTAAGTCGTGTTCTCGTTTTCTCTGTCTCTCTGCCCCCCCCCCCCTCCCTCTCTCCCCCCCCCTCTCTCTCTCTCTCTCTCTCTCTCTCTCTCTCTCTCTCTCTCTCTCTCTCTCTCTCTCTGTCTCTGTCTCTCTGCCCCACTCTCTCTCTCTCAATTCGTTGATGCCATCTCTGTTCCACTCACCCTCTATCTAACACATCATGAGAATACATGAGTCATTACAAAAGTTTTTAAAACCTATTTATTTATACATTTTTCTCCTTCCTATTTTTATTATATGGCGGAGATGCCGGAGAGAGAAGCCATTTTGGACGGGGTGGATGGAGGACTCTCAGAGTGGTTGAAGCTTTTTCTTCTTTGTAGTGCAGTTTAAACAAAAATTGGAGCTGTTTCTTTTGTTGTGAGCGAAACTCATTTTGGTAAACTGTTAATAACAAAAACGTCTTGTGTTGTGGAAATTACGTGATTTGGTCTAAGCGACTCAGGCGGCCGTTAGAAAAGAGAGGGCACATGCCTTCTCTTTCACTGAAATAATTTGACTTCCATCACCACCGCCAAGGAGGAATCACCGATTTGACAGTTTGATTTCTAGGAAAGAAGAGCAAAGTGAGTGTTGCGATCTCCATAAAGGGTGTTTTCCAGGTGATCTGGACGTCTTTTTTGCAAATGCTCATCCGTCAGGGTGCCCCATTTAGAACTAGACTGTTTACAGACTAGTGAAATAAAAAGAGACATAATTGCCTATGAGACCAGACTCTTCTTACAGTCCATTACTGCTAACACTTCATCAAGACACCTTCGGTGCCAGAATGGCAGAAGCGTCTGTCAGCCAAAGCAATCCTGCTATTGATCTTCGGATAAGCTTCCTGGGCCTCACGGTCCGGCAATTCTGGAAGAATTCTCATGTATGATTGATGTTGTCTGGAGTTTGGTTCGCTTTTGTAGTGAGTGTGTGTGTTCGTCAGTCATTGGAATGCAGGTAGCAGAGGGGTCTTCAACTAGTCCGGACATCTGGGCTAAACACTTATTTTTTGCTGTCCCATCTTCTGGGTCGTACAGTGGCGTTGCTCCCACGCCGCTCATTCCGAGTCCCAATTCGCAGCCATACCTCCGCACGTTCAGGTCGCAGAATCCGAGACCAGCAGTCCAAGGGGAGCTAATCTAGTATGTTAGGCCGTCATGAGGCAACCAACCGAGGAGACACTGCACTGCTGCTGAGTC
Organism: Phymorhynchus buccinoides; assembly: GCA_017654935.2. Classification (NCBI taxonomy): domain Eukaryota; kingdom Metazoa; phylum Mollusca; class Gastropoda; order Neogastropoda; family Raphitomidae; genus Phymorhynchus; species Phymorhynchus buccinoides. Next base: position 73,655,970 of record CM065681.1, read on the forward strand.
ACTTCGGTGGAGCTGAGCGGAGCCTGTTCAGGGCACTACCTACTAAGCCCCCTACTGACGACACTGTTCTCTTAGTCGCGGAGCCAGCGTGAGTGAGGTCCTCCTCTGAGGGCGCCACCACGACCGTCCACCGACAGCTCCCCAGAACACACTGATCCCCATGACTTTGACCCGAACGCACCAAGGCATAGGCAGGATTGGAAACCGAAACTGAGGTCACCATGAGAGCAGGGCATGCAAAGCCACAGAATTGGAGACATTTTTGTCTTTGTAAAGATTGATGGAAATGAGGCGGATGACAACGCTGATGACGATGATGCTATGGAGTTCTGTATCGGTCTGAGACTGCGTGACAGGGCTGTATTCTACGCTTCCTTTCATAATGATATCCCAGCGTTAACCAGGTATCTGGACTAAAATGTGCCTTGATCAAGATACATCACACTCTTTTGCACAAGGGACCTCGTAAACACTAAGCGTTAGGTCATGGATGGTTTTCACTATATCAACTAGTACCAAATATTAGCGTAAATAGGAAGATAACACCCGTTTTGGGGTCCGCCATTTGTTTTGATGGAGCGAGTTGGCATCCCATCTGTTTATGTTTACTACCACCCCAATGAAGCATCCAGATAGGATGCACGCTTTTAACATCCATTCTCATACTACCCCCCCCCCCTCCCACCCGCAGCATGACCGTGCTGAGATGAGGTGCGTCTGTGCCCCAGGGGAAGCTCAGCTTAGCCTGCCTCTGCCGGTGTTCCTCATCGAAGAGGAGAACCGACTGCCAGATGTAGCGGGCAGCCAGTTCCCCTATCAGCTCCGTGTACTGGAGATAGGCCTTGGGTCAAAGTCGGGCTGCTTCTCCATCAGATGCCCCATGATGCGGCTGTTGGTGGTGATCCACATCGCCTAGCTCACTTTTTCTAACTTTTGTTTTGTGTTCATTTTGAGGGAAACACTGACCCCCTCCTATTGCCACTTCCTCCTCCACAACCATGGATGAGGACACGAAGTCCACAATGGAAAGGCACCCACCTGTTGTCTGCTGTCTTTGTGGCGCGTTGAGTGTCAGTGACTGCATCAGGCCACTGAAGTCACTGGTATCCCGTGCAGGTGGTAACACGGGGCCTTTCCCATGTTGTTTTTGGAGAGCCCTGGTAGCCTCCCTCACAATAGCCACGTGTCCCTTTTTTATTTTGAGGGAGGAAATGTCGTCTTCACTTGCACTTAGTAGTGCGGGCAGACTGTCGAATCCCTCATCTGCTAGCAAGTCCATCACTCCCATTGGCAAGTCTTTGGCAAAGTCTTTGAACGAGGAATCCATCGCCATTCTTCTATAATAACAATGTATACTGCACTAATAGCTATCACAAAACGAAACAACAGCCAAAATCATTGAAACTAGAAATGCTCAAAGGCGATGCTGCTGCTATATTTGCTGGCATTCAGACTGGAACAGGCTCCTTTACCTTCTTTTTTCTCCCTCTGTGACTCCTCCCACTTTCTGCCCTACTCAACACCGCCACCCCCGCTTTAGAACCTCCATTCCTTTCGTTTTTCATCCACCACCATCTCTCCCTCACCTTTGACCCAACTATGTCTCACTTAACCATATTCTACACCCTCCCCCCTTTCATCACAGCATGTGGTTAGTTAGGTACTTATCCTGATTACCTACAGTGGTCTCACCATCTCCATCCCCATAAGCTCCTCTTCCCTTCTTTCATCACAGCATGTGGTTAGTTAGGTACTTATCCTGATTACCTACAGTGGTCTCACCATCTCCATCCCCATAAGCTCCTCTTCCCTTCTTTCATCACAGCATGTGGTTAGTTAGGTACTTGTCCTGATTACCTACAGCTGGTCTCACCATCTCCATCCCCATAAGCTCCTCTTCCCTTCTTTCATCACAGCATGAGGTTAGTTAGGTACTTATCCTGATTACCTACAGCTGGTCTCACCATCTCCATCCCCATAAGCTCCTCTTCCCTTCTTTTTCATCCTGTCCTCCCTTCCCCCCCCCCCCCCCCCCCCCCCCCCCCCCCCCCCCCCCTCATAATTAACACTCTTGTTTAAATTCAACTTATCATTCGTAACACTGCTTCTAAGTTCAGCTTTAACACGTAAAGTTAACCAAGTTCACAATTGCTCAAAATCTCTC
>CM065681.1:73663133-73665633 GCA_017654935.2 Phymorhynchus buccinoides
ATTTGTTGAAGAGAGTGGATTGATAATCTTTAAAAGAGTTGATCGAAAATATTTCGTGGAGAGAGTGGATTAATAATCTTTAAAAGATTTGATCGAAAATATTGTTTGGAAATGTTTGAATTCTGTATCTTCGCTACGAAAGCTACTGTTCATTTAGATAGGTGCTGTTCTGAAGTCACCTCAAGATGCTTGACTTGTATACTCGTATAATTCGCTAGTCGTATGCAAAGCAAAAACCATTATTTTACACACAGATAAAGCGTTTTTAGATTATCGTGGCAAATTTAGAATTCATCGTTTCGTGTTGCCGCTTTTCTTCAAGGGCAGCTTTCTCCTACAAGTTGGATTGATATTTCTTCTCTGTGTGGTTAAAATGGTAAGTTTTAAGGCACAGAAAAATATAAAAAAGAGCTTTAAAAAAAGAAGACATAGAGTACTAACAGGTCTGCGCGTTGGTTGGGTACGCGCGTACCCCCCCCCCCCCCCCCCCCCTGAAATCGTAGAGATTGTAGAGAAATCGCGTCATGCTTGCGTCATTTTGAGGGGTACGCAACCCCCTTTGGTACTCTATAGATGTGCTTTAATGCTCATTTTGTTGACCTGGGTGCTTGCTGAAGAAGAAAAATGGTGTTTTACGTCCTCTCGGTCTGGAACAGACACATATGGGACATTTGTAGATACAAAGATGGTGGGAACGATACTGGAGGCAATGCCCGGAGGCAGTGCAACACCAGTAAAGTCCCGATTTTTTTTTAACCCTTTCACCGCCAAAGTCGCATTTTAGCACCACAGTGATTTAACACCTATGTCACTAAAAGGCATCAAATTGGGGTCTATTATCCAAAAACCCTTTTGTCTTAGTTTTGCGAAGTAAGGTTAGACCTTATTTTATATTTGTCACAGAAGAATCCCCAATACTGCAGATGTATTTTGTTTTCTACCCAGGTAAATGTAATGGATATTTTTAGTTGAAATACAGCTGGCGGTGAAAGGGTTAACAATACAGATAAGTGTAGCAGTAACCACGCCTCGGTTAAACCTCATCGGCTATGGTACCACCACGTTTCATTCCTGGGTGCTTGCTGAATCTGCGATGAAAGTACATGTACCTTCAATGAAGTAGATGTCTTTTTTTCAAGTACAAGAAATTTCTATAATTGTGATTTAAATGTTTTATTTTCTCTCTCTCTCTCTCTCTCTCTCTCTCTCTCTCTCTCTCTCTCTCTCTCTCTCTCTCTCTCTCTCTCTCTCTCTCTCTCTCTCTCTCTCTCTCTCTCTCTCTCTCTCTCTCTCTCTCTCTCTCTCTCTCTCTCTCTCTTAAATTCAGAATGGAAGACTAGGCCCAACCTAAATTCTTTTCCTTGTAAAATAAAGTTTCTGAGTTCTGAGTTCTGAGTTCTCTCTCTCTCTCTCTCTCTCTCTCTCTCTCTCTCTCTCTCTCTCTCTCTCTCTCTCTCTCTCTCTCTCTCTCTCTCTCTCTCTCTCTTAAATTCTGTTGTGTTTCTGTTATGTTGTTGCACCTGACCTGAATTTTTCTGTTTTGAGATCATGAAGTATAATTGACTTGACTTGACTTGAATTGAATGAGGAAATATATAATTATTTGGTTAGTTCTGATAACCACGTTTACATGTAACACCCACCAAACCCTCCCTCCTCTGAAAACCTCGACTAAGGTACAAATCTCACACCATTAAAGACCCCCCCACGTCACGTGTCAAAATCACGGTTTTCACGTGTGTTCCCTCTTATAGCAGGTAAGAAATGTTAAGAAATCTTCCTAGGATAAGAGGGAATGTGACACGTGACGTGGGGGGTCTTTAACATAATTATAATAACACACCGCTCATACCGCAGACAGAGTGTCCGAGGGCCAATGATTCACATCAGCATTCTCACTTATTCAGCAGTCAATATCAGATGACCTGGCTGTGAGACCCTTTTCCTTCCACCAGTCGTGTTGGACTTTGCAGTCAGCAGCCAAGCGACGTGAACATAATCACCCTACCAGACAGAAATCCGTGGAGACATCCCCTGTCTCCGTCTCCTGCCCACCGCATCAAATCACCGAATTGCTCTCCCTTGTCCGGTCCCGGAATTGCAGTAGACTCGTCTCGGGTGTTTCGACAGAGTAGCCGCCCTTTGCATACATAGTTGGCGCTGTCTAGGGTTGGTTGAGAATATCGTAGTTTTGTTTTTCTTCTTCCTCCTTTTTGGGCCATTGTTTTGTTTGGTTTTTGGTTGTTGTTTTTGCTGGATGTTTCTGAAACTTTATATTTTGATCAAAGAAAGAATTGGAGAAAGAAAATCTGTCGCTGCCAAAGTTGTTAGAAAGGTTTATGCAAGTTATAGGGAAGAGAAGGTTCTTAATATTAATGTGCTTGTTCTTTCCTTTCCAGTGCTAACTGTTCCTCTTGGTTCTCCGCTTTCGGAATGTCTTTCCGTCCTTTAGTCCTTTATTTTGGTTAGTGTTCAATGTTTCCGCTGCAGTTTCTTGAGA
>CM065681.1:73670633-73673133 GCA_017654935.2 Phymorhynchus buccinoides
CGAATACACAAAAGATAAAATTTGATGGTACGTCATGATCGAGTTCGCACATGCGCAAACATGTTGAGAACAAATCCATTTTGAGAATGCCACACCGGTCGTTCACGTTTTTGTTTAACTTTAGCCATATTAGCACAAATGATGCTCTGGTGACCAGTTTACTGGGCGTCCAGTCTACAGTATATATTAGCTAGTGTGTCGTGTTTATGGTGCTGCTAGATTCCTTGGTTTAGTGTTTCTCTAGAGACGAAACTCAACATTAAACGGAATGGCATGCACTTAGGTAATCGATCAATGGAGTTTTGCTGTTTCGACTGAAGTGATGGTTTTGAAATAGTTTACTGCTAGCAAGTGGCATACATAGTTTTAGCACATATGTGACCCAGCACCACGAAAGGGACATTAAGTCGCTGGGCTAGTTTCTCACAACAGGCCTGCAAAGTCAAAAATATCATTTTGGGGGTCAAGTTTGAGTTCTTGGTATTTCTGTGTTCTCTAGCATCTTATCTTTCATATCTATAAAGGATAATCTTTAATATTGTCTCTAAATGGTCTTATAAGTGTTTTAAAACGAGAAGGTCAATACGTGTTCTTCAGTGTTTTCTCAAAATGGCCGACACCCCCCCTACTAACTTTAAACGCTCATAACTCTGGAATGAACAAAGATCAAAAATAGTTATTGTATCATTAGAAAGAAAATGGTCTGAATTGTTCAAATGTATGGTTTTCTCAGAATGGTCAGTTTGACACTTAATGTCCTTTCGTGGTGCTGTGTTACATATATGACGTGACGGATTGTTCAAAAGCAAGAGTTGTAAGTATCTGTGGCAGACGTAGACGAGAGGCAACGACAACCTGAGAAACATACTGGATGTAGGCCTATAGGACACGAATTGTCGTCGACACCCATAGACAGACTACGATGGATGAGGATGACAGTATGTGAACACTTGATTTGCTGTGATGATACATGTATGTTGATGACTATGATTAGGTGAATTATTAGTGACTTTATTAGATGAATTAAACCGTTTCAGATTTGGGCTATGTCAGTCCCTACTAACCGTTCTTTCCACGCTTTCTCCCTCCCCACATTTTGTTTTACGTGTCACGGGAAAATATCAACATTATAGATTGTAATAGGTTCTTTAATGATGCTATTCTATATAGCAATCTACACAGTTTCCCCTCTAAAGGTCAAAACTATCACCTAAGCCTCTGGCATCATTTGTTTTGATCATGAACTGTTCATGATTCTTTGGTGGGAACTTTGCTGTTTTTGTGCGCGCACACGCACACACACACACATACGCGCGCGCACACACACACACACACACACACACACACACACACACACACACACGCACACACACACACACACACACACACACACACACACACACACACACACACACACACACACACACACACACACACACACACACACACACACACACACACACGCGCGCGCGCACGCGCACACACACACGCACACGCACGCACGCACGCACGCACGCACGCACAACGCACACACACACACACACACACACACACACACACACACATACACACACACATACACACGCCCACACACACACACACACACACACACACACACACACACACACACACACACACACACACACACACACACACACACACACACACACACACACACACACACACACACACACACACACACACGCACTCACGTGCGTGTGTCTTAAAGTCTACCCACTCTAATATATTGAACGAACTGTGATACAATTGTCAGAATTGTCCTTTCCATTCCACAACGATAATGACTTTAAAAAGTTATTTCACACAAATGCAAGCTACTTTAAATTTGATGGATAGGTGTTTTTCTTACGACATAGCTTTTTAGGGGGTTAAATATACTGAACTGACCATGCTAATAATGTCCTGAACGGTACCTAATGCCCTGACAAATATGCTCGTTAGGCTCTTTCACTTAACCGAATAAACAGCCGTATGAATATATACCCACGCATAATACAGAAGTACTAAGATTACATTGATATGACTTGCTGTAATGAATGAAAATTCCGTTTAATGTCCTCCGGTCTGAAACAGACACATATGGGACATTGGTAGATATAAAGATGGTGGGAACGATCCTGGAGGCAATGCCCGGAGGCTGTGCAACTCCAGGAAAGTCCCGAATTTTTAACGAGACATATGCATACTATGACGATGATAGTTAGTATACTTGCTGTAATACTCTTCATCGTGCAAAGACATCATCATATAATAAAAAGGCAAGGTTGTGTGTGTGTGTGTGTGTGTGTGTGTGTGTGTGTGTGAAACACAAAACGGGCCTTATAACTCCGCCGTTTTTAGACCGAATCGCTTCAAATTTGCTGTGAGCCCTAACGCGGCGATGGCAACGGCAACCGAGGTGGCCTTGTCATTTGTGCGGTTTGGTAAATGCGCGAAACGTGTATCCGCCGGCATCTCGGCACCCGTATCTCCGGTGGTT
>CM065681.1:73708133-73718133 GCA_017654935.2 Phymorhynchus buccinoides
TGACAGTAAGCAAAGGGAAAAGGCAGGAGAAAGGACCGGTAAGGCAGAAAGATAGTAGATGACAGTAAGCAAAGGGAAAAGGCAGGAGAATGGACCGGTAAGGCAGAAAGATAGTAGATGACAGTAAGCAAAGGGAAAAGGCAGGAGAAAGGACCGGTAAGGCAGAAAGATAGTAGATGACAGAAAGCAAAGGGAAAAGGCAGGAGAAAGGGACCGGTAAGGCAGAAAGATAGTAGATGACAGAAAGCAAAGGGAAAAGGCAGGAGAAAGGACCGGTAAGGCAGAAAGATAGTAGATGACAGTAAGCAAAGGGAAAAGGCAGGAGAAAGGACCGGTAAGGCAGAAAGATAGTAGATGACAGTAAGCAAAGGGAAAAGGCAGGAGAAAGGACCGGTAAGGCAGAAAGATAGTAGATGACAGTAAGCAAAGGGAAAAGGCAGGAGAAAGGACCGGTAAGGCAGAAAGATAGTAGATGACAGTAAGCAAAGGAAAAGGCAGGAGAAAGGACCGGTAAGGCAGAAAGATAGTAGATGACAGTAAGCAAAGGGAAAAGGCAGGAGAAAGGACCGGTAAGGCAGAAAGATAATAGATGACAGTAAGCAAAGGGAAAAGGCAGGAGAATGGACCGGTAAGGCAGAAAGATAGTAGATGACAGTAAGCAAAGGGAAAAGGCAGGAGAAAGGACCGGTAAGGCAGAAAGATAATAGATGACAGTAAGCAAAGGGAAAAGAGAGTGACAGATTAGAGGAAGTTACAAGCACAGAACTTCCAGAAGGTGGGGGAACTATTTATGCAAAAAAGACTCCCCCCCCCCCGGTATCCCCACGGGGGGAATTAGTGATATAGTCTCCCCTTCCTCGTTCCCCCTCGCCTACCATTTGGAGATAGCAAGAGATTTTGCAGTAGGGGAAGACGGGGTAAAAAGCGCATGGGCGGGTAAGAAGCCCACCCCAATTATCTCATGAAATGAAGCAAATTTCAGTCTCATTTTGCCCATGAGACGAGCGTTACTGTCTAGCATTCGTCTCATTGGCAAATTTGACTGAAATTTTCTTTATTTCGTGAGATAATTGGGGTGGGCTTCTTACCCGCCCATGCGCTTTTTACCCCGTCTTCCCCTACGAATGATCTTCCACCTGGTAAAAGATCTCTGAATTAGAAACTTCTTCCTCTTCTTCTTCTTTTTCAGAGCCCACGGTCAACAAGAAAATTCAGTTGATAAAATATCAACTAAAGGAGGCCAAACAGTGTTAACATTATGTAGAAGAGTGTATTGCACTTCAAATGTGTATCACATGTATGTCTTTTCAAAATATCTCCAAGGTGATGCAGTTGGCTATTTTAGAGAAGAAGAAGAAAAAAGTTATATAAAATATGAACGTGTCATGAAATACGTTCGTCATCGACCGCTCAGACAAGAACAAAAAAGAAGTTCAACACAGTAACGTGCTGAAAATGACGGTTTAGTTCTGTAAGCAGATGAGATTCATCTTCCAAAGTATTTGTGATCCTAATGTTGTCATGAAACTGAAAGAAACCAGACTTTGACTTTTGAGATAGAGAGTCATAAACACAAAGAGAGTAGGGTAGGCTCAGCCTACGGTTGTGTGAATAAAACTGAAAAGAACCAACTTGGCTCATATTCATCTTTCACTGTCAACTGATTGTGTCCGTCTGCTAACCTTTGTACTAGGCCTAGGCCTACAGGGACTGACCCTGCTTCCATAGCTCAACACCACAGCACAAAGAGAGTCGCATCACTAAGCCTACCTAACTGTTTTGGTCAGTTGCTAGGCTAACGCATATTCATGAGTCTCTCAATGGTAGTGTGTGCATCAATGAAAAAGAAAGGGGGGGGGGGGGTCAAGGAATAGTCAACTGATAAATGAACGTGAGGATAGAAGAATGTAAAATCCATCCGTAAGTATTTCTTCAAAATGAAGGGTTTGGTGAATTTACAATGCCAAGTAATATATATACCCTCACCCCCCCCCCCCCCCCCCCCCCCCCCCCCCTTGATTTTGCAAAGGTTGAAGCAGACAACATGAACGTCAGTGGAGTGATGGAGTGAAGCATAGTCGACAGTAGTATAGTTAGCGATTGGGGGGGGTGTCGCAAGAATGTTTAAAGGTGGACCCTGACGGATGAGTTTTTGCAAGAAACACGTCGAGATCACCAGAAAGACAGCCTTTTCAAGGAGAGCGGGTCGCAGCCAGAGGCGCGCCACCCTTTTTCTTTCTTTTTTGCATGCGATTATTGATTATTATGAGGGAGGAGGGAGGGGGGGGGATTTTGACAAAATTACAACTTTTTCGTTGCCACTGGATTTAACGTATGCTAAGTGCATGGGCACACGGGACCTCGGTTTATCGTCTCATCCGAAAGACTCCACGTTCAGACCGTTAAGGCCTTGTACCCAGGTTCGAACTCGGGTTTACTTGACACGAAGCGAACGCGATACCACTGTGCCACTCTACACCACCTCAGTCATTGTGGTTGAAGCGTTTTCTTTTTTTTTGTAGTGCAGTAAAAAAAAAAAAAAGAGCTGGTTCTTTTGTTGTGAGTAAAACTCCTCAGCATGTTTCTTACAATAACTCATCCATCAGGGTGCCCCTTTAACGGTGTGCCATTTGAGACCCTGTACAGGTTTTTCCCGCCTAAAAGGCGAGGACGAAAAATGTTATGTGTGCAGTCCTTTTATTTTTTGTTGTCATTTTTATGATGAATGCAGTTTTTATTTTTTTAACGATGCAATTGCTGTTGTTTTGCAAAAGTTTAGCAATGCACTTCTGTGATTTTGCAAAGGTTTAGTAATGGTGGTTGTACACTTTAAAAAAAAGAAGCCAAAATGAGGATGAAGCCCTGTCAAGTGTTTTATCATCATACAATTCACGCCTGGTTTTTACTTAGTATAAGACTAACACAAAATTTGTTTTCTTCACAATACTCTTTGCAGAAGCGTAATACACAACTTTAATGTAAAATCGTTTGGCTTTCAAAATTCTCCAAATCTTTTGCATGCTATTCGTATGCTATACATCATAAAAATTTTTTTTAGCAGTGTGGTGTATGCAAGTTTAAGCAGACGACACGAATTCCAGTGGATGCAACGCTACTTACGCATACACGCAGGCATTGTTGTAAGCGACTTAGGCATAGAAAAAGCATGGCTCAACATCACAGCACAGTAGGCTAACACCTACACAGGCACACACCCAGGGTGGGTAGGGGGGGGGGGGGGGGAGGAGAAAAGAAATAGTTTTGTTTCTGTCCGTCCGTCCGGCTATTCGTCCGTTTTTCTCAAAAAACTATTCAGTCTATCATCATCAAATTTGGAATACTAGTTTGCCAAGATGCAAGCTATCCACTGATGTATTTAGTTTTACATTAAGGTCAAGGTCGCGCCAGTTACGGGGTTCAAACCCCAAAACACATAATCGCTAATATCTCGCGAAGTTTTGCATGTATTTCAATGCAGTTTTTTTCACAACATTTCTTGATGAATGGTCTATAACACAGTTGTCATGAATGTTTCTGTGCGCTCATGTGCGCATGATCGCGCGCGCTCAAATCACGGGTCCGAACCCTAAGGCTATATATAAAAAACTATTCGGTTTCGTGCTGTTTTGATGCGTTTTTATGTAGTTAAGTGCTGTTTTGATGCGTTTTTATGTATGTGTACAGCCGACACATTCCGATTTCGGAGTAGCTCGGCGATGCTGCGAGGGGACTTTGCAGCCGCCCGGCGTTGCACTTGTTTCTTTTCTTACTGCAATTAACTACTTGTCTGCCTTATTGGATGGACATTATCCTGCATTATACTTTTTCAAGGAATGTGGGTGGGTTTTTTCCTGGTAACTGCAATCTCCGTTTAGCTATTCTTGAGGAGTCAGGGAACTTGGAAACTGTATGTCGGACACAATTGTACCTTGTCCTTATGACCATATACGTTCTCCGTTTAGATATTCTTGAGGAGTCAGGGAACTTGGAAACTGTATGTTGGACACAATTGTACCTTGTCCTTGTGGCCATAGTTTGAAGATAGAGAAGATGAAAAATAAATGACAGAGTGAGAATAATCTTAAAAAGAAAAGAAAAGTGGACATTTATTTTTAAATAATAAATAAATAACGTTGACCACTGTGGCTTATTGTGTGTTTTCTGCCCTGTTCTGCATTTGCAATTGTATAGAAAAGAAGATATTCGGGGGAGGGAGAGAAAGAGAGAGAGGGTGGGAGAGGGTAGGGTATGGGTAAATAGAAGCTTAATTCACATTACTGCATAAAGGCCTACTCTAATTACACGAAACCTCCTCCGAAAATAAGTTGTGTGAAATTATTTGACTTCTAGTCACATTTGTTTTCCTTGCAAAAAAACAACCTTATAAGAAAATTAGTGCTTGTGAGTTATACAAAGAAAATGATATGTATGCAAGGGCACGCGACATCTGTCCAGACTGTTGTATTACTTGTATGCAATTACATGTGACCAGAATGTAATTATTCATGGTGAGCTAGGGGAGAGAGAGAGAGAGAGAGAGAGAGAGGAGGGGTCGAGAGAGAGAGAGAGGAGAGGAGAGAGAGAGAGAGAGAGAGAGAGAGAGAGAGAGAGAGAGAGAGAACTCGGAACTCGGAACGATTTTAATGTAAATCGGCCATGGGCCACAATACATTATTATGGGAGGAGTGGGGAGGGTTAGTATATTAATACTATAATATATTAAACTTCATTCAATTATCCACATAAATACTTGCGTGCGCGTGTGTGTGTGCGTGTGTGCGTGCGCATGTATGTGTGTGAGCGTGTGCGTACACAACAATGGAAAACATGTTTTAAAGAGAGAGGAGAGAGAGAGAAAAAGAGAGACGAGAGATTGAGAGAGAGAGGAGATGGAGAGACGAGAGAGAGAGAAGATGAGAGTAGAGAGAGAGAAAGAGAGAGATATATATAGATAGATAGATAGAGAAATAGAGAGAGAGAGAGAGAGAGAGAGAGGGGAGATAGAGGGGGAGGGAGAGAGAGAGGAGAACGAGAGAGAGAGAGAGATAGAGAGAGAGAGAGAGAGAGAGAGAGAGAGACAGAGAGAGAGAGAGAAACAGAGAGAGACACAGAGAGAGATATTAATGTATGGATGCATTGAAGAAAAGAAAGACAAATTGTGATTAGGGGAAGGACGGGGCTAAAAAGGCGCATGGGCGGGTAAGAAGCCCACCCCAATTATCTCATGAAATAAAGAAAATTTCAGTCAAATTGCCCACGAGACGAAAGCTAGACATTAACGCTCGTCTCATGGGCAAAATGAGACTGAAATTTGCTTCATTTCATGAGATAATTGGGGTGGGCTTCTTACCCGCCCATGCGCTTTTTACCCCGTCTTCCCCTATCTCGTGCAGATGAATGGACAGACAGACAGACAGACAAGCAATACACACACGAAAGGAACAATTTTGCAGGAAACCCACGTTATAAGAAAAGACAAAAAAGAGTTAAGGAACTGAAATTGGAGAGATAGATCCACAATATTTCTACATTTTCTTAAACTTTCTTGGAGCCATTCCCAGACTCCTGTGAGACTTGCTGGAAAGCCATTTTGATCTCTCTACTAGGGTTACGTTCCTTTTTGGGACGGCAGTTTACGCGGGGACTTGAGTCAAGTAACGCTTCGTTCCAAAAGGGCAAGAGGGAGGCAACGGCCTCTCATCATTGATCCCGGCTCGCGTTTATGGGTTAGTCGTTTGTCTGTTTATTCCATTTCCCCTCACTCCTTCTTTGCTTCATAGGGGAAGACGGGGTAAAAAGCGCATGGGCGGGTAAGAAGCCCACCCCAATTATCTCATGAAATAAAGAAAATTTCAGTCAAATTTGCCCACGAGACGAAAGCTAGACATTAACGCTCGTCTCATGGGCAAAATGAGACTGAAATTTGCTTCATTTCATGAGATAATTGGGGTGGGCTTCTTACCCGTCCATGCGCTTTTTACCCCGTCTTCCCCTATCTCGTGCAGATGAATGGACAGACAGACAGACAGACAAGCAATACACACACGAAAGGAACAATTTTGCAGGAAACCCACGTTATAAGAAAAGACAAAAAAGAGTTAAGGAACTGAAATTGGAGAGATAGATCCACAATATTTCTACATTTTCTTAAACTTTCTTGGAGCCATTCCCAGACTCCTGTGAGACTTGCTGGAAAGCCATTTTGATCTCTCTACTAGGGTTACGTTCCTTTTTGGGACGGCAGTTTACGCGGGGACTTGAGTCAAGTAACGCTTCGTTCCAAAAGGGCAAGAGGGAGGCAACGGCCTCTCATCATTGATCCCGGCTCGCGTTTATGGGTTAGTCGTTTGTCTGTTTATTCCATTTCCCCTCACTCCTTCTTTGCTTCATAGGGGAAGACGGGGTAAAAAGCGCATGGGCGGGTAAGAAGCCCACCCCAAATTATCTCATGAAATAAAGAAAATTTCAGTCAAATTTGCCCATGAGACGAATGCTAGACATTAACGCTCGTCTCATGGGCAAAATGAGACTGAAATTTGCTTCATTTCATGAGATAATTGGGGTGGGCTTCTTACCCGCCTATGCGCTTTTTACCCCGTCTTCCCCTATTTTTAGTCCCCGAGCCTGAGCTATTGTTTTTGTCTGGTCCGTGCGGTGTCCGTCCGGCGTGCCTCCGTCCGTCCGGCTATTCGTCCGTTTTTCTCAAAAACTATTCAGTCTATCATCATCAAATTTGGTATACTAGTTTGCCACGATGCAAGCTATCCACTGATGTATTTAGTTTTACATTAAGGTCAAGGTCGCGCCAGTTACGGGGTTCAACCCCCGAAACACATAATCGCTAATATCTCGCGAAGTTTTGCATGTATTTCAATGCAGGTTTTTTTCTCACAACATTTCTTGATGAATGGTCTATAACACAGTTGTCATGAATTTTTCTGTGCGCGCGTGTGCGCATGATCGCGCGCGCTCAAATCACGGGTCCGAACCCCAAGGCTATATATCAAAAACTATTCAGTTACGTGCTGTTTTTGATGCGTTTTTATGTAGTTACGTGCTGTTTTGATGCGTTTTTATGTATGTGTACAGCCGACGCATTCCGATTTCGGAGTAGCTCAACGATGCTGCGAGGGGACTTTGCAGCCGCTTGGCGTTGCACTTGTATTTATTACGTTTCTCTGTGTGTTTTTCCCCGTTTGGTACTCTGAGGGTTAACTCGCTCTTGATCTTTCATTTTAACCCTTTAATTAAAAAAATAAAGGCGAGTTGTAAACTTTACAGTTTCCTGGTTGGATGGAGGATGCCGGACATTGGAGTCCATCTTAACGAACATCATCTGTTGTGTTTTTATTTTGCTTGTATTTACAAATAACTCCTCTCTCTCTCTCTCTCTCCTCTCTCTCTCTCTCTCTCTCTCTCTCTCTCTCTCTCTCTCTCTCTCTCTCTCTCTCTCTCTCTCTCTCTCTCTCTCTCTCTCTCCTCTCTCTCTCTCTCTCTCTCTCTCTCTCTCTTCTCTCTCGTTATGCCTTCCTCATTTCTTCTGTCTATTTATATTTGCCCAGCAATGCTACCGCTTCTGTTGACACATCTATCTTTCTCTGTATCCGCCCCTTTTTCTCCCCCCCCCCCCCCTCTCTCTCTCTCTCTCTCTCTCTCTCTCTCTCTCTCTCTCTCTCTCTCGTTATGCCTTCCTCATTTCTTCTGTCTATCTATTTGCCCAGCAATGCTACCGCTTCTGTTGACACATCTATCTTTCTCTGTATCCGCCCCTTTTCTCCCTCTCTCTCTCTCTCTCTCTCTCTCTCTCTTCTCTCTCTCTCTCTCTCTCTCTCTATCTCTCTCTCTCTCTCTCGTTATGCCTTCCTCATTTCTTCTGTCTATCTATTTGCCCAGCAATGCTACCGCTTCTGTTGACACATCTATCTTTCTCTGTATCCCGCCCCTTTTCTCCCTCTCTCTCTCTCTCTCTCTCTCTCTCTCTCTCTCTCTCTCTCTCTCTCTCTCTCTCTCTCTCTCTCTCTCTCTCTCTCTCTCTCTCTCTCTCTCTCTCTCTCTCTCCTCTCTCTCTCTCTCTCTCTCTCTCTTGTATGTTGTGCGCGCGTGTGTGTATGTGTGCGTGTGTGTGTCTGTGTATGTCTTTGTGTGTGTTTGTCTGTGCGTGTGGGCGTGTTCTACGACCTCCAAATGTTGTTTTTTTAAAGTGGATGTTCGGAAAAAGCCGCCTTCAGTAATGTTTGCTCTAGGGACATGACTACTCTACCGGCCATGAGGACTTGAAGACGTTTGGCGTAACGAAGGTATTTTGATATTTGGTATATTCTAGTCACAGAAACTTTGTCTCTGTGAAATTCGGGGCTGCTCCCACCGGGAGGCCACCTAAGGTCACCTAATCCCTAAAGGCTGCAGTACTAAAAACCACCAATGCGAAATAAACCGTCACAGAAACTTGTCACTGTGAAATCCGGGCTGCTCCCACCCGGAGGCCACGGCCTAAGATCACCGAATCCCTAAGGCTGCAGTACTAAAAACCACCAGTGCGATATAAACCTCAGCTTGAGAGTCATAGCAATTCATACAAGTCCAAGCTGTCAAATGCTTTTCCATTGCTGTAGAGAATGAATTACCACTACACAGCTTCCATTGTTATGTTACTGTTGGCCGTCTAATGTTCACTCGATTTCAAAATTAATATTCTTCATCATTTCGACGTGTGCTGTGTGATGAAAATGCGATGTTTCTAGATTCTTTTTTTTATCCGTTAAGGATCTTCTACTTGTATTTTTCCTTGGTACTTTTCCTAGATTTTTGTTTTCTTGCAACTTGCTATTATTCAATGCAAGGACTTCTGAATAAATAATTATGTTATTTCTGATTATTTTTCTCATTGTCATGTTATCCCAAAGCCATGATTCTCTCTAAAGAAATTCAGATAATAGTCGTTTGTGATAGTAATCAGGTACCGTAACCATGAGTGCAATATAAACAGCTAATACGGGTAGTACTATGTAATTTATAGTAAACTGCCTACACGATTGGCAATGTAATTTGCATTTAATACTAATGTTAACTGTTTAAGGAAGCATACTTTTGTTGCCTCATACCGCTAGTCCCACACTGTAATATTGCATTCATGATACGACGAGTTCCACATACCGCTATTCCCACAAAATGTCTCTCTTTCTCAAACCCACATAAACGCATGCGCGCGCAGACAGACACATACATGTACACACACACACACACACACACACACACACACACACACCACACACACACACACACACACACACACAACACACACACACACGCCCATCCAGAATATAACTACACGTGCGTTGCACACACTCACAAACAACGCTGTGTGGGACTAGCGGTATGTGTTAACAAAAGTATGCTTTTTTGTACCAGGTAAATGATAGTTTGAATGAAATACCAGATTAATTTGTACTTCTCTCTCTCTCTCTCTCTCTCTCTCTCTCTCTCTCTCTCTCTCTCTCTCTCTCTCTCTCTCTCTCTCTCTCTCTCTCCTCTCTCTCTCTCTCTCTCTCTCTCTCTCTCTCTCTCTCTCTCTCTCTCTCTCTCTCTCTCTCTCTCTCTCTCTCTCTCTCTCTCGTACTGTTTTCACATTTTTGAAGTTTTGAGACATCATCACGCCTTAAAAAATTAGCCATTTAGAAAAGTTCCACAAGATCCGAACTTCTTCTTCTGCGTTCCCAGGCCAAAAGGCCATAATGGGTAAAGTACGTATGTGTCCGTTTTCAGTTTTCACTGGTCTCCCCGCTGCGTACAGCCGACACATTCCGATTTCGGAGGAGCTCAAAGGAGAAAAGTTATTTGGAAGATTTAAAAAACACAAAAAGGCAGAAGAATGGGCCAATAATTCAGAAAACACAGTAGATGACAGTAAGCAAAGGAAAAAGGTAGAGTCAAAGAGAGTGGCAGATTAGAGGAAGTTACAAGCACGGATCTTCCAGAAGGTGGGGGGACTATTTTTTTTTAC
>CM065681.1:73730633-73731875 GCA_017654935.2 Phymorhynchus buccinoides
GGGTCTCCTTTGCCCCCCATCCTCCATCCTTCCCCTACCTATATATCCCCTTAGGGCTAAGCCCTCGTCTTTCGTCGATGGTGAATCGGCTCAATGATGGTTGTGGTGGTGTATCCGTCCTGAGGGCAAGTAGGGATTACGATACGGGTCCAGGAGGGGATCAAGGAATAACAGAACAGCTTCTGGTTTCTGTTCTGTCTGTAGTTCGTATCATTGACAACCAGGATATGATTTGCCTGCCGATGAGGAAAGACGAGAGAGAGAGAGAAGAGAGAGAGAGAGAGAGAGGGGACAGAGGGAGAGAGAGAGAGAGACAAAGAAAAAGAGAGAGAGAGAGAGAGAGACGGAGAGAGAGAGAGAGAGAGAGGGGGGGGAGGAGAGAGAGGAGAGAGAGACGGGAAGAGAGAGAGAGAGAGAGGAGAGAGAAAGAGAATACGAATACGAATACGAATACGAATGTTTAATGAGGGTAAACTGATAAGCTCAAGCTTCTTTTACACCATGCCCTCGAGGGGGAAAAGAAAAGCCAAATAACAAGAAAAGGAAATCAAAAAGAAAGTAAACAATGCATAACAAAGAATATAAAATAACAACAGGCATGTTCACAGTAAATTGAAGAACATGGGGGAAAATTAAAGCTCAAATGAAGAGCTCGTTCACGTACTCGCACACACACGAAAACATTACAGTATACTCCTATAACTATAATTCCAAATTATGCATACCTAGTCTCTTGTGGTGTGTGCCGCGAACACACAGGTGCAAACACGCTCATGATCAGTGATACAACACAATACACTAATAAGCCTACGTTATACAGAAACAATATATTTACGTAAAGTCGTTATTATTTCTAAGCAAACAGCGAATATTTCAAGGAAGTTAATAACTTAAAACTTTTCTAAGAGGTAGTTTGTGATTTTTTCTTTTAAAGGATGAGACACTTATTATGTTTTTATTGCAATTTTCCAATTCATTTTATAGTTTGCTACCGGAGTATGTAAGGCGGTCTAAACGGTTGTTCTGCACGCGCGCGCGCGCGCGCGGAGAGAGAGGAGAGAGAGAGAGAGAGAGAGAGAGAGAGAGAGAGATCGGAGAGAGAGAGAAGAGAGCGAGAGAGAGAGAGCGAGAAACGAGAGAGAGAGAGAGAGAAGAGAGAGAGAGAGAGAGAGAGAGGAGAGGAGCGAGAGAGGGAGAGAGAGAGAGAGGGAGAGAATAAAGAGAGAGAGAGAGAGAGAGAGA
>CM065681.1:73732375-73734875 GCA_017654935.2 Phymorhynchus buccinoides
GTATAAGAGAGAAGTGTCTTGTTCACTGAAGAAAACATCATATAGTAAAAAGCCAACTGTCCGTGTGTGTGTGTGTGTGTGTGTGTGTGTGTGTGTGTGTGTGTGTCTGAAACACGAAAACGGGCCTTATAACTCCGCCGTTTTTCGACCGAATCGCTTCAAATTTGCTGTGAGCCCTAACGGGGCGATGGCAACGGCAACCGAGGCGGCCGTGTCATTTGCGCGGTTCGGCAAATGCGCGAAACGCGCATCCGACGGCCTTTCGGCGCCCGTATCTCCGGTGTTTCTAGGCCGATTGCCTTCGAATTTGGCAGGTAGATGACCGGGGACGGTGACTATCGTTGTGCCAAACCGGAAGCGAATCGGTTCAGAAACGCGCGCGCTATACGCCGCTTCACCTTTTCACGAATAACTCCGCCGTTTCTTAACCGAATTGATTCAAATTTGCTGTCAGGCTTGCTATGGCCCGGGCAACGCCTAGCAGCAAATTTGAAGAGAATCGGGAGAGCGCGTCACTCTCAGAGCAGCGCCAACGGGAAACGGGGCCTTATAACTCCTGCCGTTTCTTAACCGAATCGCTTCAAATTTGCTGTACTCAGCGTTACCAGTACTTGCCGTTACCGTTACTAGGTGTTACCAGTATGGTGCAATGCCAGTACTAGGCGTTGCGCTAGTTAACATAAAAGCATCAGCATAGAACCTGGTAATAAGTTGATGTAATTGTTGCCAATGCTTGAATGCAAGTGCAAAAGAACAGCCCTTTCGTCTTTGATATTGCTACTGTTATAGCTAATTCTGAGATAGCAAAATTGTTATGACTTGTTGACGCTTTGTTACTGGAAATTGTTGTATTCTACGCATTAATTTTGTTAATTATCAACACGTTTATTTTTTTATTTTGTTTTGTGTGTGTCTAATATCACCATTGCGTGAAAAGACGTTAAATTAAAATACTGAACTGAACTGTGCAAAAGAACTCAAAACAAACGAATGATTGTATTATTACTCGTAAATACAAAACGTTCGTTCGATTTGTTCTGTTTTGTTTTTTTATTTGTTGATGTTTTTTTTAAACTGATATGATGTCGTCGATCATCAAGAGCAAACGTTGATGACCAGACGATCATCAAAATCTTAAAACACAAAATGATCATAAATCTATAAAGTGGACAGCAAATAAAAAGAGCATTGTCTCAATCACATCACATAATTATAAAATAAAGCATCCAATTTATAATAATTATAGGCCTAATTTTGATGTACAAAACATCTTTTTTGGTGTACGAATCGGGTAGTCATTATTTACTTAGAGATCTGTATTGTTAAAAAATCGGGACTTTCATGGTGTTGCACTGCCTCCGGGCATTGCCTCCGGGCATTGCCTCCAGGATCGTTTCCACCATCTTTATATCTACTAATGTCCCATAATTATGTGTTCTGTTCCAGACTGAAGGACGTTAAGCAGAATTTCATCATCGGGTAGTTAGTTGTGAGAGAGAGAGAGAGAGAGAGAGAGAGAGAGAGGAGAGAGAGAGAGAGAGAGAGAGAGAGAGAGAGAGAAGCCAGCGGACTCTTCTAGCTGCGGGCTTTTGCCTGCGCCAGTTTAGTTTTCCCCTTCTTTGTCGTTTCAAAAAAGGATGCTTACGCTGCGAGCGCCAAGCCTGACATTTTTTTATGAAAATCCGTTTAAACGTCCTCCGGTCTGAAAGACACATATGGGACATTAGTAGATATAAAGATGGTGGGAACGATCCTGGAGGCAATGCCTGGAGGCAGTACAACTCCAGGAAAGTCCCGAATTTTTACGATACAGATGTATAATCTGACTGCCGAAACAACCAATTAACTGTTGACATTTTTAGCCTACTGCTTGCTTATAATATAGTAGGGCCTACTGCGCTGGCTTTAAAATACACATACATTTGTAACATACCGCTGGTAAACGGGTAGACCCTATAACATTTCATGTAAAACTACAGGTAAGATTGTCTTATCCGAATCGGAAAAGCCTGTTTACCAACATATGTTCCTGGTAATCGGTCATACCCAGGGGTGAAGTAAATAGTCAACGGGGGGGGGGGGGGGGGGTGTTCCATCAGTTTGATTTGCGGATCTGGGAGGCAAAGCCCCAGAAGCTGACAATATGGTGAAGACGCAATGGAGGCCTCTCCTCAGTCCTGGAAAAAACAACCAAGATGTCGATTCAATAAATTGTTGTTTTTTCTTAGGTAAAACTCTGGGATTGTATAATATGATCACGGTGAAATAAAAGGTGTTGGCGTGATCATGGGTTACCCCTACCACACCTTCCCATACCTTTCAAGGAGGCAAACGAGGGTTTAAGAAATCTGTTCCAATTATGGCCTCTGCAACTAGGGTTATTAATGCCCTTGACGGCAAGAGTTAAGCCCTTGTTGATCCAAAAAGGCATTCACTCTTGCAAAAGGCAGCCATTAAGTGGCCTCAAATAGGGTTATTGGCGAGAGTTCATTCCCTTGTT
>CM065681.1:73742375-73750847 GCA_017654935.2 Phymorhynchus buccinoides
TTCAACTTTACAATTTATTCTGTGTTCTGAAAAGAATAAAAGAAAATAATGTGCTGATTTTACTTTTTCTCCCAATGGGGGAGATAGACAATGCCTATGCAAAAGACAGCTGTTTTGTCTTTGAGAAAGACTCTTCAGTCTGCATATCGGCCTTCAAAGAATATATATTATATATATAGATATATATATATATATATATATATATATATATAATATATAATATATATAATATATAGAGAGAGAGAGAGAGAGAGAGAGAGAGAGAGAGAGAGAGAGAGAGAGAGAGCGAGAGAGAGAGAGAGAGAGATATTGCCTGATTTCTGTCCACATTATGCAAGTCTGTTCACATTCGGCAAAAAGCAGTTGTCTAATGTTAACATTACGCAAATATCTGCCTAATCTTGACATATTTTACACATTAGGCAAGCGAATTTCTAATGTTAACATTAGGCAAATTATTGCATAATGTCAACATTAGGCAATTGTTCACATTACGCGTAACATATATATGTCGTGCCGAAGCCGCGTAATTGCCGATTCCGCGGAATCGGCAGTAATTTTGCCTATTCCGCGTAATCGGCAAATCGCTGCCTATTTCACGTATTTAGCAACGATTTGCCGAGTCTGTGTAAAGGGTGTTATGTCTTGCCTATTTCACGGAATAGGCAGCCGATTACGCAGAATGGGCAGCCGATTACGCAGAATCGGCAATGTTGCCTATTCCGCGCACTCGGCAAGTTTTGAATGACTTATCACATCATCAAACCCGTCAATGTCATACTATCTTATCAGTGTTGGTGATGTCAATTAATTGTCGTGTCACGGTCAAGCGTTTAGGTATAGGCTGCAGAGAAGTTTGTGATAGGTTGTCAAATCTTTTCAAGCGGGGATAAACGTTCAATGGTAAGCTATAATGTTGTCTGACATAATAACACCAAAGAGTTATGGTTTACGTTTACGCTATGGCTTTGAGCTCCCCCCCCCTCTCCTCTCTCCTCTCTCTCTCCTCTCTTCCCTCTCTCTCTCTCTCCTCTCTCCTCACTCTCTTGGCTCTGTCCTCTGCCCCACTCTCTCCTCCATCGGTGATTGCATCTCGTCACCACCCTCATCTAACACACATGAGCAAACATGAGTCATACAAAAGAAAAAAACAAAAAACAAAAAACTTTTAAAAACCTATTTATTATACATTTCTCCTTCTATTTATATCAGCGGAGAGCCTCTTAGATACGAAGCCCATTTGGACGGGGGGATGGAGGACTCTCAGAGTGTTGAAGCTTTTTCTTTTTGTAGTGCCGTTTAAAACAAAAATGAGCTGTTCTTTTGTGGTGAGCAAACTCCTTTTGGTAAACTTGTTAATAACAAAAAACGTCTGTGTTGGGAAAATTACGTGATTTGTCTAACGCGACTCAGGCGGCATAGAAAAAGAGAGGCACATGCCTTCTCTTTCACTGAATAATTGACTTCCATTCACCACGCCAAGGAGGAAATCACCGATTTGACCGTTGATTTCTAGTAAAGAAGAGCAAAGTGAGGTTGCGATCTCATAAAGGTGTTTCAGGGATCTGGACGTCTTTTTGCAAATTCTTATCCCGTCAGGGGGGGTGCCCATTTAGAACTAGACTGTTACCGACTAGTGAAATAAAAAGAGACATTAATTGCCTATGCGACCAGACTCTTCTTACAGTCCATTACTGAACAATCATCAAGACACCTTCGGTGCCAGAAGGAGAAGCGTCTGTCAGCCAAAGCAATCCTGCTAGATCTTCGGATAAGCTTCCTGGCCTCACGGTCGCCAATTCTGGAAGAATCCATGATATGATTGATGTTGTCTGAGTTGGTTCGGCTTTGTAGTGAGTGTGTGTGTCGTCAGCATGGAATGCAGTAGCAGCGAGGGGTCTTCAACTAGTCGCACATGGGCTAAAACTATTTTTGCTGTCCCAATTCTGGGTCGTTGCTCCCACGCCGCTCCATCCGAGTCCAATTCGCAGCCAACCTCGCACGTCAGTCGCCAGAATCGAGACAGCAGTCAAGGGGAGCTAACTGGTATGTAGGCCGTCATGAGGCAAACACGAGAGACACTGGCACTGCTGCTGAGTCACTCGGTGGAGCTGAGCGGAGCTGCAGGGCACACCTACTAAGCCCCCTGACTGACGGGACAATGTTATCTTCGCGCCGGAGCCAGCGGAGTGAGGTCCTCCTCTGAGGCGCCACACACCACGACACACGCGCCACCTGACAGTTCCCAGATACACATGATCCCAGACTTGACCCGCAAGTGCATTTAAGGCAGGATTGGAAACGAAATGAGGTCCCATGAGAGCAGGCTGCAAAGCCACATAATTGGAGACATTTTGTCTTTGAAAGATGATGGAATGAGGCGGATGACAAAACTGTGATACGATGAGCATGAGTCTGTAGCGGTCTGAGACTGCGTGGGGAAAGGGCTGTACACGCATCCTTTCATAATTACCCCTAGCATTGTAACCCCGTATCGGACTAAATTGCCTGATCAGATAATCACACTCTTTGCACAGGGGACCTAGTAAACACTAAGCGTTAGGTTGGATGTTTTCACTATCATCAACTAGTACCAACTTAGCGTAAATAGGAAGATAAAACACCCGTTTTGGGGTCCGCATTTGTTTGAGAGCGAGGGCACCCACTGTTATGTTACTACCACACCAATGAAGCATCCAGATAGGATGCACGCTAACATCCATTTATCATACTACCACCCCCCTCCCCACCCGCCAGCATGACGTGCTGATGATGGTGCGTCTGTGACCCAGGGGAGCTCAGCTTAGCCCGCCTCTGCCGGTGTTCCTCATCGAGAGAGAACCGACGCAGAGGTAGCGGGCAGCCAGTTCCCCTAATCTGCTCCGGTACTGGAGATAGGCCTTGGGTCAAGTCGGGCGGTTCTCCACAGATGCCCATGATGCGGCTGTGGTGGTGATCCACACACGCCTAGATCACTTTTTTCTAACTTTTGTTTGTGTCATGTGAGGGCAAACATGCATCCCCTCTATGCCACTTCCTCCTCCACAACAGGATGCGGACCCCCTGACAGTCCACAATGGAAGGCAACACCTAGGTGTCTGCGTTCTTTTTGGCGCGTTGAGTGTCAGTGATCAACGCATCAGGACACTGAAGTCACTGGGTAATCCCGTGCAGTGGTAAACACGGAGGGCCTTTCCCATGTGTTTTTGAGAGCCCTGGTAGCCTACCTCACAATAGCCAACGTGTCCCTTTTTTATTTTGAGGGAGAAATGCGTCTTCACTTGCACTTAGTTAGTGCGGGCAGACTGTCGAATCCCTCATCTGCTAGCAAGTCCATCACTCCATGGCAAGCTGGCAAGTCTTGAACGAGGAATCCATCGCCATATTCTATAATAACATGTATACTGCAATAATAGCTATAACAAACACGAAACAAACAGCCAAATCATGAAACTGAAATGCTCAAAGGCGATAGTGCTGTATATTGCTGGCATTCAGACGGAACAGCTCTACCTTCTTTTTCTCCCGCGTGGGGGGGGGGGGGGGGGGGGAAAAAAAAAAACTCCTCCTACTCGTTCTCGCCCTACTCCAACACCCGCCCCCCCCCCTAGAACTCCATTCATTCGTTTTCATCAACCACATCTTCCCTCACCTTTGACCCAAAACTTGTTCACTTAACCATATTCTACACCTCCCCCTTTCATCCACAGCATGTGGTCGTAGGTATTATCCTTATACCTACAGTGGTCTCACCATATCCATCCCAAGCTCCTCTTCCCTTCTTTCATCACAGCATGTGACGTTAGTTAGGTTACTATCCTGAAACTACAGTGGTCTCACCATCTCCACTCCCCATAAGCCTCTTCCTTCGTCACACAGCAGTGTTAGTTAGGTACTTGTCTGATACATGCAGCTGGGCTGTATACCATCTCCATCCATAAGCTCATCTTCCTTCTTCATCACAGCATGAGTGTTAGGGGGTAGGGCTAGGAACTATCCTGATTACCTACAGCTGTCTCACCATTCACTCCATACCCATAAGATCCTCTTCCGTCTTTTTGCATCAGGTCTCCCTCCCCCCCCCCCCCCCCCCCCTAATAATTAACACTCTTGTTTAATTCAACTATCATTCCTTAACACTGCTTCTAGTTTCAGCGTTAACACGTAAAGTTAACCAGTCACATTGCCTCAAAATCTCTCCCAGTCTTACAACTACACCGGCACTGCAAGCAACAGTTGCAACGCCTTATTCTACATTGAAGGTCGTATTACAAAAAAAAGACACCATGATTTCTCTCATTTAAGTTGGCCCCTAAAACTATACATATAGCATAGTATAGTATAGTAAGCATAGCATAGATAGCATAGCATAGGCATAGTATAGTATAGCTATAGTATAGCATAGCATAGCATAGCATAGCATAGACATAGCTTAAGTATAGTTATGAGCATAGCATAGAATAGCATAGCATAGCCATTAGATAGCATAGCATAGCATAGTATAGTATAGTATAGTATAGGTGGGACTGCTCAAGCAAGCCTCGCGGCTTATAAACGTCCCTCCCCCCCCCCCGATCAATGTTTCGTTGCTTGATTAAAGCATGCCTTTAAGATTATGATTGTAATCAATCATGGTATTAAAAAATAGTGTCTAAAAATGTTCCTCCTTGCCAGGAGATGTTGAAGTTGTTTGTGTTGGTGCTCTTTAAGGTTAGGTAATCAGTAAAACAGAGGTAGCAACTCGATACTGAAAAATGTTTATCGCTGTAGTATTTTACACGCCGGCATATTGTAATTTTCCCTCTGATTTCTAGGAATGGCAAGGGTAATAAACTAGACGAATCAAGCTAATGCATCTAGCTGCTAGAAAAGCATGTGGGTTCCAATCTTCAGACGTCGTGAGGTCGTGCTGCCGTCAAACATTGGGAGATTTTCACGGTCCTCGAACAAGATTGCTAAAAGGGTAGGATGACTAATTCAGAGGTTACAGCGACCGGGCTGATAGAGTATCGTAGTGGGTATTTATACACCATCACAGCGGCGGCTAATCAAAGACTCAGGCTGGAATTTGAACAGAGCATTCAACGGCCTATCGACGTGTAAAGTGTCACGTTTAAAAGGGACATCCTCCTCTCTCCCCTCCCGGTTTTGTCCTCGTACTCCATTATAGGGAAAGAAGACGGATGTTGGCTTCCCTACAGTCTGTGGTCCTCGCCACATATCTGAATATTAAGAGTGAGGACGTTAGAAGAGCGT
The DNA here is from genome assembly GCA_017654935.2 of Phymorhynchus buccinoides. Classification (NCBI taxonomy): domain Eukaryota; kingdom Metazoa; phylum Mollusca; class Gastropoda; order Neogastropoda; family Raphitomidae; genus Phymorhynchus; species Phymorhynchus buccinoides. The sequence goes on from CM065681.1 coordinate 73,747,632, forward strand.
CTTCATCGTACGTGATTGGGGCACGTAACAACATTGTTAAGTTAACAAGTACTTTTTTATACGTCTGCTCTATATTGGTTTCTCTTGGATTTGCCACGTCTTCTCAAATCTATGAGACTGTCCTGTTCAGCACTTTTTTTTTCTGTCTCTCTGACTCGTGTTGTCGTCATCTGCCTTCATCTCAGTCTTTTCTTTTATTGCTTAATCTACCTTATATCCTGTCTGTTTGTATGTCTGGCTGTCTCTCTCGTATGTCGTCTATCTCTCTCTGTCTCTCTCTCCTCTATCCCTCTCTCTCTCTATCTCCTCTCTCCTATCCTCCTCTCTCTCTCTCCACTCTCTCTTCACTCTTTGTTCGAGGGCTATGAAAAAAGACGGTGATTGTGCTATGCCGCTTTAATTCGTTCCTTTCTCTCTCTCTCTCTCTCTCTCTCTATCTCCTCTCTCTCCTCTCCCTCTATCTCCCTCTCTCCTCTCTCCTATCTCTCTCTCTCTCTTTGTTCTCGGATTCCCACACGATGGAAAAAGCCGTTAATTGCTATCACGCTTTCATTCGTTCGCGTTCCCTCTCTATCTCTCTCTCTCTCTCTTCTCTCTCCTCTCTCTTCTCTCTCTCTCTCTCTCTCTCTCTCTCCTATCTCTCTCCTCTCTCTCTCTCTCGCTCTCTCTCACTCTTTGTCTGAGGCCGATGAAAAAAAAGCCGTATGGTGCTTATTCCGCTTTCATTCGTTCGTTGCTTTTCTTCTATCTATATATTCTCTCTCTCTTCTCTCTCTTCTCTCTCTCTTCTCCCTATCTCTATCTCTCTCTCTCCTCTCTTATCTCTCCGCTCTCTCTCATCTCTCCTCTCTCTCTCTCGTCTCGGTGTTGTCTGTCTATCTGTCCGTCGTCTCATCTCTTCGTTATTGCAATAACCTTTATATCTCGGTCTGTTGTATGTCCGTGTCTGTCGTGTCTGTGTCTGTCTCTTCTGTCTTCTGTCTCTCTCTCCCTCTCTCTCTCTCTCTCTCTTCTCTCTCTCTCTCTCCTCCTCTCTCTCTATCTCTCTCTCCTCTCTCCTCTCGGTCTCGGTGTTGTCTGGCTATCTGCCTTCGCCAGTCTCTTTCTTTATTGCTAATTACCTTATATCTCGGGGCCGTTGTCTGTCTGTGTCTGTAGTGTCTGTGTCTGTCTCCTCTGTGTCTCTCTCTCTCTCCTCTCTCTCTCCCCTCGCTCCTCCTCTCTCTCTCTCTCTCTCTCTTATCTCTCTTCACTCTTGTTCTGAGTGCCGGATGAAAAACAAAAAGCGGTTAGTGCTTATTCCCTTTCCCTCAATAAAAACAACAACATTCGTTCGTCGTCCTCTCTCTCTCTCTCCGCTCCTCTCTCTCTCTCTCTCTCTCTCTCTCTCGTCTCTCTCTCTCTCTCTCGCTCTCTCTCTTCTCTCTCTCTCTCTCCTCTCTCTCTCTCTCTCTCTCTCTCTCTCTCTCTCGTAGCCCTACCCTATGTATATTGCATTGTGTGTAAAAGAAAGGAGCCTTTGAATCCATCTATCTACTCGAACACCCACTCTCTCTCTCTCTCCTCGCTCGCTCTCTCTCTCTCTCTCTCTCTCTCTCCCCGCTCTCCCTCTCCCCTCCCTCTCTCTATCTCTCTCTCGTAGGCATACACTATGTATTATTGTATTGTGTGTAAAACAAATGAGCTGTGCATTCCCATCTCTATCCGTCCCGCTCTTCTCTCCTCTCTCTCTCTCTCTCTCTCTCTCTACTCTCTCTCTCTCTCTCTCTCTCCCCTCCTCTCTCTCTCTCTCTCTATTCTCGTAGGCTACCCTATGTATAGTGTAACAGTGTGTAAAAAATAAATGGAGCCTTTGAATCCCATCTCTCTGTCTCTCGGTCTCTCTCTGTCTCTCTCTCTGTCTGTCTGTCTCTCTCTCTCTCTCTCTTCCTCTCTCTCTCCCTCTCTCTCTCTCTCTCTCTTCTCCTCTCTCTCTTTTTCTCAACATAAATAACCAGTGTCTCCACACACGCACGACGTTTACCCTTACATTTCTTTTTGTATACGTCGTACCTCTTTTCTTTTATTGTTACTTCCAGTCCTAATTTTTTTTTTAAATCGATTTCTCGTCGAGCATTTTTACTACGATTGATGGCGACGCGCTTATAGGTTCAGCTGATGACTGGGATGACATTAGTAAAGATGGGAGGGGGGGGTGGGGTGGGGGGGGGGGGTGGTGGGTCAGAATTAGCATGATGCATCGCAAAGCTTAGTTTTGTGTTTCAGCGTCTCTCTACGTATAGTGATGATCTCATCTTTTGTGCACGCTCAGTTAATTTTTCGGGATTACTTGTTCTTGAGTGCAATGTGGAGTTGTAGCGAAAAGAACTGTTTTGAAAACACACCACACACACGCGCGCGCGCGCGCGCGCGCGCGGATTGCACCACATACCACATACACACACACACACACACACACACACACACATCACACACCACAACACACACACACGCACACACTCACGCACACACTCACGCACACACATCTCTCTTTCTCTGTGTCTCTCTCTCTCTCTCTCTCTCTCTTCCCTTTATCTCTCTCTCTCTCTCTCTCTTCCTCTCTCCTCTCTCTTCTCTCTCTCTCTCTCTGATGTGCATGTGCGAGTTACGGTATATGGCGCGCATCATCGTGGTTTGCGTTTGCGCGTACAGTTTAATCACGTGATGATGTTAACAATTGTATATATGAACCCCTCTGCAAAATACGGTGCGACTCACTGAATATTCAGCGAAGGCACTTTGCGGATAGATACTTGTAATCATCCGCAGGTTTGGCTGTGTGCTCTGTTGATGCTGTGGGAAATTTGTTGGTAATTCTTTCCCCGGCTTTACACCAGGCGTGTAATCATGAGCGGTCTTAGACAGTCAACCAAGGGGAGTAGTAGTAGTATGTAAATAGCTAAAACAGCCAATACGTTTTGGGAGTAATCGAATGTTTACATACATTACTACTACCCGTGTGATCTCTAATAGACGCCAGTCGTGACTAACGCCCCTGAGCTTTCTGTGTCGTCGACTCCTTCACATAGCTCTCTCTCACCGCCAACACCCTGGCTGTTTGGTCGTGACCCCTAACACCGGGTCTGTAGTCATGGGTGCGGCTTAGACGATTAATGGATGTAAAATGCAATGGTCACAACTACAAATCGGGATGAAAATCAAATTAGTCACAAACTA
>CM065681.1:73753847-73761347 GCA_017654935.2 Phymorhynchus buccinoides
GGACCGGTAAGGCAGAAAGATAGTAGATGACAGTAAGCAAAGGGAAAAGGCAGGAGAAAGGACCGGTAAGGCAGAAAGATAGTAGATGACAGTAAGCAAAGGGAAAAGGCAGGAGAAAGGACCGGTAAGGCAGAAAGATAATAGATGACAGTAAGCAAAGGGAAAAGGCAGGAGAAATGGACCGGTAAGGCAGAAAGATAGTAGATGACAGTAAGCAAAGGGAAAAGGCAGGAGAAAGGACCGGTAAGGCAGAAAGATAGTAGATGACAGTAAGCAAAGGGAAAAGGCAGGAGAAAGGACCGGTAAGGCAGAAAGATAGTAGATGACAGTAAGCAAAGGGAAAAGGCAGGAGAAAGGACCGGTAAGGCAGAAAGATAATAGATGACAGTAAGCAAAGGGAAAAGGCAGGAGAAAGGACCGGTAAGGCAGAAAGATAATAGATGACAGTAAGCAAAGGGAAAAGGCAGGAGAAAGGACCGGTAAGGCAGAAAGATAGTAGATGACAGTAAGCAAAGGGAAAAGGCAGGAGAAAGGACCGGTAAGGCAGAAAGATAGTAGATGACAGTAAGCAAAGGGAAAAGGCAGGAGAAAGGACCGGTAAGGCAGAAAGATAGTAGATGACAGTAAGCAAAGGGAAAAGGCAGGAGAGAAAGGACCGGTAAGGCAGAAAGATAATAGATGACAGTAAGCAAAGGGAAAAGGCAGGAGAATGGACCAGTAAGGCAGAAAGATAATAGATGACAGTAAGCAAAGGGAAAAGGCAGGAGAATGGACCGGTAAGGCAGAAAGATAGTAGATGACAGTAAGCAAAGGGAAAAGGCAGGAGAAAGGACCGGTAAGGCAGAAAGATAATAGATGACAGTAAGCAAAGGAAAAAGGCAGGAGAAAGGACCGGTAAGGGCAGAAAGATAGTAGATGACAGTAAGCAAAGGGAAAAGGCAGGAGAAAGGACCGGTAAGGCAGAAAGATAGGTATATAGATGACAGTAAGCAAAGGGAAAAGGCAGGAGAAAGGACCGGTAAGGCAGAAAGATAGTAGATGACAGTAAGCAAAGGGAAAAGGCAGGAGAAATGGACCGGTAAGGCAGAAAGATAATAGATGACAGTAAGCAAAGGGAAAAGGCAGGAGAAAGGACCGGTAAGGCAGAAAGATAATAGATGACAGTAAGCAAAGGGAAAAGGCAGGAGAAAGGACCGGTAAGGCAGAAAGATAATAGATGACAGTAAGCAAAGGGAAAAGGCAGGAGAAAGGACCGGTAAGGCAGAAAGATAGTAGATGACAGTAAGCAAAGGGAAAAGGCAGGAGAAAGGACCGGTAAGGCAGAAAGATAATAGATGACAGTAAGCAAAGGGAAAAGGCAGGAGAAAGGACCGGTAAGGCAGAAAGATAGTAGATGAAAGTAAGCAAAGGGAAAAGGCAGGAGAAAGGACCGGTAAGGCAGAAAGATAGTAGATGAGATAGTAAGCAAAGGGAAAAGGCAGGAGAAAGGACCGGTAAGGCAGAAAGATAATAGATGACAGTAAGCAAAGGGAAAAGGCAGGAGAATGGACCGGTAAGGCAGAAAGATAATAGATGACAGTAAGCAAAGGGAAAAGGCAGGAGAAAGGACCGGTAAGGCAGAAAGATAGTAGATGACAGTAAGCAAAGGGAAAAGGCAGGAGAATGGACCGGTAAGGCAGAAAGATAATAGATGACAGTAAGCAAAGGGAAAAGGCAGGAGAATGGACCGGTAAGGCAGAAAGATAATAGATGACAGTAAGCAAAGGGAAAAGGCAGGAGAAAGGACCGGTAAGGCAGAAAGATAGTAGATGACAGTAAGCAAAGGGAAAAGGCAGGAGAATGGACCGGTAAGGCAGAAAGATAGTAGATGACAGTAAGCAAAGGGAAAAGAGAGTGACAGATTAGAGGAAGTTACAAGCACAGAACTTCCAGAAGGTGGGGGAACTATTTATGCAAAAGACCCCCCCCCCCCCCCCGGTATCCCCACGGGGGGAATTAGTGATATAGTCTCCCCATCCTCGTTCCCCCTCGCCTACCATTTGGAGATAGCAAGAGATTTTGCAGTAGGGGAAGACGGGGTAAAAAGCGCATGGGCGGGTAAGAAGCCCACCCCAATTATCTCATGAAATGAAGCAAATTTCAGTCTCATTTTGCCCATGAGACGAGCGTTACTGTCTAGCATTCGTCTCATTGGCAAATTTGACTGAAATTTTCTTTATTTCGTGAGATAATTGGGGTGGGCTTCTTACCCGCCCATGCGCTTTTTACCCCGTCTTCCCCTACGAATGATCTTCCACCTGGTAAAAGATCTCTGAATTAGAAACTTCTTCCTCTTCTTCTTCTTTTTCAGAGCCCACGGTCAACAAGAAAATTCAGTTGATAAAATATCAACTAAAGGAGGCCAAACAGTGTTAACATTATGTAGAAGAGTGTATTGCACTTCAAATGTGTATGAACATGTATGTCTTTTCAAAATATTTTCAAGTTGGCTATTTTAGAGAAGAAGAAGAAAAAAGTTATATAAAATATGAACGTGTCATGAAATACGTTCGTCATCGACCGCTCAGACAAGAACAAAAAAGAAATTCAACACAGTAAAGTGATGAAAATGACGGTTTAGTTCTGTAAGCAGATGAGATTCGTCTTCCAAAGTATTTGTGATCCTAATGTTGTCATGAAACTGAAAGAAACCAGACTTTGACTTTTGAGATAGAGAGTCATAAACACAAAGAGAGTAGGGTAGGCTCAGCCTACGGTTGTGTGAATTAAACTGAAAAGAACCAACTTGGCTCATATTCATCTTTCACTGTCAACTGATTGTGTCCGTCTGCTAACCTTTGCACTAGGCCTAGGCCTACAGGGACTGACCCTGCTTCCATAGCTCAACACCACAGCACAAAGAGAGTCGCATCACTAAGCCTACCTAACTGTTTTGGTCAGTTGCTAGGCTAACGCATATTCATGAGTCTCTCAATGGTAGTGTGTGCATCAATGAAAAAGAAAGGGGGGGGGGGGTCAAGGAATAGTCAACTGATAAATGAACGTGAGGATAGAAGAATGTAAAATCCATCCGTAAGTATTTCTTCAAAATAAAGGGTTTGGTGAATTTACAATGCCAAGTAATATATATCCCCCCCCCCCCCCCCCCCCCCCCCCCCCCCCGTGATTTTGCAAAGGTTTAAGCAGACAACATGAACGTCAGTGGAGTGAAGGGGTGGGGTGGGGTGGGGTGGAGCATGGTCGACAGTAGTATAGTTAGCGATTGGGGGGGGGTCGCAAGAATGTTTAAAGGTAGACCCTGACGGATGAGTTTTTGCAAGAAACACGTCGAGATCACCAGAAAGACAGCCTTTTCAAGGAGAGCGGGTCGCAGCCAGAGGCGCGCCACCCATTTTTTTTTTTTTTTGCATGCGATTATTGTCACTGATGAGGGAGGAGGGAGGAGGGGGGGATTTTGACAAAATTACAACTTTTTCGTTGCCATTGGGTTTAACGTGTGCTAAGTGCATGGGCACACAGGACCTTGGTTTATCGTCTCATCCGAAAGACTCCACGTTCAGACCGTTATGGCCTTGTACCCAGGTTCAAACTCGGGTTTACTTCACACGAAGCGAACGCGATACCACTGTGCCACTCTACACCACCTCAGTCATTGTGGTTGAAGCGTTTTCTTTTTTTTTGTAGTGCAGTAAAAAAAAAAAAGAGCTGGTTCTTTTGTTGTGAGTAAAACTCCTCAGCGTGTTTCTTACAATAACTCATCCATCAGGGTGCCCCTTTAACGGTGTGCCATTTGAGACCCTGTACAGGTTTTTCCCGCCTAAAAGGCGAGGACGAAAAAATGTTATGTGTGCAGTCCTTTTATTTTTTGTTGTCATTTTTATGATGAATGCAGTTTTTATTTTTTTAACGATGCAATTGCTGTTGTTTTGCAAAAGTTTAGCAATGCACTTCTGTGATTTTGCAAAGTATTAGTAATGGTGGTTGTACACTTTAAAAAAAAAAGAAGCCAAAATGAGGATGAAGCCCTGTCAAGTGTTTTATCATCATACAATTCACGCCTGGTTTTTACTTAGTATAAGACAACACAAAATTTGTTTTCTTCACAATACTCTTTGCAGAAGCGTAATACACAACTTTAATGTAAAATCGTTTGGCTTTCAAAATTCTCCAAATCTTTTGCATGCTATTCGTATGCTATACATCATAAAAATATTTTTAGCAGTGTGGTGTATGCAAGTTTAAGCAAACGACACGAATTCCAGTGGATGCAACGCTACTTACGCATACACGCACGCATTGTTGTAAGCTAGGCATAGAAAAAGCATGGCTCAACATCACAGCACAGTAGGCTAACACCTACACAGGCACACACCCAGGGTGGGTAGGGGGGGGGGGGGGAGGAGAAAGAAATAGTTTTGTTTCTGTGCAATGAAACAAAAGAACCTGAGAGACAGATGGAGACATTGCTGATAGAGAGAGAGAGAGACTGAAAGCAGAGACAGAGACAGAAAGAAAGAAAACAGATAAAAAGAGATAGTATGTGAGAGAGAGAAGGACAATGAAAGTGTGAGTAAAGCAGAGAGAGAGAGAGAGAGAGAGAGAGAGAGAGAGAGAGAGAGAGAGAGAGAGAGAGAGAGAGAGAGAGAGAGAGAGAGAATAATGAGGTTTAGCAGACGACACCAACTCCAGTGGAGAAAGTGTGGTAGAAAGTGCGTGCAAATCTGTCGCTCGTACAAATCTGCAGCTCGCTACTATGAGAGTCTGTATTTGCGACAACCACAAATTTCACTTTTTCTGTACTTGAACTATTTACCTAACCCTCTAGCCTACACCAGACTGAGGCATTGTAAAACCATGAATCAAGTCTGCTGACACATGCACACACCAAGGGGGAAGGGCGAGGGGAGAGCTCTGTTTCTGTGTAATTAAATAAATAAAAAGAAGCTGAGAGAGAGACAGGTGGAGACATTGTTAAGAGAGAGAGAGAGAGAGAGAGAGAGAGAGAGAGAGAGAGAGAGAGAGAGAATCAGACAGACAGAGACAGACAGACAGACAGACAGACAGAGACAGAGACAGAGAGCAGGGAGAGAGGCAGGAAAAGACAGGGCGAAAGACAGAGACAAAAAGAGATAGTATGTGGAAACAAAATTGGAAGCTGTGCAAGGCAGAGAAAAAAAAAAAGAGAGAGAGAGAGAGAGAGAGAGAGAGAGAGAGAGAGAGAGAGAGAGAGAGAGAGAGAGAGAGAGAGAGAGAGAGAGAGACTGAGAGAGAGAGACGCAGTCACAAACTACTCACAGCCTAACTCTGTAGGCTGTGCAGGTCACCAGTCTGTTAGGCTGATGCATATTCATGAGGTTCTCAATGATCGCACCAGAGTCGCACACTCAATTAAAAAGGGCAGACAACTTCCATGACAAAGGGAAGACAACTCTGATGCGCCCAGCAGGTCACGTGCTCCCCCATAGACCATGGAACTAGCCCAAATCATGTGACCATTCACAGGCAAAAGTCATGTGATACCCTACCCAACGCTAAAGTGGAGGCGGTCTCTTGACCGCCTCCAATAAGTTGACCTTTCTGGCTCAAAACGTCTCTAAACGTTCTCTCTTTTCACCCCTGTATTTTTAGTCCTGAGCCGAAGGTTCAGGGAGTATTGTTTCTGTCTGGTCCGTCCGTGCCTCCGGCGTGCCTCCGTCCGTCCGTCCGTCCGTCCGTCCGTCCGTCCGTCCGTCCGTCCGTCCAGCTATTCGTCCGTTTTTTTCTCAAAAACTATTCAGTCTATCATCATCAAATTTGGAATACTAGTTTGCCAAGATGCAAGCTATCCACTGATGTATTTAGTTCTACATTAAGGTCAAGGTCGCGCCAGTTACAGGGTTCAAACCCCAAAACACATAATCGCTAATATCTCGCGAAGTTTTGCATGTATTTCAATGCAGTGTTTTTCACAACATTTCTTGATGAATGGTCTATAACACAGTTGTCATGAATGTTTCTGTGCGCTCATGTGCGCATGATCGCGCGCGCTCAAATCACGGGTCCGAACCCTAAGGGTATATATAAAAAACTATTCGGTTTCGTGCTGTTTTGATGCGTTTTTATGTAGTTACGTGCTGTTTTTGATGCGTTTTTATGTATGTGTACAGCCGACACATTCCGATTTCGGAGTAGCTCGGCGATGCTGCGAGGGGACTTTGCAGCCGCCCGGCGTTGCACTTGTTTCTTTTTCTTACTGCAATTAACTACTTGTCTGCCTTATTGGATAGACATTATCCTGCATTATACTTTTTCAAGGAATGTGGGTGGGTTTTTTCCTGGTAACTGCAATCTCCGTTTAGCTATTCTTGAGGAGTCAGGGAACTTGGAAACTGTATGTCGGACACAATTGTATCTTGTCCTTATGACCATATACGTTCTCCGTTTAGTTCTTCTTGAGGAGTCAGGGAACTTGGAAACTGTATGTCGGACACAATTGTATCTTGTCCTTATGACCATATACGTTCTCCGTTTAGTTCTTCTTGAGGAGTCAGGGAACTTGGAAACTGTATGTCGGACACAATTGTATCTTGTCCTTATGACCATATACGTTCTCCGTTTAGTTCTTCTTGAGGAGTCAGGGAACTTGGAAACTGTATGTCGGACACAATTGTATCTTGTCCTTATGACCATATACGTTCTCCGTTTAGTTCTTCTTGAGGAGTCAGGGAACTTGGAAACTGTATGTCGGACACAATTGTATCTTGTCCTTATGACCATATACGTTCTCCGTTTAGTTCTTCTTGAGGAGTCAGGGAACTTGGAAACTGTATGTCGGACACAATTGTACCTTGCCCCTATGGCCATATACGTTCTCCGTTTAGCTCTTCTTGAGGATAGTCAGGGAACTTGGAAACTGTATGTCGGACACAATTGTATCTTGTCCTTATGACCATATACGTTCTCCGTTTAGTTCTTCTTGAGGAGTCAGGGAACTTGGAAACTGTATGTCGGACACAATTGTACCTTGCCCCTATGGCCATATACGTTCTCCGTTTAGCTCTTCTTGAGGATAGTCAGGGAACTTGGAAACTGTATGTCGGACACAATTGTACCTTGTCCTTATGGCCATACGTTCTCCGTTTAGATATTCTTGAGGAGTCAGGGAACTTGGAAACTGTATGTTGGACACAATTGTACCTTGTCCTTGTGGCCATAGTTTGAAGATAGAGAAGATGGGAAAAAAATGACAGAGTGAGAATAATCTTAAAAAGAAAAGAAAAGTGGACCTTTATTTTTAAATAATAAATAAATAACGTTGACCACTGTGGCTTATTGTGTGTTTTCTGCCCTGTTCTGCATTTGCAATTGTATAGAAAAGAAGATATTCGGGGGAGGGAGAGAAAGAGGGAGAGGGTGGGAGAGGGTAGGGTATGGGTAAATAGAAGCTTAATTCACATTACTGCATAAAGGCCTACTCTAATTACACGAAACCTCCTCCGAAAATAAGTTGCGTGAAATTAT
>CM065681.1:73766347-73768847 GCA_017654935.2 Phymorhynchus buccinoides
GGGTCGGAACTGAAAGAACAGTAAAGCAGGATGTTGCACGGTGGACGGGTAGGGGAAGACGGGGTAAAAAGCGCATGGGCGGGTAAGAAGCCCACCCCAATTATCTCATGAAATGAAGCAAATTTCAGTCTCATTTTGCCCATGAGACGAGCGTTAATGTCTAGCATTCGTCTCATGGGCAAATTTGACTGAAAGTTTCTTTATTTCATGAGATAACTGGGGTGGGCTTCTTACCCGCCCATGCGCTTTTTTACCCCGTCTTCCCCTAATGGTCATATTACCTAATAGCCCCAAACCATAAACATGCCAATCCAATCCCACTCTTTTTTCCCATACCATCAACAGATGACATCTAGCGGACGCCCACAGGAGACGTAACCTTCATTTGCCTGCTCATCTCTCACCGCCAGGGGGCAGTAATTCAATCTCTGCTGTCCCCGGCACTCGAGTCATTTTGGCGGTCAGAGGTCACCCGTAATCCGAGTATGCGCATTACTAGCAAAGATATTCTAAAGGGGAAGATAAGCATCCGGTCTCTTTTCCCTATATGAGTAGTGAGGACAGAAACACTGGTTATGTCCCTTTTAAACAGGACACATTTTACACGGCGATAGGCCAGTTGAATTCTCCGTTCAAGTTCCAGTCTGAGTTTTTGGATAGCCTGCACTGTGAAAAGTGTACTGTCCCCACCAACGATAACTCTATCAGCCCGGTTCGCCGACCTCTTAATCCGTCTTACCCTCCATGCATTTCTCGGTTAATTGTATTTTTCCGTTTTTGCCTTTCTTACCATACATAAAGCTGTATTTTAGGAACATTTTTAGCTAATAACCTTTTTGGAATACTAACCCTAACCCTAACCCTAGCCCCTAAACCTAACCCTACCCCCCACTATGTACTGCAGTACACCGCGATTTGTCACAGTTGTGGTTCGTTGCGTTTTTCTGTCTTATACGGTGGGGGGTAGGGTTAGGGTTAGGGCTAGGGTTAGGGTTAGGGTTAGTATTCCAAAAAGGTTATTAGCTAAAAATGTTCCTAAAATACAGCTTTATGTATGGTAAGAAAGGCAATAACGGAAAAATACAATTAACCGAGATAGGTAGGGGGGGTGGCACATCTTGACCTTTACCATCTTCTTTCTTATTAGTGGACACAAAGAACCCCGGACATGTAAAATTGAGTGTGTCTTGGACAATCAACACGGGCAGTAGTATGTAAATCAGGCAAAACAGTCAATCGTTTTGGGAGTTTAGTCTTCTTCTTCTTCTTCGATCAAGTTTCCTGTCAAATATGAGCGCATATGCGCCATGCTGCCGTTATGCGCCTAAACAAATAGGCCCAGCAATTCCGACTTCGGCTGGAGGAAATCTTTTTGAAAGTGTTTCGTGAAAAAAGGCAGGTAAGGCAGAAAGGTAGCGGATGACAGTAAGCAAAGGGAAAAGGCAGAGTCAAAGAGAGTGACAGATTAGAGGAAGTTACAAGCACAGAACTTCCAGAAGGTGGGGGAACTATTTATACAAAAGACCCCCCGGTATCCCCACGGGGGGCGGGGGGGGGGGGGGGGGGGAGTCTAACTTACATTCTACTAACTACCCGTGTTGACTGTCTAAGGCGCACTCATGATTACGCGTCTACTCCCCGTCTTCTCTTTTAGTTTTACATTAAGGTCAAGGTCGCGCCAGTTACGGGGTTCAACCCCCGAAACACATAATCGCTAATATCTTGCGAAGTTTTGCATGTATTTCAATGCAGTTTTGTTCACATTTCTTGATGAATGGTCTATAACACAGTTGTCATGAATTTTTCTGTGCGCTCGTGTGCGCATGATCCCGCGCGCTCAAATCACGGGTCCGAACCCTAAGGCTATATATAAAAAAACTATTCGGTTTTGTGCTGTTTTCATGCGTTTTTATGTAGTTACGTGCTGTTTTGATGCGTTTTTATGTATGTGTACAGCCGACACATTCCGATTTCGGAGTAGCTCGGCGATGCTGCGAGGGGACTTTGCAGCCGCTCGTCGTTGCACTTGTTATTTGTTGAGATTTGAGGAGAAAAAAAATAGTGTCTTCGAATGCCAGCTGTTTATTTCCATGTTCCTTCTCATTGCGTGGCTTGCTATGTGCAGTGTTGCTATATGCGACATATGTAACTTGTAAATATGTAAATCTCTTCTGCATCATGTATTAAATGGCGTGACTGTCCCCTCCTGACAATGTTTATGTCCATGTCTATTTCTATGATCTCTCTCCATGCTGTTAAGGATGCACATATTATACGCTAAGTTTATGCGTTTTCTTGTATGTCTATAATATTATTTGTATATGGAGAAGAAGTATAAAATCTCTTCCGAACATTAACATTCTTGAATTGAATGAAGTCTCCCCCCTGTGAGTCTCTTCTCCAATATCCCTAATATCTGTCTCTCTCTCTGTCTTTATCTCTGTCTCTGTCTCTGTCTCTCTCTCTCTCTCTCTCTCTCTCTCTCTCTCTCTCTCTCTCT
>CM065681.1:73778847-73786347 GCA_017654935.2 Phymorhynchus buccinoides
TTGGGGTCTGTTATCCAAAGACCCTTGTCTTAGTTTTGGGAAGTAAGGATAGACCTTATTTTATATACGTCACAGAAGAATCCCCAATACTGCAGATGGATTTTATTCTCTACCCAGGTTAATTTAATGGATTTTGTTTTTGCTGAAATATGGCTGGCGTTGAAAGGGTTAAAGCAGTGCTGTAGAGTAGGGAAGGAAAAATGCTGATGGTGAACATAGTAGGTAATGGGTAGAGTAAAGATGTATTTGGGGGGTCTCCTTTGCCCCCCATCCTCCATCCTTCCCCTACCTATATATCCCCTTAGGGCTAAGCCCTCGTCTTTCGTCGATGGTGAATCGGCTCAATGATGGTTGTGGTGGTGTATCCGTCCTGAGGGCAAGTAGGGATTACGATACGGGTCCAGGAGGGGATCAAGGAATAACAGAACAGCTTCTGGTTTCTGTTCTGTCTTAGTGGCATTGACAACCAGGATATGATTTGCCTGCCGATGAGGAAAGAGAGAGAGAGAGAGAGAGAGAGAGAGAGAGAGAGAGAGAGAGAGAGAGAGAGAGAGAGAGAGAGAGAGAGAGAGAGAGAGAGAGAGAGAGAGGGGGGGGGAGGAGAGAGAGAGAGAGAGAGGGAGGGAGGAGAGAGAGAGGGAGGGAGAGAGAGAGAATACGAATACGAACACGAATACGAATGTTTAATGAGGGTAAACGGATAAGCTCAAGCTTCTTTACACCATGCCCTCGAGGGGGAAAAGAAAAGCCAAATAACAAGAAAAGGAAAACAAAAAGAAAGTATAAAATTTATAAAAAGAATAGAAAATAACAACAGGCATGTTCACAGTAAATTGAAGAACATGGGGGGAAAATTCAAGCTCAAACGAACAGCTCGTTCACGTACTCACACACACACAAAAAACATACAGTATACTCTATAACTACAATTCCAACAGATGCATACAGTCTCTTGTGGTGTGTGCGAACACACAGGTGCAAACACGCTCATGATCAGTGATACAACACAATACACTAATAAGCCTACGTTATAGAGAAACAATATATTTACGTATAATCCTTATTATTTCTAAACAAACAGCGAATATTTCAAGGAAGTTAATAACTTAAAACTTATCTAAGAGGAGTTTCCGATCTGTTCTTTTAAAGGATGAGACACTTATTAGGTTTTTATTGCCATTTTCCAAACCATTCCATAGTTTGCTACCGGAGTATGTAAGGAAGGTCATAAACAGGTTTGTTCTGCACGCGCGCGCGCGCGCGCGCGCGAGAGAGAGAGAGAGAGAGAGAGAGAGAGAGAGAGAGAGAGAGAGAGAGAGAGAGAGAGAGAGAGAGAGAGAGAGAGAGAGAGAGAGAGAGAGAGAGAGAGAGAGAGAGAGAGAGAGAGAGAGAGAGAGAGAGAGAGAGAGAGAGAGAGAGAGAGAGAGAGAGAGAGAGAGAGAGAGAGAGAGAGAGAGAGAGAGAGAGAGAGAGAGAGAGAGAGAGAGAGAGAGAGAGAGAGAGAGAGAGAGAGAGAGAGAGAGAGAGAGAGAGAGAGAGAGAGAGAGAGAGAGAGAGAGAGAGAGAGAGAGAGAGAGAGAGAGAGAGAGAGAGAGAGAGAGAGAGAGAGAGAGAGAGAGAGAGAGAGAGAGAGAGAGAGAGAGAGAATTCGACAATTCGACAATTCGACATTTTTATTGTCATTACCAAACAAGGTCTGATGACAAGGGGGGTTGACAAAATGTATCAACTTCATAACAAATAACATATAGAAAAAAATCATCATATTATTAATACAACAAAAAGAAAGAAATAACACCACGTGACAAGTCCGAAAAAGTGAGAGAGAGAGAGAGAGAGAGAGAGAGAGAGAGAGAGAGAGAGAGAGAGAGAGAGAGAGAGAGAGAGAGAGAGAGAGAGAGAGAGAGAGAGAGAGAGAGACAGACAGACAGACAGACAGAGACACAGAGAGAGAGAGAAAGACAGAGAGATTGTGGAGGTTAAGTAGGATAATCTGGGTTTCAATAAGCCGTCCATCATGTTCGAGTATAACATACGAGTTTTGTACGATCACAAGGAATAATGCTTGATGTTCAGTTGGTTACAGTTCGTATTTTCTGTTATTTAACGCTGTCAATATTTATTCTTAAGAAACACCCAGAAAAGTAATGTCTAGAAGAGGAAAAGACAACAACGAAAAATGTAAGCAATTGCAAAACAATTCACTTATGCGCGCAAAGGCTGTATTTCCATGCTTTGCTACTTGGTAGCTTACTTTGCGTAATTACGTAACGGTTTGGGTTTTATTTGGCCGCATATGCCTATTTGTTAAGTTAGTGCCTTTCTTTAAAATGTCAACGAAAGCATGTAAATCTTTATAGTGGGGTGGAGTTCCTTTGAAACACGGATGCAAGTTGAAAGGAAGGAAGGAACTGCTAGATATTAATAATCCAAACATGGCATCGGTTTAGGGCTTGTATTTTCATCCCAGTGATCACATCCCAGTGTTTAGAGTGGCACAGTGGTAGCGCGTTCGCTACGCGTCAAGTAAACCCGAGTTCTAACCTGGGTACAGGGGATTTGTTCCTCTCATTTTGCACTAGGCCTTGCGGTCTGAACGTGGAGTCTTTCGGATGAGGCGATAAACCGAGGTCCCGTGTGCTCATGCACTTAGCACACGTTAATCCCTAGTGGCAATGAATAAGTTGTCATTTGGTCAAAATTTACCCCCCTCCCTTCCTTCCTCATCAGTCACACGAAAATCGCATGCAATTTATTAATTTTTTTTTTATAAATTGGGTGGCGCGCCTCTGGCTGCGACGCGCTCTCCAGGTGGGAGCAAAATTCACGAAGACGCCTCTGTGACTATAATGCACCTAACCTAACCTAACCTAACCTAACCTAACCTAACCTAACCTAACCTAACCTAACCTAACCTAACCTAACCTAACCTAACCTAACCTAACCTAGCATCACGAACTTACGAACTGTTCACATGTCGTTTACCTACATGATAAACCTGCCACGAAGCGACAGTTGGGAAATGTTTTTAGTGGTGTTTGTCTGTTTGTTCCTGCCTGGCTGACTATGTATGCGTACGTACATGTATGTATATTATGTTACCATGCTAGCGTTTGAACGGAAGGACCTAGGAAGCTCAAATGTTGCATGGTGATAGGTCGTTAGAGTATCTAGGCCAAGTTCGAAGATGAAGGTTATCGGTCAAAGGTCAAGGTCACTGGAGCCGAAAATGCGGCCGCGCGGCTGGAGGTCTGGCGTCTCGATACTCTAGTTGTTCTTTGCTTTCCCCTAGAGTGTTTTCCTATATTACTGCTCTTTATAAAAAATATTTTGGGTTATTATTGTTCTTAGGTAGACGCAAAGGAATGAATGTAATATCTCTGTCAGATCCCATAACCCTTGCTTCCTCGAGCCCCCCCCCCCCCCCCCACCTGTGCCCCCCCCCCCCCCCTCTAATCTCTTTCTTCATCCCACCTTACTCTCCTACTTTGCTCTCCACTTCGGTACAGACTTGTACAAATGAGGTTATTTCTGGTCCAGCAACATTTTTTTTATTGCTACTTGCTATATCTTTGGGGAAGGAAACAGTTAAATCTCCTTTTGATTTACAGTTCAGACAAGGAAACGACAATGCCAGAACAGAAACGGAATGTCTGCATGCATAAAGTAACTCATTGTCAATCTGAGATTAAGGTTACGTGTTTCTGTTAATGTTGAGCAATTTGTTTTTATTACCACTTGTTATATCTTTGGGGAAGGAAACAGTTAAATCTCCTTTTTATTTACAGTTCAGACCAGGAAACGACAATGCCAGAGCTAAAACCAGAATGGCTGCATGCGTTTAAAGTAACACATTGTCAATCTGAGATTAAGGCTTACGTGGTTTTGTTAATTGTTGAATCGCTTGTTAAAGAAAAGGCAGGAAATCGAAAATGGAAGGAAGAAGGAAGTAAAAGGGTGAAGAGGACAGAGAGAGAGAGAGAGAGAGAGAGAGAGAGAGAGATAGAGAGAGAGAGAGAGAGAGAGAGGGAGAGAGAGAGAGAGAGAAGAGAGAGAGAGAGAGAGAGGAGACAGAGAGAGAGAGAGAGAGAGAGAGAGAGAGAGAGAGAGAGAGAGAGAGAGAGAGAGAGAGGGAGAGAGAGAGAGAGAGAGAGAGAGAGAGAGAGAGAGAGAGAGAGAGAGAGAGGGAGGAGAGAGAGAGAGAGGGAGAGAGAGAGAGAGAGAGAGAGAGGAGAGAGAGAGAGAGAGAGAGAGAGAGAGAGAGAGAGAGAGAGAGAGAGAGAAGAGAGAGAGAGAGAGAGAGAGAGAGAGAGAGAGAGAGAGAGAGAGAGAGAGAGAGAGAGAGAGAGAGAGAGAGAGAGAGAGAGAGAGAGAGAGAGAGACTTTTGAAACATTTGAAACATTTGTTTATTGAGGAAAAAGAATAAGCGCACAATGGGCTTGTTTACATCTTGCCCTCGAAACAAAAGAAGAAAAGCATAATTAAAACTTCCAATAATGAACAAACGCAACAGGAAACAAGTGCAACGCCGAGCGGCTGCAAAGTCCCCTCGCAGCATCGCCGAGCTACTCCGAAATCGGAATGTGTCGGCTGTACACATGCATAAAAACGCATCAAAACAGCACGTAACTACATAAAAACGAATGAAAACAGCACGTAACTGAATAGTTTTTTTAGATATAGCCTTAGGGTTCGGACCCGTGATTTGAGCGCGCGCGATCATACGCACACGAGCGCACAGAAAAATTCATGACAACTATGTTATAGACCATTCATCAAGAAATGTTGTGAAAAAAACTGCATTGAAATACATGCAAAACTTCGCGAGATATTAGCGATTATGTGTTTTGGGGTTTGAACCCCGTAACTGGCGCGACCTTGACCTTAATGTAAAACTAAATACATCAGTGGATAGCTTGCATCTTGGCAAACTAGTATGCCAAATTTGATGATGATAGACTGAATAGTTTTTGAGAAAAACGGACGAATAGCCGGATGGACGGACGGACGGACGGAGGCACGCCGGAGGCACGGACGGATCAGACAGAAACAATACTCCCCGAACCTTCGGCTCGGGGACTAAAAAAAGTCTTACACAGTCATTCAACCACTCATCCATCTTCCCCTACCCACCCCCAACCTCGCACACAGCACAGTAATCACATGAACTAATACGGAATGGCTGCATGCATAAAGTAACTAAGTGGCAATAAGCTTACGTGGTTTTGTTAATTGTTGAATCGCTTTTAAAGAAAAGGCAGGAAATCGAAAATGGAAGGAAGAAGGGAGTAAAAGGGTGAAGAGGACAGAGAGAGAGAGAGAGGGGGAGAGAGAGAGAGAGAGAGAGAGAGAGAGAGAGAGAGAGAGAGAGAGAGAGAGAGAGAGAGAGAGAGAGAGAGAGAGAGAGAGAGAGAGAGAGAGAGAGAGAGAGAGAGAGAGAGAGAGAGAGAGAGAGAGAGAGAGAGAGACCTGTACGACTAATAGCATACTTACAGGGATACAGATATAAAATGAACGATTAATAAGCAATACAGCAACGCAGCAATGCATCAAGCAAGACACGGCAATATAAACAACAACAATGGCAACTCTGTCTTTCGTTAAAAAAATAAAAACATAAAAAGAAGAAGAAGGAAATGTGTTCGTATGATTGTACACACACGCACCCACAAGCGCAATCAAGCTCAACAACACCCTTTTCACACGCACACAGACAGACAGAGAGGTGCGCACACACACACACACATATATACACACATACAAACACACACGCGCGCGCGCGTACATACACGCGCACGCACACGCACACGCACACGCACACACACACACACACACACACACACACACACACACACACACACACACACACACACACACACACACACACACACACACACACACAATGTCACACGCACGCGCACACATTCACAAAACTCCACATCACAAGTGCTGTAATTATTCATTCTGTTTGTTTGTACTGGTGACAAAAAGTTAGCAGCGAACTAACTATATACAATAGAAAACATCCAGTATTCAAAACTTCCACAGCATGCACAGCGGGAGCACTCGAGTGTTCTCGGTGACTAAGCCGCTCTCAGCTCGTGGGTTTGCGTATTGATCGTCTATCAGCATTTCAATGCAATCAGCTTTTAACAGCTGCCATGATTGTATAGTCAACGAACTGTAATTGTCGGACAGGCCTTTGTTTGTATTTACAAGTCGGGATACGTTACAGATGCCAGACTATTCAATGGGAGTACTTTACGGTAGAAACGTTGAACCGGCTTTCATTGTGTTTCTTTGTGTGTTTACTCTCTTTCTGTCTGTCTGTCTGTCTGTCTGTCTGTCTGTCTGTCTGTCTCTCTCTCTCTCTCTCTCTCTCTCTCTCTCTCTCTCTCTCTCTCTCTCTCTCTCTCTCTCTCTCTCTCTCTCTCTCTCTCTCTCTCTCTCTCTCTCTCTCTCTCTCTCTCTCTCTCTCTCTCTCTCTCTCTCTCTCTCCTCAAGCCTGAAAAAAACGAGGATGTTACATCGACAAAGTATCTCCACTTTCAACAAATTCCTACCCGGATTTCTACAATAGCAAATGCTTCGTTCGTAATTTGTCCCTCTCCGTTTTACCAGGCGAATTGCACGTGCAATTTTCATGGTTTGTCCCTCTTCTTCACTAGGTGAGTTGCACGTGCAATAAACTGGTTTTGTTATGGTTTGTCTCTCTCTTCTCCTTCACCAGGCGAGTTGCACGTGCAATAAACTTGTTATTTATCTCTCTCTTCTCTCCTTCTCCAGGCGAGTTGCACGTGCCCCTGGAGGTATGCGGGGCGGTGGTGAAGCGGGAGCTGGACTTCTGGCAGATCAACGAGATGGAGATCAAGGCGTGCTGCTGGAGGCACTACCGCTCCTACATCGAGAACCAGGCCATCCTGGAGTCGTTCAACCACTCCCTGGTCAAGGAGTCCTACAGCGTGGACATCGACCACCTCCGCGGATGGCGCAAGTTCCAGATGAAGGTCTGGCTCGTCCTCGACCACCCCAGGACCTCCAAGATAGCCATGGTGAGTTCATTGTTGGGAGGGGGGGGGGGGGGTGTCTGGGAAGACGAAGAGCTGAGAGGAAGAATAGGATGGTGTTTTGTGGTGAAGTGTGGAGGGAGGATTTGGCGATGGAAATTGATGAGGGTCTGTTTCACACTTTACCACCCAGGGCCTTCAAGATAGCCATTGTGAGTTCATTGTTGGGGAGAGAGAGTGTGCGAAGAAGAGTTGAGAGGAAAAATAGGATTGTGGTTTTGGGGTGAAGATTGGATGCAGGATTTGGCAATGGACATTGATGGTCTATCTCACCCTTAACCATCCCAGGACCTCGAAGATAGCCATGGTGAGTTCATTGTTGGGAGGGGGGGGGGGGGGGGGTGGGGTGGGGTCTGGGAAGACGAAGAGCTGAGAGGAAGAATAGGATGGTGTTTTGTGGTGAAGTGTGGAGGGAGGATTTGGCGATGGAAA
>CM065681.1:73788847-73793847 GCA_017654935.2 Phymorhynchus buccinoides
GTTGTTAATGCTGTTGATAGGGGAAGAGCAGACGGGCATGGATAATGGATGAGGTAAAACTAAAAGTGGGGGATTTGGGGAAGAGGAAAAGGACGTTGAGTGGTTGTGAGATTGAAGTGGGTTTAAAACTTAGGTATTGGTGAGTACTAGGTGCATCATATGTGGAAAGTAAGGTGGAGTACGGGTATGATGAGGGTGTTGCTTGCCTTATTAATTAAACCACCCATGACATCCAAAACATGACCGGGGACAATTTGTTCTAAAGGGACGGAACATTTTTAAAGTGATATTTTGTTTTAGGTGGGTGCGGGGTCAAATGAGTTAAATTGGAAGAAAATGATAGTGTTAGAAGGAGTGGTAGGGTGAGTGGAGATGTGATAATTTTGAGAGTATTTAAAGGTGGACCCTGACGGGTGAGTTTTTGCAAGAAACACGTCGCGATCACCAGAAATACAGCCTTTTTCAAGGATCAGAACACTCATTTTGCGCTGGTTTCCTAGAAATCAATCCGTCAAAACGGCGATTCCTCCTTGGCGGAGATGCCGGAGAGAGAGAAGCCTTTTTGGATGGGGTCGGTGGATGCCACTCATTGTGGTTGAAGCTTTTTCTTCATTGTAGTGCAATTAAAAAAAAAGGAGTTATTTCCTTTGTTGTGAGCGAAACTCCTTTTGGTAAACTGTATAAATCTTTAAAAAAAAGGCTTGTTTTGTGGAACTTTCATGCAAACGATTTGGTCTAGCTCAGGCGGCCATTAGAATTCTTTCACTGAAAGAATTTGACTTCCAGCACCTCCGCCCAGAAGGAATCGCCGATTGACGGTTTGATTTCAGGAAACCAGAGTAAAGTGAATGTTGCGATCTCTGTAAAGGGTGTTTTCCTGGTGATCTTGACGTGTTTCTTGCAAAAAAACCTGATTAAGCCCATTGTTCCTTTAAGTTAGTCGTGTTTGAGGTCGGTAGAGTGGCGAAAAAGCAGGGGATGGGAGACAACCGGCAGCGGAAAATACGAGTATTGGTACTGATGAGGCTAACTTCGTCAAGGAAAATACGAGTATCGGTACTGATGAGGCTAACTTCGTCAAGGAAAATACGAGTATCGGTACTGATGAGGCTAACTTCGTCAAGGAAAATACGAGTATCGGTACTGATGAGGCTAACTTCGTCAAGGAAAATACGAGTATTGGTACTGATGAGGCTAACTTCGTCAAGGAAAATACGAGTATCGGTATTGATGAGGCTAACTTCGTCAAGGAAAATACGAGTATCGGTACTGATGAGGCTAACTTCGTCAAGGAAAATACGAGTATCGGTACTGATGAGGCTAACTTCGTCAAGGAAAATATGAGTATTGGTACTGATGAGGCTAACTTCGTCATGGAAAATACGAGTATTGGTACTGATGAGGCTAACTTCGTCAAGGAAAATACGAGTATCGGTATTGATGATGAGGCTAACTTCGGTCATGAGGCTAGGAAAATACGAGTATCGGTACTGATGAGGCTAACTTCGTCAAGGAAAATACGAGTATCTAACTTCGGTAAGGAAAATACGAGTATGATGAGGCTAACTTCGTCAAGGAAAATACGAGTATCGGTATTGATGAGGCTAACTTCGTCAAGGAAAATACGAGTATCGGTACTGATGAGAGTATTGGTAATGAGGCTAACTTCACCAGGGAAAATACGAGTATCGGTATTGATGAGGCTAACCTCACCGGGGAAAATACGAGTATCGGTATTGATGAGGCTAACTTCGTCAAGGAAAATACGAGTATCGGTATTGATGAGGCTAACTTCGTCAAGGAAAATACGAGTATCGGTATTGATGAGGCTAACTTCGTCAAGGAAAATACGAGTATCGGTATTGATGAGGCTAACTTCGTCAAGGAAAATACGAGTATCGGTATTGATGAGGCTAACCTCACCGGGGAAAATACGAGTATCGGTATTGATGAGGCTAACTTCACCAGGGAAAATACGAGTATCGGTATTGATGAGGCTAACCTCACCGGGGAAAATACGAGTATCGGTATTGATGAGGCTAACCTCACCGGGGCTCACCCCAGAAACTCCGATTGTCGTTGACATTTTCCTTCTACTAGAGTGAGCGGTGAATGGGTGGGAGGGAGGGTGTGGAGGTTGTTGTTGATGACGATAGGGGATGGGGGGGGGGGGGGGGGGGGGGGTGGGGTAAGGTCCCTGTGCCCGTGAACATTTTTCCATCTTTCCCCATGGCAAGACAGTAATCAAGTAATCTTATGACTGGCCTATCACTGTGTTGCCATGGGGAAATAGTGAAATTTTTTAAAACTGTATTGAGGCCATTCACAGTAGCTTTTCTCAGCTCCTTTCAGTTCATGCCTTTTGTTAACACTCACCACCAGCATAAACCAATTTAAAGTGTTTGTATCCATTAGGCTTACATTGTTTTATGGTGGCATACCACTTGTAAGGTCTTTTCCTATCCCTAACCAAAATCAATTACAAGAATATTTGCCTCTGTTAAAAAAAACAACCCTTGAAACAAATAGCTCTCTGTGGAAAACTGAAAGGAGCCAGAATGAGGGGAATTAGTCTACTGTGCATTACCGGTACCTATCACTGTGTTACCATGGGGGGAAAGAAAAAAATGTTAACGTGTATTGAGGCCATTACCGGTACCTATCACTGTGTTGCCATGGGGAAATAGTGAAACAATGATAACATGTATTGAGGCCATTACCGGTACCTATCACTGTTGCCATGGGGAAATAGTAAAAACAATGTTAACGTGTATTGAGGCCACTACCGGTACCTATCACTGTGTTGCCATGGAGAAATAGTAAAAAAAATGTTAACGTGTATTGAGGCCACTACCGGTACCTATCACTGTGTTGCCATGGAGAAATAGTAAAAAAAATGTTAACGTGTATTGAGGCCACTACCGGTACCTATCACTGTGTTGCCATGGGGAAATAGTAAAAAAAAATGTTAACGTGTATTGAGGCCACTACCGGTACCTATCACTGTGTTGCCATGGGGAAATAGTGAAACAATGATAACGTGTATTGAGGCCATTACCGGTACCTATCACTGTGTTGCCATGGGGAAATAGTAAAAACAATGTTAACGTGTATTGAGGCCACTACCGGTACCTATCACTGTGTTGCCATGGGGAAATAGTAAAAAAAAATGTTAACGTGTATTGAGGCCACTACCGGTACCTATCACTGTGTTGCCATGGGGAAATAGTAAAAATTTTTTTAACGTGTATTGAGGTCACTACCGGTACCTATCACTGTGTTGCCATGGGGAAATAGTGAAAAAATGTTAACGTGTATTGAGGCCATTACCGGTACCTGTCACTGTGTTGCCATGGGGAAAAGTAAAAAGAAATATTAACGTATATTGAGGCCATTACCGGTACCTGTCACTGTGTTGCCATGGGGAAATAGTAAAAAAATGTTAACGTGTATTGAGACCACTACCGGTACCTATCACTGTGTTGCCATGGGGAAATAGTGAAAAAATGTTAACGTGTATTGAGGCCATTACCGGTACCTGTCACTGTGTTGCCATGGGGAAATAGTGAAAAATGTTAACGTGTATTGAGGCCATTACCGGTACCTGTCACTGTGTTGCCATGGGGAAATAGTGAAAAAATGTTAACGTGTATTGAGGCCATTACCGGTACCTGTCACTGTGTTGCCATGGGGGGGGAAGTAAAAAATGCTAACGTGTATTGAGACCATTAAAGGAGGGGGTGATGGCTGGGGGTGATAGAGAACGGGGTAGCTGCGGGGAGGAGAGTGAAGGAAATGAGGTGAGTGAGTGGGTATTTTGTACCACTGGTGATGGTGATTGAATGATACCTTTTTGGGGTCTGTTTGAGTAGGCCTATTGTAGGCCTATTTATTTATATTTGCCTATGTCTATATATGCTATAATGCCACCCTTCTCCTTTTTCATTGTCTTTCGCTATTTCTGTCTTGATATAGGGTATGACGGGGTAAAAAGCCCATGGGCGGGTAAGAAGCCCATGCCAATTATCTCACGAAATAAAGCAAATTTCAGTCACATTTTGACCATGAGACGAGTGTTAATGTTTAGCATTCGTCTCATAGGCAAATGGCATGGGCCCATGGGCTTTTTACCCCGTCTTCACCTACCTTTCTCCAGAATCCCCCACCCTCTCTGTATCATTCATAGCGCTAGTCAGTTAGTCTATTATAGTCCCGTCAACAGCTATGGTCATCTCAGGATTGTCACTGTGTAAAGCATTGTTAGTTTTACACAGCTGTATCTTGCATAATACAATCATACTTTATCTGCCACTCTCCTCTTCAATCTCTTTCTTTCATATCCTACTGTAATTCCATACGTTTTCTCTCTCTGTCGGTCTCTTCCTGTTTATGTCTGTTTGTCTGACTGTCTGTCTGTCTGTCAAATCTCTCTCTCTCTCTCTCTCTCTCTCTCTCTCTCTCTCTCTCTCTCTCTCTCTCTCTCTCTCTCCACTCTACGTCTTTTGTAGCATAACCGTCTTAAGCCGGCGACAGACTATGTGACTGCCTCATGTGACTCGATCAGGTCGTGACGTTTCACCTCATTTGCATACCATGCTGCTCGATCAGTCTGACTCAGTCGGGCCCAGTCAGGTGACAGGGCGGGTTCTAAATTTCACTGATCGAGTCTGATCGAGTTAGATGGCTTGTGACCTCTTCTGTGCGGGAAACAAAATTTGGTCAACGTCACGACCTGATCGAGTCATATGAGGCAGTCGCATAGTCTGTCTCCAGCTTTATGCAACCTCTTATGTCACTTTCTTCTTTCTCCCCCGAAGTCGGAGTGTGGCTGCCCACGTGGCGGGGTAATCAATAAACGGTCACACGCGTAATGTTCACATCCCTAGCTGGTGCATTTGTGCCATAGTGTTCAAGTGCTTTGGCTGTTTAGATGATTCCTGGAGTCTTTTAGCCAGGGCACAACAGCAAACAAACAACTGTCTTCTTTAACTTTCTTGCTA
>CM065681.1:73801347-73803847 GCA_017654935.2 Phymorhynchus buccinoides
CTGTGGCGAGTGGTCTTGGGTCGTTAGGCGGACATTCCTTGGGAAGGATTTTCCAAGTTGTGGCGGACTTGGGGACTTGGGACAATCTGGATTGGCTCGCGCGGCAATTTGGTTTGCCGCGTTGAGAGGTTTCTTCCCTGCTGAGGGAGATTTGCTCTTTGGGAAGGAGGGAGGGAGTTGGTTTGTGGATTGGGGAGAAGGGAATCCTGCTGAAACAATAGCAGGTTGAGAGGGGTGCCCTAAAAACACATACTGTGATCCCAGTATGAGGTCATAGACAGGACTGTCCATGAGCACTGCCTTGATGGGTCCCTTTACAAACCTGGTGTCGACATTGATTATGGCGACTGGCAAAGTGGATGGGGGGATTGAAGCATCAGGGCCTTGCAGAGAGATGAAGTCTCCCGTGTATGCTGACGCGGGGACTAAGGATCCGCAGACAATGGCGTCGCATGACAGTCCAGTGTCATAGAGACACTGAACAGGGATGTTGTTGACAGTCGCCTGTCCGACGACTGACGGTGTGCCTGGACACTGTACTGGGGAGGGGTTTGTGCAATTCTGCGAAGTCGAGACGACTTGCATAGTTGCAACATTTTGCCGCTTGTAAGCAAGTTTCCTGCAGTCATCCCGATTGTGGGTGTTCGACTTGCAGTATGAGCAGAATAAGGGTTGTCCCAGTGGTTGTCGTTCATGGGTAGAACTGTTTGACCCACTGTTGGAGTTGGGGTTAAACCTGCTCTGCTGTGAAGCAGTGGACCCAACTACTTGCTGTAGTTTTGGCCTTTTAGGGGCGCTAGGTTCATCATGGGCTAGAGTGTACCTATCACTTAGCTGGATGAGGTCAGCCAGAGTTGTGGCACCTTGTTCGGCAGTAAAGGTGCGTAACTCTGGGGACATGGTTTCGCGCAGTTGCTCGCCAACCATCAGTTCCCGGAGATCCTCATAGGACTCTGATTTGGCAGAAAGGGACACCCATTTTGTCAGATAGTTCCCCAGTCTATCTGAAAATTGGGCATAGGACTCTCCCCTACCTTTTCTGGTTGACCGGAACTTTTTCCGGTAGGCGTCAGCTGTCAACTCGTATCTGTTGAGCAGGGCTTCTTTCAAAGCTGGGTAGTCGGTAATTTGGCTTGACGGAAGTTTGCTGTACACCTCATAAGCCACACCCCTGAGACTTTGGGCAAGCTTGAGGTTGAACTTTTCCGGAGCAAGCTCAAATTCCTGGGCCAGTCTTTCAAATCTATCGAGGAATGCATCGATAGACTCTGTTGCCTCATTGAATGCCTCCAATGTGAAGGTCATGGCTGAGGTATGAATGGGAGGGGGAAAATTTTGAGGGGCAGCAGTCTCAGAGTCTGCTGAGTTTTCAAGCTGCTTCATAGCTAGCTCATGGTCTCGCGCCTTTTCTCGCTCAGTGGCCTCAAGTTCGAGTTCTTTATTTTTGGCATCCTGCACTAGTTGTCTCTGCCTTAACTCATGAGTACGGATTTGCTCTTGCTCGGCAGCATTCCTATCTTTATCTGCTTGTTTTCTGAGCCCTCGCGAGCTTTATCAGCCTCTTGAGCCTCATGAGCTCTCTGTTTGTCTTTCTCAGCCACCTCGCGGACTTTATCAGCCTCTTGAGCCTCGCGAGCTTTGTCAGCCTCTTGAGCCTCGCGAGTTTTCTCTTTGTCATATTCAGATATGACAAAATTTGCTAACTCTTGGCCTGACAATCCTAGAGATTCTCCCCATTCTTTAAGTTCCCTCCTAAGTTTAACAATCTCAGCCATGGTTGTAAATACAACTATTCAAAATAAAAACAAAGTTGCTGAGTTGAATGTATCAAACAACACTTAACTATTTCAGCATAAACAGAAATAGCATGCACATCAAAATAAAGTCATAAATAGCATTCAAACAAATCAAATCAAAACACAGTGAACCAAATCACAATAACTTTCCCAGTGGACACAAGATAAGTTTTGAAAAGGAACTACAGTTTGAATTGAAATTTGTTAGACTTTATGAAAAAAAAATATCCCGGACGCGAGCCCCCAATTAGATGTGACGAGGTAATGGGTTAAAAGGCTAAGTCTCTAGGGAAGACTTTAGATAATTTGCCTTTAGCCCACTTCTCTAGGGTATGGGAGATGAGCAACTTTCCCGGCCCCTTTTCATCTAATAAATTTATATTTGTGCCCGGGTTCTGGCTCGTCAGATGGTTGTAAGAAATACAAGTGGTTGAATTGCTCTAAATGGCAGACAGAGAGAAGTAGGGTTTTACATGAAATTACAAGACTCCCACTCTCATCAGTCTGACCAAAGGGTTCAGGATTATTTGACACTTGTATTTTATTTACTCCCAAAATCTGCATAAGATTATGCAACAATAATAATAAAGCAGCTCAATGGCGCCAAAACAAAATATGGTTAAAAAACAATGAAATCCGAAAGGATTCACAAGACTTTTGTCTTTCTATAAGGTTCGCCCCATGCCGGAAGGGTTACTAATTAT
>CM065681.1:73808847-73818847 GCA_017654935.2 Phymorhynchus buccinoides
GAGAAGGACAGAGAGACAGACAGCAATCAATGCTAGGGTGCGGTGCACATTATACTAGCAGGGGAAAATGGACACACGCATATTATCAGAAGTCTGCGTCTCTCTCTCTCTCTCTCTCTCTCTCTCTCTCTCTCTCTCTCTCTCTCTCTCTCTCTCTCTCTCTCTCTCTCTCTCTCTCTCTCTCTCTCTCTCTCTCTCTCTCTCTCTCTCTCTCTCTCTCTCTCTCTGCATGTTTTGGTATAGTTATAGGATATGCTGTATGTTTTGTGTGTGTGCGAGTACGTGAACGAGCTCTTCGTTTGAGCTTGAATTTTTTTCGCATGTTCTTCAATTTACTGTGAACATGCCTGTTGTTATTTTCTATTCTTGTTATGCATTTTTTACTTCTTTTGTTTTCCTTTTCTTCTTATTTGGCTTTTCTTTTTCCCCTCGAGGGCATGGTGTAAAGAAGCTTGAGCTTATCCGTTTACCCTCATTAAACATTCGTATTCGTATTCGTATTCGTATTCGTATTCTCTCTCTCTCTCTCTCTCTCTCTCTCAATCTCTCTCTCCTCATCTCTCTCTCTCTCTCTCTCTCTCTCTCTCTCTCTCTCTCTCTCTCGTTCGTTCGTTCGTTCGTTCTCTCTCTCCCCTACAGTACAATAATGCGCCTCTCTTTCTATGTGTGTAAGGCTTTTGAACTCCGTAACTCGTTATGAGAATTTCATGTTTTGTCAGGTTTCATTGAATGTGCTTTCTTTACCATAACAAGTCAGCCTAAAACTTATTGTGCGATAATATGTATGTTTCGTGGCTGAGTTTACTTGGTTTCTATTTTGACATTTTTTATGCCACCTTGTTATATTGTATTCTTTTATTTTATTCTTTTCATTAATTAATGTTTTGTGGATGTATGTTCCTTTTATGTACTCATTCTTTGAAATGGGCCTAAGGTCTAATCAGTAAATCATTCATTCAGCTCTCTCTCTCTCTCTCGCTCCTCTCTCTCTCTCTCTCTCCCCCCCCCCCCTCTCTCTCTCTCTCTCTCTCTCTCTCTCTCTCTCTCTCTCTCTCTCTCTCTCTCTCTCTCTCTCTCAACCCCCCCCACCATCCTCTCTCTCTTCTCTCGGTAATCTCCTCTCTCTCTCTCTCTCTCTCTCTCTCTCTCTCTCTCTCTCTCTCTCTCTCTCTCTCTCTCTCTCTCTCTCTCTCTCTCTCTCTCTCTGTCCTTTCTGCTCTCTCTCTCTCATCTCTCTCTCTCTCCTCTCTCTCTCTCTCTCTCTATCTCTCCTCAGTCTGTAAAAAAAAAAAGTATGTGTACTTATCTCATTATCCTGTATAAGTAAAATTTCGTTCGTTCGTTCATCTGTCCCGTCCTCTTGTGTCTTCCCCGTTCTCTCTCTAATTCTCTTTCAGGTTTCAATCAATCAATCAATCAATCAATCAATCATACTCTATTATCTCAAGACTGAGAAATCCGCATGAGGTGCAATAACAGAAACACAACGACACTGGAGAAAGAAAAAACCCAACAAGATCGAAACATCAAAATGCGTCCATGGAAAACTGTTTTTGACTTTCAGTAATTATTATGTTATGTAGCCCCACACCCTTTCTCTCTCCCACTCTTTGTGTGTCTTTCTGTCTTTCAACAACAATTTTATTTTTAAAAAATCATAATTACGTGTTTTCTAGTTTGGAGGGAGAAATCAATACTAAAAGCTATTGATTAAGAGCCACCCGATCATGTGTCAAAATCACCGGATTCACGTGTTTTCCCTCTTATAACTGGAAAGAAAATCTTGTTTGGACCAAGTCTGACTCCCATATAAATTACCCCGAATTAAAAGCAACACATCAGTTTAAAGAGCAGCCTCAATTTGAATATGGGGAA
This sequence comes from Phymorhynchus buccinoides, assembly GCA_017654935.2. Classification (NCBI taxonomy): domain Eukaryota; kingdom Metazoa; phylum Mollusca; class Gastropoda; order Neogastropoda; family Raphitomidae; genus Phymorhynchus; species Phymorhynchus buccinoides. The sequence continues at coordinate 73,810,723 of CM065681.1, forward strand.
AATCGAATGTGGGTCACAGCAACCCAGAAAAAAAACAAGGGACGTAACTGTGGCGCGTCACGGGGTCTTTAATAGACACGTCTAAATGTATTCAGTTAGTAGTGTGATATATGTGACGATATGAAAAACTCCTATTGACTTTTATTATTTCATGTTTCAGAGGTCTCTGTCCGGCAATAGAAAGATTGTAATTCAATCGTCTTTAAGTTATTACTTAGGCCTACCTTTTGATTATAGCTTTTCATTGTGTTCAGTCATGTTAGGCCTACTCCCCCCCCCCCCCCCCCCTCAGCTCTCTCTCTCTCTCTCTCTCTCTCTCTCTCTCTCTCTCTCTCTCTCTCTCACACACACACACACACACACACACACACGCACGCACGCGCACACGCACACGCACACGCACACGCACGCACACACACACACACTCACACACACACAGTACACACACACACACACACACACACACACACACACACACACACACACACACACACACACACACACGTACACACACACACACACACACACACACACACACACACACACACACACACACACACACACACACACACACACACACACACTAAAAAAATCCGTATGTAATTGACATTATCAATTCTTTTTTCCCCTCCAAAATGCAAGAAAGAAATGCCATTCAGTTCTAGTTTTCTACGCCATTCATCTTCCAAAAAGTGTTTAACCCTTTCACCGCCGCCAGCCATTTTTTAAGCCCAAAAATACCATTAAACTTAACTCTGGGTAGAGAATTTTTTATCTGCAATATTGGGAATTCCTCTGTCACATGTATAACATTAGGCCTATCCTTACCTCCCAAAATTTAAAAAAAAGGGTCTTCAGATAACAGTCCCTGATTTGATGCATTTTTTAGTGACTTGGGTGTTAAGCCATTGTGGTGCATAAATGCGACATTGGCGGTGAAAGGGTTAAAGAAAATGCGACGCACACAACCACAAAGGTGGCAAAATAAAAGCAAGCAAATTGCTACTAGTCAACCCTACCGTGCCTCCTACAAAGTTCAATAATAATCACGCCAGGACATTTCTATTATTTCCTACCAACCGTGTAAATTGAAAGTGGACCCCGGGGATCAATCCGTTCGTTAATTAAGCTGCTCGGGCACCGGAAAGGATGGGGAGATGGGGGTGGGGGGGTGGGATGAAGTCTGTGGAGACAGAAGAGGGAGGGGGGTGGGGGGCTGGAAACTAGCGAGAGGCGAATGGGAGTACAAAGGTTAATCATGCCGTTCTGCCTGTGTGAGATTTGCCATGTATGTCGCAAGGGGAAAACGCTCTGTTAGGCGGGGAGGGTGGGGTGGGGCGGGGCGGGTGAGGGGAGGGGGGGAGGGAGGGATCAATATTCATGCGTCCGACGTTGGAGGGTGGAAGGGTGTGGATGTTGGGGGTTGGGGGAAGGGAAGTTAGTAGCAGGAGGGGAAGGATGACAGAAGTAGACGTCTGTCTGTCTGTCTATATGTCTCTCTCACTCTCTTTCTCTCTCTCTCTCTCTCTTTCTATCTTACTCTTTCTCTCTGTCTCTGTCCCTCCCTCTCTCTCTCTCTCTCTCGCTCAGTGTGTGTGTGTGTGTGTGTGTGTGTGTGTGTGTGTGTGCGCGCGTGTGCGTGCGTGCGTGCGTGCGCGTGCGTGTGCGTGTATGTACATGCGTGCGTGTGCGTATGTGTGTGTGTGTCATATTGCGCAATCTGTGAATAGGCCTACGTTTGTTTCATGATGATTGCACTGACAATAGCTTGTCAATGTGCATTTCTCTTCTGTTTGGTTGTGCTTAAGGTTCCTCTCTCTCTCTCTCTCTCTCTCTCTCTCTCTCTCTCTCTCTCTCTCTCTCTCTCTCTCTCTCTCTCTCTCTCTCTCTCTCTCTCTCTCTCTCTCTGTGCTGACTATCTTTGTGTACTTGTGTGCACATTATAGTGCATGTATTTGTTTTTGCGTACGTGAACACGTGGTGTCTTTGATTTCAATGTGTTTCATATTTTGTAAAAAGGGGTTGATTGAGTTGCATGAATTTTGTATTTCGTGTATTTTCATTAGTTTGATTTCTTGTTTCAACGTTCTACATTTTGTTCCTGGTGGTGGGGTTGTTTGTTTTTACTTCTTCTTCACACGCCACACACGCGTAAAATCGTATGGGGATGCGATTTGACTGGGCCACGTGAGTCATGATTCCGAAATAATTCCGTTTAAAAATAATTCCATGTTTGCTCACTATACTCCAGTAGACCCAATACATGAATTTCACGTGAGTCATGACTCACATCGTCACAATCGCATCGCATTTCAGATCCGAATCGTATGTAGTGTAGCAGGCCCTTAAGAAGGATGGTCAAGAATTGGGACCATCATTCCTACCCGAGGATCCGAACAGAGGGTATAAGGTCGATTATACTGACTCTCTCTGCGCGCGCTGATACCGATGCAAGGTGGCAGATTGCTATCGAAGTCCTGCTAGGTGGCAGATAGTAGGAAGGGCGACACAGTCTTCCTCCCCCACCAACGGGAGTTGATGGACTTGCAAGCTGACAGGATGGCTTACGGCGACTTGTATCGTCTCTGCATCGTTGACCTTTGACTCAACACAACCGCCGGTGCCCAGTGGATGGATTCGCAGCTACATCTTCTGGGAAGGGATTCCTCTTGAATGGATCAGTCCCGCCTGCAGAGACGACTCGACTCAACCGTATGTCTCCTGCCCGTGTGCGACGACATCGACTCCCCGGTACGGAGCAGGTCGCCCGGTGGTCCTGAAGACAGCCTTGGAGGGGAGGTTTGCTCCCCAAAACCAGCGACAAGACAAGCGGACAACAGGAGCTCCTGGACAACCTTTGGCTGTGATGCTGACTCCACTCTAGCATCTAGGACAGAAAGACTTCGACTCGGACTCCGTCGGAATGTTCCAGCAACAGACTGCCGCATCCGCGTTCAGGGTGCACGTGTTCCGGAATCATCACTGACGGCTGCCACGTCATGACTCATTATCTACTTCATCCTCATCTTCAACCGGGAAGACCAAGTCTCCATGATATATTTGTCCATAAGAGGCAACGCCTAAATGGACGTGAAGCCAACCTTCATCCATTGGAACCATAATACGAGATGAAAAGTTTGCGTGATGATTAGAGCTGAATGAGAAGAAAGTAAGGTATGAAGAGAGTGGGTGGGGTGGGGTGGGAGTGGGTTACTGGTTGAACCGTGATGGAGGAGTTGTTGTAATGCCTGTGAAAGGGGGGACCATTCTTTAGAAAGGATCAATAGTTACTGCCCCTGGCTTACACTGGGCTCAGGTTTGTAGCGTTCTTTTTTGGGGTGTTCTGTCAATGTCCGGTTGTATGTTATTTCGAAACTAATCTTCTCTGTGTGTATGTTTTGTGTGTCTTGCTTATTCCAAAACTAACTTTGCCATTTTGTCTATCTCTGTCTCTCTTTCCGTTTCTGTCTGTCTTCGAGAATCTCTCTCTTTCGTCTCTTTTTATATGTTACTAGCGCAACGCCGAGTACCGGTAACGCCTAGTAACGGTAACGCCTAGTAACGGTAACGTCAAGTACTGGTAACGCTGAGTACAGCAAATTTGAAGCGATTCGGTTAAGAAACGGTGGAGTTATAAGGCCCCGTTTCGCGTTGGCGCTGCTCTGAGAGTGATGCGCTCTCCCTAGTAACGGTAACGCCTAGTAACGGTAACGCCAAGTTCGGTTGGTAAATGCCCCGCCCGTTGAGTGACCTAGCAAAAGTACTTGAAGCAGCAAATTTGAAGCGGTCGGTTAAGAAACGGCGGAGTTATAAGGCCCCGTTTCCCGTTGGTGCTGCTCTGAGAGTGACGCGCTCTCTCGATTCTCTTCCAATTTGCTGCCAGGCTTTGTCCCGGCCACAGCAAGATTGATGAATCGATTCGCTTCCGGTTTGGCACACAGATAGTCACCCTCCCCGGTCATCTACCTTCGAAATTCGAAGGCAATCCGTCCAGAAATACCGGAGATACGGGCGCCGAGAGGCCGGCGGATACGCGTTTCGCGCATTTGCCAAGCCGCCCAAATGACACGGCCACCTCGGTTGCCGTTAAGGCGGCGACAGACTATGTGGCTGCCTCATGTGACTCGATCAGGTCATGACGTTTCACCTCATTTGCATACTATCTAACTCGATCAATCTGACTCAGTCGGGCCCAGTCAGGTGACAGGGTCGAATAGGGCGGGTTCTAAATTTCACTGATCGAGTCTGATCGAGTCAGGTGGCTTGTGACCTCTTCTGTGCTGGAAACAAAATTTGGTCTACGTCACGACCTGATCCAGTCATATGAGGCAGCCACATAGTCTGTCGCCGCCTTTAGGGCTCATAGCAAATTAGAAGCGATTCGGTCACAAAACGGCGGAGTTATAAGCCCCGTTTTGTGTTTCAGACAGACACACACACACACACACACACACACACACACACAGACGGACACTTGGCTTTTTATTATAATCTGTGTGTATGGAACGATTCATTTCTGTTGTCTAAAGCACAAAAATCATGAACATAACATAGCCCAAATATGGAACACTTGCATGCAATATATATGCGCAGCCACCCATTAACTCAGTGACTCACTCACTCGTTCCACCATTCACACACACCCGCGCGCGTGCGCATGCGCACGCACACGCACACGCACACACACACACACACACACGCGCGCGCGCGCGCGCGCACACGCACGCGCACGCGCACACACACACTCACACCAAAATTACCTCATTCCAAAGGGAGGGAACACAATTGGTGCATTTCTTTCTTTTGTCTGCCTTCTACGGATCTGCTTCAGTGACAGGGGAAAAGGACCAGGGGTAGCGATCCACAGAACCCTAATCGATGTCATAGCTTTCTGTCTGTCTGTCTGTCTCTTTGTCTGTCTGTCTGCTTGGATGGATGGATGGATACTTAATACGGGAGCATAGTACATTAATTTTATTCCCACATACCGCTGATCCCACACTGATCTGGTACGACTAATCCGACATACCGCTATTCCCACAAATGGTCTCTTTCGTCCGTTTGTGTTTGTCGAACCCAGACAAAACACTTGCATAACCGTAATCAATTTAACACCTGTCTATTTGTCTGTGTGTCTGTCTGTTTGTCTCTCTCTCTCTCTCTCTCTCTCTCTCTCTCTCTCTCTCTCTCTCTCTCTCTCTCTCTCTCTCTCTCTCTCTCTCTCTCTCTCTCTCTCTCTCTCTCTCCAGTGCAAAGAAATAAAGTAACAAAAATAACATCTCACTCACAAAGACATCCACCCTCATTCACCAGCACTGTCACTCTCTGATAACACCTCACCCTCGCAGAAACTAATGAAAATGTCAACAAACAGCAGGAAGGAATGCACCAATACATGCGTACACACGGCCCACTCTCTCTCTCTCTCTCTCTCTCTCTCTCTCTCTCTCTCTCTCTCTCTCTCTCTCTCTCTCTCTCTCTCTCTCTCTCTCTCTCTCTCTCTCTCTCTCTCTCTCTCTCTCCCTCCCTCTCTCTCTCTCTCTCTCTCTCTCTCTCTCTCTCTCCCTCTCTCTCTCTCTCTCTCTCTCTCTCTCTCTCTCTCTCTCTCTCTCTCTCTCTCTCTCTCTCTCTCTCTTATACAGGATCCCTTATATGCTTAGTTTGCCATCGCGAAAAGCTGATAGATCAAGAAAATACTCATAGAATATTTTGTTGTTGCGTGTGAGCCGACAATATGTTTGGCATTCAAAGAAACGAAGAACATTTACTTTTATGTTGTTGTTGTTCATCAGTTTTTACCCCCATTTTCCAGGCCTTTGTTTGGTTATTATACTCTGCATTTTAGTGATGCTAACTACACTCTACGACTTGACTTTCTTAAAACCTGGTAGCTCGGGTCCTTGAGTAAAAGAATGCAGGACAGAAGAATACGATAGAATACAGAAAACAAGAGGCAAAGCCTGCAAGGCTCACGTCTGATTTTTATTACTATAGCAGGCATGGGAATTCCCATGACAATTCCCATGCCTGTATAGAGAGAATACTGTTATGTAGACACTTGTGCATCTGAAAACAGAATTAATTCTTATTTTACTGTGTAAATTAAAATTATTTCTATGCACCCCTACCCCTTTCTTTAAAATTTAATTATATGTATGCGCATGTAACATAGTGGAGCCCTATTTTTATTTTTGGCAAACAAGTAAAATTGAAAAGCATATTGACCAAGCTTTCAGAAAAAACATAGTGACCAATCCCCCCCCCCCCCCCCCCCCCCGTCGGGGTAAGGGGGGTCTACGGACACCTGTAGTAGGCCTAGTCTTTGCCTGTGGGTCTAAGCCTCTTACTCTTAGAAAATTAATAATTGAAGTTGCGTGATCTGTTACTGTTTTAAACTGATTGTTCATGCGATGAAAACTTGTTCCACATCATCTACATTTCTGTAAGATATTTTATATTAGTCCTAATATTTTATTTTCGTTTCGTTAATTCCCCCCCCCCCCCCCCCCCCCCCCCCCCTCTGCCACAAAGCAAAGGTCAAGGTCACAGCCAGCAAGCTCATCCATGTTTATCTTCCCCTGTACAGTCTTTGCTCATGGTGATCAATCGTCTAGGCCTAACAAAGGATTCGTACGTCGAAGGCAGTGAAATCGACGAACCCTGGATTTTCCGTGGGGTTTTTTTCAAGACTGAAATGAATGTGGGCTAAATGTTAAGTACGTCGTCTTGATTATGAGGTAAGGCATGGACTCTAGGCCGAGGCCTTGTTGCCGGAAGTGCGGTAGGCTAAGTTATGCGCAGAGATGATGGGCAAATGAACACGAACAACCGTTACTCAAAGGCGCAAATAAAAGCTAAACAACCGGGCCGTCAACGCACACACTCGGTACATCCATTTGTTACAGAAAATATAAGTTAACGACGTTAAAATGTACCTATTTGTACACACCTGAAGTCTTGTGTTTCTTTTTAAAGAGCGTTTTTGTATATCTAATGGAGAGTCTTCTTTCCAGTATGTATCTCCTACTCGGTACAACACAACAGTTACAGTAATCTCTGCAACAAATGATTTTCTTTCTTTTGTTCCTTACCGATGTATCTGACTGCTTTGATCGCCATGACTTGAAGGCTCACGTCAAAATCAAGTATCCTGCTAACTTTAACCCTCTAACATCTTATGTTTTTTTGAGAAAATGACAACGTTAAAGTTTCAGTGGAGAGTGAGAGTCTTCTTTAGTTTGAAGAGTGTGACTGAGTCAATGTTAAAGGTTGCACAACAGTAATCTCTGCAACAAATGATTATCTTTATTTTGTTCTTTATGAATGTATCTGACTGCTTTGATCGTCGTGACTTGAAGGCTCACGTCAAAATCAAGTATCCTGCTAACTTTAACCCTCTAACGCCTTATATGTTTAGAGAAAATGACAACGTTAAGGTTTGAGTTAAGGTTAAAGGTCGGGGCCACGGACGCAACACACACACACATACACACACACATACACACAGACACACAACCGAACATGTACGATACTATAGACTCACTTTGTTTTAAAAAACGACGTGAGCCAATAAGACTATTAGGAGCGCAGCTCGCGTGACTGGTAAAACTAGAACCTTTCCCAAGGACATTCTGGACATTTATCGTGGTCTTCTGATGCCTGGGGGCCAATTTACCATTGGACAGAGAGGGTAACAGAGATATCATTCTACTTAAGGTATTTTTGAGGGTATATTTTTGGTATTTGGTATATTCAAGTCACAGACTTATCTCTGTGAAATTCGGGGTGCTCTCCCCCGGAGAGCGCGTCGCCGCAAGTGCAACGCTTACCCATTTTATTTTTAAAAAAATTTTTGGGGGGGGCAGGGTGAGGCAAACTTGGGAAACCTAGCCATCAGTTTGGCCATACCATGCAGCGGGATTTATCCCTGCTCTTACCGACTTTCAACTGCTGTGGGATTTTTCTGTGCGTAAAAAAGCGCACGGATCAGACTCGGTTTAAGTCCCCATCCGAAGGACTCGACGGACAGTTGGATGTCCTGTCGAACTAGAAAGAAAGGGCGAGGCCGGGATTCGAACCCGGGTCACTCACGTTGCAGTCACGCATTACATTTGGCAGGCGAACG
>CM065681.1:73823847-73846347 GCA_017654935.2 Phymorhynchus buccinoides
TGGCTTGTGCCACAAACAAAAATTGTAGATCGTGCCACGTTCTTGGCGCGGACCCTACGCTGTCGCTACGTTCTCAGCACTCAGCTACTATAAAGACAAAGTGAAGGATACGATGAAAGGGGTACAAAAATAAGTCCAGCAATAGATGCCTGATAGTGGAGAGAAAAAAAAAGAAGAAGAAAAAAAGACATGATAAAGTGGCCCTTGCCTTTTTGTGACCAGCATAGCACAGGGAATTAATCATTCAGGGCGTGTACTCATGAGTGCGTCTTAGATTTGTCGACTGTGAAGAGGGGAATTATAGTGTTTTTTATTTTTTTATGTTCACACATCATACTTTACTATATCAAACTAACACCAACATTACCTTCACACATCATACTTTACTATAACAAACTAACACCAACATTACCTTCACACATCATTCTTTACTATATCAAACTAACACCAACATTACCTTCACACATCATACTTTACTATAGCAAACTAACACCAACATTACCTTCACACATCATACTTTACTATAGCAAACTAACACCAACATTACCTTCACACATCATACTTTACTATAGCAAACTAACACCAACATTACCTTCACACATCATACTTTACTATAGCAAACTAACACCAACATTACCTTCACACATCATACTTTACTGTAACAAACTAACACCAACATTACCTTCACACATCATACTTTACTATAGCAAACTAACACCAACATTACCTTCACACATCATACTTTACTATAACAAACTAACACCAACATTACCACACATCACTTTACTATAACAAACTAACACCAACATTACTTTACTCATACTTTACTATAGCAAACTAACACCAACATTACCTTCACACATCATACTTTACTATAGCAAACTAACACCAACATTACCTTCACACATCATACTTTACTATAACAAACTAACACCAACATTACCTTCACACATCATACTTTACTATAACAAACTAACACCAACATTACCTTCACACATCATACTTTACTGCAACAAACAAACTAACACCATACTTTACCATAGCAAACTAACATTACCTTCACACATCATACTTCACAACATCAACATACTTTACACATCATACTTTACATAAAACTAACACCAACATTACCTTCACACATCATACTTTACTATAGCAAACTAACACCAACATTACCTTCACACATCATACTTTACTATAGCAAACTAACACCAACATTACCTTCACACATCATACTTTACTATAGCAAACTAACACCAACATTACCTTCACACATCATACTTTACTATAGCAAACTAACACCAACATTACCTTCACACATCATACTTTACTATAGCAAACTAACACCAACATTACCTTCACACATCATACTTTACTATAGCAAACTAACACCAACATTACCTTCACACATCATACTTTACTATAACAAACTAACACCAACATTACCTTCACACACATACTTTACTATAGCAAACTAACACAACATCATTCACACATCATACTTTACTATAACAAACTAACACCAACATTACCTTCACACATCATACTTTACTATAGCAAACTAACACCAACATTACCTTCACACATCATACTTTACTATAGCAAACTAACACCAACATTACCTTCACACATCATACTTTACTATAACAAACTAACACCAACATTACCTTCACACATCATACTTTACTATAACAAACTAACACCAACATTACCTTCACACATCATACTTTACTATAACAAACTAACACCAACATTACCTTCACACATCATACTTTACTATAACAAACTAACACCAACATTACCTTCACACATCATACTTTACTATAGCAAACTAACACCAACATTACCTTCACACATCATACTTTACTATAGCAATCTAACACCAACATTACCTTCACACATCATACTTTACTATAACAAACTAACACCAACATTACCTTCACACATCATACTTTACTATAACAAACTAACACCAACATTACCTTCACACATCATACTTTACTATAACAAACTAACACCAACATTACCTTCACACATCATACTTTACTATAACAAACTAACACCAACATTACCTTCACACATCATACTTTACTATAGCAAACTAACACCAACATTACCTTCACACATCATACTTTACTATAACAAACTAACACCAACATTACCTTCACACATCATACTTTACTATATGTAAATGTTCTTGTTTACTTTTCTTTTCTTTTCTTTTCTTGTTCTTTTCCTTTGTCGTCATCATCATCATCATCATCATCACCACCACCACCACCACCACCACCACCACCACCAACAACAACAACAACCACCAACCACCACCATCATCATCATGCATTTACAGTATTCATTCGTTTCTTTTCCAGGCGTACGGCATCATCTCCTTCCTGTTCGTTGTCACCTCCATCGCGGGCTTCTGCCTTGAGACGCTGCCCCAGCTGAGGCCGGAGGTGCACCACAACGTGACGGTGATCTGCAACGGGCATGAGCAGGTGATCGACATGATCAACTCCAACGAGGCGCTCTTCGTGCTGGACCTCATCTGCACCGTGTTCTTCTCCATGGAGCTGGTGCTGCGCTTCACCTTCTCGCCCAACACGCTCAAGTTCGTTGTCTCCCCGATGAACATCATCGACCTGCTGGCCCTCGTGCCGCTCTACGTCACCGTCATCTTCCAGGCCTGGAACCTGCAGGCCTGCTACCTCAACGAGCAGTTCGTCATCGAGATCATGTTCATCCTGAGGATCTTCCGCATGTTCCGCGTCTTTCACCTGGTGAAGCACTACCAGGCTCTGAAGGTGCTGGTGTACGCCCTAAGAGCCAGCATGCAGGAGCTGCTGATGCTGTTCATCTTCCTGCTGATCGCCATGCTCATCTTCGCCACCATGATCTACTACGCCGAGCGCCAGGACGCCATCCGCCCGTCCGAGCAGTTCAACACCATCCCCTTGGGGTTCTGGTGGGCCATCATCACCATGACCACCGTGGGCTACGGGGACGTCAGCCCGGTGACGCCGGTGGGCTACATCGTGGGCACGGTGTGCTGCGTGGCGGGCGTGCTGCTGCTGGCCCTCACCTTCCCGGTCATCTCAAACAACTTCAGCCTCTTCTACACGCACGTGCGATCCAGGCCCACCAAGTCGACCACCGGCCACGAGCGCCAGGTCTCCCTCTCGGCGCGGGATAACGAGAAGGGGGCGGAAGGAGGCGGCGGGGGACACAAGAACGTGGCGCGTCTGGGACGCAGCGAAGAGGAGGTGCACCTCCTGCCCTCCCCTTACCCCTCCCCGGCTCACTTCCTCCACTCTCGCAAGGTGTCCACGGCGTCGGCGGCGGCCATCCCTTTCCCGGGGCCCCCCTACATGAACGGCGGCATGCTCAGCGCCGCGATCCCTTCCAGCACCACCCTCACCACCGCCACCCCCGCTAGCCCCGACCCCAGGTCGGAACGTCACCATTTCCGGGACAAACAGCTCCACCCTACCCCGCCCATCCTGGCCAAGTTCTCAGACTCCAACTCCATGACGGACATCGTGCTCAGCCGGGGCGGGGGAGGTCGCCGCTCGTTCAGCGTGGACAGCAGCAGGCAGCCCCGTCAGCACCAGCAGCTGGAGAGGGGCCGCAGCCAGCCCGGCTCCTGCACCTCCAGGGGGAGCAGCGTGACCAGCAGAAAGACTCAGAGTGACGACAAGCTGCGCTACAACGAGGAAACCAAGCTGTGAAGTCAGTCATGCCACGGTGTCTGGTTATAATTATACGAGAGAAAACACGAACTCATTCAATAATGTATTATATATAGAAATGTGAGCTATCACAAGCGGAACACGAAACTAGGCCAACCGTAATAGTGTGCAATAAACGAAAGAAAACGCTTAATTTAAAACGCGGTTAGGATCTGGTATATCTCTCAAATACAAATTGAGTATTGATTAACCTTAGCGGCTTCTAGAGACCATGAGATGGCGGATTAAAATTGGAGCGATTCCCATTATTGTCGTCAGGATGAAGGCTCCATAATTCATCAACTAGGGCCCCAGTGCTTCCTGCTCCCAGTCGATGAGCACTTGTACTAGATCAATGTGGAGAAGCGGTACAAATATACATATTTGCATACCTTCCTCCACCTTTTCTCATCTAAAATCAGTATTAAATTGGTTAAGGTAAAGATGTGCCCCCCTCCCCCCCCCCCCTGCATTTCTCGGTTAATTGTATTTTTCCGTTTTTGCCTTTCTTACCATACATAAAGCTGTATTTCAGGAACATTGTCAGCTAATTCTCTTTTTGGGATACTAACCCTAACCCTAACCCTAAACCTAACCCTACCCCCCACTGCAGTACACCGCGATTTGTCACAGTTGTGGTTCGTTGCGTTTTTCCGTCTTATAGGGGGGGGGGGGGGGGGGGGGTAGGGCTAGGGTTAGGGCTAGGGTTAGTATTCCCAAAAGGTTATTAAACGTAAGACATGCAGTTGTTTTAAAAGATGAAAGTACTTTTTTTTTAGGACGGACCCGAACGCATTACCCGCATACTGGCGGGCGAACCAGCGGTTTAAAAAACAACACAAATTTTCATTTCAATAACGCTAAAATGTTCGCTACTGCTCGTATTAATAATGACTACCAGTGTGTCCGGTATCGCAATGACCGAATCGTATCTAGAGACGGCCGTTGTCAATCACCGTGTGTAAGAAGAGCATCTGGTTGAATACTGCTACATTCTGTGAACGGATGTTGAATTTCTTGTTACCTACAAGTCGTTGTTCTCCAAATGCTCAATACTTGACATGTGAAGTGTGGGGTGCGCCGTGGTGCTGTCTTTGCTCGGATGATTCAAAGTTAAACCAGGAACAAACTCCAGGACCTGTATTCACGTTGAGATAGCATGAGACTTAGCATGATGCTAACTTAGAAGCTCTTCCAATGTCCTTTAGGATTTAATAGGACTTTTGGAAGAGCTTCTAAGTTAGCATGATGCTAAGTCTCATGCTATCTCAACGTGAATACAGGCCCAGATCGATTGTGTTGCTTTTTTCTTCAAAAAAGTAAAGAATACCTCGCTATGTCAACTGGATATGGTTGAATTGATAACTGATCAGTTATCTACTGTGCTTGGTTGGAATGTCGATCTGCTTAAAGGGGCACCCTGACGGAATGGTTTTTGTAAGACACAAGTCGAGATCACCAGGAAAACACCCTTTACACAGACTGCAACACTCACTTTGCTCTGGTTTCCTAGAAATCAAACCGTCAAATCGGCGATTCCTCCTTGACGGAGGTGCTGGAAGTCAAATTATTTCACCCAAAGAGAAGGCGTGTGTCGTCTCTTTTCTAATGACCGCCAAATCGTTTGCACGATTCTTTTTGCAATACAAGCTTTTTTATTATTTTTAAATTGTATAGTTTATCTAAAGGAGTTTCGCTCACAACAAAGGAAATAGCTCCAATTTATTTTTTACTGCACTACAAAAAAAAGAAAACGTTTCAACCACAATGAGTGATCTCCACCCATCCCATCCAAAATGGCTACTCTCTCCGGCATCTCCGCCAAGGAAGAACCGCCGTTTTGACGGTTTAATTGATAGGAAACCAGAGCAAAGCGAGTGTTCCGCTCCTTGAAAAGGCTGTCTTTCTGGTGATCTCGGCGTGTTTCTTGCAAAACCTCATCCGTCAGGGTCCACCTTTAAAGTACTGTGCTTCTGTGGACTTTTGTTTTAATTTTTCATGGAGATGAATGTCCAATCTGCTGGGCCAAGTTTACAGCTCAGTTTAGTGCGTAACCATGTTTTGTGTTGTTGCATCTGTGATTTTCTGCTTTAGAAGCTTTTTTTTTTTAAATGAACATATTTTTTATTGGTGTAGGCTAAACCGCTCAACAATTTCTCTCCGATATTTACGTGCTACATTTTTACGATGTTAACTGCATAAACTGGCATCCACGCGTATTAAAACCGTTGTTGTATGTTTGATTGAGGGTGGAGTGGTGCGTGCTTTTCATTTACATTCTTTCTCAGAAGAGGGTTTTTTTCCTCTTTCATAAATGAAATCCTGTTAAGGAGAGTATGAAGGTAGCCTAATTTCACACTTGTTTAATAAAAAAAATAATAAAAAATGAAAGTGCCGTTACTTGCTATTTACCAAAATGGTTTCAGCTTTGAATACAACGTTATCGAATAACTGCAGCTATGTATGAGTAGGTCTACAATGTTGTCAATGATTCAAATTACCAAAGAGAAGTATATGAAACGGAGCATTGATTTATGCACTTTTGCCCCATTTTAAGTTTATTGAAACAAAAAGACCACTGCTGTTGCTTAATGCATAGTAGAAAACAAGCGCGAAATCGCAATAGTTTGTGGCACGCGGTCTATTTTTACCACTCCAATCATGAGTCACCTCCCCTGGCTTTTCAATAATTTTAATCTGTAAACCAGAATGTTATCTCTGCACCCTTTCGTAACTTTTTATATCTTTTGGAAAACATTTAAAACTATCTATCCTACTTATACTCATCAAAAGAAGCACCGCATACTCGTCGTGTCTGTTGTAGTGTCTGTATTACGTACGTTTATTATTTTGTACGCTTTTAAAATACATCATTTTAAAGTGCGGCCTCAATTTGAAGTGTAGCCTCGATTTGAAGTGCGACAATTTTGTCAAAATGTGCGACAATTTTGGACCGACCGACCGACAGACAGACAGACAGACAGACAGACAGACCGACCGACCGACAAAGTGAGTTATAGGTTTGTGGCTTGAGCCACAAACAAAAAGCCTGAAGGAAATGAAACCTCTGAAAATGAAGCTAGGTTTCCCAAGACTGCCCCCCTTCTCCCCCTCCCTCACCTCCCCCCCCCAAAGGGTAGGCGCTGCACTTGCGGCGACGCGCTCTCCGGGGGAGAACAGCCCGAATTTCACAGAGATAAGTCTCTCTGACTAGAATATACCAAATACCAAATACCTCAGCTGACAGGAATTTTTCCTTTCTATACTTTGTGCTTAGTGAAGTAACAGTCAGCAAGAGTACTCACACATCTTCAAATTTCGTCAACCATATCTACATGTATGTTTAAACGTAAAAGTGTTCAGTTTCTTTCTCTTTTTTTTCATTTAAAAAAACCCCCACCAATATTCCATCACACCAAACTGTCCGGGGAAAAAAAAAATTGGTTGGTTAAATCTAGGTTTACTGATTGCGTTTAATATATAGACGAAAGATATCATCACAAAATAGTGAGTAAATTAATAATCGCCTTGAACAAAATGATAGCAGTATCACAGGGCAAGAACATGTGTACAAAATAATTCTGCGCTTGAATTTTCGAGATCGACCTGTTCGATTAACGTGCGAGCATTTACTTAGCTCTTGTTGTACAACAATCTTCAGAGAATAGGCCAAGTCTTTTTTGCCCATTTGATTCAAGCAAAAAAGAAACCATATTTTCAAGCAAAAATAATGCCAATTATCTCTGGATATATTATATGCTTCTTCTTCTTCTTCTTCTTCTTCGATCGCTCAGACAGTTTCCTGTCAATTATTAGCGCAGATGCGTCATGCTGCCGTTATGCGCCTAACTAAGAAATAGTTAGGCCCAGCAATCCGACTTCCGCTGGAGGATATCTTTTTGAAAGTGTTTCGTGAAAAAAGGCAGGAGAATGGACCGGTAAGGCAGAAAGATAGTAGATGACAGTAAGCAAAGGGAAAAGGCCGAGTCAAAGAGAGTGACAGATTATAGGAAGTTACAAGCACAGAAGTTCCAGAAGGTGGGGGAACTACTTATACAAAAGACCCCCCGGTATCCCCACGGGGGGACACATTATATGCAACACGAAAAAAAGAGTGACGCTACACTAGCGGCTACACACTCTTTCGGTTAGGGCAAACCATTTATGTTATTATGCTTCTATGTGGACAAATAATACCACAATATTATGTGTTCATCTGTAAACGCTTTAACCTGCCTTTACAATAATGATAATAATAATGATAATAATAATAATAATAATAATAATGATAATAATGATAATAATAATAATAATAATGAGCATTTATATGCGCTTATTCTTAGGCAAGCCCTAAGCGCTTACAATAATAACAAATAAATAAATGATATCCCCCCCCCCCCCCCCAAACCAAAGAAAACAACCCCAAAAAGCAGTAGAAAATATAAGAAATGTCAAAAAATGTCAATTACTTCTGGTTGATCTTAGACAATGACATATGGTTGGAGAGAAGAGAACAATGAGTTGCCTCAAACTAAAAAAAATGTAATTACTTCTGGTTGATCTTAGACAATGACATATGGTTGGAGAGAGGAAAACAATGAGTTGCCTCAAACTAAAAAAAATGTAATTACTTCTGGTTGATCTTAGACAATGACATATGGTTGGAGAGAAGAGAACAATGAGTTGCCTCAAACTAAAAAAAATGTAATTACTTCTGGTTGATCTTAGACAATGACATATGGTTGGAGAGAGGAAAACAATGAGTTGCCTCAAACTAAAAAAAATGTAATTACTTCTGGTTGATCTTAGACAAAGACATATGGTTGGAGAGAAGAGAACAATGAGTTGCCTCAAACTAAAAAATGTAATTACTTCTGGTTGATCTTAGACAATGACATATGGTTGGAGAGGAAAACAATGAGTTGCCTCAAACTAAAGAAATGTAATTACTTCTGGTTGATCTTAGACAAAGACATATGGTTGGAGAGAAGAGAACAATGAGTTGCCTCAAACTAAAAAATGTAATTACTTCTGGTTGATCTTAGACAATGACATGGTTGGAGAGAGGAAAACAATGAGTTGCCTCAAACTGAATTTTTTTTAATTACTTCTGGTTGATCTTAGACAATGACATGGTTGGAGAGAAGAGAACAATGAGTTGCCTCAAACTAAAGAATGTAATTACTTCTGGTTGATCTTAAACAATGGCATGGTTGGAAACAGTGAGTTGCCTCAAACTAAAAAATATAATATTGCTGCTCTGATTGATATGTAGGCTATTTTATAGATTCATTAGACCTTGATTGGGAGTTCTTTTTTTAATTTTATTTTTATTAGCAACCGCTGCTTTATCTTTTTGTGTGTGCTTTTGCCATTTTAATTGAACGCAATAATCGCGTCACATTCCATGATCGTCAGTGAGAGATTGTTGGTTAATAATAATAGCATTGTGACGTTTAATTATAACTTCTTAAAGTTTGAGTGACAAAATTGTCAAACATGATTGTGGTAACGTTTTTTCCCTGAATGAAGTACAGACGAGATCTTCGTCTAGAGGCATCAGTGCCATTTATTCGAATCTTCCATTACACACGCGCGCGCGCGCAATCACACACACACACACACACACACGCACCACCCACGCACCCCCCCCCCCCCCACATACACACACACACACACACACAAATATATATATATTTTTAAAAAAATATTTAAGCCTACTGTTTTAACATGTACGTGCCACCGCAGATGAATTTCCATTTTATTGGACGAATAAATATGGTGACTTGACTTTTGACACGGACACACACACACACACTCCTCGCACGCACGCACACACACACACACACACACACACACACACACACACACACACACACACACACACACACACACACACCTTACACAATCGCGCGCGCACGCACGCACACATACATACTCGCTCGCACATATACATTCATACAGAGAGAGAGAGAGAGAGAGAGAGAGAGAGAGAGAGAGAGAGAGAGAGAGAGAGAGAGAGAGAGAGAGAGAGAGAGAGAGAGAGAGAGAGAGAGAGAGAGAGAGAGATCAATAACCATTGTTAACTTATAGCAGTCAATCAAATAACAAAATTTGGAATACATCTCGTCAACAATCAATACACATGTGAATAGCATCTCCACACATTACAATTAGTCAAATAGCTGTTAAACACATTACTCATATAAACATATTGAAATAATGTGAACATGTATTTGGAATCACTATCAATTTATAATGTTCTAAGAATAAACTGACGTTAACTCTTTCAGCACGATCTAACTGGCTGTAATCATAACATTTGGCTTCATCATGCTGGTTCGTGTATGTAGTTTTAATAAAACTTAGACAAATCAGCCCAGTGTTGTTTTTCATCGGGTCATCTGTTATCGTGATCGATGTCAACGTGTTGGCATTGGCTGAATGTTGGATTATCTTTGGATAAATCAGCATGACATTTACGACAATCATTCGCAAACTATATGCGCGCGCATGTGTGTGTGTCTGTGTCTGTCTGTCTGTCTGTGTGTGTGTGTGTGTGTGTGTGTGTGTGTGTGTGTGTGTGTGTGTGTGTGTGTGTGTGTGTGTGCGTGCGCGTGCGTGCGTGCGTGCGCGCGTGAGAGAGAGGAGTGTATGTGTGCGTGTGGTAGCTTACCATTGGCGTTTGTTTCTTATACTAAACACAATTATATCAAATACATACCTGTTGTAGCGTTCTGCTCACATAAATCATGAAAAATGGAATGCATCAAGGCAAAACCGGAACGCTAACATGTTATGGGTTGTTCCTTGAATGCATTGATTTTTTTGGGGATGTCAAAATGTTATGTATTCAAAATAAGAAAATCAGATTTTTTTTTTCAACCCCCACATTAATAAAGCCGCCCACTTTCATCGCCATCAAAGACGGGTCTTTAAAAACCCAGCACGTCACGTGTCAAAATCACGGTTTTTACGTGTTTCCCTCTTATTGCTGGTAAGAAATCTTATTTTGACCAAGTGTGGCTCCCATACACATTTCCTCATGCATGAAAACGAGAAATTGCCTCGATCGTATACGAGGAAAGTCTGTATGTGGGCCACACCGACCCAGAAAAAAACCCAAGGGACTTAATCGTGCTGGTTCAGTGTGTCTTTAAAACGTTGTTGTTGCATACCTATGTTCGCTACCAATACTCCCCCGTGGGGATACCAGGAGGTCTTTCGTACAAATAGTTCCCCCACCTTCTGGAAGTTCTGCGCTTTTAGCTTTCTCTAATCTGTCACTCTCTTTGAATCTGTCTTTTCCCGTTGCTTACTGTCATCTATCTTTCTGCCTTGCTGATCCATTCTCCTAAAATCTTTATCCTTGTCAAATAAAGTTTTCCAGTGTCCAGTGTCCAGTGTCCTGTTGTGGGTTTTTTTTCTCCAAGAAACTCTTACAAAGAATTTCTCCAGCCGAAGACGGATATGCTGGGCCTATTTCTTAGTTAGGCGCATAACGGCAGCATGACGCATCTGCGCTCATAATTGACAGGAAACTGTCTGAGCGATCGACGACGACGACGAAGAAGAAAGAAGGGTCTTCTCAGATTACTACGTATTTTAGCCAACATTTCCATTTCTAATTTGCTTTATTGCGAGTTTAAAGGGCCGGCCACACGTCCACTAAAATCGCACAAATGTACGATACGATTCGATCATGTGGTCTCCAAGAACAAATGTGATTGGCGCATCGTGATCGAATCGTATCGTACAGTCGTGCGATTTTAGTGAACGTGTGGCCGGCCCCTAAAGGCATTACTTTTCAAATCTATAACGGGTACTGTGGAAGGGGGGACTAGCTATTCAAAGAACATAAAGAAGAGCAATCTAGTGTTTTACGTCCTCTCGGTCTGGAACAGACACACATGGGGCATCTGTAGATACAAAGATGGTGGGAACAATACTGGAGGCAATGCCCGGAGGCAGTGCAACACCAGTAAAGTCCCGAATTTTTAAAACAATACAGATAGGTGTAGCGGTAACCACGCCTCGGTTAAACCTCATCGGCTATGGCACCGCCACCTGTTTTGTATGATATAGCATCTATAATTATAAGAACGTTTTCAATTATAAGAACTGAAGAAGGTGGGATATTTTGAAAAGGAGGTGAAAGGTGATTGTTTAAGTTGTATGCACCATTTTTAACATCAAAATGTATTGGTTTTAATTAGTCAGCCAACCATTCACTGCAAACCCATCTTCGCATAATTATTTTAAAACATGAGTCACAAGAAACCAAGACAAACATTACTCACACGGGTAAACCGGTATAAGTGAAATGTACAAAAATATGTTTGAGTTTGAGCTGCTTATGGTAACCGATATATTCTTACAATGGCTGATATCGATACATTCTGACAATGGCTGATATCGATACATTCTGACAATGGCTGATATCGATACATTCTTACAATGGCTGATATCGATACATTCTTACAATGGCTGATATCGATACATTCTTACAATGGCTGATATCGATACATTCTTACAATGGCTGATATCGATACATTCTTACAATGGCTGATATCGATACATTCTTACAATGGCTGATATCGATACATTCTTACAATGGCTGATATCGATACATTCTTACAATGGCTGATATCGATACATTCTGACAATGGCTGATATCGATACATTCTTACAATGGCTGATATCGATACATTCTTACAATGGCTGATATCGATACATTCTTACAATGGCTGATATTGATACATTCTTACAATGGCTGATATCGATACATTCTTACAATGGCTGATATCGATACATTCTTACAATGGCTGATATCGATACATTCTTACAATGGCTGATATCGATACATTCTTACAATGGCTGATATCGATACATTCTGACAATGGCTGATATCGATACATTCTTACAATGGCTGATATCGATACATTCTGACAATGGCTGATATCGATACATTCTGACAATGGCTGATATCGATACATTCTTACAATGGCTGATATCGATACATTCTTACAATGGCTGATATCGATACATTCTTACAATGGCTGATATCGATACATTCTTACAATGGCTGATATCGATACATTCTTACAATGGCTGATATCGATACATTCTTACAATGGCTGATATCGATACATTCTTACAATGGCTGATATCGATACATTCTTACAATGGCTGATATCGATACATTCTTACAATGGCTGATATCGATACATTCTTACAATGGCTGATATCGATACATTCTTACAATGGCTGATATTGATACATTCTTACAATGGCTGATATCGATACATTCTTACAATGGCTGATATCGATACATTCTTACAATGGCTGATATCGATACATTCTTACAATGGCTGATATCGATACATTCTTACAATGGCTGATATTGATACATTCTTACAATGGCTGATATCGATACATTCTTACAATGGCTGATATCGATACATTCTTACAATGGCTGATATCGATACATTCTGACAATGGCTGATATCATACATTCTTACAATGGCTGATATCGATACATTCTTACAATGGCTGATATCGATACATTCTTACAATGGCTGATATCGATACATTCTTACAATGGCTGATATCGATACATTCTTACAATGGCTGATATTGATACATTCTTACAATGGCTGATATCGATACATTCTTACAATGGCTGATATCGATACATTCTTACAATGGCTGATATCGATACATTCTTACAATGGCTGATATCGATACATTCTTACAATGGCTGATATCGATACATTCTTACAATGGCTGATATCGATACATTCTTACAATGGCTGATATCGATACATTCTTACAATGGCTGATATCGATACATTCTTACAATGGCTGATATCGATACATTCTTACAATGGCTGATATCGATACATTCTTACAATGGCTGATATTGATACATTCTTACAATGGCTGATATTGATACATTCTTACAATGGCTGATATTGATACATTCTTACAATGGCTGATATCGATACATTCTTACAATGGCTGATATCGATACATTCTTACAATGGCTGATATCGATACATTCTTACAATGGCTGATATCGATACATTCTTACAATGGCTGATATCGATACATTCTTACAATGGCTGATATCGATACATTCTTACAATGGCTGATATCGATACATTCTTACAATGGCTGATATCGATACATTCTTACAATGGCTGATATCGATACATTCTTACAATGGCTGATATCGATACATTCTTACAATGGCTGATATCGATACATTCTTACAATGGCTGATATCGATACATTCTTACAATGGCTGATATCGATACATTCTTAAGACGGGGTAAAAAGCGCATGGGCGGGTAAGAAGCCCACCCCAATTATCTCATGAAATGAAAATTTCAGTCAAATGTGCCCATGAGGCGAATGCTAGACATTAACGCTCGTCTCATGGCAAAATTAGACTGAAATTTGCTTCATTTCATGAGATAATTGGGGTGGGCTTCTTACCCGCCCATGCGCTTTTTATCCCGTTTTCCCCTACATTCTTACGATGGCTGATAAATTTAAATTGCACAGATAAAGCACATGAAAACTTGTCCTACTGTTTTATACTGTACATAATTAACTTTCCAGTTCAACATGAAGTTGGCCAAAAGCCGAAGTCAATAGACGGATAAAGTAAATAGTACTACAAAACGTAAGGGAAGTACTGTAATACTAATAAGCCCACATCGAAAATGATAACGCGACAATTAAAAAAAACAACCCACAACGAAACATGTAAGTTTTTCTTCAAGATGGAACAATGACAAATTGTGTTTCATAACAATCTCAGAATCAGGAAAGAACACAACTTTGCGGACCAAACAAAAAAAACCACTCACACTCACTCACTCTCTCTCTCTCTCTCTCTCTCTCTCTCTCTCTCTCTCTCTCTCTCTCTCTCTCTCTCTCTCTCTCTCTCTCTCATTCACACACACACGCACGCACGCACCACACAAACACACACACGCGCACACAAATGAAGAAGGAGGTATGTCTACTTTTGATTTTCTTGAAATACACATTAGGTCTACAGCACACCTCACGCATAAAAAACGAGAGACTATTGCTATTGTTGAAAATGAGCGAACACATAGGCTTCAATTAAAAATGTTTGATTTGTCATCTTTTTGTCAGGAAATATGTTCGTCACGCAGCACTTCTTCAAAAAAAAAGAAAAAAAAAGAAGAAAAAAGAAAGTCAAGTAAATTTGGATCTCAACAACAACAAATCTTTGGTAACTTTCTTAGAGAACATCAGTTCTCACCTCACGTTAGGCCCTATGTGTTATCTAAGCACGCACGCACGCACGCACGCACGCACGCACGCACGCACGCACGCACGCACGCGCACACGCACGCACGCACGCACACACACACACACACACACACACACACACACACACACACACAAAATCTTGGTTCTGTTCTTCCAGAGTGCACACACATATGGGAAGACAGGGTAAAAAGCCCATGGGCGGGTAAGAAGCCCATGCCAATTATCTTATGAAATAAAGCAAATTTTAGTTAAATTTGCCCATGAGACGAATGCTAAACATTAACACTCGTCTCATGGGCAAAATGTGACTGAAACGTGCTTCATTTCATGAGATAATTGTCGACGTATGGCGATGATTTGACCGCCAGGGGGCAGTCAAACCACTAGGGGCTTATCACGCGATATTCTTAGTTGGGCGTAGTGAGAGAGAGAGAGAGAGAGAGAGAGAGAGAGAGAGAGAGAGAGAGAGAGAGAGAGAGGTGAGTCCCACCCTCTCTCTCTCTCTCTCTCTCTCTCTCTCTCTCTCTCTCTCTCTCTCTCTCTCTCTCTCTCTCTCTCTCTCTCTCTCTCTTTATCCCCAACTAAGAATATAGAGAGGATTAGCCCCCCACTCGAGCGTTATGCCACCTGGCGGTCAAAAGAGAAGCCACTCATTGGCATGGGCTTCTTACCCGCCCATGGGCTTTGTACCCCGTCTCCCCCCTATCCCGGCCACCCCACCCCCTCACAACACAAAAGGCAAACGAGCCTTGCCCTTCTTGGTGGTGGCGGAGACAGCGGCAGGGGTGGTCCGGTCCCTGAAGAACACCACCACAGGGTTGCTCAGTCCGAGTCTGTCCAGGTCCCGGTCCTTCAGACGGCCGAACTTTCGCCCGTCCAGCCCGTTCCGGTGCAGGTGGTTGACGAGGCGGTCCTCCACTCTCAGGTGACGGAGAAAGGTCGCCATGGCGTCTGCCGAAAACGAGGCCAAGTTCCCGTCGCTGGGGATGGCGATTTCCTCTTCCGGGATGGAGAACACTGCAAAAGGGGGGGAGAATAGCATGATCTGGGCAACAACTATGATTTATTGTCAGTTCCCTTTTTAGCCCCTGATCTCAACTCAGAACTCGCACAACTTTCTCACAACATCAAGTGCCGCCGAACTTTTACATGAAGTTTTTAGTTTATGCACCGTCTTCTACTCTTGGTGTTACACCCACACTCTAAAATTTAAAGTGATTCCATGCAGTGCTTCACGAAATTATAACAGTGTGCAGAAAAAAACTGGAGACATGTCTGCTGCTCGGCGGCACATCACCCCCCGGAGTATAATTTAAGCACCAATGTCTTCTTGTTCTATTCTTAAAATTACACCCGTGCACAACCAAATTTGAAGCGATTCTCTGCAGCGCTTCGCAAAATATCCTTTGGACAGACAAACACATACATTAAAAAAAATAGAAGCAAACAAACGAAACGACGACGAAAATGGTGTTTTACGTCCTCTTGGTCTGAATCAGACACATATGGGACATTTGTAAATACAAATATGGTGGGAACAATACTGGAGGCAATGCCCGGAGGCAGTACGAAACCAGTAAAACCCGATTTTTGAAATACAGATAGGTGTAGCGGTAACCACGCCTCGGTTAAACCTCATCGGCTATGGCACCGCTACAAGTATTTGTTGCATTCGTTGCAAACAAACGAAACCCCAAACCGCAACAAACTTATACTCCCCGTAATCGGGCAAAGGACAAAAATCCACGAAACATGGATTATGCACAGCAGTCTCCCCGTGGGGATACTGGGGGTCTTTTGTAAAAGTAGTTCCCCCACCTTCTGGAAGTTCTGTGCTTGTAACTTCCTCTAATCTGCCACTCTCTTTGACTCTGCCTTTTCCCTTTGTTTTTTATCATCTACTATCTTTCTGACTGATTGGCCCCATTCTCCTGCCTTTTAACCCCCAAAAAAAAATCTTCCAAATGATTTGTCTCCTTTGAGCTCCTCCCAAAATCGGAATGTGTCGGCTGTACGCAGCGGGGAGACCAGTGAAAACTGAAAACCAGACACATACGTACCTTACCCATTATGGCCATATGGCCTGGGAACGCAGAAGAAGAAGAAGAAGAAGAGGTACAGCAGTATAGAGATGGTAGTCCTACTGACCTATGTTGGTGGACTTGAAGGCTCTGTGACGGGCTGTCCCGCCGCAGCTTCCAGGGGACGTATGTCTTGGAGGGATCTCTGGAACGTGCAGAATGATGACACCTCCTGCTCCTCCTCCTCCTCCTCCGCTGGAATCTGCGATCGAGGTGCTGCAACAGGATGTGGAACCATTGAGTTTTCATAGAAGGCATGTAAAACACGTTTTGAATCCTCTCTGTGATGTGTGTATTTTAAAGTGTTTTGTGCGCGAGTGTGTGCGTGAAGTCTCTCTCTGTCTCTGTCTCTCTCTCTCTCTCTCTCTCTGTGTGCATGTGTGTTAGTGCGTGTGTGTTAGTGTTAGTTAGCGAGAGAGAGAGAGAAAAAGAGAAAAAAAGAGAGAGAGAGAGAGAGAGAGAGAGAGAGAGAGAGAGAGAGAGAGAGAGTGTGTGTGTGTGTGTGTGTGTGTGTGTGTGTGTGTGTGTGTGTGTGTGTGTGTGTGTGTGTGTGTGTGTGTGTGTGTGCGTGCGTGTGCGTGCGTGCGTGCGTGTGTGTGCGTGTGTGTGTGTGTGTGTGTATGTGGTGGGTGTGTGATTGATATGTGTGCGTATGCTGCGCGCGCACACTAAAGTCAGTGCTTGTGCATGCATGTACGCCCTGACGTATAAAGACCTTCGCACAGGCGTCAATTGTTTCTCAGAGCAACGCCTTGACGCGTTGACGCCTGCATCACAGCACACATTGTAGCGAGACAGTGGTGTTCTCACACACGACCCTTGTCGCTTCGCCTCCTGCTCCTCATACAGAGTGATCAGACGCTTTATTTCGGGTTCGAGCAAGTCTGCCATTTTTTTTCTTCAATCAGAGTTATGGTCCTTCCGTCCGTTTTGATTGGCTAGTTTCACGATCTCTGCGATCTTGAGCATCAAAATTAGAGCCGGTTCTATTCTCGAGCAACAAAAAATCGCGCAGCTGCGCATCAAAAATCCTGCCGCACGCAAGCGGCGCATCAAATCGCCGCGATCTCGAGATCTTGACGCCCGTGTGCGAAGCCCTTAACGTTCATTCCATACCATAAGCCACCTGCAGTTTGTCCTCAATGCGTGTTAAATTAAATAATATATACACATAAGACTTGTATCCTTCCCCCGACACAAGATCCACATTCTTAAAGGGGCACCCTGACGGATGAGCTTTTTTGTGTGCAAGAAACACGTCGAGGTCACCAGAAAAACACCATTTACAGAGATCGCAACACTCGCTTTGCTCTGGTTTCCTAGAAATAAAACCGTGAAATCGGCGATTCCTCCTTGGCGGAGGTGCTGGAAGTCAGATTGTTTCAGTGAAAGAGAAGGCATGTGCCTTCTCTTTTCTAATGGCCGCCTGAGTTAGACCAAATAGTTTGCACGAAATTTCCACAATACAAGCCTTTTAATACAGTTTTTATACAGCTTACCAAAAGAGTTTCTCTCACAACAAAGGAAATAGCTCCAATTTTATTTTACTGCACTACAAAGAAGAAAAAGCTTCAACCACTCTCTCTCAGTGGCCTCCACCCACCCTGTCCAAGATGGCTTCTCTCTCCGGCAACTCCGCCAAGGAGGAATCGGCATTTTGACGGTTTGATTTCTAGGAAATCAGAGCAAAGTGAGTGAAAAGACTGTCTTTCTGGTGACCTCGACGTGTTTCTTGCAAAAACTCGCCCGTCATGGTGCCCCTTTAATGGAAGAGGCGGATCGTGTTTCACGTGCTCTCGATCGCTGCAGTCCTCTGTCATCCGACCACGGGGGTCCCTACAGTGAGGGAGTGCTCTCGAGCCTTGTGGCTTGACATGAATCAATCAGTTTATTTTGATTAAAAAGAAGAAAGAGAAATACAAAAAACAGAAAAGAAAGGAAGAAAGAAAGAAAGAAAGGAATCCTACTAGTATGACAGTGTGTTAATTGTATAACAATGAATGTTACAGCAAAAGAATGTGCAAAACTGAGAGAAGAGAAAAACTGTAGCTTTTCTCTGTTCCGCGTTTGTATTTCTTTGCATTTTGATCTCCCTCTCGCTCTGTCTGCCCCTGCCCCCTCCTCTCTCTCTCTCTCTCTCTCTCTCTCTTCTCTCTCTCTCTCTCTCTCTCTCTCTCTCTCTCTCTCTCTCTCTCTCTCTCTCTCTCTCTCTCTCTCTCTCTCTACTCTATGTTTAATCCGTTTCTTCATTTTTCTTAATAAGTTGGTTTTCATTTTTATTATTGCTTTTTTTGAGTTTCATGATTTATGTTCCTCCTAACTTCGGCGCTGCAAGAAACAGTTCACCACATTGACATAAAGGCTGTATTTGTGCCATTGTCAATAAAACAATGTCTGAAGCGTCTGAAGCGTCTCTCTCTCTCTCTCTCTCTCTCTCCTCTCTCTCTCTCTCTCTCTCTCTCTCTCTCTCTCTCTCTCTCTCTCTCTCTCTCTCTCTCTCTCTCTCTCTCTCTCTCTCGACAAATGAAACTTGCTACTTATGTTTGCAAAGCTTTTTTTAAAAATCGAAATATATTTTTACCTTACGATTATGTAGTATATATTTTTTGTCTCTGATTTGTGTTCACTCTTGTGGCCTAATCATTAAAACATTGTCAAGTCTGTCTCTCTCTCTCTCACTCTCTGTCTCTCTCTCTCTCTCTCTCTCTCTCTATGTTGCTACTTATGTCTAAGCTCCGTGTAAAAATCGAAATGTGTTTTTCCTTACGATTATGTACACACACTCTGATTCTCTCTCTTGTGGCCTAATCATCTCCTCTCTCTCTCTCTCTCTCTCTCTCTCTCTCTCTCTCCCCTCTCTCTCTCTCTCTCTCTCTCTTTTCCTCTCTTCCCTATCTCTTCACCTCGCTGTGTCTCTCTCTCTCTCTCTCTCTCTCTCTCTCTCTCTCTCTCTCTCTCTCTCTCCTCTCTCTCTCTCTCTCTCTCTCTCTCTCTCCCTCTCTCCTCTCTCTCACCTTTCTTTCTCTCTCTCTCTCTCTCTCTCTCTCTCTCTCTCTCTCTCTCTCTCTCTCTCTCTCTCTCTCTCTCTCCTCTCTCTCTCTTTCTTTTCCTCTCTTCCCCTATCTCTTCACCACCTCTCTCTCTCTCTCTCTCTCTCTCTCTCTCTCTCTCTCTCTCTCTCTCTCTCTCTCTCTCTCCCCCCCCCCCCCCCGAACTGCCCAATATATAGTAATGTCGTCAGTTCAAACAAAAAAGCGGGGGTGGGGGGAGTTTGTCCACACACTAAATCATTTCTAAATCAACAAAACATACTGATTATCACACTGCTTATACCATATATCAATGTCGACAACAGTGAGCTTTCATTGTCATTAATGATCACAGACCTGCCATTGGATTAAATTTTTCCCAAGACATTAAAGACCCACCAGATCACGTGTCAAAATCATGGGTTTCACGTGTTTTCCCTCTTTATAGCTGGTAAGAAATCTTGTTTTGACCAGGTTTGACTCCCATACAAATGCCCCCAAATTCAAAACGAAACATAATTTTAAAGAGCAGCCTCAATTTGAAGTTGTATGTGGGTCACAGCTACCCAGAAAAAAACCCAAGGGACTTAATCGTGGTGCGTCAGAGTGCCTTTAAGCTCTTAAATCATTCTCAGCAAATTAAAGAGGAAACTTCTGTTTCAATCATTATTTCACATTATTTACTCACACCCCCACCCCCTTTCCTGCTGCCCCCCCCCCCCCCCCCCTCAATTTTCCCTAGCTACTTCAGTAAATAATTCAAACTACCGCCGTCCGTTTAAAATAAATAAACACTACACCGTTTGGCTTAAACTGTCTCCAACAAACGTAGGCCGTCGAAGTAAAGAGTTTACTCAGAATGTAGAAGAAATCTGGGAGTGTTTTGTCTGTCAAAATCGGGCTTGCTTGAAAGCAAACACTTTTGTTTTAGCCAGTGTGTGTGAAGAAATGACACATTCCTTGTCTTCTGTGATACGGAGGCCACTTGCAAACATGTCCATAGTTTCTTGTTTCTTTTCTTAGGGGGGGGGGGGGGGGGTGAAAGGAAGGGGGGCATAACCGAGAAGAAAATAAAACCGACTCAACCAAACAAGCCAAAAAAAAACCGACTAGAAAACAAACATGTACACACATAAGCGGATATTCCATGCGGAAACCCGTGCGCAATCCATAAATAAGTGAAACAAAGAAGGGAAAAGATTTGCGCACGTGTCCGAATTTCCCCTATAATTATGCGTAAAGTTTTATCCTTCTTTCTTCCACTTATTTAGGGTTTTCCGTACGGAACTTACGCGTCTATATAATGTGAACCCGGCCTTATTGACATTCGTTTTGTTCTTGATGACGATGATGATGACGATGACGATGACGATGACGATGACGATGACGATGACGATGACGATGTTGTTGTTGTTGTTGTTGTTGTTGTTGTTGTTGTTGTTGTTGTTCTTCTTCTTCTTCTTCTTCTTCTTCTTCTTCTTCTTCTTCTTCTTCTTCTTCTTCTTCTTCTTCTTCTTCTTCTTCTTGACTGTCCAAAGAAACAGGATGTTTGTGTGTGTGCGTCTTTTTATCATTAAAGAATATCTTTCGCCCACGTTCCTTTTAGTTTCCAGATACTAGGCCTACTGTTGTTGGGTTTCTAATGTACATGTATTCAATGTCGAGGGTGGTGTCTAGTCTTGAGACAAGCGCGCTTGAATGCGTGTGCGCGTGCGAATGCGTATGTGGGTTTGCGAGTCTGGGCGTGTGAATGGTTGGGCGCAAGCGTGCAAAAAGGTGTGTGTGTGTGTGTGTGTGTGTGTGTGTGTGTGTGTGTGAGTGTGTGTGTGTGTGTGTGTGTGTGTGTGTGTGTGTGTGTGTGTGTGTGTGTGTGTGTGTGTGTGTGCATGTGCGCGCGTGTGTGTGAATGTTTGTGTGTGTGGTGTGGGGGGGGGGGGGGGGAGTATGTGGGTGAGTGGGGAGGGGGGGGGGGGAAGTCGTGGGTATTACATTTTTGTAATAGCGTGTGCAACTTTTCCAGCCCAGTCAGTCTGATGGATCTATTGTTTGTTTCATGTGGAAATAATATCTTGACACATAAAACCTTTGAAATTCAGGTCGTTTATACTTGGGTAGGCTAATGGAAAGGAGTGTTGCAACATTTATCACACCAACTTACTGTTACTGAGAGTATTCCATGATGCAATCCAATCTGTAGAGAGATATCCAATGTCAAACTTTGAAGGAGAGAGAGAGAGAGAGAGAGAGAGAGAGAGAGAGAGAGAGAGAGAGGAGAGAGAGAGAGAGAGAGAGAGAGAGAGAGAGAGAGAGAGAGAGAGAGAGAGAGAGAGAGAGAGAGAGAGAGAGAGA